>CM076575.1:543104792-543785808 GCA_034641835.2 Pinus albicaulis | reverse complement strand
AGTATTAGTTTCCTTTCTGTAAATTTAGATATATTAAATCGTGCATGACATCTTCAATTGCCTCCGAAAGCCACAGCTGGACTGATGGTGAGGGATTGAATCATGAATGTATGGTTTGATATTAGTTTACTTTCTGCAAATTAGATATCAGTTACTCAAGTTATTTATGATTACTTCCGAAAATCATAGCTGGACTAATGATGAAGGATCAGAAGATAAATTGATGTAATCTGATTTAGATTTATTTTGTTGCAATTTTGAATTTCCTTAAGCATAGTTTATTTTGTGTTTATTCAGCAGCAAGAATAGTTTGGTTTTCATGCTCAATAGTTCATTGTTTTGATTTATTAGACTAGCAGCACCTTTTCATTTCAGCAGCACATTTTCATTCCCTTTCAAGTCTTGTCATTGTAAATTTCAAATTTCTTTTTAAAGTTTCAAGTTGGTAAATCATTATAGGGGATATCATTTCCTTGAAAAAACATAACCAAACTTGTTTTCATCTTAGAATTTCCATTTCACCTTAGAAAACCAAAAACTACAAAAAGTTAAGAAATAGGTTATCTTGCACATATAGTGCGCCGCACTTCATCATCTTACGATTCCCGGATTGACAAATTAAATGCAGCAATTTAGGACACACTAAATTGACCAAACAGGTATCTTTGTGGGCTACAGTGAGACATCGAAAGCCTTTCAGATTTATATTCCCTCATAGAGGAGAGTTGTTGTCAGGCATGATGTGAAGTTCGAGGAGGACAAGGCTTTCAGGAGGTCACGGGAGTTAGAGTATCTGGATCATCTAGACCCTCAGGAGCAGCTGAGTCAGGCATAGGGATCCAGTGGGCAGGGATTTGGAGGATCTAAAGGTACATCGATTATGGTGTCGGGTCCATCAGTGAGCAGTGGCTCGCAGAGTCAGAGGGGTGGTGCTTCAGGCAGCATGCAGAGAAATCCGTAAAGCAGTTCACTAGGTAGTCCACTGATAGACAGTTCACACGGTACTTCAGCATCTACAGGTTCAATTTCAGGAAAGAGGACAACAGACATACAGTCAGGATTTCAGGCTCCTGATGAGGAGGAGGAGTTTCATTCTCCAGTGGGAGAAGTGTGCTCAAGGAAGAGGAAGCCCAACTGGCTTCAGGATACCTTGAGAGAGGCCACATCTGTTGTTGGGCCAAAGAGGTCGGTTAGAGAGAGCAGACCACCTGATAGGTTTTGAAGCTATATGGCAATGGTAACCAACATCAATGAATCTGAGGCTTCTATTTATGAGGAGGTAGCTAGCCAGCAGGTTTGGAGAGAGGCCATTCAGGAGGAGTATTCTTCTATCATGAAGAATGATGTTTGGGAGGTGGTGCCGAGGCCTAAGGGAAAATCCGTGGTTACTTCCAAATGGCTTTACAAGGTAAATCATGCTGCAGATGGCATCATTGAGAAATTCAAAGCAAGTTTTGTGGCTATAGGGTTCTCCCATGTAGAGGGAGTAGATTATGAGGAGACCTTCACTCCCGTGGCTTGATATACTTCTATTTTCTCCATAATATCGATAGCAGTAGAGATGGGTTGGAAGATCCACCAGATGGATGTGAAGACTGCATTTCTCAATGGCTTCATACAGAAGGAGGTGTATATTGAGAAGCCACAGGGCTTTGAGGTGCATGGGAAGGAGTCTCATGTGTGCAGACTAAAGAAGGCCCTTATGGCCTGAAGCAAGCTCCCAGAGCTTGGTACTCCAAGATAGATACATACTTGTAGGAGATGGGTTTCACAAAGAGTGATGCAGATCTAAACCTTTACTTTATTGTGATAGGTGAGGAGCCTCTCATTCTGGTGCTGTATGTGGATGGCTTGGTCGTTACGGGTGCAGAGAGACTCATAGAGAGCTACAAGAGAGATCTTGTGTCGGAGTTAGAGATGAAGGAAATTGGCTTGATGCATTACTTTTTGGGTTTGGAGGTGTGGCAGGAGGAGGGGCATTTATTCTTGGGGTATGGGAAGTATATTGTGGACATCCTTGGCAGATTCCACATGGAGGATTGTAGACCCATGTCGACACCGATGATCACCAACTGGAAGAAGCTTCATGCTTCAGATTCCGAGTTGGTGGATCCCACATTTTATAGACAGCTAATTGGTTCCTTGATGTATTTGGTCAACACCAGACCAGATATATGTTTTGCAATCAGCACGATGAGCCAGTTTATGTGTGAACCCAAGAGGGTGCACTGGGTTGCTGCAAAACACATTTTGTGCTACTTGCAAGGGACTGTGGATTATGGTCTGGATTATAGGCAGGGAGATGGAGTGAGATTGGCAAGGTACATTGATTCTGATTGGGCAGGTTGTGCTTCTGATAGGAAGAGCACTTCAGAGTGTTTTTTTGGGTTGGGTTCGGCAGTTGTGTCGTGGTTCAGCCGAAAGCAGTAGCCAATGGCATTGAGTTTAGTGGAAGTAGAGTACATGGCAGCCAGTCTAGCTAGTTGTGAGGCCATATGGCTTCGCAAGATGTTGTTTGGCTTATTTGGTCAGCCGTTGAGACCTTCAGTGATATACTGTGATAATTAGATTTGCATTAAACTCACGTAGAATGAAGTATTTCATGACAGGTCAAAGCATATCGGCATTATATATCATTTCATTAGAGATTATGCTTAGAAGGGAGCTGTGACGCTTGAGTATATTCCCACTGATGAGCAGGTTTCAGATATTCTAACCAAAGCCTTACCAGAGGGCAAGCACGTCTACTTCAGAGACAAGATGGGTGTGGTGAGGAACACCTTCCTCGGTAAGAGGGAGTGTTGAAAATTAGTTACCGAAGGACAGGTGGTTCCCTAAGGCTTTGATCTTTGGCCTAGGGAAAACTGTCCAAAATAATTTAATTTTTCTCCTAAAGTGACTTTATAAAGTTATAAAGTCAAATCTAATTTAAACATGACTTAAAGTGATAAAGTTACTAAGTCTAATTTTAAAGTGACTTTAATAAAGTCAATGTGAAATTAGAAAGTGAAAAGTGACTTTGGAAATAAATGACTAAGTGGGTATTTATTAAAGTGGGGTGAATTAAAAAATAGAAAGTGAGATTTAAATGAGCATTTAATCTCAGCCCTAGATCTAAAGCTATCTCAACCATTGGATTTAGGGATTCCCCAAAAGTCGCTTAGGGTTAGGTTAACGGAGGAAAAGGAGAGAAAAGATCATTTCATTCTTTCATGAGTAGATTGAAAGAAGGAGAAGAAGAGAGAAGAGGAGATTTCTGAGCAGTGAGGAGAAGGAGAACAGAACCTTGACATGCATACCGAGGCAGCACTTCTACAGCAAGGAGAGGCACACAGTTCAAGGCAGTTTAGGCATCAGTTTCAAGGCAAAACCATACAGTAGCTTGGGCACGTATTCCTAAGAGGTTGTATAGCAGTTTTGGTTTAGATTTCGAGGAGTATTTTGTTGGTTTTGAGGCACAGTTTTCGAGATAGTCCGTATAGTGAGTTGTTGTTCCTGTGCACAAAACCGAGGCACAAAACCGTACAACATTTATTGCTGCCTCTCTACACACATTTTGAGGAGGTCGTACAATAGAATTTATTGTTGTTTTGCACGCTTGTCAAGGAGGCCATACAACAACATTTAATTTTGTAATTTCTGAGCACAAAATTCAAGGAAGATCGTACAACATTTAATGTTGTTTCTATTTTGCTGTTTACACATTTTTTGAGGCGGTGGTTAAGCACATAAATCGACATAAGTTGTATTTGTTACTTGCTAAAATTTTCTGAGTATTTCTCTCTCACTATGAAAGCTAATTTATCAGAAATAAGAATAGCTTTCGAACTAGTTTTCCCTAAGAGTTCTAGGGGGTTTTTCCAGGGTCAAGTTGACCAAAACTCAACGTGTCTATTTTCTATGTGTGGCTGATTTATTTTTCTAAGTTTTATTTCTGCATTTCAGCACTGTGAAATTTCTAGAATTTGTGTTTTCAGAAAATATTTATTTTTCCAGCTTGTTGAAGGTATGGCTATGGGAATGGGCATTTAACTTTATGGGAGAAATAAGGAAAAACTGAAAACCGGGGTTGGGAACATAAATTTCTACACTAAAGTGCATAAGTAAACCCCTTGTCCTGTCTTTATTGAGTATTTAGTCAATGAAGCATAGTCATGGGGATTATTACCTAAGCGGTTTGCTAATTTTGCTATTTTTGCAGATTCAGAGGTCGAATGACCACATTCGCAATTCTAGGAACAACTATTGAGCTGGCAACACTATCTTGGGCAGAACTGCAATGACAAAACAACTTCATATCCCTTCCTCTGCTATATTTCACATCTATTTTTGTCTATTGTAACGACTGTGTAATTGTAGGCAATAGCTACCATGATTTCAGGAACTATCATTGTAATCATTTGTATAAGAAAGGGTATGAAGTTGTGAATCGGGGGTTGGCTACTAAGGGAATTGAAAATATGTAACAAGACTTTTCAAGTTAATACAAGCTATCTTTCTGTTTCTTTCATGATTTTGTGATCATACCATAACCTTATTTAGGGAGTTGGGCCCACTCTCCTAACCACTACCAGGTGTTGTTTAACTTATGCGTGTTCTTAGTTTCTTTTATTGCATTCCATGTTTCCCTAATTATTTTGATATTTAATATAATTGTTGTAATTCTTAATTGCTGTGAATATATTCACAATGTTACAATTTATTGATGCTATCCTTTCATTGTTGTTACAGTGGTTTTTTGTTTTACATATCCTATCAAATCGACGATTAACACAGGATTTTGTAATTGTCATCTGCATATATTTTTCATGTTAGCCTTGCAATAACCAACGCATCTTGGATTGATAATTAATGTGGGAAAGGGTTGAATAATATCATGCACACTTGTACACCAACACATAGCTCTTACTCTTAGATCTTCTAGATAGTTATGATACTCTACATATAAGATTCCGAGGGGTTTGCAAGGGGAGGTAGCTTCCCTGCACAGGGTTAAGGGTAGCACGCCAAGAATTTATTTGGACCCTATATTAGGTGGGTGGACCTATCTATGGTTTTGTGGATGGGTTTAGCACATGGTTTTAGGCATGATGGTTTTATATCCATTGTATTTTGTAGATCTGGTCAAGGGAACTACGGTTATGTTCTAATCCAGAGTTAATGGATTGATGTTTATGAATTCTTTGATATGTATATATATGCATTGTAACATTGAAAGGAACATAATGAATCAAAATGGTAGTCCAGGTTTTGGGATCTAGGGGAAAATATCTCTGTATATTTGTTTTATGTTTTATGATCTCGCTATTTTTTATTTTCTATTTTAAGAGTTCATTTGCAGATAATTTCTGTACAGGGTTAAAACCTACATACGTAAAATTATAAATTGTTTAATTGTAGCTCAAATTGCATAATGCTAAAGTTTAGATGGTAGTAATTGTTTTTTGTACATGAGAAATACTTAAGAGCACAACAACTAGATAAGAAAGCAAAAACATGGTAATGAAATTTTTGCAAGTTTAACATCAACTAAATAATAAGATGTAAGGGTTGAAAAAAATGGGAAAGTGTCACATGGAAATGTGTAATAATAATGTGGATACATTGAATACTCCAATTGAAGAGAAAAATAATTAGTATGCCAATTTTAAAAAGTTCATATAGGAAGTTAAGGATCTGGAAAAAAAACTACAACATGTGCTTGTTATAGCTCCCTACAAGGGCTTTACTAGGGGAGAAATACCATACCACATGGATTCATATTGGGGGATATCTTACGAGGGGAAAAGGCATAATAGATTGGGGTATATATAGGGGGTAAAGGGTTTTTATATTGGCAGGTATAAAAAATGGACCTCAAAGTTAATGAAAAAAATATAAAGGGGTATAAAAAATGTTAATGAACAAATGGATACCCACAATATCTAGTGGATGTATGGGTTTTTTAAATTGGGAAGGTGTATTGGGTTTGTATTGGTAGGGGGTTAAATAATGTGATATTTAGGGGTATTTTCTAATATGTGGTCAAATTAAGGGTATTGTTTAATATTCCATGAACACACATGATAGGTCATATGATCATTGAGTGAAGCCCTCGTGCAACTCCCAAAGATTTAGAGGAATCTAAGAAAAGAAAAAGGGATTGTACTTAATTTTAACATTTACAAGATGAAGGAGTATAGAAACCCGACAAGTAGCCTAGAATTATTAATTATTATTTATATATACCTATGTAAATGGGCAGGATGATATATGGAGATGGGAGATACTTAGAGTTTTTAGGCTTTGGATGATGAGAGTATTTCCATAAAATTTCTTCTTGGAAAGGGAGTTGTTTCTACATAGCTCTTACCCCTAGATATTCTAGATAGTTATGATACTCTACATATAAGATTGTGGGGGGTTTGGAGGGTGGCGGTAGCCCCCCTGCATGAGGTCCGGGGCAGCAGCCCAGGAATTTTTTTTGGATAGTATATTATGTGGGCTGACCTACCTATGTTTTTTTGCATGGGTTTAGCACATGTTTTTGGGCATGATGGTTTTATGTCCATGGTTTATTTTTATATCCGGTCAAGGTAACTATGGTTATGTTCTAATCCAGGGTGAATGGAATTGGATTTATGAATGCTTCGACATGTATATATATGTATTGTAACATTGAAAGGAACATAATGAAAAATCAAACTAGCAGTCCTGGTTTTGGGATCCAAAGAAAATTCTATGTGTATATTTGTTTTATGTTTTATGCTCTCGCTATTGTTTATTTTATGTTTTAAGAGTTCATTTGCAGATAAACCTACAGACCTAAAATTCTAAATTGTTTAATTGCAACTAAAATTGGATAATCCTAAAGTTTAAATGGTAGAAATTGTGTGTTATACATTAGAAATACTTGAGAGCACAATAACTAGAGAAGGATGCAAAAAAACTGGTAATGAAAATTTCTCAAGTTTAACATGAACTAAATAATAAGAAGGATTGAAAAAAAAGGAAAAATATCACATGGAAAAGTGTAATAATAATGTGGAGACATTGAATACTCCAATTGAAGAGAAAATAATTTGTATGCCAATTTGAAAAAGTACATATAGGAAGTTAAGGATTTGGAAAAAAAACTACAACACATGCTTGTTATAGCTCCTAAATATTTAGAGGAATCTAAGAAAAGAAAAAGATATTTCACTCAATTTTAATATTTACAAGATGAATGATTATAGAAACCTAACAAGTAGCCTAGAATTATACATTATTATTTATATATACTTATGTAAATGGGGAGGATGATAAATGGAGATGAGAGATACTTAGATTTTTTAGGTTTTGGATGATGAAAGTATTTCCATGAAATTTCTTCTTGGAAAGGAAGTTGTTGCTACATAGATCTTATGCCTAGATATTCTAGATAATTATGATACTCTACATATAATATTCCACTATGTATTTTACAACAGTTAATTCATATTCATGGAATCAATGAGTGGGATAATTGACATAAATTCACCCATCACTTACGGATGTGGGTTTCAATTGAATGAAGTACATAATAACTTGATCTAGCTTTAGAAATCCTACTCTAATGGCCAATTCCTTTACCAAAAAATGATGCCACACTACCTATAAGACTCCCCTAAATATTCTACAACATTCAATTCTTTGTGGAAACAATGAGTGGGATAATTAACAAACTTTCACCCCTCTCTTGTTTGTGTCGGTTTCAATTGAATTAAATATAGAAGACCTTAATCCATCTTTAGACACCCCTCGCTCATGGCCAATTCATGTACACTACACACATCAACAATAAAACAAGAAATATTTTGTCTCCAAATGAAGAATCGTTAGTACAATAATATTGATCTAGCTAGAAGATGAGATCACATTTAGATACAACCATCAAGTATACTATATAATATCATATTTGGTGGGTAATACAATTTAGCCTATATAATATCAAAATTACAATCATCTACAATTATACCTTGGTGTAAGGTCATTCCTCCCAATTACTTTGGCTCCTTGTCCTCATTGGATTAATTGGATATGATTGAATTAATCACAATAGTGCATGGAAGTGTTTATAGGAAATTCACCAACATAATGCTCTTAACTACGTCTCCCCTAGAAGGGTCTCTTTATATGAGTTTCTCATAGATATGAAAGGATGAATCTAGACACATAGGGCCAAAAGAAATTAGGCTTGATGGCATGTGAAATAGGTGGATACAAGTCATGGACATGTGAACCAAACAATTACAAGTCATGCACAATTTCAATTCTCAATTTTGAGCCTTTTGCAAAACTACAATGAGGTATTTGCTAGATTCCATGCTCAATTATGAGATTTTTGCAACCCAATATTAACTTTATTCTCAATTATGAAATAATTATTATTTCATAATTATGATATTGTGCAAAATATTTACTTCCTCGTGAAATAATTATGATAGATTACTTAATTATGTATTTTTATCCTTACAACATCTAATAAATTACTTGTAAGGCCTATGATAGAAAATACAAGTATAGTAGAGACAATGGTAGATATCAATATCTAGTTGGTTAGTCATTTAAATAAACCTTTACCTAAAGTGGATATTTTTGGCATACACTCTAGTGACATATCCCTATGGGATTCACTATATGGTCCATGGGGAGGATATTTTGTAAATATTGTTCACCTTTCAAAAGCTTAGATGATGGGTCGAAGGTGGGTCGAGTAGTAACATCTACATTCCCTTCAGGGCTAGTACACCCAAATCTGTTAGGACGTTCGGTCACAAGTTCCATAGAAATATTGTGGGTGGATTCACACACAAGTACCATCTCAATCTTTCAAGCAACACTCATTCCATCTATGGAGGGGATTAAAGACACTAGCCAACACCTTAGATTGCACTCCAAAACTACCATTTTGGAGACTTTTACCACTATGCAATGTCGCAATTTGGAGTTGAAGGAAGGGGTATTGGGAGTAGGGTTTGTAGCTTCTAGGGTGTTAGTTGAGGAATGAAATGTTGTTGAGTGTACATAGTTTATGGTAGGTTGTAGGAAGAGGATACGAATAGTGATAAAGTTGGGGGTGTAGATATCTGGATGGTGGTGTGGAAATATATTTGGGTGGAATAGATTAGGTTTCTAGTAGGTAAGAAACTCATTGGAAATATTCTTTGTCGAAGCGTAGTGAAGCGCAATTTGAATAACTAACTCATATCCTAGCTTAAAATAACACTTTTCTGATTCTACTAGGGAAGTAGCATAAGAATAAGGTAGGAATTTAGCAAAAACTTCATGAAAAGCCTAGAAAAATTCATATTTTCTAAATTCATGTTTGGTGATTATAACAAATAAAAAAATAGTTTGAATTTTTAAATTTATTGAATAAGGAATGATATTTTGGTTCAATTTGGTCCAAGCTATACTATTCAACTAGTTTCTCACACATGGAAGAATATTGGACAACCATAATAATCATAAGTTGATTCAAAAATATGTACAACCATGACAATATGTAAATATATTATCACGCAGAATTTTGAAGCTAGGCATGATGTCAAAATGTTTGAATACCAAATAGGTTACCAACCGAGAATCTTCATCAACATACGAATGGGAATTTGATGTTATGTCAGCTTATCTTGACACATTTCGTCAAATATATTCAACCTAAATTAATTGGAAATATGCAATGGAATTTATCTTCATCTTTTCTCCTTTATTTTTGTGAAAGATTTTTTCGTCTTTGGGACACAAACATGGTTGAAGAGGAAAACCATTTAGTGATAGAATATCCAACATATTCCCATATTATATCTTAAATTCAAAATATTTGTCAAAATAAAAATCTTCCTAACCTTCTAATTAAAAAAAAATTATTGATATTAAGATGATTCTCTTAATAATTTTAGATCATAGAAATAAAACACTAAATAAATCCAAGTAATTCTTTACTTTCTTAATATTACAGACAACAAAATACTCCTCGACCCCATATAGATGGATAGATATTTTAATTATGGCACCCATTGAAATAACTTATTTATTATTAATATATTTTTAAAATATTTCTTGTGAACTTTATATTAGGTATTGAAGGAGTTGCACGTCGTTCTTTTAAAAAGAAGTAGAAATCACTTGAATGGATTAATTTTTTTACTTTTGTTTTCAATTACTTTATCTATTTATATACATAAAGTTGATATACAATTATTTTATTAAATGTGGACATTTTTGTCTTTTTGTAAATTAAATTCAATGAATTCCAAAAAAACTTATTACATCAAAAGACCTCGAACAACATAGTACACGCAATACATTTTCTACAATATAGTACCTAGTACATTTTCTACTATCCTAGTTTCAACTATGAAGATGATTCAATGTTTTTCCTTTTTCCCCTTTCTCCTACAAACATCTATCCACCATACAATGTTACCCATCCCAATAACATATAGAGCCATTTCCTCATTTTTGTGAGAAAGATCCTTAGTAATCAGTTCAGCTAGGTTCAATATATCTTTCTCTCTATCGGAATGGTCAAACTCATGATTATTTCTTTTCCCACAAGTTCGAGGCACCATTATAACTTATAATCTTTCATTATTATTTGTTGGTTGGTTTTCCTCTAAAAAGGGTTAAGACGATGCCATAAGGGGGTGACTAGGATCCTAATAAACTGAGTTGTCAGCACATATTTTCTGTTACTGGGAGCTAGTTTTATGTCCTGAGGAATTCTTGGTACATGGTGTTGCCTTTGGGTCCCTCCATCCACGATCTCCACAATTCGAAACCTAGATGCTAGACGCCCCTTTTGAACAAGGGCATGCATTCTGAAGATGTCTAGGTTGCTAATAATTTCTACACCTAAAAGCAGTGTTTTCATAGTCCACTCGTTTGATATACTCCTTACCCTCTCACTTGAAGATGATTTTATCTCATAATATTTCACCGAGGTCCACTTCCACACACATGCAGACAAAAGACATGAAACCCTTAACAATATATCAGTGTCTACTTTGATGAAACGACCTATAGAGTCACCTATAACTTCTAGGGTATCTGGCTAGATACATTGAAGAGGCGGGTTTTGGAGCTACTCCAAACAAGAATTAGATGAGACTTCTCAGTGAGAGGGTTAAACTCAAGAAACCATGGCTAGATCGATAGGCCAACATGACCCCAAAATTAAGGTCCCTAGTCAAACACCTTCTTCAAGTATTTATAATTCTTCAAGAAATCCACAAAATATCCTTTCGAGCAAAAAATTTACTCGATATTTTGTTACTAGTTCTAGTAAACCCACTCCTAGAGCGTTGATGTTGAGGTCCAAAAGCCATTGAATTGACATATACTCACTGGCACATTGTATTCTTCAATCCTTAGCTTGTTAATAGCACTATTCACCTCAAGCGTTGAGGACTCTGCAGAGTGTTCCACCACAAAAGCTTGACGAAAGAGATCCTTAAGTGTTTGAGAACATAGGCCTGGCTGAAGAATTCTGTCAAACACTTTGTGTACTCTACAAAATCCTAAAAATATCTCTTTCTGACATTTCAGCAAACACTTTGCTGACATCCTTGCCACCTCTATCTCCGTGAGCCGCACAACCACCGAAGTAATCCTTAAAACCTCAACCTTGCCTTTGGCGCAGTTGAATCCTACTATCTCACCGCGTTCATTATCATACTGCCTGGCATCACTCTTTGTATCCACTGTTGGGAGTTGATCTTGGGCTAGCATCCAAAAGATGAAAATTTACTTTTCCATTGGGCTCTTCACGGTTCGGGAGCCACTGTACAGTGACTGAAGGTCATTTGAGGGCGTTCAACGTCACCAGATTGTAATGAAATGGCATATTTTTCTTCGAGACTTGGCACTTTTCGTTCATCTTCTCCATCTCGTTCCAGCTCCCTATCATTTTAATGAATGTGGACATTGAATAATTTTTTTTTTTTTTAATTTTTTTTTTCTTATCTCAGAGCGTATGCTAAACATGAAAGGAATTACTAGAACGAACTTAATTTAATTTTTAATTATTTTATTTCTATATATAAATTTTATTTTAATGAATGTGAACATTAAAATATATTTTTTTTTCTTAATTTTTTATTTTTCTCGAATATATATTGAACAGAAAAAAAATAACTCATTCATTTCATTCTGAGTTTAGAAATCTTTTAGCTCAAACACAATATTATTCAAGTAGAATACTTTGAACCCATAACAATGATATATATGAAATTTTCTTGTATATGTCATATAGTTAGTTTTTTATACACATCAATATTTTTTTTTTTTCTGAATATGGCTACTTTTATATTGATACAAAAATAGTGTTACAAGGAGGCCGAAGCCTCGAGAATTCCAGCCCAATGCTGAGGCATTTTAGCTTTACCAGCTGGTAATTGATCATCAAAACAATTAGGAGAGAGACCATGAGAGCTTTGAAAAGCAGTGATACTGTCTGTTCCTATCAAGTGACTGGCAACTGTAACTGAAACTTTAACATAAACAGACCTTGACAAAATGACTCCTGTGGAGTGAGCCAGAGTGGCTGGATTTTCACAAATTCGAGCCATAGCAAAAACAAAAATGACAATTCTAGAACCTGTGATTAGAGCAAGAACATGGACATAATGCAGAGTATAACTCCCACGCAGGGGAGACCGACCATAAAGCAGAAGAGAGACCAAAAGAACAGTAGCAGAATTAAGCAGATGCATAAAACTGTAGATGAACACCTTTAGGCCGATGAAAACCAAAACACAGGCGCGCGAACCTGGAACCTCGTTACTGAACAGAGGGAGGATCTTCCTCGACAATGAGGCATGCGTATTTGTAAGGATCCTCATCAGCAGGAGGAGGATCATCCTTGCGCTCAGGACCGCCATCAATTGGAGCCGAAGGATTCGCCTGAGCACCCAAGTTGGCCTCATTGCCAGAAGAAACATTCTTCCCGATATCCGCCTGGGGCATGCTGTGCTCTGTCTCCGTTAAGGTCTCCCGAGCAGCCTCAGTGTTGGCGCGAACCTGGTCCGAAGAAATCTGATCAGAGGGGGCAGCCCGAAGGTCTATGGTCACCGTAGCAAGGAGAGGGGTGTTGTCAATACTGCAGGGGAAATGAAAACGGGCATGGTGAGAATGCGCCCTAGACGACAAACGAAAATGCCCAGCGGGATTGAAACGATTCTGACCCCTTCCTCAACCTCTTCGTGGAGCTGGAAGACGAACAGGTCCGAATTCAGAAGAATATGACGAGGAATCGGAGTTGGAGGGAGAGGAACGGTTGATAGCACGCCCAATGGCACCCCCACGCCTGCAACGCATTCTCGGGCGTAAGCGGGGCATGGTTTGATGGTCAGAGGGAACAGTAAGAGCAGGATGAGCTTGCTGGCTACCGGAGTCGGAGACAGACGTGCGCGGAAGATTGCAAGAGGCGCAGTTGGAGATATGAAGGTCGGGCAGAATTTCCATACAACAATTTAAAACACAGCGTGACCCAGTGCTGGTGCGTGAGCTGCGCTCAGCCGCAGCAGGGATGCAACAGACGCGGAGGGGATGAACAAACACGAAATTACCAGAGTTCGCCATTGCTAATGAAGAAATGCGTTGGTTTTGGGGAGAGAGCTCCCATAAATTTGCATTGAATTGCCGGACTGTATCATTTAAGGGCCAGAGCATGCGAGGATGGGTGGTGAGCCACGCGCCAACCCACCTGACCACCTGCTCCTCATTAATCACCGAGGCCACCCGCATCCGGGATTATACACATCAATATTAAAAATAATATTAATTAAAATAAAATAAATAGTAAGGATTTAAAAAAAAAATTAAATGTTTTTTTCAATTATTACTAAGTAATATTGATGTATGAGAACTAACTCATTATCATTTTTTCTGTCCTTGGTCAAGATAGAGTTTACACTTGTTTTACTTAAAATAAAAATAAAAATATTCTCTAAATAGAAAATTAATATTGACTAAAAAAAAATGAATAGTATAATTTAATGTAAAGTAATTAGAAGAGAAAAAATGTGTGGGAAGATGTTTAAACCTTTTACTTTCCAAAAATATTTCAACATGAGATTTAAATAAACTATTTTAAGAATATGTTCAACTTCATATATATCTATATATAGAAAAATAAATTTAATTTTTTTTTTTTTTAATGTTGTATATAATAAAATATTCCATGTAGATTATCAATAAAACATTTTAATACAAATTAATATTGACCTATACTTAAAAATATATTAGTAACCAAAAACCATTTCAATGGGCACTCATAAAATTCCTAGATGCACATATTATGTATAATATTTTAATTTCAAATATATATATATATATATATATATATATATATATTTAAAAATTATGTATATATTATATAAAGAATTTGAAAAATAAGTTTTTATGGTTAAAACATGTATTTTAAAGTTTAGCTTTTTTGTATGTATATGTTTTTTTAGAAATCCAACACATAGCATTCAAAAATACAATTTAAACAATGATAAATTACACAATATATTTTGCATTGTATTTTGGTGATAGACATTTTAGTGAAATTGTTATTTTTAATTGTTTAAAATAAATTTTTGAATACATAAATAGTTT
Organism: Pinus albicaulis; assembly: GCA_034641835.2. Taxonomy (NCBI): domain Eukaryota; kingdom Viridiplantae; phylum Streptophyta; class Pinopsida; order Pinales; family Pinaceae; genus Pinus; species Pinus albicaulis. The sequence goes on along the minus strand of CM076575.1, from coordinate 543,771,198 downwards.
CAAAGCTATTAAAAACTTACACAATTAATCTCTATAAATTTAATATAACAAATTTGTTATTTAAACAATTTTTTATTTATTAAAAATTGTATTTTAATAATTTGAATGGTAATATTTAAATTATTATATTTATAACGACCGATAGATAAATCACAATATCCAATCTTAACCAACAGCTACGCTAAACCTACCTCGATAGCATTTGAAATTTTAAACATTTTTCGATATTGACCGTCATTATTCAAACTCTAAATTATTAACCCCACGTGAACAAAGGAGGGTGAAGTTTGAGCTTGAAATTTTGACCTTTTAGATGTGTAAAGGAGTCAAAAACCATTGGATAAATTCTTCCCGCATTCTGTGGGCCTTCTGTTATACGTTTTTATCATGGGTGGCGTGTGTCAGTAAGTATAAAATGTCAGGTATTATCTGGCAGCATTCAGAGGCTGTGGTTTGGTTGGAAGTTTGGTCTCGCAAGCCTGGCCATCCAAATCCAAGACAATGTACTTCTGATAATTGCTTTGCACCAATGTTTTATTAGGTAGCATGTTTCTGGTAATTGCTTTGCACCAATGTTTTATTAGGTAGCATGTTGGTTTTTAAAGGACTTGTTTTTTTGCTTAGTCTAAAAAGCTCGTGTTTTTATCTAGAATCTGGCAATGATATTTAGAAAATTTGGCAAAGATAAACAATTATTAAACTTTAATATTTTGAGTGCCCTCAGGGTTTTTGATAGTGCTGAATCCATTTCCAACATCAAAAATGGATTCTAAACACTCCAAGCACATGATTTTTCGAGTTTTAGTTAACCGGATTTTGGCAATTTTCTGCCGTCCCGGCTATTTCACTGCTGGGTAAACAACTTCCTTTGTGATTTTTTGGGTTTTTTTCTCTAGTTGAAAAATTTGAGTGTAAATCTTGATTTTTGTTATTTAAACTGATTTTTTTGATTTTTTTTGGATAGTATATATAGAATCAGATTTCTAAAAACCTTTCAATTGTAAAAATATTACCTATTAAATTATGATTTCAATGAATTCTTACAAAATTTTAACAAAATTAAACTGAAAAAAAAATGTCTGTTATTTTAATTAGGTACAGGTGACGTATGAACAATTGTTTCAACACGTGAATGATTCAAGAAAGAAGGAAAAGGAGGGTTGGCACAGGAAATCTTAACAAATTCTGATCAATAAAGAAACGTCAATGTCTCCTTCCGTGGCATCCATTGATGATCACATGCACAGTAGGTCGAAAATAACACTTTGCCACTTTCATCCAAAAAGAAATGATGCATTTTTCTTCTGTTATACATACGCTTCTTCTTAGGCCTGTCCCTCCAAAAATGGATTGAAATGCTAACCCCCAGTTACACTCGTAGTGTAAAATATGGATCGAACTCTTTATTCACACCGTCGGTAAAGTCAACGTCTTGACAGTAAAAAATACTTAAATGTGTTTAGATGTCCTGAGAATGATGCTGACTTAGGGGCCTGCAAATCAAAGCTCTTCCAAGAACAAGAAAGCTGTAATTGAAATTTCATCATTTCACACTCATTACCAATTACCATAATGATGTAGTTTTGTCAAATTTATTTATAATTTAAGTATGAGTGATTTTCACAATGAATTATATTATATATTATTTTTGAGATTCAATTGAGTTGTGTTACTATTTCATGAGAGGTAATAGTAAATGACTAATTTCTCATGATTTTTTAAGAGTACACTTAGCACTCATTGCATTAGGTTTAAGAAGTGGAATTGAAACTAGTGAAATGAATCACATAGTTTCAATCATCACTTCTCGAGCTTGCACTAGGTAACTAGAACTTCAAAGGAAGTCACCCATAGGAAAAGGCAAGTCACCCATCCCACAAGGTTTATGGCTCAAGCTTGCTTAATTGTGAAGTTTTCCTCACAATTAAAAACTCTAATCATAAATTAGTCACTTACCTAAAGCAATTGAATCCCAAAATATAATATCTAGTTATTCAAAAAAAAATAACATTTTATTTTTATAATAAAATAAGATATTTTTTTATTTTATTTTTTTATTTTTTTATTTTTTTACACTCAAATTTTTAGACACTCAAATTTTTGATGTTTGATAATAGTAATTTGGATTTTAAAAAATTTCTATCTAATTTTCTAAAAATCTTAGCTAAATTTTTATTTATTTTTTAACGAAATTGTGACTTGTATAAATCCTTGACCTTAAACAACTTACTCATTCTATTTGTATTCCTAATCCAGTGCCCCTTCTGATATTATTGAGTTGGGAAAGGAATACATACAATGACTACATGTCACTAACAAAAGAATTTCCGCAAGATTTTTTAAAATTGTTTTGATTTGCAAAATATAATTTGGTTCCTTGACTTTCACGTTGAACAAAATTATGATTTTTTCTTCTAAAAAATTAAATAAATCTTAAGGCAGAATTACACTGGCATGGGGGAGGGGTAGGAATTCCAGGGTAGAGAAGGCGGCCTTGTAGGGTTTACTGTGGTTTGCCAGATATAGTAAGATGGAGAATATCCACTATTGGAATATTGCAAATTCCAGAATTAAAATGGAGAAATAAAACTTCCCCTCCACAACACAGAGAAATAAATTCAATCTCAGAAAACAGAGTTTTCAACTCTATAAAACAAAATTTTTATTCCATAAAAATCTGTTACAAGTTCTTCCTCAATCAAAGAGGGATTTACAATTGCTGGACTGCTTCTAAGCACAACTCCAAAACAAAAAAAAAACTCTTCTCTGTCTCTTTAAAAAAAAACTCTGCTGTGAATTTCCAATTCACTGTCTCTGTCTATTAAAAAAAAACTCACTGTCTTTTTCAAAATAAACATACACTGCTGTGTATTTTTCTAATTTACACTCTCTGTTTTTTTTTTTACAATCAACGCACTGCTGTGTGTGATTTTAATTCTGCTCTATCTCTCTTAAAAAAAACTAACGCACTGCTGTGCATATCTATATCAATTACAACAAAACAAAAAAATATATCTGAAAATTTAATGTCATTCATTGACTTTACAAACACAATATCACCACTTAAAAAAATATTTATGGTGCCTTAAATTTCTGTCAGCACCGCCAAAAAAAATTAATGGCAAATTCACTTGGTGGCAAATTTTCTGCGGTGGTGGCGTTTTGGTGGCGCGCTGGGTGGAGTGTGGTGGAGCCGCCATCCTTGGTGGTTGCGGGGGCTGTCATCCGCCGGCTCTGTACGGTCGAGGTGAGGCCCCGCACTCAACCACAGCCACACAATGTGGGTCAACGTGCAACCAACCGGTCAACTGCGGGGGGTCGACTTCAATTAACCTCCGCGCAAGTTTCACTCCCGCACTCCATTGATCTGTGCCAACATGCTCCCGGTTTATCTCCTGCGCGCTGTTCAAACTGTTCTGCCGCCTGTGAACTGATCCGGAAGTTTGAAATTACATTCTAACACTCCCCCTTAATTTCAACTGCTGGGTTTTCCTGCATACCCAAGCATTTTCTGAAATGGTCAAAGCTTTTCTGCGCAAGTGGCTTTGTGAGGATATCTGCAAATTGATCCTCTGTTCTACAATGCTGTAAAACTATCTCACCATTGTTAACCAATTCACGTATGAAGTGAAACTTGGTGTCAATGTGTTTAGTCCTCTTATGAAAAACAATATTTTTAGACAATGCAATAGCTGAACTATTGTCACAAAAGATCACTGTCCCTTTTACCTGTTCTTGACATAAGCTTCTCAACATTTTCCGCATCCAAACTGCTTGACACGCTGTTGCTGTAGCTGCCACATATTCTGCTTCTGTTATAGATAATGCTACAATGGGCTGTTTCTTAGAAGCCCATGAAATGGCTCCTGAACCCATGTGAAAAACATAACCGGAAGTGCTCTTCCGATCATCAACACTTCCAGCCCAATCACTGTCTGTGTATCCAACTAAATCTGAACATTCTGAAGTAGTATAAAAAATACCAAACCTTTTAGTACCTTTAACATACCTCAAAATTGTTTTTTCTGCTTGCCAATGTGCATCTTTTGGCTTTTCCATGAACCTGGAAATCAAACTAACAGCATGCATTATGTCTGGCCTAGTTTCAGTCAAATACATGAGGCTACCAACTATGCTCTTGTATAAACTAGGATCAAAATCCTTACTGCTGTCCTCTCTGCTGAGTTTTAATCCCATCACTGTGGGAGTGATTGTTGCTTTGCTCTCCTGCATGTTAAATCTTTCAAGTACCTCATTAACATACTTTGCTTGTGAGATGAGAATCCCACTTTCATCTTGTTCTAATTCTATTCCCAAGAAGTATTTCAACAAACCCATATCAGTCATTTCAAATTCTTTCTTCATGACTGTTTTGAAATGTTCAATAAGGCAATCATCATTACCTATAAAAATAACATCATCAACGTGCAAGACTACAATCAAGATCTTACCGTCTTTTTCTTTGATGTAGAGGGTGGGTTCTCCCTCACACTTCTCAAAACCATTTTCCAGTAGATATGAATCTATCCTACTGTACCACGCTCTTGGCGCTTGCTTCAGCCCATAAAGAGCTTTCTTCGGTTGCATGCCTTTGTGCTCTTGGCCTTTCTTTTCATAGCCGAGGTTGTTCAATGTAAACCTCTTCCATCGCCTCCATTCAGAAATGCGACTTCCACGTCCATTTGGTAAACTTTCCATTTGTTTGTCTTGCTATGGACAATATTGCTCTCAACAGTTTCCGTTCTGTATAACATGGGTGCGAGGATTTCCTCATAATCTATGCCATGCTTAAGCACATAGCCTTTGACAACAAGTCTTGCCTTGTGTCTCTCTATTTTTCCTTCAGCATTACTTTTGGTCTTGTAGACCCATTTAACACCAATCACATCTTTACCTTTTGGTATTTCAACCAAATCCCAAGTCTTGTTTCTTTCTATGGCATTTATCTCCGCATCCATAGCTTCTATCCATTTCTTATCCTTGATAGCTTCTTCGAAATAAACAGGATCATCAACATGAGAATATTAAGAAAACAAATAATTGATACCTTCATTAGCTATATCTTTTTCATAAATATCTTTCAAACTTCTAAATTTCTTACTTCTTTCAATAGGTGTACAAATGCTTGAAGAAGCACTTGAATTTCCTCCTTGTGGTGTGCTTGGATAAGCACTATCATTTCTCCTCAAGGGTGTGCTCTGCTGCTCTTTTGTTGGTGTTGTTGTTTGGGGATGTATTTCAGCCAACTCATCATCATTCTCATCATGAGATAAATAGTGTTTAACATTTACTGTCTTCTCTATGATTCCATCGCAAGCTTCCTCTTCAATGAACTGAACATCCCTGCTCATAATAAACTTCTTGGTGGATGGGTTATATAACCTGTATGCCTTGGATTCCTCACTGTATCCAATGAAAATACATTTCTCCCCCTTGCTGTCCAACTTCTTCCTTAGCTGATCCGGAATGTGTGCAGAAGCCACACATCCAAAAACCTTCATGTGTGTGACACCTTGCTTTGTGCCACTCCATGCCTCTTCCAGCACTTTGTTCATTATTTCTTTTTTAGGGCACCTGTTTAAAATATACGCCGCACAATGTACACCTTCAGCCCAATAATCATTACGCAAATGCTTTTCCTTTAACATACTTCTCGCCATGTCCATTATGGTTCGGTTCTTCCTTTCGGCTACTCCATTTTGCTGCGGAGTATATCTAGTTGTAAACTGCTTTTGAATATCATTTTCTCTACAAAAACGTAGAAAATATTTAGAGATATACTCACCTCCTCTATCAGTCATTAAGACTTTGATATGCAGCCCACTTTGTTTCTCAACAAGTGCTTTGAAATTGAAAAATTTTTCAAACACTTCACTTTTGTTTTTTAAAAAATAAACCCAAGTTCTTCTTGTAAAACCATCTATGAATGTTAAGATATAGTGGCTGTTGGCAATTGATGGAGTTTGCATCGGTCCACACACATTTGATTGGACAATCTCTAAGGGTGCTTTTGCTCTTATGCTTTTCTCGGAAGGAAAACTTTCTCTGTGTTTTTTCCCCAAGATACAACCTTCACAAAGGCTGTCTGGTTTCTCTATCAATGGTAAACCACTTACCATTCCTTTTCTGTTCAAAAAATTAAGACCTCCAAAGTTGAGATGTCCAAATCTCAAGTGCCATAACCAATTATCATCTTTTTGTTCGCTTTGGAAAGTCTCATGTGCCACTGATGTTTTCTCTTCATGATTCTTCAAGTCTGATCTCATTCTGAGAGGGAACATCCTATTCCTCGTCATCTTCACTTCAGCAATACACTGTTTTCTGGGTGGTTTATCCATGATGGTACAAACATCATCCTCAAAGAAAACATTATATCCCTTATGGACAAGCTGTCCAATGCTTAAAATATTAAACTTCATTCCTGGAACATAATAAACGTCTGCTATGGATTTCTTTACACCTAATCTTGTTAAAACATTCACATCTCCTTTTCCCATAACAGAAACTTTGCTATCAGTTCCTAGTGTGACTTGAGACTGCACACTCTCATCTAACATAGAAAAAATTGCTAAGTTTCCTGTCATATGGTTACTACAACCAGAGTCTAGAAACCATAAATCCTCATTCTTTTCTTCAGCCATAATACAAGCTAAAAACAAATTGTTTTGGCTGGTATTTTCTCTAGTGAAATTTGCACTAGTTCTACTTCTCATATCTTGCTTCTTCGTTCTACATTCATTAGCATAATGACCATATCTTTTACAATTGTAACATTGGACATTGGATTTATCATACCTCTGTCCTTGAGCATTCTGTCCACTTTGTTGTTTGCCCTTTGCAGTAGTTGTGATTTTATTTGTTGCACCTTCCATGTGAATGTGAAAGTACATTTTCCTTCACCTACGTTGCGGCCAACTCTTCCCTCTTCCTTTGCCTTGCCCTCTTCCTCTTCCAAAAGACATATGGGTCTTAAAAGCATGTTCAAGAGATGAGTTTTCACTCCTACCCAATCTCTTTTCATGGGTCATAAGTGATTCATGTAGCTCATCCACTGAAAACTTTGTGAGATCCCTGGTCTCTTCTATGGTGGTGAAAATCACATCGAATCTTGAGGGTAAACTTCTCAAGGGTTTTTCAACAATCCTCTTGTCTTCAAGAGTCTCTCTATGAGATCTTATCTGTGTGACCATTCCAATCACATGAGTGAAGAATGAGTCAATAGTATCTGACTCTCTCATACAGAGAGTCTCAAAGTCTCTCCTCAGCAACTGAAGTTTTGATGTCTTCACTCTTTCCATACCCTGATAGGTTGTCTTGAGAGTTTCCCATGCTTCTCTGGATCTCTTAGCTGTTGCTATCCTCAGAAACACACTCTCATGAACTGCTTGATACAAGAAGAAAAGAGCTTTGGAGTCTTTCTTCTTATTGCTCTTCAACAGTTCTCTTTCTGTCTGAGTTAACATATTAAACTCAAGTTCATCTGCTGGCTCTTCAAAGCCATCTTCAACAAATTCCCATAAGTCTTGGGAGACAAATAAAGCCCTCATAGTTACTGACCAGTAGTCATAATTTTTTCCATTAAACATTGGGAGATGGATATTTCCCATACCCTTTGATCTTGGCTCCCGGCCATTACACTCTTTAACTATGCTTCAAAAAACATAGCATGTGTTTTAATTTAACTAGCGTGCAACAATAACAAAAAAAAGCTAGCAACAAATACCTTTGAATTCTTCTTGTCTGAACCTTCACACTGCTGGAGAGGCTTCTGCAATAACGAATTCCTTTTCTTCAGCTTATTTGACCTTCAAATAGCCTGAATTGGCTCCGATACCATGTTGGAATATTGCAAATTCCAGAATTAAAATGGAGAAATAAAACTTCCCCTCCACAACACAGAGAAATAAAAAAATCAATCTCAGAAAACAGAGTTTTCAACTCTATAAAACAAAATTTTTATTCAAGTTCTTCCTCAATCACAGAGGGATTTACAATTGCTGGACTGCTTCTAAGCACAGCTCCAAAACAAAAAAAACTCTTCTCTGTCTCTTTAAAAAAAAACTCTGCTGTGAATTTCCAATTCACTGTCTCTGTCTATTAAAAAAAAAACTCACTATCTTTTTCAAAATAAACATACATTGTTGTGTATTTTTCTAATTTGCACTCTCTGTTTTTTTTTTTACAATCAACGCACTGCTGTGTGTGATTTTAATTCTGCTCTATCTCTCTTAAAAAAAACTAACGCACTGCTGTGCATATCTATATCAATTACAACAAAACAAAAAAAAATATCTGAAAATTTAATGTCATTCATTGACTTTACAAACACAATATCACCGCTTAAAAAAATATTTATGGTGCCTTAAATTTCTGTCAGCACCGCCAAAAAAAATTAATGGCAAATTCACTTGGTGGCAAATTTTCTGCGGTGGTGGCGTTTTGGTGGTGCGCTTGGCGGAGTGTGGTGGAGCCGCCATCCTTGGTGGTTGCGGGGGCTGTCATCCGCCGGCTCTGTACGGTCGGGGTGAGGCCCCGCACTCAACCACAGCCACACAATGTGGGTCAACGTGCAACCAACCGGTCAACTGCGGGGGGTCGCCTTCCATTAACCTCTGCGCAAGTTTCACTCCCGCACTCCGTTGATCTGCACCAACATGCTCCCGGTTTATCTCCTGCGCGCTGTTCAAACTGTTCTGCCACCTGTGAACTGATCCGGAAGTTTGAAATTGTATTCTAACATCCACATCTATGGGGATCTAAAAACAACCATAAATAAATTTTCTGGCATATCATATTTTGACCCCAAAACTTCCGAGATGGCTGGATCGAATCAAGACATTGGTACAAGCTTTCAAGAATATTGACATGATGCATATTTACAAAGAATCCAATAAAATGGCAGACACCCTTTCCAAGAAGGGATTGAACAATCCAAAAAAAATCATATACTACAGTTTTATGTCAGATGGCACTGTGAGGGAGGAAACACATCTATTCCATAACCGGGCATAGACATTGGTATCCCCGATTTCAGTTTCACATGTATATGTTGGGAAATAGACATTTTTATTTTCTATTTTGTTCCCTAAGTCACTGTTTTGGAAATATGTCAGTTTTGAGGAGCTTTTTCCAGAGTGTTTAAACTTTTTTTTTATATTATTTTTTAAAATTATTTATCACTGTAGTAGGAAATGACAATTTATATAAGATATGAACTTGTTATATGATTGATAAATGTAACTGGTTTTTGTGCCTAATGAGATGGTCCGTGGTTATATGGTATGTCAAAGGAGTGCAAAAGGGATGTCCACTATGCAACATTTGTTTCGAGTTCTCAGAGGTCTTAAGGGGAGGATCAGGGTATGGGAGAAAAGAAAGAAGGAAGAATTGGAGGAGGAGTTGAAGCTAATTAAGGAACAAATATCTCAGACCCTCACAGCCTTGGATACTGGCTTTCACATCCCTGAGAACTGGGCCAGACTCAGGAGTTTGGATGTGGAAAAGAGGAGGATATTGTTGATTCATGAGAAAACATGGTGACTTAAAAGTAGAGCTACCTGGCTCCGTGAAGGTGACAGAAATACCAAATATTTTCATGCAATCGCAAACAGGCAAAAGATTAAAAATGCTATTTGGCACATTGATGTTGATGGCAAATCTTTCCATTCCACGGAGCTGATACAGGAAGAGGCTGTCAAATATTTTGGAAATATCTATAAAGCTTCGGAAGGCTACTTACCTGAGGAACTTCTATGGGCTCTGGAGGACTACCCGATGATGTTTAGCAATGAAGAAAACTCAGCACTCACCAGGCCTGTAAGCAATGATGAAGTGGAGAGGGTAATAAAATCCTTTGCACTGGATAAAAGTCCGGACTTGACTGCTGGACACTTGACTTTTTTATTCACTTCAATGATTTATTTAATAGTGACATTGTTGAGATGGTAGAAGAGGCTCGGTCGTAGGGAGTGATCCACGGGGCTATAAATTCGACATTTTTGGTGCTCATTCCAAAGAAGAAGGCATCGAAATCTTTTGAGGACTACATACCCATCTCCCTTTGTAATACTCTATATAAGATCATCTTTAAAACTATTGCTGACATAATTAAATTGGTTTTTTCGAGATACATTTCCCCTGAGCAATTTGGTTTGCTGCAAAACCGCAACATTCATGATGCCATTGCAACTACTCAAGAGATCATTCACAATATCCAGTCCAAGCACTTGGATGCCTCAGTTATGAAGGTAGACCTCCGGAAAGCATATGATCGTGTTGATTGGGGATTTTTGAGGCTGATATTAAACAAGGTTGGTATGGATAGTGTTGCAGTCAATTGGATAATGGGCTGTGTTTGTGGCTCCTCAATGGCAGTTATCATAAATGGAACGACTTCTCGTTTTTTCAAACCACGCAGGGGGCTCAGATAGGGGTGCATTTTGTCTCCATCACTATTCATATTGGTTATGGATTCGCTGAGCATAAAGATCTGAAAGTGGTGGATGTGGGGGCTTTCTGGGGCATCAAAATCATGGCACAACGTGAGATATCACATAGTATTTTTTGTTGATGATATCTTGATTTTCGGGAGGCTTATCCATAGATGTTGGGAACACCTCTTCGGTTTATTTCAGCATTTTTGCTTGGTTTTTGGAATGGAGGAAAATGAGGGTAAGCCATGCTTATATCATTCAAAGGGTGTTGTGGAGGTCTCTGTTTATGTTGAATCCCTCTTTAATTTAAAATATTTACCACTTACTGAGGGTTTCACCTGAAGCCTTCCTGTTATGGGGTGGAGGATTGGAAATGGATACTCGAGAAATATCAAAGGAGGATTAAGATATGTTCTTTGAGGTGGTTATCCATAGGGGGGATAATGATCTTAGTTCAGGCTATCCCTAATAGATATTAGTTTTCTAGGCACACCTCTTTATGATTCCCAAGGCCATTATTGGGAAAATAAAAGCTCTTTTAGCAAATTTCATCTGGTATGGTGGAAGAAAGGATCGCAAATATCATCTAGTGAGGTGGGATACGATTTCATGCCCAAAATAATGGGGAGGATGGGGAATTCTAGATGTGGAGTGTTTTGGTAAAGAACTTCTTATAAAAGATTTATGGAGAGTTATGCACAATCCTAGCATATGGCATGACATTGTCAGATATAATTAACTAGGAAACCAAAACTTGGAAGGTCTATTCACTGTGGGTTGGGAGAAAACCAAAAGAGGATCACACATTTGGAATAGTTTCATGAAGGTTTGGAATCTATACATTGGGTTATTTAGATGGAATTTTGGAAACCGATGCAAGATTCTGATTGAGCATCCTAGCATCTACGGCACCACTTAGGATGCAACAATTAACCCAGATATGTGTACGCATTTGAATTGAAAGGGGATTTTTTACTTGGCTCAGATGATTGAAAAATGGGAGGATGGGATCCCAGTATGGAAGAAGTCTGAAGAATATGATCTATCGAAGCTACTGATAGGAGATTGGAAGCAATATCTAGATGTTTTAAGGGAAGTGGGTTTAATCCAACACTACGACAAGGATTAGGTACAATAGGGGGGGGGGTACAATGCATAAGGGACAAGTAATAAAAAAATAAATATACACCTGGCTGATGAAAAGGGAAAATAGTGATAGGAATAAGTGTTGGGTTTATATTTTATGGAAGGAAAAGGTCCAATACAAAATTATCATTCATATATGGTTGGTCTGGAAAGACAAAAATCTCACCTAGGAAAACCTCTGAAGGAAAGGTAGATTGGCGTGGGAATTTGTAGGATGTGTTTCAATGAAAATGAAAACAACACACATCTATTTTATAATTTTTTTTTCCAGGGAGGTAATTATTTTTATTTGCAGGCACCTAAAACTATGACACCCCATTATACTACCACAGAAGAATGCATCAAATGGTGGTATGGCAAGGGGAATTATTTTAGGAGCATTCCCATTTTGTTTCTTTGGTTTATTTGGGTTGGTTGAAATCTATGGATTTTTTAGGAGAGGACATGCACCCCCAAATTGATTGCCACACAGATTATCAGAAGACGGAGCAACACCTCTTATTTTTAGGAGCCACCTCGTGACCTTTCAATCAGGGACAAACCTTTTGAGATATACTATCCTATGGGGTTCTTTGATGGTGCGGCACAACAATCAAGATGTGGCTGTGTTGCATGGCTCACGATTTCATCACAATGTCACTACAAAATCTTTTGGTATGGAGGATTGGGCACTAATATGAGGGAAAAGACCCTTACCCTATGGGGATTACTATGGTTCACAAAGAAATTATACATTGATAGGTTGTGGGTATACGGGGACTCCAAAGTACTCATAGACCATCTCAACCATAGGATAAAGCTGGCACTCCAAAACCTCACAACATGGTTGTACAGGATAAAAGATCTAAGGAACACATTCATTGCTATCTCTTTCAACCATGTATTTCAAGAGAAAAATCAGATGGCAGATAGGCTCTCAAAGAGAGGTCTTCATGGTGCATTAGGTGAAATGCATTACAAACTTGTAGATGGAACTAGGGAGGAGGAAAAAGGGATGATAAAGATTTTCTGAACCAAATTTTATGTCATTTTTGGTTTTTTGAAGTTCTGGTATAACATGTTTGTGCAGAACTAAGATACAGGATAGATTGAAACTGGTTCTTACTGTGGACAAGTTTTTGGAAAAAGAAAATGGATGTAACTTAAATATGTAAAAACCCTATATTGCAGAAAATAGGGATATAAATATAACAAGTTTTTGTGTATAAAACTGTATGGATTAGCATCCGAAAAAATAGAAAAAGAACTAACGAAGGTGGCTTGAGGGCTGATGTAATTTTCTATAATTTGCACTCGTACTATAAAACAAAGATTTCTTCTTACTGAAAAAAAATAAAAAATAAAAAAATCCAATTAGCTTTTTTGTTCTGAGAAAAAAAAAACACAACCTACCCCACTTAACAAACTCTTTTCCTTTCTTCCCACTGGTGGGTTATTGATGCGAAGGGCCCAATGCAAAAGGAATTCACATCAGTAATTCGTAGACCAGTGATGCGAACGGCGAAATGCGAAAGGAATTTATGTGTTACCCTTAATGTCAGAGCCTCTTTAACTCCTGATCCAAATTTTATTTGGGTAGCTAGCCTGAAAGAAAGAGGCGCCATGATGATGAGGAGTGAATGAGAGATACATCAACTTAAAGATTGTAATTGAAATTTTATGAATATGATGCACCTGATGAGGGATCTCTTGCGAAGATGAAGCAGTTAAATTAGTGCCCACGCCCATTACCAAAATTTCTAAGAAAAATTGAAGAATGTAGTTTCTGATAGACGATCAAAATATTTCTCAAGGGTGTAGTCCATGAGATGCAGAGGATAAAAATAACAACACCAATTGAAAAAATCGAATTAGAGCTAAACCATCCAAATAATTCTTCTCAAAAATCAAATTAGAGAACTGATTGGCACTCTCATTCACACTATCCTACAACCTATTTTTTGTTTGAGGCTTCATCTTCAATCATTTTTCCTCCAACTTATTTTCACAATTTATTCACCTTCTCCTCCCATTACTCATCCTTTACACTCGCAATTTCTCTCCCATATGGTTCTTTATTATTTTATGGACCTTCTAGCTACACTCTATGCTATTTTTTTGTTCACAAATTCACTCACTCTTGTGTTTTACTTATTTTTTCAGTCAACATCATTTTTCTTTTATGCCTTCATGCATATGTTTACCTTTATTTTTACTATTTTCCAACTAACCGAATTATATAATCTTTGTTTTTGTTTTTTCCCAACTAAATCAATTATATAAATTAAATAATTTTTAAAAATCCATAAACAATAGAACACTTACCTCTTAATATATCACATATTATCAAATAAAATAAATATTATTATTATTATAGTGAGAGACACCCTACAACTTAGTATGGAGGTAGATGTGAAAAGTAAATGTTTAACATTTAATATTTAACAAATTTGAGGTTAAAAAAATTTAATTTAATGTAGTGGAGATGTTGTAGTGTAAACATTTAAATCTTGGATCAATTAATAATAAAAAGTCAAAAGTAATTAAAAAAATAAAATTCAATTTGTTATATTATAATTTTGGTTTAGCTTAGCTCAAATTAGAAATTATGCTTTAGGAAAAATTGCATAAATAATTATAAGTTACGTTGGTTAATACTAAATTAATAATGGTTGATAGACAAACCATCCTATAGTCTTGTTTTGGTAGTAACTAAAATAAATTTAGATGTGAAGTGGATAAGTAAATTGCTTGCCAAGTAAAAATTGCATAAATTTTAGTGGGTAGTAAAAGTCTACACATTTAAAATTTTACTTCTACTTAAGTATTAAAGAAAACATAAATAAGGGTGAGAAGTAACCTTCAAGTTACGGTCTAATCAATTGTTTGAAAATTGTTTTTTTTTTTTAATAATATTGAAAAATAAATATTTATTTTTAAAAGTTAAACATTATAATTTACATTGTACAATGCTAAATAATATTGATCAACACACATAAGTGTGTTCTCGCCAAAGCCCTGATGAGTATGAAGGACCAGGAAGTTCATACTTCCATTGTTTTTGACCTTCATCACATAAAGCAGGACATGAGCTCAATGACAAAGACTCAAATGTAGCAAAATTCCAGAATTGGACAAATTGAGGAGAAGTTGCGAGCGATGCAGTGGGTGGAGATGCCTAGGTCCTCAGCCAAAGACCTAGCACTAGTGGATTCTTCGGATGGATAGACACTGTTTGGTTTTCTATTTTTTTGTATGTTTTTTGTCAATCGAACTTATCACTGTAGTTTCATATGTAAATATTATGGACATAGCTGAGTAGTACATGCCGCTACTGAGAGACTGAAACAATACCATTTTTGGTTAGCTTTTAACTTCCTAAGATGGCCAACAAACCTGGTTTCCTTTGGGTAGGTTTAGGCGCATATTTTTGTTGTATATATTTAGAAACTTGCTCAATCTAATAGAAAAGTCAGGTCCTACGGAATTCACAAAAAAAAAATATTGATCAACACGCAAATCCATTGTTAGAGCCTTTCCTTGGTAGTACTAATAATGATTCCATTACCATATTTGAATTTAACTGATATGCACATAAAAACTTAATACTTGCAATAAATTTAGAATATAACAAGTATCTTAACCATGGATATTCATCCCCCACTTTACAATGTATATTTAATATTATTAACTTGTAAATAGGTTTTATTACAATGCCATGGCTTATCAATACAGCATGCCCACAAATCATAACTCATTTCACAATAAAAAAATAAAATGTAAAATATTTTAGACATTACATATAACATTGATTACATAGAGTGAAAATTATCCATCATATGGATGGAGGGACAGAGAGGGAGAGAGAGATAGGGGTGGGAGAGAGAGCAGGAGAGGGGGAGGGAGATAGTGACAGAGGTGGAGGGTGGAGGGTGGAGAGAGAGAGAGAGAGAGGGAGAGTGATGGGTAGGGAAGAGAGAGAGGGAGAGAGAGGAATTTAGAGAGAGAGGAGGGGAGGGAGATGAGAGAGGGAGGGAGAAAAAGATGGAGTTGAAGGGTGAGAGAGAGAGAGAGAGAGAGAGAGAGAGAGAGATCCAGTGGACTAGTAAAGTGTTCAAAATTAAAAGTGTTTGAAAGTGCTCGAAATTGGCACCAAAATGAATATCTCATCGCCCTAAATCCAACGCAACTAATTTCACTCAAAACGGATATCCTATGCTTTGGATATCGTGTTGTGACCGTTTTATCAAACAACTAAAATCTTAAAAATTAAGCTGCAGGTATGCCCAGTCAGCAGTCCGTACGTTGACTAAGAAAGTGATGGGAATTTGACTGTGTATTTTTATTGGCCAATGGTGTGTTGAAAAGTGTCTCATTTTTATTGGTTCATAGGTTGGTGCAATTCTATTGGTTGAATGGTTCGTTGAAGTGGGCCAATGAGGGAGAGCTAGGTGGGCCAATTTTTGGCTGCCATGTGGCCTCCTGTTGGTGTTTCAAATTTTTTGTGTTGGTCGAACAGACCTCCTGGCAGGAATTGAATCGTAGACCTCCAAGGTGGCAACACGGTGCTCTACCACTGCGCCACAAGTGTTTCTTATTAACCATAAGATGTGAGTGGTATTTAAAGTTTAATGGGTTTCGTATTAGGGGTTGGGGCTGGGATTAACCCCCAGCCCCGAGTCCACCGATCACATAAGACCATAGGTCAGGTGGTCATGGGCACGGGGTAAACCACGACACCAAAGACCAAAATCACAATTCAACTTTTGATTCAAACTATGGTGGTATCGGAACCCGCGTCAAACTTAATCATGGTGTATGCAGAGTTGGAACCAATGGTAAACACTAACCAAACTATGATTATTACCGTAATTGGAACGTCGGGTTGGAGTTTGCTTCGGCGTGGAAATTCAAACTTAACCACTGGAAAGAATGAACCCAACCACCGCTCCAACCATGGTGCAGGCCTAGTCAACCTTTGGCGGGGTTCATTTGAACCAACTGAGATCTACGACAGAGGTTATTCCAAGCAGCCCGTTATGATCAGTTCGTGCGGGTCACCGACATTTAAACAGTTCAATAATTTGCACCTGAACTAACGTGAATCTCATTGACATGGGGCAAATTTGTTGCTCCACATGGCCAAAAAAGGCGGAAATTGTAGGATGGATTGTAGGTGGGTGCGAATTGGAGGACAATTATCAGGAAAATTCTTTTGGAGCATAAATCAATGATTTTTTAGCCTTTTTGAGTGTAGAAAGAGCCCAACTAGGGGTTTTTAACTATTCGGGAGCCATTTGAGAAAATATTTTTGCATTCTGAGCACTACAAATACATGTAAACACATATTATTTTTTAGCATAGTGAAAGAGGCCCAACATTGGAAGCTGAACAAGGAAATGTAGCCCAGGAGGGGAAAACTCCTTCATCATTTGTTATCTTGTGTTTTCTGTTATGGTATTATTGTCTTTGTTATTTTTCTCAAAATTGAGTTTAATCACTTGATTAATGAGCTATTGTAACTTGTTAAATTGCATAAAAAATATGAAATTTCACTCGCAAAATTTTATCATAAACCTTCTAGTTTACATATACAAATCAATTTGGTATCAGAGATTAGGTTATGTTGTTGTATTGAGGGTTTAATTCTATTGCAAGTGTTTTTGATTCTTATAAGGTTGAATCTCAAAATAGGAGAAGGAAAACTTGTTGGAGCAAGTCCCCAAGCTAGCTCAAGGCAAACATATTTTCCACAATATCCACCACAAGTTTCACCTCAAGTTTCACCAAAAGCCTCACCTTTCATGGGAAATCAAGGAGAGCCTGACAATATGACTAAGGATGAGAAGGATTTTAGGAAATCATTCTTTGACATGTCTGAGATGGTGAAATATCTCTATGAGAAGAGGAATTCAAGGTTGCAAGGTGAGAGCTCAAATCCTCCAATGGGAGATGGAGGAAATGGAAACAAGCCTCCAAAATGGAATGGAGGAAATGTTGATAAACCACCTCTAACCCCACCTTTCTCCTTACTCTCATCTTCACCATCACCATATTCTACATAAACACCTTCACAAACACCTCCACATTCTCCAAAGGGACATGGTAAAACTCTATTTTTGAAACTTGATGTAGAAGCATTAGCCAAAAATTATAAGACCCATGAGTCTTATTTCACATTTATTAAAGGGAGTGGGTTCCCTTAATCATTTTA
Organism: Pinus albicaulis; assembly: GCA_034641835.2. Classification (NCBI taxonomy): domain Eukaryota; kingdom Viridiplantae; phylum Streptophyta; class Pinopsida; order Pinales; family Pinaceae; genus Pinus; species Pinus albicaulis. Next base: position 543,753,426 of record CM076575.1, on the reverse strand, counting down.
TTTATTTTTCCTAAGTTTAGTTGAGTTTGAGGAAATTTTAAATTGTAAATTAAAATTGTGGAGAATATGTCGTGAATGAAGAGATCTTAGAGACAGTTGAGTAACCCTAGGAGGAGTGAGGATTTGAGGGATTTAAAAGCTTAATTTAGGATTTTTTTTTGAGAAAAGAATGAAGCTGAAGAGATACTTTAGGAGAAAGTGAGCGATTGATGGATCTGAACTAAATTGGTTCATGAATCCATATTTGTATAAATTGTGACCTTTTGAATAATTGAAGAGATAGAGGTTAGGGAGTAAAAGTGTGAAAGAGAGGACTGAGAACTCAAACAATTGATGAATCAAGCCACAAGGGAAAAAAATCTGTAATTTCTATTTCTAGAATAATAGATTGAAGTGTGGTGTGAGAAAAATCGTGTTTCTAATTGCTATATTTCGTTTGAAAATCCAATTCTGTATTTATTGGTACCAATCTTTTATTTTCTGAGTTTTATCTGAATTTAGCAGTGAATAGCTCAAGAGTTTATTGCAGAGCTGCATATTGAATGTTCTAAATTCTCTTATGATTGGATTATTGATTTAAACCTGTGTAATTGATCCATTATGGAACCTTGTTCTATGTAGACTTATGAGTTAGGTGAATCAGAAGTACTGGGCAAAGTATTCTATTAAAATTCATGAACAACATTAAGGGTTTATTCCAGATCGACTAATCCTTTTCATGATAAAATGTTTTTTTTACATTTGTGAATTTAAATACATTTTTATTGAACCTGGTATCTTATCTGGAATGGTGTGGCAGACAAAACAAAGTGCAATGGTAATTGGTCTTCAAAAACCATAAATGGTATATCGCATTGCTTCATAGCAGTATATGGTAACTGCTCAAATCATGCGATCAACTCTTAAAGGTGACATGTAGCACATAGATGGGCAGAAAAACCACTTTTATCACAAGATTTTAAAGAGTTAATTATCTTGCTACTGGGTATGCGATAACCGTCAGATCTAAAAAAAAGGTTTAATTGAATGGTGGAGATTAGTTGCTTCTCTTCTGATCGCAAGTTTCTGTAATCTTTGAAAATGCGATGACAGTGGATGTGGGTAGTTACATGGACGGTAGATATATAACAAGAAGAAAGTCAAAGTGGAAAATGGAATTAATCATGCTTTAATATTTATTGGTTTTCTAAATTATGCAAAGACATTGATTCCTCCATTTGATTAAGAGTATATTTTGAGCAAACATTATAAGTTGCTGTTGGGACTCTAACGTCATTTTCCAGTGCGGCTGAATGATGCGTTTTGTGGTATCAAAGCAGAAAAAGTCTTTGGGATGATCAGAACAACGGTAGAGAATAATGCAGAATTGTTAACTGCAAGAGCTAGTGCAAGGGATCCTTTAGAAATTTCATCTGTTTACCTTATTTCTACAACATTACAGTATCATGCCGAATTGGAAGCATCAAATGTTGGCTTAGCGTCAGTGCTGGAATCATTGGAATTATTCTTGAAGCTTCGTGGATCAAAGGTTAGTATTCTGGAGGATTTTTTGAAAGTGATCAATCAAGTCCATATGCTTCAAGATTTAGTTGGCAGTGGTCATGCCTTATTGAGCAATGCGTACAGTTCACAACCAGAATATGAAAGGACTATTGAATTCTGTGAATTACTACAAGGTGTTGCAGGTTGGGTAAGAAGATTTATTTTGATTTGAATGTTTGGAGAACAACAAGGGAGTGAAATTTCATAGGAGAATTTGCTTTCCTTACAGGCAATTGAAATTTCCATATTTGAATTCAGTGCTTAGCAATGTTTAAATGTAAGATTGATTGAATGAATGGTTTGATTCAAAAATTAAATTGAAGTAAAAAAGGTTTTGAATTTAAAGTCAAATAGAATAATGGTTTACTATGGCACTGAAGACATTTAACCGATTTAAAGAATTTTGTGAAAATTGAAGAATGATTGAGGATTGCTTAAATATTGTTGAAGACAATGATATTGATGGTTGAAGGAACAATTAGACTAGAGACTGAATTCAATAGATCTGAAAGAAGAGCCACTACAAGAATTGAAATTTGAAATTTGCAGAAGCAAGACAATATTTGCTTACAAAAACATTTCCAAAATAAATATGTTGTGTCCATTATGGATTTTGTAAATAGTGTTGAAAGATCAGATTGAATCTTAGCTGATCTTAAAAGATGAAGTGTTCATTATGAAAAGTAAGATGAGAAATAGTTGATGACTGTATGAAGTATTTTGAATGAAGAATAAAATAGTGGATACATGAATCATTTGGAAAATATTTAATTGATGGAATGGGAATTATATTCAAGACATCTTTGAGGAAATTTGGTAGGTTTGAATAAAAACTTTGATGAATCTTGAGGTAAGATTATGCAGGTCAGTGGAAGCAGTGAAATTGCTAAAAGATAGAATGAGTTATAACAACATCATATCACATTAGCTATGTTAAATAAGATGAAGCAAGAAGAAATCTTAGATGGATAAAAGGTGACAGTATCCAACAGTAAAATGAAATTATTGAAGGTAAATGGAAGAGAGAAATTGAAGATGCAACAGGAAACATCTTTGGAAGCTGAGCCGGAGTGCTCAAGGAGAAGAAAGGGTTCTAGTGCAGAGAACCTGGAAAAGAAAAGATACCAAAAGGATGATTTGGTATGGGTGACAAGTAATAGACTTGTTACAGAAGAAAGAAGGGTTGGTTGCAGCTCACCAGTGAACAAGGAAAGTTCACCAAAGGAAGAAATGAATTTGACTATTGTTAGTCATAACAGGGGAACAGAGGAAAGTCACAAACAGAGAGGGAAAAGTGTCAAAACAGCTGGACTCAAAAGAATGAATAAGGAAGAAATTGACAAAGAGATAGCTGAGATGAAGATAGAACTTGGTCATTTGAAGAAGCTGATACAAAAAAGAACCAGAGAGGAATGGAAACAAGGATTTTATGTGAGGAAAAGAGTTAAGTGGCATGTCAGGGAATTATTTGTTGAGAAATTAATATTCCAAATAATTGAGAATGAAATAAGAGAATCCATTTGTAAACCAGAGAAAGGAACTATCCTTAGGGAAAGAGACAATGATGATAATGATGAAGATATGATTTATACAGATCAACATGAGAGAAAAGTTGGTAGCATCTACACAGACAAGAGAGTCTCATATTTTGGGATTAATTATTTGTGTGAATGTACATTTGTAGGTTTGAAACCTAATAAATTTGAGCTTGTGCATGAAAAAGTGGAAGAGGCAGAAGCGAGAAAAACACAAAATGAGATTCATAAAGAATTTCAAGACTTAAATTGGTGGAGGAAATTAAAAGGTATGAGTGAATGGTTGTGTATTCTCTTATTAAAAACTTATTAGATCATTTTTGAAGAAATTTTAACCTTGATAGGAAATCAATGGAAATTGGACAAATAAAAGGAAATAAATGCATTGCATATTTGGGAAGTGGAGAGAAGAGAAGCTGACAAAGAGAACTCAGCTCAAGAAGTTAAGTCAAGGAAGATTTTGAAGGATCAAATTCTTGTCATTGAAGGGAGAAAGACATTATTGTCTTACTTGGATAAACTGAGTTATGGAGAGAATTGTGTAGAACAGGAAGGTATTCTACAGACCTGTGATAAAGTTGCCAAGCATAGTCAAGAAGCTGCAGTCCAAGAAGTATTCTTTGATGAAAAAGAAATCAGAGATGTTGAGGAAGAATTTATCAATAAATTGGTGAACTATCAGAATAGTTCAAAGAATCATAAAGATTTGATCACTAAGGCTTCAAATGAAGAGCCTTGTATTTTTAAAATTGATGTGTTGTGTATGTTTTTCAGGTTTGACAAGTAATGGACAATAGTTGGACAATGTGCTTGTGCATCTTGATGAAGAAGTGAGATTACTAGAAGAAATGGCTGGAATAGAAAATTATTTTGAGTATGTATTTAATAAATTTGAGAATAATGGCATTGACAGGGAAATTGTTATAATTAAAGAAGCTGAAGATAAGAAAATGAGAGTTTGTGATGATAACCAGAATGAAGCATCTTCAGTAGAAAATCAAGATAGAAGTATTATGGAAAATGTGAAGGAATGTATGATGATGTTGACAGATACAAATGTTTAGGAATTATATGATTTTAACATTGATTATTTTTATGAGTTCGTAAACCATGAAGAAGCTTTAGAAAAAAAGAATTTTGTTTCTGTTATATATGAAGATGAAACAACATCATTTTGTTGCAATGGTATCAGTACAAAAGAGGAAAGGATATTTCACAATGATATGCTCCAGGAGATTCTAGCTATTGAATTGTTGAATAATAGCCTTGTGTTAGAACAAGGAACACTGTGTAATGCAGAGGAAAGTGCTGAAATGAAATTTGTTGACAGTTTAATAAATTTTGCAGAAAATCAGCAGAAAGACTGGATGGTAGAATTATTTGTGGAAAAAGAAAAGCATAGTAATTTTAAATATGACAATTGTGATGAAAATTTTGTTTTATATAGGAAAGAGAATCCATATGTAAATGAAATGCTTATTAAAGATGAGGGAAGATTTAATTTTCTGGAAAATTTATTAAGTGAACCTGATGATATAAAGGAAAATATTGACTTTCATAGTAATGAAGGGGAAGCTGTAAAGTTCAACCAACAGGTTGTAAATGAAAGAGGTGAAATAGAATTGGAAAGAAATTTCATAATTTATATGGCAAAAGAGAATATACAACGATTAGTTGTCAGTGGAGTTCAACTGAGAGCAAAGTGTAAAGAGGAAATTGAGGAATGGTGGATGAAGAAGTCAGTCAAGAAGAGAACCAGCAAAGAAGAGAAATTAACAAAACAAATCTGCATCAGCAAAGAAAGAGGACAACAACAACATAAGATTTGGAAACCTAGAAGGACTAAAGAAACAGTGACAGAAGAAATGAAGCAACAACATGATGAAAAAGTTAACAAGTTACAAAGTAAGGTTTGGGATTCTAGATGATTTAACAGAGGAACACATGACCAGGAGGTCATGAAACTTTCAACTCAGGGAGTCTGATGTAGGAGCATTAGCCAAAACTTATAAGACCCATGAGTCTTATTTCACATTTACTAAAGGGAGTGGGTTACCTTAATCATTTTATTTATTTTTCCTAAGTTTAGTTGAGCTTGAGGAAATTTTAAATTGTAAATTAAAAGTGTGCAAAATATGTCGTGAATGAAGAGATCTTAGAGACAGTTGAGTAATCCTAGGAGGAGTGAGGATTTTAGGGATTTAAAAGCTTAATTTAGGATTTTACTTTGAGAAAAGAATGGAGCTGAAGAGATACTTTAGGAGAAAGTGAGAGATTGATGGATCTGAACTAAATTGGTTCATGAATCCGTATTTGTATAAATTGTGACCTTTTGAAAAATTGGAGAGATAAAGGTTAGCGAGTAAAAGTGTGAAAGAGAGGACTTGAAACTGAAACAATTGATGAATCAAGCCACAAGGGAAAAAAATTATAATTTCTATTTCTAGAATAATAGATTGAAGTGTGGTGTGAGAAAAATCGTGTTTCTGGTTGCTATATTTCGTTTGAAAATCCAATTCTGTATATATTGGTACCAATCTTTTATTTTCTGAGTTTTATTTGAATTTAGCAATGTATAGCTCAAGGGTTTATTGCAGAGCTGCGTATTGAATGTTCTAAATTCTTTTATGATTGAATTATTGATTTAAACATGTGTAATTGATCCATTATGGAACCTTGTTATATCTAGACTTATGAGTTAGGTGAATCGAAAGTACTGGGCAAAGCAGTTTATTAAAAGCCGTGAATAGCATTAAGAGTTTATTCCAGATCGGCCAATCCTTTTCATGATAAAATGTTTGTTTTAAAATTTGTGAATTTAAATATTTTTTTATTGAACCTGGTATCTTATCTGGAATGGTGTGGCGGACAAAACAAAGTGCAACAGTAACCGGTCTTCAAAAACCATAAATGGTATATCGCATGGCTTCATAGCAGTATATGGTAACTGCTCAAATCATGCGATCAACTCTTAAAGTTGACACGTAGCACATATATGGGCAGAGAAAACCCCTTTTATTACAAGATTTTAAAGAGTTAATTATCTTGCTACGGGGTATTTGATAACCGTCAGATCTAAAAAAAAAAAATTAATTGAATGGTGGAGATTAGCTGCTTCTCTTCTGATCACAAGTTTTTGTAATCTTTTAAATTGTGATGACCATGGATGTGGGTAGTTACACGGACGGTAGATATATAACAAGAAGAAATTCAAAGTGGAAAATGTAATTAATCACACTTTAATATTTATTGGTTTTCTAAATTATGCAAAGACATTGATTCCTCCATTTGATTAAGAGTATATTTTGAGCAAACATTATAAGTTGTTGTTGGGACTCCGATGTCATTTGCCAGTGTAGCTGAATGATGCATTAAAAATTGACATAAAGTTTGAATTGCATATGTATAATGTGTTGGTCATAAGTATTTTTACTTGTTATTGATGACTAGTTTCCTTAGCTGAGTTTTCTAGAAGCTGATCTCCAAACTGTCAAATCTGTCATCTAGAAAACACCCCAAAACAATTTTTGTCCTCCTACCCCTTCCGGTTAGCCTATGATGAGAAAAAACCTATTTTTCAAGACCTATCTGGTTTCAACAAAATAACCCTGTCCATAGCTGTCATAGCTGAAAGTTATCTGCTGTCATTTACCCTTATTCCTCAAGCCATTCATTATCCAACTATTGAAAAAAGTGTCTGCAACCCTATCCCTGGTTATCTATCATTTGAAGATCTAATCATACCAAAGAAAACACTCAGAATATGTCAAGATCACCCCTAAGTTAGATAGTGGTGTTTTAGGGAGTCCTTTCCTTAGCAAAAACTTCCTGAGCCAAAAGCCTCTGTTCAGTACCAGTCAACCCTGAATTAGTTCCTAATTTGCAAAACAAGTCTTGATCCATCCATAGGTCACACACCACTAAGAGGTCATTCTGTCTCAGTCCAGAAGAAGTTCAACAAAGATCCAAAATAGAAGAAGATAAGCATGTTCACTGTCTAAAAGAATATGCTTAGGTTAGGAAAAATCTCCATAAGACACCAAGGAAGCTCTCCAAGGTTCAAAGTCATATGTTTTTACATCTCTGTAGGGGTGTGATTGTAGTGATGATCAATGTGCAAAAGAGAAAAAGGAAAAGGTCAAAAGGGTCCTTCATGATGAGTTAGTTTGCCATTAGTAAAAAAAATGAAATACAGTAAGTAAAGGGCTACCAATAGGTATGGTTTGAAAGCCAAAGTTTCCTAAAAAACAGAGAGCAACCTCCAAGTCATATGAATGCAAAGGGATGGTGTTATGCTGATCAACAGTCTTTTCAGCATCTCCTCCAAAAAGGAATTTCAACATGCCTCTGAAAACACAGTCAAGGAAGGTCAGTCAACTAGGTCTAAGCAAGCATATAATCTACATATACAAGTCATATGGTTTCTGTTCTAAAGGTTCATAGGGATATTTTACAAAGAATACATATCTGAGAACATATCTCATAAAGCAAATTTTTCCCTATTTAACACAATACCAAGCAGAGACATATGATTTGCAGAAAGGTGACACAGTTTTGAAATAGATGAAATATCATATCCACAGTGCTAACCTCCTTCATTAAGAGCAGATGGTTAAAAGCACAGTAAGAATCTCCTCTGAACAAGAGAAAATGGTTAAAATCATAGTAAAAACCTGTCCAAACAAGAGAAGATGGTTAGGAACAGGGTAATAGAACCTCCTTCATTTAAAAGTAGAGGGTTAAGATGTTTTAAGTGACTTCAGAAATTATAGGCCACCTCCTTCCCAGGAATGAAACAAAAGATGCATCAGTAGTGTTTCCAGTGGTGTTTGAGCGATTTCTCTGTTTGAAAGACAAGGGTGAAAATCAGTGGAGAAAATGAAAATTTATAGTTTGAAGGCCTATGTTTCATCATCAACAACGTAGTAAAATCATGGTGTCAAAAGGCCTCCACTGTTCTTTTTATAATGGTCTCCTTCAAACTAAATCTAAGGGTGAAATTTTGGCTAGAAACAGCCTCATCTGAGAGGCCAAAGAGAGTAGACCAAGTCTGATTTTTAAAACCAACTTCTGCATATGCATACAAAGAGACAGTAAGGATAAGAAAGGCCTTGACATAATGTTCCAGGTTTCAAAACAGCCTTCAAGGAAATAAGACATATCACAGTCATGAAGAAGAACTTTCAATGTGCATAAGAACAACACTATTGCTTTTATATGGTCTTAAGAAGTTACATTAGTGGTTTTTAAAAGTCACCTCCTTGATGAACAACAGTGGGTCCAGTCTCGGTTTAAAAAGACCTTCTTACTTCAACAAATGAGTACATAAGGTTTCAAGGCTGCAGTGATTGATATTTTTATAAAAACCTCTTCAAAAAGGCATAAAACCACTCTAAAAGGTTGCAAAAGTACAAGAGTTTTTTTGTTTTTAACAAGGAGGAAAAGGTATTTTAAAAAATCCCCCACCAAGTTTAAAGACTCAAAGCAACGTTCATTAGCCTCCTCACTGAAGAAAGAAACAAGTCTTGGGCGATTTTTGTTGGGTATGTGTTATATTCTTTCCACGACTAGCCCCACGCGTTGTACGTTGCACCGGGCACAGCAGGGGGGTCACAAGGGGGGAGGCAGCCCCCACTATTGGGGTCCGGGGCAGTGCCCCATAATTTTTTTTTTTGGTGTGTGGACCCACTCATAAGCGGACCCACCCATGTTTTGTGCATGAGTTTGCACATGGTTTTGTGGTAAGGGGAACTACAGTTATGTTCTAATCCAGGGTTAATGGATTGGGGTTTATGTATGCTTCGACATGTATATATATGTGTTGTAACACTAAAAGGAATATAATGAAAAATCAAGCTGGTCGTCCTGATTTGGGATCCAGGGGAAAATATCTTTGTTTATTTGTTTTATGGTTTATGCTCTCGCTATTGTTTATTTTCTGTTATAAGATTCGTGTGTAGATAATTTCTGTTCAGGGTTAAAACCTACATTTGGTATTAGAGGCTGTTTCGGCTTCAAGGGGACGCCTTCGCTACTGAGGGTTTTTTGCTCAAGCCTGAGGAAGACCCTGTTCAGTGGGAGATCTACGGGATCGATTGTTGTGGTGAAAGAAGATGGCGAGTGGCGGAAAGATAGAGATCGAGAAATTTAATGGTCAGAGTTTTGAGCTGTGGAAGCTCAAGATGGAGAATGTGCTGGTGGATAAAGATCAGTGGATCGCGGTAGATCCAGGTAGTAAACCAACGACAATGTCAGATGAAGACTGGAAGAAACTGGATCAGAAGGCTAAGAGCACAATACGGTTGTGTGTCTCAGATTCAGTATTGTTGAATGTATCTAGGGAAGCTACGACAAAGAATTTGTGGGAAAAACTTGGGACTTTGTACCAATCGAAGTCTCTGGTGAATAAGCTATTCCTGCGGAAAAATCTATATAACCTCAGGATGAAGGATGGAGACTCGGTGACAGAGCATCTGAATGCCTTCAATACTATGGTAAGTTAGCTGTCATTTGTTGATATTAAAATCTCAGATGAAGACAAGTGCATCAGTTTGTTGTGTTCTCTACCAGACTCGTGGGATAGTCTGGTTATTGCAATAGGTAGCAATACAACTACCTTGAATTTTGATGACATTGTCTCAGCCTTGTTGTTGGAGGAAATGAGACGGAGAAATATGGAGGGCCAGAATGGAGATGCCTTATTTGTACGAGGAAGGTCCCAAAACAGAAACAAGAATAAGTTTTCGAGTGGGAGATCCAAATCTAGAGGGAGATCTAAATCTCCTGGAAAGTTTGTAAAGGTATGCTGGGAATGCAGAAAGGAAGGGCACTACAAAAAGGAGTGCAGATCTAAAGCTCCTGAGAAAGGAAAGGGATTTTATGATGCTCCTTCTGCAGAGGCAAAAACCACCTCGGATGAAGGTGGGGATGTGCATTTGGCTTCTTCTTCAAATACACATGTAGATCATGAGTCATGGTTGATTGAATCAGGTGCATCCTTTCACTTCACTCCCCATAGGGAGTGGTTCTGTGAGTATGAGAAACATGATGGTGATGTCTTCCTAGGGGATGATAGGAAGGCCAAAATCATCGGACGTGGAAAGGTCAAGCTGAAGCTGCAAGGTGGAAGGATTAGAACACTTCCTGGTGTTTTGCATATTCCTGCATTGGCCAGAAATCTGATTTCTGTAAACAAGATGGATGATGCAGGCGTAAAAACAGTGTTCGAGAAAGATTCTTGCAAGATGGTTCGGGGAGCACTGGTATTAATGCGGGGAGTTCGGACTGGAACTCTATACAAGCTACAAGGTAGCACTGTTATTGATGGGTGTAATAGTTATGTGGTTCCTGAAAGTGCAGCGGAAAGTCTAGCTGTCTTTGGAGAAAAGACCATGCTATGGCATCAAATGCTTGGACATATTGGAGAGAAGGGCCTTCGGATACTACATAGAAATGGTATGGTAGAAGGTATGTCTAATTTCTCTATGGATTTTGATTTCTATGAACATTGTGTATATGGGAAGTAGAATCGGGTGAGTTTTCCTTTTGGTGCTAAGAGGGCGAACAAGATATTAGAACTTGTGCACAGTGATGTGTTTGGACCTGTGTCAGTTCCATCACTGGGAAAGTCTGTGTACTATGTTTCATTCATAGATGACTTCTCAAGGAATACATGGATATATTTCTTGAGGAAGAAATCTAAAGTATTTGACAAATTTAAATAATTTAAGGCTCTGGTGGAAAACCAGACAGAGAAGAAGATAAAGGCGTTGAGGACAGATAATGGTGGGGAGTTCTGCAAGAAGGAATTTGAAGAGTTCCGTAAGAAGTGTGGTATAGCACGACAGAAGACTACTCCATACACACCTCAGCAAAACGGAGTTGCAGAAAGAATGAATAGAACACTGATGGAAAAGGCAAGAAGCATGCTCAATGGTACCGGGTTAGGACAAGAATTCTGGGCAGAGGCAGTGGAGACTGCATGTTACTTAGTTAATAGATCACCTTCATCAACGTTGGAGGATAAGACTCCACATGAGGTATGGACTGGTAAGAAACCCTCTCTTTCACATCTAAGGGTATTTGGATGTGATTCATATGTACATGTTCCAAAGGAGAAAAGGACCAAGTTGGATAATAAATCTGAAAGGTGCATCTTTATTGGGTATAAGGATGGTTTAAAGGGTTACAAGCTTTGGAAACCAGAAACATGGAAGGTTGTGTACAGCTGAGATGTGGTGTTTAGAGAGGTGAAAGATGTTGTTACACATGAAGTCCTACCAAAGGAACCTGAGAAGATAGAGTTTGAGCTAAAGGAGGATGAATCAGACTCTACAACAGAAGAAGATTCAGAAGAGGAAGAGCCACAAACCCCAGCTTTGAGAAGATTAGTTCGGGAAAGAAGGCAACCAGAAAGGTATAGTCCATCTGCTTTCTGTTCAGGTTTTGCCTTAACTATAACTGATGATGAACCCAGAACTGTCAGGGAGGTAGTAGATTCAGAGGATGGAAAACTCTGGAAGGAGGCCATGGTTGATGAAATGACATCCTTGCACAAAAATGAGGCATGGGATCTGGTGGAGTTGCCGGCTAGAAGGAAGCCCATTGGGAGAAAATGGGTGTTTAAGAAGAAGATGAATGTAGAAGGCAAGGTGGAGAAATACAAAGCTCGGTTGGTAGCAAAAGGTTATTCCCAAGTGCCTGGAATTGATTTTGGTGATATTTTTTCTCCTGTTGCCAAAGTTACTTCTATTAGATTACTTTTATCTGTTGCTGCTGCATTTGATTTTGAGATAGAACAGATGGATGTGAAGACAACATTTCTTCACGAGGATCTAGAAGATGAGATCTACATGAAGCAACCTGAAGGCTTTATGGTGAAGGGTAAGAAAGAACTGCTATGAAGGTTGAAGAAGTCTCCGTATGGGTTAAAACAGTCACCAAGGATGTGGTATCAGAAATTTGATACCTATATACGGGGACTTGGCTTCACCAGAAGCAAGGAGGATCACTGTGTTTATTTTAAATTAATTGGTGACCGTGTTATTTATTTGGTCTTGTATGTGGATGATATGTTGTTGATTGGAATTGACAAAGAAATTATCCAAGATTTGAAGACCCAACTCTTCTCCAAATTCGACATGAAGGATCTGGGTGCTGCAAACTATATTTTGGGCATGGAAATTAAGAGAGATCGGGCAAAGAGGAAGCTCTGGTTAAACCAGAGGAAGTATGTCGAGACTATATTGCAGAGGTTCAATATGCAGGATATTAAACCGGTGAATGTTCCTATTCCTATAGGTGTAAAGCTGTCTGCTGAACAGTGTCCCAAGACACAAGAAGAAGAGGAGTATATGTCCCGTGTTCCATATGCAAGTGCAGTGGGTAGCCTGATGTATGCAATGGTCTGTACTAGACCAGACATTGCACATGCAGTGGGAGTATTGAGCAGGTTTATGTCAAACCCAAGGAAGGAGCATTGGACAGTAGTGAAGCGGGTTTTTAGATATTTACGTGGCACTAGTGATTATGGCTTGTGCTACCAGGGAAGACCAGGATTGGAAAGAATGTTGGACATTCATGGTTTTGTTGATGCAGACTGGGCTGGAGATCTGGACCAAAGAAGATCTACAAGTGGGTATGTGTTTAACCTATTTGGAGGCACAGTCAGTTGGATGAGTAAAAGACAGTCTGTAGTGGCTCTTTCAACTACAGAGGCAGAATACATAGCAGCCACTCATGCAAGCAAGGAAGCAGCTTGGTTGCAGAGATTGTGTTCAAGTATGGGGTTGGTACAGCAAGCTATAAGGATAGACTGTGATAGCCAAAGTGCAATTTTCTTGGCTAATAACCCTGCTTATCATTCAAAGACAAAGCACATTGATGTTCAATATCACTTTGTTAGAGATATGGTTGAGGCTAAAAGGGTGTTGTTGGTAAAGGTGGACACTTTGAAGAATGTTGTAGATGCATTGACGAAGTCTGTGAGCACTTAGAAGTTCTCTTGGTGTAGAGAAACAATGGGTGTTGAAGAATTGGCCTAATGACTAAGCTCTCCTGTGGCCCCCTATGGAAAGAAAACAACAAGTGGGAGAATATTGGGTATGTGTTATATTCTTTTCACGACTAGCCCCATGCTACCTACGTTACCCGGTGTAGCAGGGGGATGCAAATTTCCCATCACATAGTCCTGGGCGCCGCCTCAAAGAAAATTTTGGTGTGCAGACCCACTCATAGGCGGACCCACCCATGTTTTGTGCATGAGTTTGCACATGGTTTTGGGGTACGATGGTTTTCGACCCCTGGTATTTTGTAGATCCGGTCAAGGGAACTACGGTTTTGTTCTAATCTAGGGTTAATGGATTGGGGTTTATGTATGCTTCGTCATGTATATATATGTGTTGTAACACTAAAAGGAATATAATGAAAAATCAAGCTGGCCGTCCCGATTTGGGATCTAGGGGAAAATCTCTTTGTTCATCTGTTTTATGGTTTATGCTCTCACTATTGTTTATTTTCTGTTATAATATTCGTGTGTAGATAATTTCTATTCAGGGTTAAAACCTACAATTTTGAAGAATTTTGGGCTTAAAGTTAAGCGCAGCGTGCCTGTATACTTGCGTGGCGTGCCTGTGGGTGCCCGACCAAAGAGTTAACACGAAGGCACAACATGCCTGTAGCCTAGCGCGGCACGACTGTGCCTGCGTTCAGTGGGCGCCCGAGGCTGACCCGACAGGCCTTCTGCGCGGCGCGTTCTACGTTCAACGCCCGCCCATCCAACTGTTTTGAACGTGCTTCATTGTACACTGCACCAACACTCAAAAGACATCAAATTCATTGTTTCAAAGGTATTCCTCACCTCCTAGCTAATGTTTGAGCTTGAGGAATGGTTTACAACAAATTTCAAAGATAAACAGTGGTTAAAGAAGGGGTTAAATATGCCAGCTTGAAAGGTCTTTTTGTGCTTTGAAGTAGCAAATAATGTGTACAGTCTCCATAAACACAAAACAAAGTTTGTTTGAAGGGCCTATTACTCAGTGACAAGAAAACTGTCTTTGTTTTAGAGAAGCAATAACATCATAGGAGGGAATTTTATTCAAAAATAGAACACAGTGTTTTTCTAAAGGGTACAGTCTTTGTTTTAGATCAGTCCCTTAAAAAAATGATACCAAAGGAGACAATTATTTCAAGGGAACCTCTTTCTTGCTTCAAATAACTACAGAAAAAAGTGATCTGAGAGAGAAGAGTTCATATCGTCAAGGTCAAAGAGAGCTAGTTTTGTTTAAACAAACTTGTTGGCTAACTACGAACAAACTTAGTTTTTCAAAAGAGTAAAAAGTGTTTTGATTAAGGGCCTTTTTCAAAAAACACCTAAACAAGTTTGCCTTGGTAAGTGAGTAAAGGATATCGGAAAACAAAATGCCTCCTAAGCAAGATAGCAGGAGTGGTCCTCACAAAATATATGAGCCTTTTTCAACTCAGGAAGTGAATGCATCTCCTTCACTGCTCTTTAACTTTCATGAAGTAGGATGCTTGGGATTTTGTCAGAAGGTTCAAGAAGTGAAAAGTCATCTTCCTTTGACACATTTATTTGCTTTAAGGCTGCAAGGGAAGCATGTTCATCTAGTAGGTTTAGACTTCAATCTCTCTCCTAGAGCTATATCCAGAGCTACCAAAATTCCATATATCGGAGAAAAATGGTTTAAGCAAACCTACCTAGATTCAAATCAATACAAACCCTTCTTGAAACCAGAAAATTGGGATGCATGCCTAGCTATTTTTCCTTTTTTCCTACTTGTTGACCAGCTATGCTCCTCTCATGAAAATCATCATGAAGTATTTCACATGCGAAGGGAGGTTTTCCCGGGTTTATGCTTATCATATCAGACTACTCATGCACTTCACAAGAACTCAATTGCTAAACCTACCTTTTTTCATCTATAGAAGCATTGACAAGATGGCTTCTACTATTCAAAAGAAGCCTTCCGCTCAACAAAAAGATAGCCTATTTCATCATTCCCTTATCAAGATCATCATCCTCCATCAACTTGAGAAAAAGGGAGTTTCTTGGGACTCTTTCATCTCCCATCCCGATTTCTCCACTGCTTCTTCATCTCATGCACCTTCCTCACCATCCACTCATCATGTTTCTCCTCCTTCTAGAAAATCCACTCCTAAGAAACAAAAATCTCCTATGATTGAAAGTGAAGAAGAAAGGAGGAAAACTAGTAGTGAAGAAGAGAAAAGTGAAAGGAGGCAAACAAGTGATGAGGAAGGACAAAATGAAGAATCCAAACATGACAGTGAGCATAAAGAAGGCAATAATGAATAGATGGAAAAAATTGATGCAGAACACAACAGTCATAAAGAGGAAACTGTTGGCAGCCCACACAACAGTGAGCATGATGGTAATGAGGTAGAAAATAGTGAAGGTACAGATCACCACAGCCATGAAGAAAGCAGGGACAGAAATGAACAGTGCAGCCCTCAAGGAGACATACAAAGTGACAGCCAAAACACTTGTGAGGAGGGTCAAGACAGTCCTCAAAGGGACACTTATGATGAAAAACAAGAAAGCCCTCCAGCTAGCAAGGATGATGACAAACAAACCCCAAGTAGTGAGAATTCTAAAGAAGGCAGCATAGAGAAAAAGGGCCAAATCAGCGACCATGAGCATAATAGTGATAAAGACCAACAAGGAAATCTTCAAAAGGAAGAAAACAGTGACAAAGATGATGATGGGAGCAGTAAGGTTAAAGACCAAATAGAGCATGTGCTAGCTGCCTCTCTTAGGCAAGGGGCCATGCTTTCTTCTCCAAAGGTAACAAAGCCCCGAACATCAAGAAGGAAAGTGGCTCAAGTTGTAACTCCCAATGTTACTAGAGAATTCCGAAGCAAAGGCAAGTTTCCCAAGCCACCCATTGTTGAATTACCAAAGAAGAGGAGAACCAAGAAGTCTACCCAAGGCAAGGGGAAAGAGAAGGAGAAAAGTAGTCATGAGAAAGAAAGGGAGTTTGATATAATTAAGATAAACAATGATGACAGTGAAAATGAGGCTAGAATCCTTGAGGCCCTCTTAAGAAATAGAGAAGATCAAATTCATGATCTACAAGCTGATCTAGAAAGCTCAAAAGACTTCATCCATGTCGTACAGATGCAAAACAAGAAAATGAGTGGTCAAATGGTGGTATTTGAGGCCCGAGCTTTCAAATATCAAAGGGAGGCGTCCAAAGCACAAACCAAGCTTGATGAGCTTATGGGTGAATTCAATGACACTGAAGAGGAAGAACAACCAAGGAGAAAGAGGGCTAGGACTATGGGTCTCAAAAAGGCTTTGGAGAAACAAAAAGAAGAAGAGGCAGCCCTTGTCTGATCATTTCCTCTTACTTCTTTACTCGCCCAAGAAATAGAAGAGAACAGAGAAGCATGGCTTGAAAGGGAAAATAAACATTTAGAGAATAAGTTATAAAGAGCTAATAGAGACTTGAGCTTGCAAAAGAAAATGTCTGGGCACTACAGAAAGCTAAATCAATTCGCCCGAAAGAAATTGAAGGTTACTCAAGAAAACCTCAAAGCAGCCCAAAAGAGGCGCCCAGTACAAAAAGTGAAGAAAGGCACATCAGGGCTTGAAATTTTTTCCTCCACTTCTCAACATGCTTTTGAAAACCCATGAGGAGCTTGCCCACCAAAATTGGGCAATTTTCGACAAGTTTTTGTTTTTTGACATTTTTGGGCCTAATTGCAGAAATTTGTGGGCATTGCCATTTTTTTTTGGAGCATCCTCAGCTGTTGAGAGTGGCACCATTGGATGAATTAAATTCAGGGGCATCTACTCAAAAAATTTCAGATCAATTGAAGATGTTTTGGTCCCCCAAAGAGGCAAAAAACACTCACTTTTTCGACACTCTACCCACATATCAGCAAAGGGCTAATTTCTGGTTTTTTTCCACTCAGGTAAAATTTTCACATACTTCCAGTGATCAGTTTGGAGAAAATTAAGTATTTTCAGAAACTAGACATCCAGGGCTTTCCAACGATCACAGGCCTCATTTCGACATCGGGAGGTCCTCCAAACGTTTCCCACAATACAAGGAATTTTCTGCTACTAATTTTCTGAAGCATTTTGGTGAAAAATGCAGTTTTCTGAAGTGGCTTTTCAAAATGTGCATTTAGCCTTTTTTGGCCATTGTCAGTTGGGAAAAGTCAATTTATTTTTCTTTTTTAGCATTTTAAAGATATTTTCATAGATATTTTTTTCCTTGGGCTTTGCAAAGCCTCAAGAACAAAATCAGATATTTGTAATAGGCCAATGGGCTTGCTAGTTTCTCTAGGAGGTTTTCCTTCTCTTTGGCCTATTTATTCCAAGAGATTTCATTGTAAACAAGGCTGAAATTGATGTTTTAGAGCAATACATGGTTATACAAGCTTGGAAGAAATAATTTGTCTCATGCATTGGATAGTTTCTTGAGTGTTTTGGATGGTGAAAGAGGACTGTTGTAGGATTCCTTGATTTGGTAAAATGGTATAGTGTTCCTTCTCTGTTATGTTTCCTTAGTTATCATACATATTTTCATGTTTCTTGCTTGCTGTAGGATAGTAAAGAATAGATTTGAGACATGCCCATGGAGGCACCTCAAATTTCCTGATTCATTACAGCTTCTATGTTTATCTTCTTTCTTAGTTATGTCAAATGAATTCTTAAATGCTCTTTGATACCCTAAGAACTTGTTCTCAGTTGCATTAATGGTTATTATGTATGCTAATTAGTATGATTCATGGTATGCCCTGTTTACTCCTCAGTTAACCAAAACCCCATTACTGAAACCTTTCTCTGAATGTTTGATTGTCCTAGTTGAACCAAAGAGGTCTTGTATCGATCATTCCCTTTGCCTATACTCTGCAATATTATTTCAAAGTCTCTAATAGCTCAAAAGATGATGTCTAGGAGTTCCCTCTTCGTAGATTGAGTTATTTGTTTGTCTTGTTTATTTTTCCTCAAAGTATCGCCTGAATGTTTCTTTTATGCATCTATCAGTTTGAAGTTACATTTATCGTGATTAATGGTTATGCCTTACCACATGGATGTCTGCTGTAAAACTATCTATGTTTAAAACTCTTTGTCCTTCAGAAAACCTAGTGTCCATCCCATTTCACTCCACCTAAAGAATCCATTTTTACCTCGACCAAATCGGCCCTTCAATATAATTTTTCCACCATTTGAGGCTTTCTCGACCTTTTCGACCCCATAGCCCAGTTGATCTAACAATATTTTTATCTATTTAGTCTTTGATCAGTTTCTCCCTCAAAAACCTAAAAACAAACTAAAAAACATACTTAACAACTAGCCTAAAATCAAATACATAAGAAGCAAACAAATCTACATCCCTTGTACAAATAGAGAGAGCCATCTTTGAGTCCAGGAAGGCTAGGTCCTTGGGCTTCAAAGTTGGTTTGATGTTACCCTGTCACTTGGCTTGCCAATCTTCCAAATCACAGGACCCTAACATAATGGAGAGGTAAATGTTGAGAAGTTAGATAATTGGGTTTGTGAACTTGAAGTGTATTGTAGGATATGAAGGATAAAATATGATGATACCAAGATTCAACTTGCTTCATTAAGGTTGAAAAGTGCAACACTTATTTGGTGGGAATCTAAAACACAAGAGGGCATCAAGAAAAGATGGTAAGATCATAACTTCTTGGAATGATTTTGTGGTTGCATTAAGAAGGTAGTTTTATCCTTTAGCATACATTCAGAAGCTATCATGGATTGGAAATAACTTAGAAAATTAAAGGGTCAAAATGTGAAAAGTTATACCCAAAATTTTAGAAGGAGAGCATCGATATCGGGTGTAGATTTATCCTCTCAAGAAACTGTACTCAAATACAATGGAGGTTTACATAACTAATTGAGACACACTATTCTCATGGTTAACCCTACAAATTTAGATGAGGTTTGTGTACAAGCAACACATCAAGAAGCAAGAGGTAAAAATGTTCCACAAGAGGGAAACAAGAAGCCATTTAAGGGTGGAGACAAAGGAGAGGGTAAATTCAAGGAAAAGGGAAGAAAAATGATTCCATCAAGAAAGAGGGAGAAAATTTAACATGCAAACATTGTTCAAAGGAAGGCCACGATGAAGACCACTATTGGAAACTTCATCTTGAGATAAGACCCAAAAATTTTAACAACAAAGGAAAATAAAAGACAACTACAACTACACAACATGATTTAGGATCCGATTCAGGAGATGAAACAAAAGTCACAAATATGGGATTGAAAGGTAAGGAACCTAATGCTAATACTAGTTATTCAAATAACGTCAATTAAACTCAAAATTAAAAATAAATAATAGATCTTTTCCATATTAGTGTTATCTCAAAACATAACAAAATTTATATTCTATTTGATAGTGGCTCATAAACAAATCTCATTTCTGAAAACATTGTCAGGAAATTTAATTTGGAAACTATTCCTCATCTTAAACCTTATCTTTTAGGTTGGGTGTGTCACAATTCAAAGTTGCATTAGGGGAATTTTGAAGTCTAAAATGGGTCTCCTAAGGAAAATATAAAATAATAGTGGAAATAATAAAAAAATATTTGATTACATCATCAAGTTTTAGAAGGAAAAAAGAAAAAGCTACTTTTTCAACTCGTATTTTGAACTTATCTCCCAAAGTGTTTACTCAAATTTTGAGCAGGAGTACTGGTTGGATGAAAAATTTAATTCCCCATACAAGGAGTACCCATGTTACATACTTTCGATGGATCTGTCTACATGAAAAATGTGATTACAATCACGTTTTTTTATGTATTTCTCATTTTTTGTGTAGCAAGGTCCATCTAAAGTATGCAACATGGGTATTCCTTGGATGAGGAATTAAAGTTTGCATCCAACAAGTACTCCCCCTCAAAATTTGAGTAGACACTTTGGGATATAAGTTCAAAATACGAGTTGAAAAAGTAGTTTTATTATTTTATTATTTGTTAATGTTTTTACCCTTTTACTTAAAAAATGGTGAATCATCCCCTATGGTTGGAATCATCATCTCGAATCCTATTGTTTCTTATAAATTTTATTTTGATTGTACATTATTCTTAGGAGGTCCATTTTAGACCTCAAAATTCCCCTAATACAAATAACTATAAAATGAAAAATGAAATTCGTCATTACTACAAACTTCATTGATGAGGTAGAACTTGATGTAGTGCCATTATACATATGTGGTATTGTTTTGGGAAGCCCATATCTTTATGACAGGAAAGCCATCTTTCATCACCATGAAAAAAAGTATCATTTGTTTAAAGATGGTATTGAGTACATTGTTAGAGCACATCACAAGAAACTAAACCTTTTACTTGCGAATCTTGGAAAAATGAAGAGACTTGTTAACTCTAGCAAGATTTTTGTACTTTTGATGATCAAACCCAATAATGATTTTGAGAATGAAGCCTTTCAAGGACGTGATACAAAGTTGAAATATGATTTGGTTGAGGTTTTTAACCAATATGATGATATGTTTCAGGAGCCTTAATGATTCCCTCCTAAAAGAGGAATCCAACATGAGATCCGATTTCAACAATATTATCCTCTTCCTAACATTGGAATGTACAGGATATTAGTAATGGAAAATGCATAAATTAAAAAACAAATCCAAGAGTTTCTTGAAAAAGGGATCACCCAACCAAGCACATCACCATGTGGTTCACCTATTGTTTTAGCGCCAAAGAAGGATGGTACATGGCACATGTGTGTGGAATTCCATGCATTGAACAAGATTATGGTAAAGAATTGTTACCCTCTTCCTAGAATTGATGATTTACTTGATCAATTGAAAGATGCAATGTATTTCACTAAGTTGGACTTAAGGAGTGGCTATCATCAAATTAGGTTCGCTGAAGGAGGCATATCGAAGACAACATTAAAAAAAAGAAAGGTTTTTTTGAATGGTTGGTTATGCCTATTGGGCTTTGTAATGCGCCTGCTACATTCATGCATGTAATGAATGATGTTCTAAGACATTTTTTGGATGACTTAGTGATAGTATACTTAGATGTCATATTAATTTTCAGCAATTTACATGAATAACATATTGTGCATGTAAATCAAGTGTTAGATGTTTTACAGAAGGAACAATTGTTTTTAAAGATGTAAAAATGTGAATTTGGAAAAAATTATTTAGTCTACTTGGGTCATATTGTTGGAGGAGGTGAGTTGAAAATAGATCCCTCCAAATTTGATGTCATTTTGAACAAGCCAAATCCTAAGACAACGACAAAGGTTAGAAGATTTTTGGTAGCAACCAAATATTGGAGAAAGTTTATTTCCAACTTTTCTTCCTTTGCAGCTCCATTGCATGCATTGAAAAGTGTGAAGTGGGTTTTTAAAGGGGAGGCAAACAAAAAAAATCATTTGATTCATTGAAGGAAAATATCAGTTCAACACAAGTAGTTGAACTTCCTGACTTGATACAATCATTTGAGATACAAACTAATGTAAGTGACAATTCCATTGGCGCAGTCTTGATGCAACATGGTAAGCCCATATGTTTCATTTAGAAAATTTTAATGATGCAGTGATTAAATATACTACACATCATAAGGAATTCCATGCATTGGTGCAAAGTGTGAAAAAGTGGAAACATTACTTGATGGGTAAGGAAACAATCATTCACACAGATCATTAGCCATTGTAATACTTGCAATCACAAATAAACCTACAACAAGTGAGGCACTTCATATGGATGGGTTTTATTCAAAAATTACACTTGCTGATAAGGTATAAGAAATGTATTTATAACAAGGCTGATGATATGCTTTCTAGACCAATTGTTAGTGCATCCATTATTCTTAAGAATAATTATGTCATGCATGAGAGCTATGTTGAACAATATGTTTTAGATAATGATTTCAAAGATGCATATGCGACTTTGTGTCAAGGTAATGAAGTAGAGAAATTGGATTATCATGTGCATGATAACTTGTTGTATCATCTTGGCAAGCTATGTATTCCATAGGGGGAGAGAGCTAACATTATAAGAGAAGCACATAATTCTCTTATTGCTGGTCATTTTGGTGTAGGCAAGACAATGGCACAATTACAAAGGTACTGTTATTGCCCTTGTATGCTTGAAAGTGTGTCACAATTTGTAAGAGGATGCTCATTATGTGTTGTCAGTAAGCCTAGCAATAGAAAGTTTGGATTGTATACACCACTTCCAGTACCTTCCCGTCCATGGGAAATTGTTTCTGTGGATTTGTTAGGAGGTCTACATATGTCTAGGAGATGACATGATTATCTTTATGTAGTTATGGATAGGTATAGAAAAATGTGTATTTTTATGCCTTGTAAAACACAGGTTACAACTGAACAAATATCACAGTTGTTATTTCAGAATGTATGGCTACATTTTGGGTTGCCCATATCCATTGTTAGTGATCAAGATTCTCGCTTTGTCAGGAACTTTTGGTCAAGCTTGTGGGGACTCATGGACACCAAACTGAAAAAGAGCATAACATTCCATCCGCAAACAGATGGCCAAACAGAGGTGGTGAAAAAAACGATGATACATCTTCTTCGTGGTTATTGTAGAAAGCATCCTAAGTTTTGGGATGAATATTTGCACTATATTCAACATTCTTACAACCGACTAAGAATTTATCGACTCAAACATTGCCATTTTTTGCATGCTTAGGATACTTGCTTAAAGGCCCTTTGGATTTTATATTTTGGAAATATGTTGCTATTGATGGAGATAGTAACATATATAATGCCAAAAGATTCATTGAAAAAGTTCAATTGGTAATCAAATATTTCAAGAATAGATGGAAAAGACGTAAAGTACAAGACAAGACATGATAAGCATAGTGTGGATCACAATTTCCAAGTCGATGATGAATTTTGAATTTAAATTATAAAAGAGGGACTCCAAGGAGAAGGTAAAAATTTGAAACCAATTTGATATGGTCCATTCAGGATTTTGGAAAATATTGGTAATAATTCCTTCATGTTGGATTTACCTTCATATATGCAAATTTATGCAATTTTTAATGTTGAGAATTTAAGATTGTAGGAGCCTCCTTTCATCGAATATCAAGGAGAGAATGTTTATATTCCTTCAACTGAATATTTTTCTCATTAATAACTTGAAGAATTGCATCAAGACACCATCCTTGACAGGAAAACAAGGACTTAAAAACGAAGGAACATGGAGTACCTTCATGTGGGGATCAAAGGAAAAAATCCAAGCAAATCCAAATAGATTGAGAATGGAAGGGTGAGGGAACTATACCCTCATCTTTTTTTCAATTGAAAGTTATCTTTTGGGAGATCCAAAAGCTTCCAGTGGGGAGGTATGATCTAGTGGATCAGTAAAGTGCTCAAAATTCAAAGTGTTTGAATGTGATTGAAACCAGAGAAAATAAAAATATCTCGTCGCCCTGAATCCAACGCAACTCCTTTCCCTAAAAACCTATATCGTATGCTTTCGATATCACATTTTGACAATTTTCTCAAACAACTAAAATTTTAAAAATTGAGTTGTAGGTATGCCCACTCAACAGTCCGTACGTTGACTAGGCAGTGATGGGAATTTGACTGCATATTTTTATTGGCCAATGGAGTGTTGAATTTTGTCTCATTTTTATTGGTTCATGGGTTGGTGCAATTCTATTGGTTGAAGGGTTAATTGAAGCAGGCCAATGAGGGAGAGCCACGTGGTACAATTGTTGACAGCCATGTGGGCTCTTGTTGGTGTATCAAAATTTTTGTATGGGTCGAATAGAGCTCCTAGCAGGAATCGAATCGTAGACATCTGGGTTGGCAGCACGGTCCTCCACCACCACCCCACAAGTGTTTCTTATTAACTATAGGCTGCGGGTGCTATTTAAATTTTAATGGGTTTTGTATTGGGGGTCGGGGTTGGTGTTAACCCCTGGCCCCTGGTCCACCCAACCCAAGAGACCACAGGTCAGGTGGCCAGGGGTGTGGGGTTAACCATGTCCCCAAACCACGACACCAAACATGAAACTCATAATTGAATTATCGGTTCAAATTATAGTGTTACAAGAACCCGCATCAATCTTAATAATGGTGTATGCAGAGTTGGAACCAACAGTAAACACCAACCAAACCACGTTTATTACCATAGTTTGAAAGTTGGGTTGGAGTTTTTTTCGGCAGGGAAATTCAAACTTAACCATCGATGGGAATGAACCCAACCACTGCTTCAAACATGGTCTAGGCCTTGTCAGCCTTTAGCAGGATTCGCTTGAACCAACCGAGATATATGGTGGAGGTTATGCCAAGTGGCCCATTATGATCGGTTCTTGGGGGTCACCAACATTTAAAAGGTCCAACAATTTTCAATTGAACAGATGTTAATCTCGCTAGCACGGGGAAAATTTGTTGCTCCACGTGGCCGAAAAAGGTAGAAATTATAAGATGGATTGTAGGTGGGTGCGAATTAGAGGACAGTTAGCAAGAAAATTTTTCTGGAACATAACTTAGTCATTTTTTACCTTTTTGAGTGCAAAAAGAGCCCAGCTAGGGGCTTTTGACTATTATGTATCCATTGGAGACAATATTTTTGCATTCTGAGCATTGAAAATACATGTAAACATATATTTTGGAGCATAATGGAAGAGGCCCAACATCAGAAGATGGACCAGGAGATGTAGCCCCGGGGGGTGAACTCCTTCATCATTTGTTGTCTTGTATTTTTTGTTATGGTATTATGGTCTTTTTTATTTTCTGCAAAAATGAGTTTAATAACTTGATTAATGAGCTATTGTAACTTTCTAAAATGCATAAAAAAACTTAAATTTCACTTGCAAATTTTTATCATAAAACTTCAAGCTTACATATACATATCAAAGAGAAGGAGAGGGGGAGTGTGATAGTGAACAATTTGGAGGGTAGAGAGAGAGATGGGGGAGAGATAGATATGGGGAAGAGAAAGAGAGAGAGAGCAAGGAAGAGAGAGAGGACTTGAGAGAGAAGGAGAGAGAGAGGGAGGGAGATGGATCCAACCTAGATATGGTATGTGTATATAAAAACTAGCCTAGATCCATCTTAGCCCTCGATATATCAAGCGTATAGAGGGATCAAATATTTCTTCACTTTAAAATGGGTTTGCTTCTCAAGATATTTGATCCCTCTCGACGCTTGATAGATCCTGGGTTAAGATGGATCTAGGATGGTTATTATTACACTTATATTATAGAATATGACTTATATAATTTTAATTTAAGCAGTATAGATCCATATCCTAACCACTAATCTAGGGAGCACCATGAGGGATCTAATCTATTGAGGTACAAACCTCTTCTAGAATGCAAAACTTGATACTATTTAGGGTTGAGTATATTATATATCTTTAAGTTACAATTCTAACAAAACTTTGTTGGGTTTAACAATTATTTTTAGTTTTTGTTGAATTTCAAACAAAATTGATAGAAAATATAATGAAAAATACCAAAACATAAAACAATGAGACTACTTTAAATGTTTTAACCATGAAAATTTACATTTATCAATTTTTTATATAACATATACTTAATTTTTATTTTAAAATTTCACAGTGAAATATTTTTTTTAATATAATCATTCAAATATTAAATTTATGAACCCCATAGTCCACATTAATGTCTTTTTTTTCCAAGGAAAATGTCGTAATTTTCATTAATTGTAAGGAAAATTCATGTTTCATTTGCAGCAGATTGCATCGAACATAATCTGTGTACTATCCAAAAAATATATGGAAAATTTCTGTTAAACAGTTCAGCAGTAAAAAAAATATTTACAAAATTACCGTGCATGTCCTTATAGACATAAAATCATCAAAAAATAGAGAGTTTGTGTGCAATAAAACTGCAAAAAAAGGAAAAAAAGCCTCTGATCAGACATGCTGATTAGCAGGCTCTAGGAGTCCAAAATATTTAATGAAGGGCCGATGGTAATTTTGATATATAACTGGCCCCTTATGTTCTGTTAGCCACCTATAAAAATTTTTCATATCAAATGGTGGCTAGATCTTTATAGCCTTCAAGAAACAATTTTATTTCCCAATTGTGAGTTCGTGAAGCCTTGATGATGTCTCTCTTCTCTTCAGAAAATCTTCACTGCTGTTTCCTTCATTTATCCTGAGAAAAGTCTGTTGTTTACCAAAGAAAAGACCGCTGAAAAGTTTTTTTTTTCCCTCATTTTCCCTTCTCCATTTTCCTTATCCATTTTATCCTAAAAACTGTTCATTTACCTCTCATTTCCTCCAAATTTCTCTTTAAACCTTTGAAAAATCCTTTGGAATGTTTAAAACCCCTTTTTTTCCTTTCTACCAAAAGCCAGAAAAACCTTGAAAATCCTTCATTTTGGCTTAAAAAACCCATTTTTTGGTCTAAGGAATTAAGCCCCTTTGACCTTATCCCCCAGCCCTTTTTTTCTGCATAAGACCTAGAGCTGTGTCCTGGAGCAGAGCCCCATCGCGCAATCACAATTGGGGTTGTCCAATGTCTTTATTCGCATTTTACTTTCAAAAAAATCCCAGTGTGATTAGCTCTTTTCTTCCAAGCCCTCGATCCATTGTTTCCTTTGCAAAACCAATAGCCTTGCAATCGAGCGCTAAAACACAAGGGACTTGCGCAAAATCCTGTTTTCCCTTTGGGAAGCAGAAAAACCCGACTTTCCTTCATTTCCTTATAAACATAACAGTTCATGGTTTGATGAATTATCAGTCGTTGATCTAAAACTGATGAACGTGTATCGACACATCGCATCGGAGTTTTTCATCGGATGCATTACAAAGACTTTTTGCCTACCCCCGTTGACAACCTTCTGATGGTTTCCCAACCGTCAATCTGTTCCACCATACCCAGATCCGACGGTCCCCGTTGCTCTGTTCCAAAGCCTGCATACCCACCTTCAACATTCATGAGTGAATCTTTGCTGTTGATCTGGTTCTAAGATCATCTGTCCTTGTTCAATCGCATCGTGAAAACCATTGCACCTTTCCTCTCTCCTCTTCTGATTGAGATCATTGCGATTTGATCTAGACCGTCGAATCCACAAGAACCGATGGTCTAGATTGATCACCCTTCGCCACAGCCTCCGAAATTTAAAACGACAGAGTTATTCCTGAACGTTGATCTCTTTAAAGATCGATGGCCCACATTCAATCACATCGAAAATTGTCTTTGCACCTTTCCTCTCTCCCCCGATGATTGGAAACCCTCGATGGGATCTGGGCCGTTCATTTCACTCATTCGAAGGTCCATATCAAACTTTATATCCTTTCTTAATTTCATACAAACCCCGTTGTGTAATGTTTTTCTGTGAATACCAGCCATTGATCTATGTAGATCAATGGCCCACAATGACCCATTCTCCGCCCAACTCCTCACCATATCCCATTTCATAAACCCCAAGATTGAATCTGAGTCGTTGATCTGTTTCATCCAACGATCCATATTTAACCTGAGAGGCCCAACTCCTTTGGGTCCTACTCTTCCCTAGATCAAATCTCCGCCATTCATTCCTTGATCTGACAGTCCAGGTTAAAACCACCTTGACCCTGCCCCACATCTTATCACCCATGCATCTATTCTCCATCACAATCTCCTCACGATCATCCAATCTAAGACCTCATATCTGACAACTAGCGCACGGTTTTGCTCAATTTTAAGCCCGAAAGATAAAGTTTCAAAATTACGTGATGAGGGTGGTTTTAAAAGGCCATGTGTCAGCCAGTAATGCATATCACATTAAAAAAGGTAAAACCGCTTTTCTCCCTTTTCGTCACACAAAACCAACGGTTTCTTCAGCCGAAACCACCCTTCCCATTCCCATTTCATTTTCTCATATGTGATCTCCACCGTTGATCTCTAAGATCTAACGACTCATGCTCAATCTCGCCTTTAGTTCATTGCCCTCCACCCATCCTCCAAGGTACTTCATCGATCAACCTCTGTCGTTGATCTCTGTGGACTAAACCAATCCAATGGCCTAGAATCCTTCAAGAAACCCCAAATTTCGTTTTAATTCTTTTTTCCTCTGCCAAATATTTTCATCCTTTTCCTTTGCATTTTCTCCCTTTTCGCTATAATGTATCCCCTCTACATTATATTTCCCCGATCGATTTCGACCGTTGATCTCTGCAGATCAATGGCCCCGACTTAATCTCCCCACCGTTTATTCAACCACTTCCCATTTCACCCCTGCGTTCAATCTCCACCATTGGATGCTTTCATCCAATGGCCACGATCTAACCAAAACCTCTGAAGCAGTCTGAACCTTTCCCCGTAATATTTTCTTAATTATTCTTTGTTTATGCAGGTTTTAATGGTTTTTCAGTTATTTTAAAGGAAAGTTGAAGGCCGGGGATGACGATCCCCTAGGCCTTTATTTATAAAAGAGATCACTCTGCCGGGGTTCCATATCATGTTTCATTCAGTGCCTCATGAGCATTGACGCCATTATAAAGCCCCTGTAACGCATGCACATCCACAAGACACAAAAAAGTTTAATCAAGTAAAGAGTATCAGTGTTAAAGGATCTAAGTCAAAGAAAAAACCCATGTTTAAAGATTTTAGCACATTTTTGAAGGATTAAGGCACACATTTAGCAAATCAAAAGCTTAATCCATAGTTAAAGACATCATGAAGACTGGAAGACACAGATTAAGCCTAATCAGACCTAAAACACAAAATTCAAGTAAATTAAAGGTGTTTTAGGGAAGGACAAAGCAATTCAACAATCCGAGAAGCCTCCACTGCCACATCAGAGGAAAATTTAATCCTCTCCAGCTACCAAAATCCACCTACAATCTCGCAGCAATCAAAGGAGGCATAGTTATTACAGAACAGAAGATATTTGCCTTAATACAACCGAACAATTATTTCAAGCCAAAGGAACTTATTGCAAACTATCAGCAGTGTTATTACAAATATGAGAAAGAGTTCTAAAGTCAACAAACTCTGCTAAGAGGATCAAATACTTAATACAAACCCATTAATACAGAAGAAATATCTGAAATCTTCTCCATTGAGCCCCTCAAAGGCCGAGAAGCATTAAACTGTATTTATTGAACCAAGAAGATCTTTTATCCCATCCCACCTCGTCATTTCTTCTATAAATACTCCTGTAGAAGATAAGATAATGTTGGTCACTGCATATTTGTTGCTTGTAAATAGTTTACTGAAGCTTCTATAGGCTCTATTTGTAATTGAAGATACCTAAGTTGAGATGAGGAGTTTGAAGCTGTAGAGAAACACTGGACTTGAAGATTGTAACTGGTTTGAAGCATCAAATACAAGCTGATTTATGGGATCCTGGTCTATGTCAACAATGATGTTTTTCTTATTGTAAAATGTTATTTTATTTCTGTTTCCATTCTATCCATCTTCTCTGATAAAGAACAACAATTACAGAGTTAGGATTTACTCTCAAAGGTACCCTGCTCTTACTGATAAGCTTTATCTATATATTTTCTTCCAAAATTGTGTATTTAAGAATTATTTAATACAGGCCAAGCAGTTAGGAATGCTAGCGTTCCCTCGTCCTACTGTCTAAACTAAACATTGTTCTTAAATTTTATTTTCAGTTTCTGCCAAGTAAAGTTGAACTAGGGAAGTCTATGGTGAGCCCTGTCATCTAGTTTTATCTCCAAAGGTTGTCTGAAAGTTTCCCTAAGAGTATGTTGAAAGCAGGCTAGGTTCAAAGTCCTTACCTGATCTTAGACTATTCTTTGTTATCTTATGTATTGTCTTGATAAGTTTTCCAAGTAAAGTAGAGCTAGGGAAGTCTATGGTGAGCCCTGTCCTCTAGTTTCTTCTCCAACAGTTGCTTTGAAAAGTTTCCCTTAGAATATGCTAAAAATAGGATAGGTTCAAAGTCCTTACTTGATCTTAAGCTACTCTTTTTTGTGTTTTAAATGTTTTCTATTGAAAGTGCATCAAAAGCAGGCTAGTTTCGAAGTACTTACCTGATCTTAGATTACTTATATGTTTCTCTTAAGTGTATGCTGAAAGCAGGGTAGTTTCAAAGTAATTACTTGATCTTAGGCTGCTCTTTGTTCTTCATTTGTTTGATTTCCCCTTCTTATTGTTTCATTCCATTCCATAAAATCAACTTTAAAGAGATCCTATGACATAGACGAATTTCCCCATAAACCACTCTTGAACCTTGTTGTTTCAATTAAATCCTACTATGACTCCATAGCCCAATGGATTGAAGCTATTTCTGGCCTATCTTCTTAGCTGATTCAATCTTTCACTTTCATTCACCTTCACCCTTCATTTAGTCTTCCTTCACCTTCACATATCTTTGCCCAACCAAAACAAACAAAAACCTTGTTCTTCATAACTAGCCTAACATCACATTTCAAGCCTTAAAGATAAATAAATATTTGCACTTATAGATAATTCTTCTCTGGATTCAGGAGGGCTAGATCCTAGAATCCCAAAGTGGTTCAAGTGTTCTCTCTGCAGTTTGTATTTTCCAATCTTGCCAATTTTTGGGGTCATTTTTCTTGGTCTCATGACTTACATGGCTAAATAATCAACAAGAATTGTATCCCGATGCTCTTACACTTTCCCCTATCATTAATATACCTTCCTAAACACTTCCCATCACTCATATCCCTCAAAATCATCATTTTTCCACAAAGCCTAACCTATTTCTACAATTTGACACTTTTCGAGACTAGGCATTTTTTTCCCTTTTAGACCCCTTCCCCTCACTCAATCCTTGAAATTAAACTTTTACCTACTCTCTAACATCTATAACGATACCCCAAAATTTACCCAAGAATTTAGACAGCCCCTAACCCCTTCATTCCCCTCCCTATACAAGGTAGTCCTAAATCCTCTATTTTGCCTACACCAAACCCTAATTTCCTCTCCTAATGAGCTAGGGTTTGCTATGGAATCAGAGACATCTGAGTAGAGGAGCCATAAGGTGGGTCATATCAGTAATTATGAGTCTATTCCAACTCATAATATCATGTCTCCATCATTTTCTAGGAAATCATTCCAAGAGTCAAGTCATTTGCCACTTATAGGGCCAATTTTGCTTCAAACTATTTTTCTGACCAAAAAGAGATGAAATTAACAAAAGTGAGAGAGGTTTTTGTCCCTCGTAGGTCAATAAAGAAAACAATAATTAATTTTTTACACAGATATCATGGTTTGGGATAAACTTCAAAAATACAGGTGCTACAAGAGGTTTGATGCACTTCTGGAGTGACTTTGGGAAAATCAAATTTTCTCATAGATGGAGTGTCCAAATGACTTTCTTGATGAGTCAAATGACAAAGATACTAGAAGATATTTCCAATGAGCTATCATGAGCTCAATTTTGAGTTGAGGAAGGCCTCCAAAATTTTCCTGCACCGACACTTTGAATTTTTGCACCCTCATTCAGCACTTTTTGAGCAGTCTTGGTAAAATCAACCTTTGACAAGGAAAATAAACTGTAATCAGAAAACCAAATGTAGATTTGAAAATTAGACTTAAAGGGATTTCCAACGAGCTATCTCGAGCCCAATACTGACACTAGGAAGGTAGTCAAAAACAGCCTGCAAGTTGGTGGTAAAATGGTGCTGTGCATAGGAGCAGTGCGCTGCACATAGAGAAATTTTGGAAAAACACATGAAATTATGCCCTATGCACAGTGCCTTGGTGCTATGATTTTTCTTGGGGTATATAATCAGAAAAAGGAAGACATCATTGGGTTCATAATGATGAGGACATACCCCCTATAATGTTTCTAAGCATTTGGAGCAAAACTGGTCAGGCAAAAGGGCCAAAAACACCCAAAAAATCATGTTTCTGCCTCTTTTTTAGGATGGCGCAACGCTTAGAGGCAGTCTTGGGAGAATGCAGTTTTGAGGGGTCAAATAAACTCCAAATCTGAAAACAAAATAATATATGGAAAGTAGATAGGACGTGATTTTCAATGAGCTATCATGAGCTCACTTTGGACATTGGGAAGTCAGTCAAAAGTGACCTGCAAGAAGACCTATTTTTTTCCCTCCTTGCTGCTGCGCTTAGGACAAACTTTCTCTGTTTTAAGTTTTCTTTGTTTTTAATGGAATTTTTGAGTTTTATCTCACTAGTTTGGTTTTTCACTGATGTAATTGGTAAATATGAATGTAATTATGATGAGGATTAGTTTACCATGGGTAAATTCATTAGCTTGAGTATTCTAGAGGTCAAATGAATCAGTTTCCTCTCTTTTATAGTCTTCCTCTCTTTTATAGTCAAGTTTTTTGGTCTTCCAAGTCTTCAGATTCTTGTTCAACATTTGGTGGAGCTGATCGTCATCTCATGGATTCAACTACCTGAGGCTAGGGGGAGTTGTTTTGAGGTCTATATCTTCTTCTTATTTCTCATTTGTAAGGGTTGTACTCAGTTGGATGCTTGGATTTTGAAGAGACACACTTTGTATCAGTTTGAGCAGGAATATTAATCAAATTTGTAGCTATTTTTATGGGATCCATGTGGTATGGTGTTTAGTTTCAGTTCTCCTTTTGTGCTCATATGTTAGAATGCTTTTTTTATTTCATCCATCATTTCATTACTATTATGTGAATATTTTCAAATTAGATGGATAGAATCCATAATTGTTATGCTCTGTTTTGGGTAAATATTTACAGTCTGTAAATTTCTTCAGTTTAGAAAGAACCCATGATTTCACCATGCTCTTTCTAGCTCCTCACCTGTCTTGATAACCCCACCCATTGAAACCATAAAGTGCTAAATCACTATGCCTACCTTGCCCCATAGAACACCCTGAAAATTTGACCTAATTTCCCTTGCCCTGACTATTTTATTCCTTTAGATCTAGCAAAACCCTATACAATCAAAATCAAAACCCTAAGCTACTATACCTAGCCTAATATCTTTTAACTCAACCATATTGGCTATGATCCTTATAGAGAGAGCCCTCTCCTTGCCTAGTAAGGCTAGCCACTTGGCTAAGCATGGTTTGCGGTTACCTAGGAATTTCCTTCTTCAGCCTGAGGTTCAATTCGAGTGATAATAGATCTGACAAACCTCCTGAGCCCACCCACTCTCTAGCCCTATCCATCCAAACAACTAACTTTGTGGTAATAAAAAAACGATCCAGTCTATTATCACCAAATTAAACTTGATTGGCTACTCATCAAAAAACTCAGTGTAAATGTTTTAAACCACTTCTAACTGAAGATTAGCCTCTTCAGTTTGAGAGGGCTCTCTCAATTGGGGTTTATGATTTTAAATAATGATAGTATAAGATGGCTAACTATATAGAAATTGTAACTTTTTTTGTATGATTTCAGGTTGAAACATATAGGCTTGCTACCATTGGGCTTATGGAGTCAAAAATCAATATTTTAAGTGATAGTGGTTCTTCACATGGAAGCTGAGGTAGATAGAGGTTTTTAAAAGAGGAAACTCCCACACACAACATAGGAAAACACAGTCATTTCACCACGAAAGGAAGTTAGAGCATAATATTATGAATTTTGAGTAATTAAAGATGGAAATCTACTCCAAGTGATAAAACATAAGATAAATATCAATAAGATATCAAAAAGCTCATGAGAATCTCAGGTCTGTAAAGAAGAATGTCACTTTGTATTACTGATATTGGTCAAAAAACATACAAGCAACAACTTTTTGCAAATATTCTCCAACACTTTATTACTTCGATGTTTTTTATATCATTATTTACAATAAGGATGATATTCCTAGTGGTTAGATCCTTGAATTCTCCTATGACACCTTTCATAACTGAAATAAATAACTTACAATAGAAAAATGACAGCTACTTTTTAAAGAAACCAACTCCTAATAGGACTCTATCTCTTATTTATTACATTACTCTATCTTATCTATGAAACAGTTACATGATGATTATACAATGAATATTACATGCTCGAAGGACACATGATCAACTTGACCACCACTTTACATATTTAAAGCATCCCTAGATTTGTGAATTATAACCTAACTTTTTTAGGAATGGATGACCCTTATCTTCAACGCTGTTTTGACTGGTGACCTGTCTTCATGGCACTCCCTTTGAGTCATAAATATATGATAATAAGCTCCATTGACATGTTGTATGTCTCCAGCTAGAAAAAAATACTTTTAAGATGCTCAAAATCCTTCAACAAATGCTCGCTACGAAAACAGGACAGTTTCGTAGCGAGTTTTAGTAGCATGGGAAAAGTGGCCTTTCCATCCATATTCTTCACCTCTTTGTTGTTCCATCATGTTAGTCATGTCATGACACCTTATCACCATGGATACCACTCCTTAAAACATCCAAAGATTGAATTTAAATGAAAAAATGTGCCTACAGGTTTTTTCGTAGCGTATTTCTGGCTTCAAGCCTGAGGTACGCTACGAAATTGTGTAAAAAACCAGAAATTTCCCCTTTCAAAATTATCTTCAAAAATTGATCTACAACTGAAAAATTTTGATTCTCTACATGTTATGAACCTCTTAAGGCATATTCCATCTCAAATTATTACTCCTGTTGTGTTTCTTCCTCATTTATAATTAGTTGACTTATAGGCTCTTCTACCACTGTCATTGTAATGTTTCCAAATGGGGAATGCAGCAATACAATGCAGAAAGATACGAAAATAATGTAGATAATATTTAATATAGAAAGATTCCAATATGGAGACCTTTCATTTGTTATTACAACAGAAAAATATGTTTAAAAAGTGGCCCATAAGATGCATAATAGGAAAAGAAAGCCTCCAATGAAATAAATCCCTCAAAATGAGGTGCTGCAACCATATATAAAGACTGGAAAAGCCTTAAAACATTATTTTATTTTCCCTGCAACAACTGTAGATTACACATCAGATATAGAGAAAATAAGTGCATAAAAATTTAGATCTATATCATATCCATGCACTATACAAGCTCCTCTAAAGAACCCCCTTGGGGTTTTCAGCACAACACAAAGTACAAGTTGTATATCTGAGATCTAAGACTGCAGACCTACTAAAATATATAGATATAGAAAGTGTAGCTGAAATGATATAGGCAATAGAATAGCCTCCTCCAATAGATCTTCAAAGTGAAGGGTAGATCCCCAACACCTAGAAAATCACTCTCCAAATGGTGTGTTGAACCACCCTGCAATTGCACCTACAGGAATAACACAGATCTGGATCTATACTGCACTGTAGGGATCAAAACATGATTATCCTGATGCCAAGATCTGAAAATGAGGCTCAATGCCTTCAATACTTTCCTCCCAATGAAGTAGAAATCTTCTCCACTGAAAAGGAGCACTGAAATGGCCTAGATTTGAAAGATCTAGTCTCCACTTGCTGCATCTTGCAAAAACAACCAAACCCTCAATAGGATTTGCGCTGTAGTTGAAAGAAGAAGCTTGGCCCTAAGCCAGATAGTGGACTATGCAATACAAAATCTTCGAAGAGCTACTCAATGGAAAGAGGTGGGATTCCCGATCAGGAACACCCAATGCTAAACAACATTCAATCTTAGCTAAACAACAAGAGAAAGATATATGTTTAAACATACCATATATTTAGAAAATATGATAAACATCAACAACCTTATAATGCTGCCATCCTCTTCCTTTTATAAGTTAAGAGTTTGCAAACCCTAAACCACTTCCAATGAGATCACTTCTTTCACACAAGGCATCTCCATCTAAAATTCCACTGTACCTCATTGATGCCCACTCGTCCATGACAGCGTTGTAGATTTGGTCAAGGTTGAACCAGTCAAAATTTCCAACCCCTTTCACATCTAAGGGTGCCTGATTTAATAGCCAATATTTAGCCTTTTCACATTTTGCATTGATTTATTCATTATTAAAGAGTATTATGGACCTCCTTTGCTCTTTTATTATTTAAACAAAGTAATAAAGAAAAAATGAATATTCCAATTAGCTCATGACTAATTGGGAATATTAAAGTCCTCCCCTCCCAAGTGTTGCTTGTCCTGAAGCAAATGATAAGGTGAGTGCTGCAACTCTTCTCCTCCTCCATTGGTGACATCAACATGTGATAAGCTTCCTCCATAAGCTGAGTGTTCACCATTCCATCCCTCCATGAATTTCTCCTCCAATGTTCTCATGAGATGTAAATAATCCATCCCATAAGGAGACAATAACTCAAATGAAACAAACATGGTTTGCCCAATGTTCTGCCTGAAACATGCAGCATAAGATACATGGAGAATCTCCATCCCATAGGGCACATACATACCTTCCATCCTCCCTCTATACATTCCCATAAAAAGTACAAGTACATCATCAATGTATGGGATTAAAACTACATACATACAAAAAAAAATTTGTGCATATGGAGGTGGGTCATAGTCCCACATGTGAAACCAACGAAGTGCATCTCCTGACTACATCAAATCAAGATGTGGTAAGTAGTCTCCCCACCACTTACTTGCTGCCCAATTCATCTCACCATGGCTGAAAGTGTGAGATATATTTGGTGCCTTAGGAATGCACCCATCATGAAAAAAATCTCCCTTTGTTCTCCAAGGGAGTGGATATGTTTAGAAATTTTTGTGGCCCAAAGTTGGCCATGGAGTTTATAAGGTACAATACTCCTCCTTGGAGTCATGTCCTGCATATACATGGTGAAATAATTCAAACAATAATCAAATGAAACATTATTTACATGAGCATGTTTTTCACCAATCTTCTCCTCAAACAAATGGAGTGGTGCATAGATCTATAACCTCTCTCACAAGAAGAAAGAGATGGCTAAATTAACTCTTTTATAGAGTCATGTTGCTGTCCCAATTCCACATGGTTCATGCATATTTGAAAATTTTGATGTAGTTCTCCTTCAAAGCCTTTCCAAGTATAACTCCTCATGATGTTGTTGTAGGATATCATGGAATATGTGTGGCTGAAACAGAACTCTTCATAGGCCCTTTTTAGAAACTTCTCCTTGAGCTTGGAGGCTCTAGACAAGAAGATCCTACCATGATAATAGATGAATCCTTCTTGGAATCAATAGCTCTCTTCATGTAGTTGGTCATCAAGTATCATGCATGTGTGAAGATCCTTGGAGTAATCCACCAACAGTTGGGATTTCCAATATGGATCAATCTCCCATAGTGACAACGCTGATGATCTATCAACAAAAATGTTTGGCATATGGATTCTCTCCTCCTTGACATTCCCCATGCCAAAGGTACATGTTGGAAGGTCACTCCTTCCATGCTTCTCCCCCCACAATGCAGAATTTGAAATGGAAGTGGGTAATGATGATGTTGGGAGAAGATCTCCCTCCTCCTTGAGCCCACCCAAGACTCCCAGCGTTGTATCATTTTCTTCCAATGCTCTCATCCCTCCTGGATCTATGCTTGGAGCATCATGTTGTGAGATATTTCCCAAAAAATTTGAATCAGGTGGCCTCACAGGTGGTTTGCCACTAGATAATAGTGTCCCATGGAACAATCTCATGAGCATGATAGATGGGAATCTAAGATCCTTGCTTCCACTGCAAAAATCCATCTCTTTTTTCTATGTGGAAGTTGTATGTGAGGGATATGTATGCATGATTTTTATCATTTGACTATCACCACTCTTCTTATCCACCCATTCCATTTGCAAAGCCTCCCAATCAATGGTGAGTTTCCCCATTGTAATCAACCATTGAACACCCAAAATCACATTGGTGTCAGGTATGTCAACCACAAAGAAGTGATCAATCAATGTATATGTCCCCATGGTGACTGATAAGGATGGTACAT
The DNA here is from genome assembly GCA_034641835.2 of Pinus albicaulis. Classification (NCBI taxonomy): domain Eukaryota; kingdom Viridiplantae; phylum Streptophyta; class Pinopsida; order Pinales; family Pinaceae; genus Pinus; species Pinus albicaulis. The sequence goes on along the minus strand of CM076575.1, from coordinate 543,715,597 downwards.
AATGCATGCATTGCATTGTTCTATCTCCTGCGAACAAAATAGAGAATCCCTCAAAAGCATCAGTGGATATTTCCCTCCTTTGCACTAGTTGGGCATCAATGAAATTGTGGGTAGCCCCATTATCAATCAAAAAATAAACCCTCTGATTCAAGATGGAACCTTGAAATCTTAAGGTCAAGTACTTAGGTACTCCTCTCAAAGATGTAAGAGCCCCTCCAATAGGAGAAAATGCTCCATTCCCATCTCCTGATGGTGTTGGTTCTCCTCCTGCAGTGTCAATGTTGTGACCTCTTCTTGGTTCATCTTCTTCTTCCTCCTCATCATCTAAGAAGACCTCTATGTAATGTGCTTTTTTAGCTGCACATATATGTCCAGGTGCCCATGATTCTTGGCAAGTGAAGCAAAGCTTCTTTCTTCTTAGATTTCTCCTGACATCATCATCAAGAGGTTTCTTGTATGAGCTCTCCTTTGAAGGAGCAGCCTTTTCTTCCTTTCCCTTTGAAGGAAAAGAGGGCTTATGCTGAAAAGTTGCCTTTGCTTTTGGTAAGGCATCTTGAAGGTCTCTATCCCTTTCAATAGCATCATGTAGGGTAGTGGGCTTGGTAGATTTAACCAACCCATGAAGAGGTTCATCTAAACCATCAATGAACATGTACATCCTTCTTGGTGTAGACAAATCAGGAACCATAACAGAAAGTCTTAAAAATTCAGAGATGTAAGAATCTGTATTACCTAATTGTTTCAACTTTGCAAGGCTCATGAATGGTGCCTCCGGATCTCTTCTATCAAATATTTCCACCAGCCTTCTAGTGAACTCTGAATAAGCAGTCACGTTGGCATGACCTAATGTAGACAAGCCATGGAACCACTAGTCATGTGCTTCACCCTCAAGGTGCAGTGCTACAATATTGATAGCCTCCATCTCTGGAACCTTGCTCAATTGAAAGTAGATGTCAAATTTTTCTACCCAAGATTTGGCAGAACACTTGGATGAACCATAAAATTTCGGTAAAAGGAATCTTCCCATAGTGTGGTGTCGATCATGATTCTGAATGAATCCACCATCTCTATGATGATGCCTTGGTCTTCTATTGTCCTTTATGTGAAAAAAACTCCTGACAACTCAAGTGATATTTTAATCTCTGATTTTGAAACTGATGTTCTTCAAAATAGTCTTCAAGGGATTCATGCTCTTGAAACCCTTCATTTCCCACAGCAAAAAATGTAGGCATGGTAGAGCACTGGGAAACTTGTGGATGATGCACTGGTTGATCATTCTAGTGATGAGACATGCCAGAGCCTTCTCCAAGATGAAATCCTTTAGGGGATTCCTTGATTATGTCCATTTTCATCTCTTTGATATCTCTAGCAAGGTCTTGCATGGCTCTAAGAAGGATCTTAGGACAATCCTTATCTTCATTTTCACCTCCAGATAAAGGGGCTTTACCCTTGTCTTCATTGACATTTGTGTAATAAAACTTCTTCTGTATTCTCCTTAGATACCTCTTCTCTCTATCAGTAAGAGGCTCTTCTTCTTCAGAAGACATATTGGCTTCTTATAATGCATAGGCTGTGCCAAGATGATGCTCTGATACCACTATAATATTCCCAAATGGGGAATGCAGCAATACAGTGTAGAAAGATAGGGAAATAATTCAGATAATATTTAATATGGCAAGAGGCCAATATGGATACCTTTCATTTGTTATTACAACAACAAAATATGTTTAAAGAGTGGCCGATAATATGCATAATAGGAAAAGGAATCCTCGAATGAAAGAAATCCCTCAAAATGAAGTGTTGCAACCATATATTAAGACTGGAAAAGACTTACAATGTTATTTTATTGGCCCTACAACAAATATATATTAAAAATCAGATCTAGAGAAAATAAGTGCATAAAAAGTTAGATCTATATCAAATATGTGCACTATACAAGCTCCTCTAAAGAACCCCCTTGGGGTTTTCAGCAAAACACCAAGTACATGTTGTAGATTTGAGATCTAAGACTGCAGACCTAATAAAAAATGTAGATCTGGAAAGTGTGGTTGAACTAATATAGGCAATAGAATAGCTTCCTCCAATAGATCTCCAAAGTGAAGGGAAGATCCCCAACACCTAGAAAAACACTCTCCAAATGGTGTGCTGAACCACACCGTAACTGCACCTATAGGAATAATGCAGATATAGATCTATACTACGCTATAGGGATAAAAACATGATTGGAATAATGCCAATATCTAAAAATGAGGCTCAATGACTTCAATATTGTCCTCCCAATGAAGTAGAAACCTCCTCCATTGAAAAGGAGCGCTGAAATGGCCTAGATATGAAAGATCTAGTCTCCACTTGTTGCAACTTGCAAAAAAAACCAAACCCTCAATAGGATATGTGATGTAGTTGAAAGAAGAAGCTTGGTCCTAAGCCAGATAGTGGAAAATGCAATACAAACTCTTCCAAAAGCTACTCAATGGAAAGAGGTGGGATTCCCGATCAGGAACACCCAATGCTAAATATCATTCAATCTCAGCTAAACAGAAAGAGAAAGATATATGTCTAAACAGACCATATATTCAGAAAGTATGATAAAAATCAACAACCTTCTAATGCTGACATCCTTTTCCTTTTATAAGTTAAGAGCTTGCAAACCCTAAACCACTTCCAATGAGATCACTTCTTTCACACAAGGCATCTCCATCTAAAGCTGTGATGTGCCTCATTGTTGTCCACTCCTCTATGATAACACTTTAGATTTGGTCAAGGTTGAACCAGTGAAAATGTCTAGCCACTTTCACACCTAAGGGTGCTTGATTTAATAGCCAAGATTTAGCCTTTTCACATTCGACATTGATTTATTCATTATTAAGGAGTATTATGGACCTCCTTTGCTCTTTTATTCTTTAAACAAAGTAATAAAGAAAAAATGAATATTCCAATTAGCTCATGAATAATTGGGAATATTACAGTCATCTTCAAACCTTTATTTTTCAACTCTAAATGAATCAGATCCAATTTCTCTTCTAGATATTTCAATTTTTCCTTTAATGCCCTGTTCTTGGATTGCAAGTGAAAGTTGACCCTTTTGATGTGCTTGACCTCTCCTCTTAGTGGCTGAGACCACTTTATCCGCCTTTCTATATTGCCCAAGGTCTTTGAGACACTTGTGACTTGATCTTCCCAGATTTTCCTCATTTGTTCAAACTGAACCTTCTCAGCTCTATGAATCTTTTCTTCTTGTTTCAAGACTGATATCTACATTCCTGCCTCCTTCAACTGCTACTTAAGGGTTTCAATTTCTGATTTTTCAGCGATTTTATCTTTACCTTTCTTTTTTTTGATAACCATCTCTTCTTTTGGAGGTGAAGAGAGATATATGATGCTTGGTGGCTGAGTAGTTTCACTAACCTTTTGAGGTTCTTTCCTACTTTCCATGACCTTTATTGTATGTCTTGTCATTGGATTTCTAGGTTGAAACATAAAACCAACATCATCACTTGAAAAATATAATTTTTTAGCTGTATTACCTTTCTTCATCTTTCTTCCTCCATCTTGAATATATTCATCTTGCACAATGGGTGATTCTTCAATGTCAATTGCATGCAATATTTCTTATAAGTTTCCTTTAGCCACTATTTGGATCTTAGTAACTCTCTTGCTGCCTTTTTTTTCTGACTATTTTCTTCTATTTTGCAAGTGTTGTTTTAGGTGTGTAAATCTTCTGCCAAGGCTCTATCTCCATGCTCACTAGCTCTAGTGGGGATGATCTATTCCCGTCTTCAACTTCCTCTTCCACTGTTGGTGATGAAATGCTTCTAGGTTTGGAAACTCTTTTAGGAGTGACAACATCAACTTCAAAACCACTCATGAACAGAAAGGATGAACAATAATTGTATAGTCTCTTCAACTCCTCTAACACCAACAACTTAATGAAACCATGGTGAAAGAGAGAAGTTTCATTGCCTTCTATTTCAATTTGATCCTTATCGGACATTTTACCTATACTTTTGTATAAATAAAAGGGCAAGTCAAGTGACCTCTTACCCAAAAAATGTAGAAGATGCCTAAGGTGGTAGGATTAGACCATGTGGAACCTTCCTTCATAGGTAAAATACTCATGAATGATCAACAATAGCTTTGAATAGTTGTCCTTCATGAAACTCCTAGGGATGGTATTTGTAAGATTAATTTCACTATGCTCTAGTTTGATGAAGTCTTTGAAATCATGCATGGTGAACTTGATGCCTTTAAACCACTATTCCCCTCCTCTAGGGATTCCTGTTGTTGTTGAAATGCTGTCTGGTGTCACTGTAAGGTTCAACATTCCCACTTTTAAAGCTGTTCAAGTGAAATTGTTAGCAAAATCCTTGGAAACCTGTAGATGACAACCCTGCAATATTTGATAGAATTGAAAGCAACCTATTCTTCTGAAAATCTCCATGGCCATTGGGTCTTCATTGAGAAAATTCATGCCCATGGGCTCCTACCTATGGCAGTGACCACCGTTGTTTTTTTTCTCCCTTGCAGCCATGGTGACTTTATATCTTCTCAGCCTCGCTTTTTTGATGACACCAGCAACCTTTGAATCTGCCAGCAACCTGCTTGGCTCAATGAAGCAGCTCTCCAGAAGTCCAATAATATGAAAAGATAAATCGATGTATGAAAAAAGGACTAATTGGTTAAGGGTTTATGGTTTAAATGACAACTCATGTACTAATCATTACACATGCATGCTAAAAATGGTAATGATGACCTCATACATGGCTTTGTACCTTTGATTTAACCTTAACAGACTCGAATGACCTTCACCCTAACTCCTCCAATCATGAACTGACACTTCACATCAGGTTTGATAAGATAGAAAAGAAAATAGTTTTTCGTAGCGTATCTCATTTATTCTATGACAGTTTCGCTATGAAACTATTAGGAATTTTCATAGCAAAAACTATTGTTCTACAGTATTAAACACTACAAAAAGTTGTAAAACTGACTTAAGCACCCTTTTTGAATTTAAATGGTTGGGGAATGAGAAATGATAGCTTATGATGATTGATGGGACATGACATGACCTAAATGGAGGTGACCTTGAACCTTAGGATAGGCTAAACATGTAAAAAATGAAATTTTCCTATACTAACTTGAACAAGCTTAAGGAGACCTTATCCTTTTGAGGAGTGAACTACATCATCATGTCAAGTAATGTTTCACAAAATTATGAGTGATAACAGTGGCTCCACTTGGGATGGTGTTCCCCTGTGGTGCACCAAAGAACCTGTAGTTATAGTGCCATCCATCTTTTTGGAAATAAAAACTCTAAAATTGTAATGTTCCCAAATTTTAGCCTCAAAGCTAAATGGAACACATAGCTTAGCAAAGACTTATCCATGAAAGGAGACACTCCTTGTAGCTTAATAAATCACCTCCATGTGTGAACAGGGATAATATCAGGTTGATTCAGTCCACTTTGACTAAGTCAACAACGTAGTTGTGGAGGAGAAAGAATCAAAGGAGGAATAGCGCAGTTTTGGAGGGAGATGAATATTTTGATGGAGATGTCCTAATTGAGTGGGGCCAAGGGCAAGAAAACTCATATTTTACATAAGGAAGAGGATGGAAACATTATTCTTCATGTTTTAGATTATTGTTTTGTCTTCTCAGACTTTTTCTTCCTCTTGCCGTTTAGTAGGGTTGCTATGCTGTTTAGCACCGGGTGTTTCTGAGTGGGAATCCCACCTCTTTCCTTGAGGAGCATCTTGGGAGAGTTTGCATTCATTTTTGACATCAGGTTTTTAGGCCAAGCTTCAACCTACTTCATCAGCGCATTTTCTGTAGGTTATTGTGCAGTGTTGCAGGGTGCAGCAGTGGAAAGGGATTGGAATCCCTTTTTCTGAGCTAGTTCTCATTGGAGGAAGGTTTCCTTCACTTGACAGATCTATTTGGAGAGGTCTAGAGCTCATTTCAGATTTTTGGTAGTAGACCACTCATTTTCCCAACATTCCCAGCACTGTTCTAGCTAGGGAATGCATTATTTTTGGAGGCAACTTCAGAGGATGAGCTAGTGGCTCTATTGCACTGTTTTCTTGTGATTGAAAGGTTCATCCTTTCATGGGAGGAAGCCCTTGAGGGATCTACATCAGATTATACATATTTCATCCTTATACGCTCTTATTCTTCAGTGTTCCAATGATTATTCAGTAATTTTCTAAAGATCACATTTGTATGCAGAGTGTATGACAAGAAACCCTTCCTGGGTTCTCTTGTATTTTGTATAAGGAGACTAGATATCAATTTTTAAGAATTATTGATTAATATATGAGTAGATCTACTTGTTATCCTATTTTCTAAGTTGAAACCCTCATAAGACTGCACTGTTCCTTTTTTGCATAATTTCTGAGTATCAGTGTCTGGGGTTTTTGGTCATTTTTAGCTACACTAGTGTGGGATGTCTATTTACCTCACCTAGTTCATTTTGTTTCTGATATCCTCTTGGAATTAGATGCTAGATGGATATATCTATTGGATCCAAGTGATTTTTTTCATTTTCATGGTTTACATTTCTGAAAATGCGTTTTTCTGTGAATGCATTGCTGAGCAGTCCATATTTGGAATATTTTAACATATTCCCAATACTGCTTAGTTTCCCTATTTTTGGATATTACAGTGGTATCAGAGCTTCAATCTGGCTTAGCCTATGGATCTTAGGCCATTATACTTTCAGGAGAGATGGACAGAAAAGAGAAGGCTTCATTATGTGAAGGGAGAGAGGAAGACATGCTTACAAAGCTTCTTCCAAAATCTATGCAAAGCTTTCAAGGAGAGCTAGAGAAAATAAGAATGGAGATGGGAACTCCAAAGGAAGTTGGATCTAGAGCTAAATCTAGATTTGCACATGGTGAGTGTGAGCATGCAGCTACACACCATGATGCACAACGCAGTCAAGTGCCCAGATCTATCTTGAAATGGATGAAAGGAGGAAGAATGCCTAAGAGGAGAACTCTTAGTGATTTGTTGTAGGATTCTGAATCTCAAACTAAGAGGTTTAGAGATCATACTGATTTCCGGGGGTTTTTCAAGATCCAAGTGGAGAAGAGCAAGCAACAGGATGTAGATATATTTTTTCTATCTACTTTTGAAGGCTCACCTACATGTTCAGCAGGGGCATGGGTGAAGGAGCTAGACTCCTATTTTTAGTAGCACCATATTTCTAAAGATGAAGCCATCAGAGTTGCAGCACTGCATTTCAGAGGTAAGGCCCATGCATGGTGGAATTTTGAATCTTTTTCTTTAAAAAATGAAAACACTTCCTCTTATGCAAGATTCATTGAAACATTGGTGGGAAGGTTTGGTGAGAAGCTTCCCAAGACACATGAGCAAGGGAAAATTGAGAGAAAAAAACCCTTGCATCTGATGGAGGAAGCTCCACTTCAGAAAACCATGGGAGAAGCTAACATCTTGCATTACACATTGCTGGAGGCAAGACCTTTAGTTCATATTCCTAAACAAGAGGGCATGAGGATCACTTTTTCACAGGGGGATCCAATTGTTGATATGTTGCCTATACACATTGATGAAGAAGAGGGCAACATTACTGTCACATCTAGAGCACATACAATACCTCATGCAGAGGGAGGAGGAGCACATGCTCCAATAGGAGGGATTCTTGTATCCTTGCAAGAAGTTCCTCGGGATCTCATACATGAAGGTCCAAGCACAATCAGTGAGAAGCATGATTGTGCAGCATTGCAGCTAGAAGGAGGAGGTAGGAAGGAAGAGCAGCATCACCTAATGAGAGGCACACACCCTTCTCTATTTCAGGAAGCTAATGAAAGGAGGAGGCAGAATGTATTGCACTGTGAGGGAAAGGGCAAGGTTTCCCAGCCATATGTATAGTCCACTCTTGACATTGATGTCTCTCTACATGGAGGAATTCCACCTGGGAGGCCACCAGATCTAGCAGTGATGAAAGACATCTTGTCTTTGGATTCACCACTCTTGGATTTTGGAGAGGTGAAGAGTTTGGAGGAGAAATTTGGCATGGGGGATGTAAAATTAGCAGGCAGTAGCATGAGGAGAGCTTCACATGCCAGATCACCAGCGCTGTCTCTTAGGAGGATTGATCCTTATTAGAGATCTCATCTCTTAGTAGATTACTCCAAGGATCTTGGTGCATGCATGATTCTCGATGACCCAGATAGAGATGATGAGTATGTGGTGGATGATATGGTCATCTATTCACATGACAGAGTCTTCTTGACTAGAGCTTCTAGTCTCAAGGAGAAATTGCTACTTGCAGCACATGAGGACTTCCTTTCAATACATTATATCAAGAATCAAAAGAGGAATAACGCAGTTGTGGAGGAGCAAGAATCAAAGGAGGAATAACGCAGTTTTGGACGGAGATGAATATTTTGATGGAGATGACCTAATTGAGTGGGGACAGGGGCAAGAAAACTCATATTTTACTTAAGTAAGAGGATGAAAACATTATTCTTCATGTTTTAGATTATTATTTTGTCTTCTCAGACTTTTTCTTCCTCTTGCTGTTTAGCAGGGTTGCTGTGCTGTTTAGCACCGGGTGTTCCCGATCGGGAATCCCACCTCTTTCATTGAGGAGCCTCTTGGGAGAGTTTGAATTCATTTTCCACATCATGTTTTTAGGCCAAGCTTCAGCCTACTTCATCAGTGCAGTTTCTGTAGGTTATTGTGCAGTGTTGCAGGGTGCAGTAGTGCAGAGGGATTGGAATCCCTCTTTCTGAGCTAGTTTCTCATTGGAGGAAGGTTTCCTTCACTTGAGAGATATGTTTGGAGAGGTCTCGAGCTCATTTCAGATCTGTGGTAGCAGACCACTTATTTCCCCAACATTCCTAGTGTTGTTCCAGCTAGGGAATGCGTTATTTTTGGAGGCAGCTTCAGAGGATGATCTAGTGGCTCCGTTGCAGTGTTTTGTTGTGATTGAAAGGTTCATCCTTTCATGGGAGGAATCCCTTGAGGGATATAAATTAGAACATACATCTTTCAGCCTTCTACACTCTTATTCTTTAGTTTTGTAGTGATTATTCAATAATTTTCTGAAGATCACATTTGTATGCAGTGTATGACAAGAAACCCTTCCCGGGTTCTCTTGTATTTTGTATAAGGAGACTAGATCTCAGTTTTTAAGCATTATTGATTAATATATGAGTAAATATAATTGTTCTCCTATTTTCTGAGTTGAAACCCTCATAAGACTGCGCTGTTCCTTTTTTGCATAATTTTTGAGTAGTAGTGTCTGGGGTTTTTGGTCATTTTCAGCTACACTAGTGTGGGAGGTCTGTTTACCTCACCTACTTGCTTTTCTTTCTGATCTGCTCTTGGACTTAGATGCTAGATGGATATTTCTATTGGATCCAAGTGATGATTTTAATTTTTATGGCTTACATTTCTGAAAATGAATTTTTCTGTGAATGCATTGCTGAGCAGCCCATATTTGGAATATTTTAAGATATTCCCAATACTGCTTATTTTCCCTATTTTGGGATATTAAAAAAAATTTCCAAGCCTTCTTTAAACACTAATGGCCTTCTTCTTGGGCTCAAGTTTGATGATTAGCTTGCCTTTATTAGCAAAAAAGCATAAATAAAATTGAATATATACAATGGAGTAAAAAATCATTAGAAATTAAGAGGAATAGTGCTTTAGAGACCTGCCATTGATAGGCCCTCCAACACAAGGTTTTCCATCCATCTCTTGCAGTAGATAAGTGTTGTTGCCATGAAATGCAGTGACTATGAATGGACCTTTTCATATATTCTCAAACTTACTATGTTTCCCCTTTTCTTCAATTCTGGCCTCCCACTTTAATACCACATCTTGAATCTGAAAGTTTTCCTCTTTGACCTTCCTGTAAAATGTCTTATTTATTCTGTTTTGAGACTGATGATTTCTGTTATATACTTCCTCCCTTTTTTCTTGTAGAGCTATCAACTGGTTTATTCTCCTCTAAATAGCATTTGGTTTCTCTTCTAATCCTTGCAGCAATTTCATAACTGGCACTCCCAAGGTTGTGGGAAGAATGGCTTGAACTCCATACACCAACTCATAAGGTGAAGTACCAATTGATAGTTTTTTACATACTCTATCAGCCCATAGAGCATACTTCAACTTAAGATGCCATGACCTTTTATTTTCCTGCAACACCTTCTTGATAATTCTCACAATGCTTTTGTTAGAATATTCAGCAAGACCATTACCTTGTGGGTAGTAAGTAGTAGGATGTCCAAGTGTAATGTGATATTGATGAAAAAAACTGATCAACCTTTTGGATTTGAATTCCTATGCATTGTTAGAGATGATCTTCATAGGACAGCCAAACCTAGACAATATGTTATTCTCTAAGAATTGTATGATGATTGAATCATTTGCTTGCTTTGTTGGGATTGCTTCAATCCACTTGGTGAAATAATCTTTTGTTGTCAGGATCCATCGATGTTGCCCTGAAGATGATTGATGTATTTCACCAATAAAATCTAGCCACTGATGGAAAGGCACCTCAACATAAATTGGCATCAATGGTAAAGGAGCAAGCTTTTTCTTACCATCAAAAATCTGTCATTCATGGTAGGTAACTATCTTCTTGTAAACATATTTGAACATGGTAGGTCAGTAATACCCAACTCCAAGAATTTTGTTTTCTGTGGCTTCCAATAGTGATGAACTCCACAATATCCTTTATGAAACTCTTCAATCACTTTTTTAGCTTCCTCTTCCAGCAAAAAATTCAAAATAATGCCACTAGTATATTTCTAGTACATATTTTTATCTATAAGGAAGTACCTTAGAGATTTTAGCTTCACAAACCTTGCTTTAGATTTAGTCAATTTAGCAGGAGCTCTATGATGATGTAAGATAAAGAAAATGTCTCTGTACTAGTTAGATAGAATGTACTTCTCTTCAATAGGAATCAACTCTTCATCTTCATTTGATAATTCTGAAATTTCTGCAATAAAATTCATATCAAAACAGTCAAAATTATACTATTCCATCAGCTTTGCTAGCCCCTAAACTTTCACCAATTTCGTAGGTTTGATTTCTATATCATAATCCAGCAAATTAGCTATCCACTTCCCTCACTTACCATCTGGATCATCTTGAGTCAACATGTCCTTCACTACAACATTAGGCACAAATTCTATGACATGAGAATTTAAAATATAAATTCTGAAGACTTTGACGGCTTTGACCAAAGCATATGCCTGTTTTTCTAGGATATTTTACTTCACCTATAAATTATCAAGGGTTATGCTAAAGAATGAAATGGGATTCTTTGTACCTTGCTGTCATTTTTGCAGCAAAAATCCAGCAATTATGTTTTCTGATGCAAATGTAAAAACCAGAAATTCCTTTGAAAAATCTGGGCTAATCAACACTGGGGCTTGAGTGAGTGCCTTCTTAATTTCCTCAAATGACTGCTTTTCTTCAACTGTCCACTTAATATTAGCTCCCTTTTTCAGAATCTTAGTTATATCATTGAAAATCTCAGCAAATTTGGGAATATACCTTCTCACAAAATTCACTCTCCCAAAGAAATACTAAATTTCCTTCCTGCTTCTAGGCAGATCTACTTTCTAAATGGCATTGACTCTATTTGGATCAACATTTATCCCATATTTAGATATAATATGCCCAAGTAACTTTCCCAAGGTTAGAGAAAAAATTATTTTAGTGGGATTAAGAGAAATACCAAACCTTCTACTCTTCAACATAACCTTCTCTAGATGCTTCAAATGGTCTTCCTATCTTCTTGAGAATATTATTATGTCATCTAGATTGACAACCACTAACTTATCCTTCTCCTCAACAAAGGAAATGTCCATTTCTCTTTGAAAGGTCGCTCCTGCATTCATCATACCAAAGGGCATCTTGGCATACATGAATGCCCCCCATGGTGTAGTAAAAGCAGTTTTCTCCTGGTCTTCTGGGTGTACTAGTATCTGATTGTATCCTGAAAATCCATCCAGCATAGACATCCTTTGGGAGCCAACAATATTCTGCAGAATTTGATCCATCTTAGGAAGAGGGTAACTATCCTTTAGAGAAGCTTTGTTCAAGTTTCTAAAGTCAATTCAAATTCTAATCTTTCCACTCTTCTTTTTAACGGGTACCAAGTTAGCAAGCCATTTTGAGAATCTGATAGGGACAATAATTTTTGCATCAAAGGGCTTCTTAATTTCCTTCTCAATAAGAGGCATGAGTAGTGGATTAGTCCTTCTCAGCTTCTAATTGAAAGGTTTCTCATTTTCTTTAATAGGAATGGTATGGTGAATAATAGTAGGATCATATTTCTTCAAATCAACATAAATCCATGCAAAAAAACCAATGAACCTTTTCATCATCTCAATATATTTATGTTTCATATCTACAGAAATAAAATTAGAAATTTTAATCATTTTAGGCATTGCTACGGTACCGAGGTTACAACTCTCTACCTCTTCATCATTAGCTTGTATCCTAGGAGATTTGAACACATCATTTTGGTCAAAAAGCTTTTTAAGTGGGTTAAAACACTGTTACCGATGAAATAGGTAACCTCATTGTTACCTAATTTTTGAAGTATAAAGAAAAACACCTAATTTTGAAAAAGCGGCGATGCAGAATCAAGAACAAAAATTTTGAGCATGTTTTTGGCACTTTAAGTTTTTTTCATTTTTTTTTTTTTAAATTATTTTTTATTTTTTATTTTTTATGTGATGTTTTTTATGTCGATTTTGAATAGTGGTGGTGTATCATCACCAACGTTTTTTTATAGGATTGATTTTGACACTATAGATTTTCTAATGTCTTCTTCTTCCGTGAGATGTTTATTTTTAAGTGCATTTATGTACTTGTGTTTTAAAAATAAAAAAACAACTTTTTTCACATAGATAAAAGATGGAAAAAGGGTCAATATTCTAAAGTTTATATTTTCTACATGTTTATGTATTGTTAAACAATTTTTCAATGCACATCAAATAATTTTCGCTAAAAAACCAATATTTTGAACCAGATGACAAAAAAATACAATTTTTCAATATAAATTCAATGCAAAAAATACACTTTTACAGAATTTTTGTTGGAAAACACATGTTAAATAAACTAATTTTTTAGGAGAATCTTAACAAAAAACTTAATAAAATAACATTTTTATTGAATTTTATGTCAAAAAATAATAGCAATCACATGTTTTTTGCAAAAAATAAGGGTTGTTCTCATAAAATATCAAAGTCTAAACATTACAAGTAAAACTGATTAATAGTTCTCAGAAATAAGCTTTGTTTGCGAGCATAACTTAAACATCATCAACAATATCAACTAATACATCTTCAACATCATCTAGAACAACATTGATGGCTTCTTCCGCAGCATTTTCTTCTTCATTTTGATCATTATCGTCTTCTAATGGATCTTTCATATCAACAAATCTTCCAAAGTGTCCCTTTCCAATCATTCCATATAATGGTGGTTGAGGTTCCTTTGCTTTTTTTGCCACACGTGATTCATTAAAATCTCCTTTCCTCAAACCAACTTCTTGCTTTGCATCTGGAAGGAATTTAAGAGCATTAATTCTTTGTTGAATAAATTTGCATTGAACTGGGTCTTTCTCAATGGCAATGCAATTTCTTCCTTTTAGTAGGCAACATGCTAGTGTTGTACCTAATCATCAAGCACAAAAAAATTAAGTAAGAAAATTAGTATGGAGACATAAAAAGTAAAAAAGACAATATTTAAATTTAAATTTGTATAATAAAACTTACCTGAACCTGAGAATAAATCCAAAACCCATTCTCCTTCATTTCAACATAGATCTATAAGATAGTTAATCAATGCTTGTGGTTTTTGATAAATATTAACTATATCTCCTTTTGCATCTTTATCCTCATATGTTAGTTTTCTTACAACTGCATCGTAAACCAATACTTGAATATGACTCTTGTGTTTCGGGAAATAACTCCCTAGAGGTTTGTTGGGTCAAAACCTCCACAGATCAGAGCATGCTATTCAAGAAGGACTCACACAACCACACTTGTACGCTAAAAACTAGATAACAGCGATAGTAGAACTCACCCGTAATCCTACATTTGATGTAGATCCCGTGGGGTCCAAAACCCCAGCAACCCTTCTTCCTCTTCAACCTGGAAATCAAGAAAGAACATGCATGGAAATCTAGTTGTACAACATATACTTCTCCTAAATTTCAGTGTAATCCATGTGAAACATCATATAAACAATAAAAATGCTTAAATAACAATCTTTTCACATATGCAAGCAGATATTAACACGTGAATTCAGGAACAATATGGTTCTTCTTCATTACGAACATCATGTACAGCAATAAAATGTGGAGAGATCACCTGAATCCTTCCACGATCTTTGAACAGATCGTTGTCCGGATCCGTCCCGCCCTTGCCTCGCTAGGATACTTTCAAGACTTGTGCACACGAGATGACATATAAACTGATGAACATCTCCAGGAAACAAGGGTTTCCTGTAAAAAATCTAGGAACGTGCAGGAGGCACAGGAAATCAGACTTGAATTGGGGCTCCAACAGAGTATAATGTCTATAAATTTCTCTCTCCCCTTAGGCCATGCATGTGAGGGGCTTTTATACTCCCTCAAAGTAGTTTCAATATGTTGGAAACAGTTGGCCACGTGCTGGGGTGGTTGAACTATTGGAGTAACCATCAACCCAGCCCGAAAATAGGGAATTATATATACATTTTTAATGATTTTAATGGCATACATGGAAAAGTGTGTATGGACTAGCGTATACACGCGGAAAAGTTTGGGCATACCCGCGTATGGGATTTTTAACACTGTTTTTTATGAACTTTGTTCAAGTCTGTGGGAATGGGTGCCCAAGGCCAAAGAGACAATCATGAATCACATGAGGGTGAAAAATGATGCTATAACATATGCCCCCTAATATATGAGGCTAGAAGGGGTACATGATGGTCGAAATGTATTATGCACATAGAAAGAACTTCGCAAGGACAAGAGAGGGCTTCACCAGATTTTAGCCTGCCAAAAACCAATGAAAGAAAATAGAGAGTCAACTCATGCTGAGGTGGGCATACCCATGCTCAGTAAAAAATATATCATATAGAAAGTACATGATGAATCCAGAATGTATACAAGTATAGTTGAACTAAAAGTACATAATGAATCATCTGAGCAGGGCCCGGAAATACAAGTCGGAATCAATGTCCAAGTATCACATATAGAAAGCTGATCAATGATGTTGAAACTGGATGTCTGATCATAAAAGTAACTGAATCTCCAAGTACCAAATCATAAGGGGTGGAACACATGGTACAATCACGCAACTCGGGAGCCAACATATAGGATGCTGCTGTACTTACACTGCAACATATAAGGGTGGATGACATCAATGGCAGAAACTAAATGGACTGTCAAAAGTGAACCGAAAGATGCTGATGCAACCCGAGGTCTTCACCGATCTCGACAGCACAAGTCTACACAATGGGAATAAATGAGCTGAAGTCAACCATGTGAGAAATTGTTGGATTACCGGTCAATAATGTAAACCGTTAACCAACGCGAGACAACCCACCAATAATGAAAATGAGTGTCAAGGTGCCCCAGTACAATCTAACAAGTGCGAATGAATGAGTTGAAGTTGAACACTTGGAATAATCTACCAATCAGGAGGCAATGATGAATCCCCACTGTCGATAGCGAAGAGTCTGCCAATGATGACTGCAAACCCTAAGGTACTGACAAAAAGACTCTAGATCTTATTCCCAGAGCAATGAGTCAGAGTCGATGGGAAAAGATCTGTTGGAAGGAAGGAATTAAGGCATCCCACATCAGTCCAGCGCGAGTGTAACCCGCAGGCTAAGATGTGGAAGGAATCAGACGAAGTAGAGTGATGGAACCAAACCGAAGTACGTTTCCGACATGCACAAGATGAAGCTAGCGCACAGAAGAAACCCTTTGAACCAACCAATAATAAAAGCTAACACAGAGGCGAGATATCCAACGATAGGGTCAAATGGAAATCAAGGTACTGCATGAATCCCAAGTGTGATAATGTATGCTGATGTCGAACACAAGGAAAACCACTCAGTCAAAGACCCATAATGATGATCAAATGCTGAGCACAAGGACACCTATCAATGATGGAAATAGGGCCAGGGTGCGGCTCTAGGTTTGATCTTAGAGAAATGTGTCGTAGTCGATGAGAGACAAACCCGCCAGTAAGAAGTCAATGGAGACCTTCTCAAACCAGCACGAGTAGAAGACCAAAACATCTGATGTGATAGAGCAAGATACTGACAAAACCAGGAAGGCCGACTGAATAATGAGTCAAGAGACACCGCAGAATGGCCGAATCTGGTTAGACTTCCCTTGAACAAAAGCACGACTCGTGATGACCATGGCAGTAAAAAGTGACACTGTATAAGTCTGTTATGTAGGAGGCAAAAACAAACTCTCCATATGATTGGAAGAGATAACCAACCAGGGGAGAACTGACCAGTGAAACAAGGCAAAGGCTGAAACTAGGTCAAAACTAAAACCATCCCAAATGAAGGAAATATACAAGTGTATGTGCTTTGTTCAAGGGTGACAAACTGATACTGTACTACCATCAAATTATGAAGTTACATCCTGTTCCCGCTCTTTTTGTTATATTTAATTTTTTTTGTCTTTTTCATATAATAAGCCTGAAAAAGAATAAAAGAATGCTATGGTACAATGGATGGAACGAGTATCAAGAAATAGATGCACTAGTTCCTGGGATTGGAATGATCCTATGCTTAATGCAAGGTGGCGGAAACTGGTAAGCGATACTCAAAGGAATGTTCCATCCATGGGTAAAAAGGGTGTCAAGTCGTGATAGGTAAGTGCATGCAATGGTTAACTTGTACAGACAGTCAACGTAAAAATATGGCTTAAACATCGAGTCCAAATGAAGCCGGCTAAAGGCCAGGATAAACAAGTAGCCAATATGCAATGTAGTAATACAAATTAACAACACCAGGGAG
This sequence comes from Pinus albicaulis, assembly GCA_034641835.2. Classification (NCBI taxonomy): domain Eukaryota; kingdom Viridiplantae; phylum Streptophyta; class Pinopsida; order Pinales; family Pinaceae; genus Pinus; species Pinus albicaulis. The sequence goes on along the minus strand of CM076575.1, from coordinate 543,698,578 downwards.
CCTCTAGGGTAATGGCCAGAAAAATGATAGTGAAGAGGAAGAAGAATGAAGCTTCAACACATAAGTCATGGCGAGACTAAAGAGGACTCCCGAGCCTACAGGAAACGCAACATGGGAAACAAGTGATAGCGAGGAACTAACTAGGAAGCCCATGTAAAGGAAGGCTCTACCACCAAGTCATGATTAAATAATCAGCGAGTGAAATGGGTGAAATACTCATGACCTGATGGGATCGAACCTATGGCAAGTGATCAGAAAGGAGGCTAGTATGAAAAATGCAATGAAAAGTGGATTTCCTAACCTATATGTCAGTTTTAGTTTATAACGAAGAGATTTCAAGAAGACCAATTGAACTATCTGGTAACTAAGTCAAACAAACTCTGAATTTCAAGTATAACTTCAACAAAATGCTCAAAGCCAACCATTCCACTCTCACAGTGGGGCTTTATACGAGCAAAAAGGAAGACAAGAAACTCAATAAATCAACTCAGTATAATAGTATAAACTTGCAATAAAAAACTTCAAAGAATAAAAAAGAGACTCTTCGAAAATTGCAACAAAACTAGTCTACTGAACATCAAGGAAACCAAACACACCAAATAGGTAAAAAATCAAAATGCGCAGCAACACACAAGGAAAGAGTAAATGAGCAGGAGCTCTCTGTTCTGATTAAATAGAACAGCCAAGAATCTTCAAGAAAAGACCTTGGTACTTAAACCAAAATTGCAAACGTAACAACCAAAAATTTCACCAACCGCGAGAGTCTTCACACAAGGGAGAGAGAAATAGACATATAAACACTTTAAACATAGGCCAGAGATTAAAAAACACTGTAGAAATAGGTCATCACAGGCAGACAAGACCAGAAAAGCTAAAAATCAAAACTTCAAAACTTGCCCCCAGACATACGCGCTTTAACAGTTTTTCAACCAGCGTGTACACGCAACTGTGTCAAAGGAAACCCGCGTACACGCGACTTCGTTTAAACCAAACTACGTGTATATGCGATTGTGTGAAGGAAAACTCAAGTATGAGAAAGAAAATAATGAAAAATAAAAAATATCAAGCCTGAATAAAGAACCAGGTCTTCAGTCTGACTGAGAAAAAGTTAACTGGACTGGAAATAATGATTAAAACTATTGGAAACCTTTAAAACAGCTGAAACCACCCAACAGGGGAATCAAAAAAATGCGATCCCCAGCGGAGTTGCCAGTTCTATTTCGGGAAATAACTCCCTAGAGGTTTGTTGGGTCAAAACCTCCACAGATCAGAGCATGCTATTCAAGAAGGACTCACACAACCATACTTGTACACTAAAAACTAGATAACATCGATAGTAGAACTCACCCGTAATCCTACGTTTGATGTAGATCTCGCAGGGTCCAAACCCCAGCAACCCTTCTTCCTCTTCAACCTGGAAATCAAGAAAGAACATGCATGGAAATCTAGTTGTACATCATATACTTCTCCTAAATGTCAGTGTAATCCATGTGAAACATCATATAAACAATAATAAATGCTTAAATAACAATCTTTTCACATATGCAAGAAGATATTAACATCTGAATTCAGGAACAAGATGGTTCTTCTTCATTACGAACAGCATGTACAGCAATAAAAAGTGGAGAGATCACCTGAATCCTTCCACGATCTTCGAACAGACCGTCGTTCGGATCCGTCCCGCCCTTGCCTCGCTAGGATACTTTCAAGACTTGTGCACATGAGATGACATATAAACTGATGAACATCTCCAGGAAACAAGGGTTTCCTGTAAAAAATCTAGGAAAGTGCAAGAGGCACAGGAAATCAGACTTGAATTGGGGCTCCAACAGAGTATAATGTCTATAAATTTCTCTCTCCCCTTAGTCCATGCATTTGACGGCTTTTATACTCCCTCAAAGTAGTTTCAATCTGTTGGAAATAGTTGGCCATGTGCTGGGGTGGTTGAACTACTGGAGTAACCATCAACCCAGCCCGAAAATAGGGAATTTTATATGTATTTTTAATGATTTTAATGGCATACGCAGAAAATTGTGTATGGACTAGCGTATACACGTGGAAAAGTCTGGGCATACCCGCGTATGGGATTTTTAACACTGTTTTTTATGAACTTTGTTCAAGTCTGTGGGAATGGGTGCCCAAGGCCAAAGAGACAATCATGAATCACATGAGGGTGAAAAATGATGCTATAACATCTTCCCATCTACTCGATTCATAATAATATGCTTATAGCTATCGTATTTTATCCAACATTCAACATGGATGAACTCACAATCATTTATAATAGGCTGATCTTCGGAAGAAACAATATTTGGCTTTTTCTTGTAACATAACATAGTAAAAGTTCAATTAAATTTTACATGAATAAATTTTTTTAGGAGAAATCAAACATACAATTTCAAAGTCTTACCATGTAAGTTGCATCCTTGAGTTTGCTTTACCCTTGAAGCTTGTTAATAACATTGGAAACTGTGTGTCTGAATGAAATGTCACAAATCGCCAAAGTGGTGATGTTGTCACTTCTTGAAAACCCGTAACCACTTTACTAAAAGCTTGATAAGTATATGGTTCTCTATCATATTCAATGTCCGGGAAATTGAAACCATGAGGAATATCTGCAATAACTAGGCCATATTCCCTTTTAGGTATTAGTGATGCAATGTCTTCACAGTCACCTTATATTATTTGATATTGGACATTGTCGAGCCCATTCCAAATGTAATGATTAAGAGTAGGATCTAGTTCAACATTCATAAGACGCTTCCTTCTCATGTTCTCCATCTTAATTTTTTCAATAAAGCTTTTGAAAGTATCTGGTACTCCATTTCCATCTTTCTTCGACATCTTTAATGACATAAAAAAAAAAAAAAAATATATATATATATATATATATATATATATATATATATATAAGTAATAAAATAAAAATAGTTTAAAATATGAATAAAATGAATTTATAAATCAACATACCTTATTGAATGCAATATAAAATTCTTTTAGTGTTGATGTAGAACTTGCTTCTGGGTAGTTGCGTACAACATCATCTCAACTGTCTTCATTCAACATTTTAACCATGTGTTTTTGTATTTTCATAAAAAAATTCTGACTGAATAAATCAAGTTAAAAGCGTTAATATATTGACATGTATAACAAATTCTACCAACATCATTATGTTTTATTTAAAAGAAAATTATAATGAAAGAAAAATAAGAAATAATTCAAGAAACTTACTTTTGAAATTCTACACACATTTCTTCCATTGATAATTCACCTGACTTCTCACAGGCTAATACTGATTTGACTACTTTATCATCTTTCACACCTTGCATTGTTCTCCAAGGTGTGATAGTCATATCCTTTGGAAGCTGCTTCATTTCAAGACCCGCCTTACTGTTGGTACATATTATGGGTTTACTCTTTCTAACCTTCTGATTTTTTATGGAAACATTCTTCCACCGATAAAAAATCTCATCAATCAAATCCCATACCTCCCCAGTTCTAAATGCCAACTGAAAAATGTTATCTGTTCCTCTGAAGAATTTTGTATTCAATTTTCCATCTTTTGCTTTTTTTCATCAATTTGATAACCTGTTTCCATTAAACATAACTTTCGAAATGCTACACTAACTTGTGTCTTATCCCCACCACATTTTTCTATGAATTCATTATGAATAAATCTGACCCTTTGGATGAAATTCATTTTCATTCTGTACTCATTCTCTGCATTATGATCCCATGCCAATAACTTTGATTCTATTTCTGTTAAGCCAACGTAAATGATGCATTTCACTGTTTGAAAAAGATAGTTATTGGGATATTCTGCAATCAATTGTCTCTTAGTCTCTATCGAATGGTTCTCTCCATTTACATAATATTTATAATCAAAACATTTTTTCTTGTCAAATGCTTGTTTGTTGGGAACCTGACGTGGATCGACAAGAACCACATAATCCACCACATGCGCATATGGATTGAACCTGAACAATGTTTTCAGATTATGTACATGTAGGTGATGGGCCTTTCTAATTTGATATTGAGATGGTCCTTCATCTGGGCCATAAAATTGGTTAACATTAAGCTCAAATGTTTGGCCACCAAGAATTAATTTATTCTTCCTCAACTCTTGTCGAATAGCATTTTGTTTTGTTTTAATAATGCCATCCTCTAACTCAGCACCCGGTGTTATGATTTCTCTGCTTCCGTGAGAGCTTTCAATTTGTTCTTCACTGCTACTCATGACCTTTACAGGTTCACCAATATTTGATTTCCTAGTCTTATTGGATAACATATCAGTTTTTTTATAAACAAGCTCTCCTTCATGAGGTAAAAGAGAGACATCTTTGGCGATTTTTTTTTTTGGTGTCTGACCTGTTTTCTCCTTTTGCATAACAGTTCTAATTTCCTCCTCACTAATTCTATCATAATTTTATGTTTCATGTTCGACACCTTCAAAAGAAACATGTTTAAGTTTACTAGATTGACCCACCTTAGTGACTCTTGGTTGATCCCCTCTTTGTACTATTGCAGTGTCACAAGCTATTTCTCTTTGCTTCAATCTCCTTTCCTCTGCTTTGTCTTTGTGGAAAGTGTTGATCACATCCATAACATTTGGCACCAACATATAAATACCTTCAAACATGTTTGAAAGACTTGGAACAAAATCCTATGAAACAAAATAAAACATGTCAATGATCAATAATTTATAAAAAATTGAATCATCCTTACAATAATGCATAGAGGAAATAAAAATAAGCATATTTACAATGTTATTTTCAATGTTGCTTGATATTTCTTCAGAAAATTTTGAAGATATTTCATCTGTGTCATACTTGACGATTGATAGACGATATCTAACCTTCTCACGTTTCTGAGCCTTCCTTGCAAGAACATAAATAGTGTTTGTATTCGGGACCATACATATGTCTCGTACTCTGCCCATCACATCATATGGCTCATTTAAGTCAATCATACCACAAAGCAGATAGATGTGTATATCAGCCTCCGTTTCACTGTCTTCAAGATACCATGAGAAATTAGTTTTCTCTATTTCCTCGACGTTCTTCCAATCAGAAATAAGCTTTAATGAACCTGGTGCCCCACTTACTTGACTTTTATTAGTGTGTGCAACAATGTCCATAGTGTGTCCAGCTGCAACTTTAGATTTGGGAGTTGTATCCATAGTGCGTCGAGCTGCAGCTATAGATTTGGGAGCTGCTGCCCTAGCTGCAGAAACATTCATAGAAATCTTTTTTGATGCCATTTTCCTGATAAAAAAAATATGTATATTAGTTAATGGAAAAATAATACGGATAAAATAAATTTAATAGACAAAATTTATTTCTAAAACTAAAAAACTTATAATCTTTTAATATATTTTAAAATTTTAAAATTTAATTTTACATTACATAGAAATTGAATAAAAATAAACAAAATAAAATAAAATAAAAAATTATTTTACTTTACATAGCAATTAAATAAAAAATTTATATAAAAGTTTATAAATTTATATAATATTTTAATATATTTGAAAATTACAAATTTCTATTTCAGATTACATAGTAATTAAATAAAAATAAACAAAATAAAATAAAAGCAATTAAACAAAATAAAAGAAAAATTAAATTTTTTATAATGTTGTTTTAATACTTAAATTAAAAAAAAAAATTAATATTTAAATGTTAAAAACAAATGTTATAATATTATATATATTTTTTAATTTTTTTAATTGTATTGTTATATAGTTTTTTTTTTAATTTATTGTATTGTTATATTAAAACACATGTTTATTTATTTATTTATTATATTGTATTTTTTTTTAATTATATAATGTTTAAAAACAAAACATAATTGTTATTTAATAAATTGTTTTTTTTGGTTATATTTTGATATTTTTAACAATTATTTATTAATTATATTATATAACCATGTTTTTATTATTTTTATATAACAATGTTTTTATTATATTATATAACAATATTTTTAGTAAAACAAATTAAAAAAAAAACTATTTAAAAAAAAAAATTAAAAAAAAAACCAACGTTGTGACCGTGTGTCGTGGACCGTGCCCGCGGGGCGCCGGAGGCCGGCCGGGCAGCGCCACGAGGGGCTGCCTAGCTGGCCTCAGGCCCCCGGTTGGGCAGGAGGCCGATTCACGGTCACGACGTTGGTTTTTTTTTTTTAATTTAATTTAATTTTATTTATTAAAAAAAAAAATTAATTATTTTTTTTTTAATTTGTTTTAATAAAACAAATTTTCTTCTTCTTCTTCTTCTTCTTTTAATTTTTTTTTTTTTTAAATTTTGTTTTTTAATTTGTTTTAATAAAACAATTAAAAATTAATAAAAACATTGCTATATAATATAATTAATAAATAAATATTAAAACATTATTTAATAATTTTTTTTTTTTTTAAATATCAAAATATAACAAAAATATATATATATATAACAATTTATTAAATAACAATTATGTTTTGTTTTTAAAGATCATATAATTAAAAAAAAACAATACAATATAATAAATAAATAAATAAAAACATTTCTTTTAATATAACAATACAATAAATTAAAAAAAAAAAACTATATGACAACACAATTAAAAAAAAAAAAATGACATATAAAAAAACAATAAAGAAAAAAAAAATAAGATTTAAAATTAGAAAGAATAAAAATAAGATTTAAAATTAAAAAAAAAAAAAAAAGTATATAAAAAAAAAATTTCTCAAATAAAAACAAAAAAAAACATTTTAAATAATGAAACCACTGATATATTTATGATAAAAAAAAAAACAAATAAAAAATGTTATAATATTACTATTTTTTTTTATGTGCATGGTCGTTTTATGGATTTTTCTGTCTAGATGAACCTATAAGTCTTAAAAAAGAAAAAAAATTCTAAATTTTTGTCCTTAAAACCCTAAAAAATTTAGTTCTTTTTGCATTTTCTTCACTAAAAAAATGTAAAAAAATTATGGTTTTTGAACCTAAAAACTTTAAAAGATTAGTTTTTGGACACAAAAAACTATAGAAAAATAGATTTTCCCCAAAATCGTCTTTAAATTGACAGAATAGAAGGAAAACTAACCTTTGAAATGCAAAAAACTGTTGTCACCAATGCCAACACAACGCCTCCACAAAATTACGAATAGCAACACAACGCCTCCAATGCCAATGCAATGCCTTCACGAAGTTACCAATGCCAATGCAACACCTCCACAAAATTACCAATAGCAACACAATGCCTCCAATGCCAATGCAATGCCTCCACGAAGTTACCAATGCCAACGCAACACCTCCAGAAATTTGCTCTAACAAATACCAGAAAACTTGATGTGATGTGATGAATAAAAACAATCATTTTTATTATATAGCGAATATTGTCTGATTGGTTTACTGTTTAACAAATGTGGGATTAAAATTTCAAATTTAAAATATTTACATTTAGTTTATTATAGTTCATACTATAGTTAAAATACTTAATATTTGCATGTAGTTATCATAGTTAATATTTTATTTAATATTTACATGTACTGAATGTTGAATAATTCAAATATAATCTCAGATTAAAAATTAGTTAATTATAGTTAATATTTGCATTTAGTTATCATAGTTAATATTTACATGTACTCAATGTTTAAAATCATGAGATTAAATTTAAAAATCTAAAATATTTACATGTAGTTAATTATAGTTAATATTATTGTTTAAATAGTTAATATTTACATGTTGTTATTTTTGTAAATATTTACATGTAGTCAATCTTAAACCATTCAAATAAGAAAATTATTTTAGTTTCGAAGGCATGCAAGAAAGGAATATTTTGTGGATATTTTGAATAGAAAGTATGGTGAAATATTTGAAGACCAACAATTTATTAATAAATTTTGAAATATATTTTAGATGAATATAACGTAAGTTTTAAATTTAAAATTTAAAATATTTACATGTAGTCATTATAGTTAAAATAGTTAATATTTGCATGTAGGTATTATAGTAATATTATAGTTAATACTTACATCTAGTCGATGTTAAATCATTGAAATAAAAACATTATTTTAGTTTGGAAGGCATCTATGATAGAAATATTTTGTGGATATTTTGAATATAAATATCGGTAAAATATTTCAACACAAACAGTTTATTAAAAAAATGTTAAATACATTTTTTGACTAATGTTTGTACCAAATATTTGAAATGAAAATTTTGGAGGAAAAGTTTTTCGCGAAATTTTTTGGGGGAAAATTTTGGAGGAAATTTTTTTCGCGAATTTTTTTGGAGGGAAAATTTGGAGGGAAATTTTTAGTCTTTAAGCTATATATTGTAAGTGAGAGAGGAATCTGTATCATTCAACCTACTCTTGTTGAAAGCCATGGTTTCTTCTAATAGCAAAGTTTTTCTTTGTACAACATCAACATTTTCGTCATGCAACAACTCTATTCAGAGTGATGAATATAATGGGCATTCGTTCACCATGAATAGAGAGTCAAAAAATTGACTTGGTCGTAATCCTAAAGATGATGAGAACAAAATTGATGAGGCACAACAAGATGAAATTTCTGTAAATTGAGTGCCAGTTATACCACTTACTCTTAATCCTAAGGATTATGAAAGCAACAGTGATGGAGGGCATGATGAAGAATTTCCAGAGTCAAAAGTTTCACTTCGTCCTAATCCCAAGGATTATGAGGACACCATTGATGAAGAGGGAGATGAAGAATATCCACTTCAGCTTAATCCTAAGGATTATGCGAGAACAAAAAATGAAGAGGGGAATGAAGAATCTGCAGAGTCAAAATATCCACTCTGTCCTAATCCTGAGGAGTATGCCAGCACCACTGATGAAAAGGGGGATGTAAAATTTCCAGAGTCAAATATCAAATTCGTCCTAATCATAAGGATTATGCGAGCACCACTAATGAAGAGGGGAATGATAATGTTTCAGAGTCAAAACGTCCACTTCGTCCCAATCCTAAGGATTATGCCAGCACCACTGATGAAGAGGGAAATGAAAAATTTACAGCGTCAAAATATCCACCCCGTCCTAATCCTAAGGATTATGCAAGCACCACTGATGAAGAGGGGGATGAAAAAATTCCAGAGTCAAAATTTCCACTTCGTCTTAATCCTAAGGATTATGTCAGCACCACAGATGAAGAGGGGAATGAAGAATTTGCAGAGTCAAAATATGCACTTCGTCCTAATCCTAAGGATTATGTCAGCACCATTGAGGAAGAGGGGAATGAAGAATTTGCAGTGTCAAAATATCCACTTCGTCCTAATCCTAAGGATTATGCCAACACCATTGATGAAGACGGGGATGAATTTTCAAAGCTAAAAATTTCACTTCATCCTAATCATAACGATTATAATTTAACCACTGATGAAAGGGGGGATGAAGAATTTCCAATAAATATAGATTCAAGGCATTCACTTATTCCTAATCCTAAGGATTATGAGAGATTCAATGAGGAAGGGGAGGGGAAGGATGAAGAAATTCTAGTGAATACAAATTCAAAGCTTCCACTTATGCCTAATCCCAAGGATTATGAGAGCCCCACTGAGGAAGGGGAGGATGAAGAGTTTCTTGAAAATAATAATTTTAGAGGCACAGATTTGAATATTGCATTTTCTCCAAGTGACCATTTCAAAGACACTCATGGTGATGAAGAATTGAATCCTCCCAGGGAAGAATTTGAAAGCATGGGTCAAGATGGTGAAGAATTTCTTTTGAGTCGGGGTTACAAAAGTGCCAATGATTCTTGTGAAATGTTTTCTTCAACTGATGATGGTAAAGAAAATTTTCTAGGCAATGATGTTAATGAATTTATTAACTATGTTGAGGATGATGATAGCGGGGATAATATTCCTCCTAATGGTGATGAAACTACTTTTACAAAGGATGATGGAATGATGAAGCCGTTGCAAGCAAATATTGCAAATAGGAGTGGGAGTAGACCTTTTCGTATCAATCCAAAGCATTCCAGTTATACAAGGGCGAGGCCAAAATATCTCACAAAAATAAGTTCTATCGTTCATTTGATTTCAAGTGAATGTTTTCGAAGGGATTTCTTGAAAAATATGGATTTCAACTTTGTTTTGGAGAAGAGGAAAACATATATGTCAATGAATAAAAGCATGCAAAATACATATTTAGTGGGTTGCATGCAATCTACACTAGCAGGTTATGATTATCATATTGGGAATGTATTGCTTTGTAGAAAGGCATTCAAAATGTTGCATTCAATTGGTAATTGTCGTTTGTCAAGAATCCAGGATAGATTGGAAAGGGATCCCACATATTATTCAGAAGCACGTTATAAATGGGAGGTGGGGCCATTTGAAAATACTGCTAAGACATGGATGAAAGACTTATTTTCAATTCATGGAGAGTGTATGCCAAATAAAGACACAATACATATTCCAGATAATTTCTCGAGACGAGAAATATTCATGTTATACAAATATTATGTAGAAGTTGTTGAAGGAATTGGTAATTTTATTACATATTCTTATTTTACAAGGATATGGAAAATTGAATTCAACAATGTTCGTATTCCTAAGAAGACAAGGATGGGGATTTGCAACACATGTGCTTCTCTTAAAGAAAAAAGAGATAAATGTCAAGGGGCAGAAAGAGGTATGTGTTCAAAACATTGTTTTTTAAAATTTGATACTTATCAACTATGAAAATATATTTATTCATATGTTTCTTTTATTTTATGTACAGATTCCGTTGTCAAAGAACTTCAAGACCATCACAATCAACAAACAAGTGAAAGGAAAAAGTTGTATAAACATCGAAAGAAGTGTTATGATCATCCAAATAAATATCTAGGATTGATAATTGATGGTATGGACCAAAAGAAAACACTTCTTCCACATTTTGTCCGCACGCCAAAAAAATTACAGGAGGAAAATTTCATTCAGTTTCACTTGGTTGGTTGTATGGTATTTAATGAAAAGATGTTTCCAAGAGTTTTCTTCACAACTCCAAATATTCACAATGATGCAAATATGACCATAACTATAATCCATGATGTGGTTACTCATTGGTCTGGGATTCTTCCTGAAGTTTTGTATTTACAATTAGACAACACAAGTCATGAGAACAAAAATCAAGTTCTTTTTGGGTATCTAAACATGCTCGTTGAATTGGGGATTTTAAAAAAGATAAAGGTTGGTTTCCTTCTTGTTGGGCATACTCATGATCATATTGATCAAATGTTCAGTCGTTTTTCAGTAACATTGAGGAGGAAAGGTGTTGGGAGCCTGCCATCATTAATTGAATGTATTAAGAAATTGTACATTCCAGAGCCTACTTTTCATGTGTTGGAAGAAAATATTGACATTCGAAGGTTTATTTTTGGATCGCATGGTGAGGAGAAATGCATTGAACAACTTAACGACATTAGCTTCCAGCATCAATTTCGTATCAAAAAAATTTGATGGGATAGCACTTATATGGGGCAAGAAGTATTTAACTATTGAAGAATGGGGAACATCATCAGGTTTAGCATTTTTGAAGTTCATTCCAGAGTGTCCAATATTTTCATCAAAGATATTGTTATTACAATCAGTTGCTGAACTCCATAATGCACGAAGGCAGAAGAGAGACATAAATTATTTTGAATGTCTAGAGGAAATTAAAAGATGTATTAAAGATACATATGAGTACTTTGATGTTGCTGATTCAGTTTTGTGGGAGTATTTTTTCAGTAATCAAAGTGATATGATTTCAAGATCAATAAATGGGGATACGCTTTTGAAGACTCCTTTTTTTTTGCCACCAAATATGTCAAATGAACATGAACATCAGGAAACACACAATGTTGAACAACAACAGCCTCAAGCTATTATTAATTCCCCATAGGTAGAGGAAAGAGAAATCTATATTGGTTCTAGAAGATCACATGCACAACGTGGAGCCATGGAAGACCTTTACAGGGGTTCTGTGCAGGATCTTAAGGAGGGTTGCATGATAGCAGTGTTAGCAGATGAAGATCCACTTGGATATCCATTCTGGATTGTCAAGGTTATAAAGGTCATTAATGAAAATGAAGATATTACAGCTATTGATGTACATTGGTATGCCACAAGTACCCACCCTTTCAATGGTGTATAAAAGCTAGAGATGGAAGTGGAAAAAAGAATTGGAAGAAAGAAAAAAAAAAGGGCACAAATATAAATCGTCGCCTCACAGATGTATTAAAATTGGAGGATGTTGACATACTTGTGTATGACTTCAATTTGACAAAGAGAGGAACTCTTCGGTTGTAGACCATAAATATCTTGAAGAAATTGCTACCAGAACAATTACTGTTGAGATGGGACTCTGCAGAATGTAGACGTAGATCTACAAGACTTTTGAACTCTGAAATGGTGGGCATGCATGTTGACTCAGATGGAGCACTGGTTGATGAAAGAGAAGAATATGGATCATTTTCATCTGCATCGAGCCATTCATCTGAAGATGTAGGTTATGATGGTGTGCCAGAACCTATGGTTGATTTTGAATAACTATCTAAGACACTTTTATGTAATTGATGTTTGCATGGTAACTTGAAATAAAAAAATTGACCTCCATCTCATTTTTCATGAAGTTATGAGACATTTCTATGTTTGTTGGATTATATGTTTTAATTATGAAGAATTCATCTCTTTAGAATATCGAAAATGCAACAATGAATTACAAAAATAATTTATGTTATATTCAATGTACCAATGTTGATATTTTAATTATAAGTAAAATAGAAAATAGAAACTAATGTTGAATTTTTAGATTATGCAGTGATATTAGCATGATATTATGTATTGTTACCATTTGGTATAAGATACTTTTAAAATTTTTAATAATTATATGCGTCATTGAAAGGGAACACTTTGTTTTGATGCTTGATTTTTAGGTTTTGGTTGAAATTAGATTTAAATTTGTCTTATGCTAAGATTTGAAAAAAGATAAGTTTTTGTCCTTTAAAATTAAAATTACTCTTACTTGTTTTTGTTCAATGATAATTTTTTCATTTACTTGTTCATTTTTTAAAATTGTTTAAGTCTTATAATTTCTCCATAATTTCATTGTTCAAGTATGTTGAAAACTTAAGATTGAAAAACTTTAGATTTACAACTTGTCATTAAGGTTTTTATGTGCTACCAAATTTTATCTTTAATGTTATGGTTGACAATAATTACAATTTTGGGGTTGTTTAGAGTCAAGATATTTTATGTTTAACAACATAGATGAAAATTGTTCGAAATGATAAGCCCTTCAGACATGTATTTGTTTATCTTTAACATCATCTATCAAAAATGTTAGAAATTTACGATTTTAAAAATGTCCTAATATGTTGTCTTTAATTCCATTGTTACAAGTGTCAAAATTATGACACAATTTTATTTTTTTGTTATTCCAGCATCAACTGGTTTTGTTTTGAGGGTGTTTTTTCAATCCTTTTTTCAACAAACAATTTTGTTTTTAGCATAATTTTATAAAATGTTAAAATTTGACCTTCAAAAAAAACCAAGTGCGTTCTGGAAGACACACTTCTTTTTGGGGGGGTGTTTTTCATGTTTTTTGAGACTTTTTGGGCTAGAGTTCCCGTTTTGAGGTCAGGTTACCTATTTGATCGGTAACAGTGTTTTAATACCTTTGGGTATACAATTATTCTTCAGTTGCAAAACTTCAGAATTACCCTTAGTTTCAGCAAGCATGTTTTGTTGATCTACTTGTGTGCTTTAAAACTCCTTTTTCAATTCTATGAAGTTTTTTACTTACTGGTCATCTTCAAAAAACTTGCTAATGTATAATGTTGTCTAGGATAGCAGGCCTATGATGAACTTCAACCTCATACCTTTCAGTGGAATGTGTAGGGATAAAAAACAGATGTGCAAAAACAACTAGGGAATTAGCTACTGAGTTTTCATCCCTAGTTTTCACAATAAATGAATATTCTTGAAATTTGTCTAACATATCTATGATCAAATCTATGTATGCTCTCATTCTCAGATCCTTAGTTTGATATACACCTTCAACTTGTTTAATAACTGTTGGAATGGGGCTCCCTAAGCTGTGAATTTTGTATATTTTTGTATTAATTAGTCTAATGCAAGGATTTTGGGGCAAGTCAAAGCCCCGAATGCATTGTAATGTGTCAAAGGGTAGACCTAGAGTCCGTAAACCATGGTTTGCAAACCACAAGATAGCGTAGGCTATATTGATATAAATAGATGATTAGTTTGAGTCTAGAGGTAGGCATGAATTAAGACTGATGCTACATGTGAACTATTAGATCCGTTTCATGTTGTTTTGGGTGAGGACTCCTGCCTGGTGTGTGCGTAGAGATCCTCACTCCTGCTATGTGCGGACCCCGCTAGGCTATGTGTGCGCGCTGGTTTTGGTTGTAAGTGGATCTGAGTGTTAATGAATGTGAAGTATTGTTAAAGTATATGTGTGTTATCTTGATCGGTGATGTTTACTGCTAAAGCATATCTGTGATGGTTATTTAGCTGCGAATGTATCTGTGTTTTGCATAAGTATATCTGTGATCTGTTATAGATGCGTCTATGATATTATGTGCTGGTAATTGCTGATACACACGTGGATGCGAAGGCATTAAATATATCTGTGCATGGTAATAACAATGTTATGATTAAGTGCGGATCATACTGTTAACGAACTTGCGAATAGACATGTTCTATGCGAATCCAAGAGGTTGTGAACATTGATCTGCCTTGATTACCTACTCTCTCCCAGGGTGCAGAAACTTGGTTCCAACACCCTCCCATATTAATTCCGGCGAGACCTTGGCCTGTGAAAGTAGGCCATTGCCAAAAGGGCCAGTATTATAGGGGTTTGTTGGCAAACCTTAACCTCCAAACCTGGGTCAGGACCCCTCAAGCCAACAAATTGTTCCATTGCCGGGATCGGGAGCATTTTGAGAGAGATATTAGGTAATGCCACGAGGCCATTGGAGACTTGAGAGGGCGGAAATTGAAGAGTGATCGAAAGATAGGTTTAGGAATTTGCTGTAAAAGAGAATCGCAACACAAAGTTGACAGATGAGAAGTGGAAAAATAAATACATTTTTACTGAAGTATATGAAATTTTCTTTGTAACCTTTGCACATGAGCTGCAGGAGTGGCTAGCTAGGCTCGTAGTTTCCAGACGTGTTGGAAGGACGAGTGGGTCATGCAGTGGACCCCAGAGTTGATCCAACAGTTGGAAAATACTGAAAACACCATCACCCGTACTGTAGATCACTGGGGGGATAGAGTGCTGGGAGGTTTTGTGACAGAATTCACAGTTGATTAGTTCGTATCCTATTCTGAAGCAGAACGAAGGCTCTTCAAAGGTTTCTGGGGTAATTTCTTGAAAACATTGCCATTTCTAATTAAAATATTATTGTGAAAAAAGGGCATTATGTGCAGCCACACCGAGTGAATGAGCTCTGATCATAGCAAGGGTACAACTCGAATCGGTAAGTACTACAAAGTCAATCAAGAAGGGGACAGATCCATCTACAGTATGTTAAGAGAGCCGGCTGCGCATGTAGGAAATAGCCCTCCTATGACACCACCTTCAAATCCGCATAAGGGCAAGAACTCTCCCACACCTCCGGCACTACCTCCACCCCCAGAAGAAGATATGGCCACGCATATGAAGATACCCACCTTCAAAGGTGTAGGAGACGAAGATATGGAATGATTCTGGTTTGTCACAGAGTCAGTAGGGACTATGAAAAATGTGGCCAGTGATGCTGTAAAAAGGGCACAACTATCCCTCACCTTCGAAGGAAGAGCCCTGGGCTAGTATATGGGATACGTAGCTCAACATGCGAATTTGACTATTCAAGAGGTTAAGGATGCCCTAAAACAACAGTTTCGAAATCCTAAGTCCTACTCTTAGATAGTGAATGACCTAAAATATTTCAAACAAGGGCCCTCTGAGTCTGTATGGGAGGCTGACCAACGACTAAAGAAGATGATCAGAGATGGGAAATTTCTATATGATGACATACATCAAAAGGAATGGTTCATCACTATGTTATTGCCTCACCTTCATGGACCTATGGCTCAACAAGCCATTGACTCGCAGGAAAAATCCTTTGAGATTGCTATGAATTTAGAAGCCATGCCAACAAATGATGCTCAGTTGCAGGTACAACAGATCCAAGGGTAACTGCAGGCCACATCTTGAAATCCAGAACTTGCACAAGGAGTGAGGGAAAGAAGCCAACCCAAACGTATGGTGCATAAGATGTAGGGTGTTGGGGCACACCAAGGATCAGTGCCCTCTATTGGTAGATTAGATGCAGGCTGGGGGACCCAGCTTGTTACGTCCTAGATAAGCTACGGGACCAAGTGGTTTGACCTTATGGTGCACTGACTGCCGCATAGTAGGATTGCATGATACCAACCACTGCCCTCATCTGGTTGCTTATGTTCCAGAGTTGAAGCAACAATGGTGCCGATTTTTCTCATCTGTGGGAAATGACTAACAGAACTGTCAGACATACGACCTAATGATTGACCAAGGTAACCTATATCAGATGTAGGCTGACCCTTCATCACCTCTATCTCCCTCGAGCAAAGGAGGCTCCCCATCTAGGGGCAGAGGAGGGGGGAGGGGTGGAGGCGAAGGTCAGGGAAGAGGACAACTGATTTGTTATAACTGTGGAGAATTAAGGCACTTTGTGAGGAACTGTTTGAACCCCGCAAAAAAATCTTGTAGGTATTGTAGATAACTGGACCATGTGATTCAAGACTGTCCAATTTTGATAGCAAAAATGTAGGAAAAGCAGCAGACACCTACGCAGAATGTGCAGAGGGTTAAGGCTGAACCATGTAATGAAGGCCCAAGAATTAATGTCATAATGCACATCGGCATGGCTACTGGGGGAGCTGAGGAGAAAGCTGTGGGTGAACCTCTTATCCAAAAAGTAGCTGTCAAAAAAGAAGGTTTGGACCTACAGAAGGGAAAGGAAACCTTTGTCACAGCTCACAAAGACTTTACTAAGGCTGAGGCATATACTTCTCAGGCTCCTGCAAACCTCAAAGTGGATGACAAGGTAAAACCATTTTTGTAGGCATGTATGAAGTTGTTGCATAACCAAAAGGCAGTAGAAAATCTTCAAGCACTAATAGAAATCTACACAGAAAAAGCCAACCCATTCACGAAAGGTAAGGATGTGAACAAACTTTAAAAGAATAAGAAATGCATTGGTCGAGAAATGAAGCTTATTTCGTTAGATTGGAAAATATAAGATGGATCAGGTCATCTTGGACCTAGGGTTAGATGCGAATTTCCTGCCTAAGAAGATGTGGTAGCGGATGGGAGAACCGAATCTCGAATGGTCCACTATACAGTTGCGCATGGCTAACCAGTAGAAGATCATACCATTAAGGAGGCTATCGAAAATTATGGTAGACATTGCAGGAGTTAAGGTATGTGCCAACTTTGAAGTAATTTAGATTGTGGACGATGCAGATCCTTACCCTGCACTTCTAGGGCTATATTGGGCTCTAGATATGGGAGGTATTATCAACCTAAAGAAAATAAGCATGGTTTTTGAGAATGAAGGTAGATGGGTGATGGTACTGCTAGATCCTACAGAAGGAGAGCAGTATACAGAACTGGTGCGTGAAGAAGAGGATGTGGATCACATCTATAAATTGAATGCTTGGGACAAAGATTGGATCAATCCTACAACTGAGGGTGTGCTCTGCTGGGAGAAGGACAACGAATGTTTTTCTGACTCCGATGGGGAGGTAGAAAATTGGCAGAATTGGCTACATGATTTCTCTGCGATGCAATGTTTGAGGATCACAAAGAGCTTCCACTGGATCTCCTCAAAGGTAAGAGACTTGCCCTACTTTTATGGTTCTAATAGCATTAAGGAATTTCTATGAACCTTTGAAGCTAAAGTGCCAAGGGAATGAAGGCTATGGGCCCTTAATATCTCCATGCACACAACTCCTGTGAGGTGGTGGGACACGCATAAGGGGGCATTCCAAGATTGGGAGGAATGTCATGACATGATGATCTTACGATTTGAACCTCTAGCTCACCTACGCGTAAATACTTTCTTGGGACCAGGGAACCTACGCGAGCACTTATCCGCATGGATAAAATAATGGGGTGAAAGGACTACAGAGGAATGGGTCCATCTGTTCATTCATGCCTTGGGGTCGATTCCAACCACTTGGTATCTAGACGCAAAATTACACCAGCACACTTGCCACTGGGAAACCCTGAAGGATGAGTTTGTAGGGACATTCAGGTTGATAGGAGGAACGGAGACACTCGATGAGGCTCTGCAGGACATTGATGCCTTAGTATTTGATGAATCACGCCTGTACGCAGCACATGGGGTAGAAACGTGGGAAACAAAAATGCGGGATATTGTCAAATGCCGCAATTTATCAATCGAAGAGTGTGACGACAACCCACGAAATGTCTCTATCCTAGAGTCAGAGGGAGAGTGCACAGTTGTTGGACCCCCTATAAACTGACGATGTCACTAAGCCTTTGAAGATGCGAGAATTTAACATTGGAATGGAAGCATAGCCTAAGTTATCTAAAATTGGGGACTACTGGGATGATGATACTGTGGGAAAAGTTGTGAACTCCTCACAGAATGCCAGGACTTATTCCTGACGAAATGTTTGGAGCTCAAGGGGATCACAAGGGACCTAGGAGTCATGCGTATCACTTTAAAACCAACACACTAGGTAAAGAAGAGCCCTTATCAGTTGAACCCCAAGTATAAACAAAAAGTGAAGGAATAAATTCACAAAATGCTCCCTGCAGGTTTCAGCGAACCGATCGAATAGTCAGACTGGGTAAGGCTTATGGTGGTTCAAGAGAAAAATACTAAGGGAGAAATACGGATATGTGTTGACCTGCGCAAACTGAATGATGCTTGCATACATGACCCCTGTCCTATGCCATTCTTAGATGAAATCCTTGATAGCGTAGGGTGGTAGGAAGCATACTCATTCACAGACGGGTTTTCAGGCTACCATCAGATCAGAATCGCACCTAAAGATCGCAAAAAAACTACGTTCGCCACTGAATGGGGATATTTTTAGTATACTGTCATGCCGTTTGGGCTCAAGAATGCCCCTGCCATATTTTCACGGGTGTTGGTCGAAGTATTCAAGGAATTCATCCACAAGTTTGTGGAGGTATATTTCGATGAATGGACTTTCTTCAGGTTGGTAAATAAGCATGTCTCAAACTTGCGTATGATGTTGGACGCCTATAGAAAGCACCAGATATCCTTGAATATCAAGAAGTGCATATTTTTCTTACCCTTTAGGATCTTGCTTGGTCACATAGTTTGTCAACAACGATTGATGGTTGATCCCACCAAGGTGCAAGTTATCATAAAATTCGTAGTACCAACAACTGAGAAATAGCTGTGCTCTATCCTCAGACGCATAGGCTACTACAGGAAGTTCATTCAAGGGTACGCATTGGTCACAACACCTATGGAAAAATTGCGAAAGAAGGATGTTTCATTTTTTTGGGACGAGGAGTGTCAAAGGAGGTTCGAGCTACTAAAGGAGAAGATGGTCTCTGCACCTATTCTCATCTTTCCTGACTGGGTGAAGGTCTTTCATGTTCATGCAGATGCATCAGGAATCACCCTGGGAGCTGTCCTTATTCATCCTGGTGATGAAGACATTGACCATCCAGTTGCATTTGCTAGTAGGAAACTTTCTGGTACAAAGCACAACTACTCCACTACTGAAAATGAGGGGTTGGCCATGGCCTATAAATTGAAAAAATACTGTCATTACCTGTTAGGAGGGCACTTCAATATGTTTACAGATCACTCTACTTTGAAGTACCTAGTGAATAAGCCTGTGTTGGGGGGGAAAATATGTTAGTGGATGCTACTGTTCCAAGAATATGACTTTGAGATCATCGTCAAGCCGGGAAGGTTGAATGTTGGGCTGGACCACTTATCCTGAATCGAGAGTGGAGAAGAACCCACAAACCTAGAAGAAGGGTTGCTCGATGCTCAACTGTTCATGATTAATGTAGTTGATGCACACTTCACCGACATCATTCAATTCTTGACTACAGGGATGGCGCCTTTAGAGTATTCGGTAAAATAGAATAAAGAGTTGGTAATTATGTAGAGCGAAGGTGTGCTGCCCCTGTTGGTTGAGGCGATCAAGGAGTTGCAAGCGAAGATGGAGAACCTACGACCACAGTGACTCGGGACGAGTCACAAGATTATGTTGGGGGCCTGTTGGACCTAGGCTCCCTAAGCTACAAATTTTGTATATTTTTGTATTAATTAGTCTAACGCAGGGGTTCTAGGGTAGGTCAAAGCCGCGAATGCATTGTAATGGGTTAAAGGGTAGACCTAGTGTCCACAAACCACAGTTTACAAACCACAGGATAACGTAGGCTATATTGATATAAATAGATGAATAGTTTGAGTCTAGTGGTAGGCATGAATTAACACTGATGCTACATGCGAACTATTAGATCTGTTTCGGGTTGTTTTGGGTAAGGAATTCTAGTCACTGTGTGTGTGGAGATCCTCAGTCCTGCTGTGTGCGGACCCCACTAGGCTGTGTGCGCAGGCTGGTTTTGGTTGTAAGTGGATCTGAATGTTAATGAATGCAAAGTATTGTTAAAGTATCTGTGTGTTATCTGGATCGGTGATGTTTAATGCTGAAGCGTATCTCTGATGGTTATTTAGTTGCAAATGTATCTGTGTTTTCCATAAGTATATCTGTGATATATTATAGATGTGTCTATGATATTATGTGATGGTAATTGCTGATATGCACATGGATGCGAAGGCACTGACTAGATATGTGCATGGTAATAAATCTGTTATGATTAATTGCGGATCATATTGTTAAAAAACCTGTGAATGGACCTATTCTGTGCGAAACTAAGAGGTTGTGAACACTGATCTGCCTTGATTACCTACTCTCTCCCATGGTGAGGAAACCTGGTTCTAATGCCCTCCCATACTAATTTGGGTGAGACCTTGTTTTGCGCAAGTAGGTCATTGCCGAAATGGCCAGTAGTATAGGAGTTTGTTGGCAAACCTTAACCTCTGAAGCTGGGTCAGGACCCCTCAAGCCAACAATAACCGATTCAGAATCTCCACAAACTGAAAATTTTTGGGCACCTAATATTTTCAACATTTATAAACCCAAAAACAGAGATTCATACTCAGCCATATTATTTGTGATATCAAAGTCTAGTTTGAAAGAATAGAACTTACTTTCATCATCAGGAGTTGTGATCCAAAAGCCTACTCCAGCTTCCTCTCTTCCAGCTGATTGATCAAAGTGAAACAACCACCAGCCCTCTGCCTTTTCTTCAATGATTTCCTGATTTTCAACTTGCTGTTTCTTCAACCTCCTGAATTTCTACTTTCCTTTAATCTTTTGCTTCACCAGTTAGCTCATTGAAAAGAATAGCTAATCCTAATTCAGTTTCAACAACATAAATTGGGAAATTATAAGGTTTATCTTTACTTATTACCATATAATCCATCCTTGTCTCTCTATTCAGTCTTCTTTTCTCACCAAAAACAAGAATGGTGGCATATGTTAGGTCCATCTGCATGGTGCCTTTTATCTTTTCTTCCCAAGACCTAGATAAAAGCATGCCAAACTTGGGTGGAATGTCTTCTACCACAATGTACATTACCACTGTCTTGGCAGGGACTTGTGTAAGACCAACAACAACATCTTTTATCAATCCAATGCATTGAACTCTTTTTGAGTCAAAATAAAACAAATCCTTGTATGGCCTAGTGATTTCCAATCCCATCCCATAATCACTTTAGGCATGAGGTTATGAGAGGCCCCTAAATCCAACATGGAATTGTGTATGTCATGTCATGGATACTAAGGTTGACATAGAAAGGAGGCACCTCTTCATTATGTTCATCTTCCAATCTTGGTCCCAAATAAACGGTAGGATGGTCCTCTTGTACATTAAGGATGTCTGCAACTCCTAGTTGAGAATTAAACATTTTTACAATTTTACTTCTGTATCCATTCACCTTAAGAATTTCTCCAAAAGGGGTTGGGATCTTGATTTTGGAAATCTCATTCTCCAAACTGAAAACATAAGTAATTTTTTTAGTTTCTTTGATAGGAGGAGGAGGTGGTGGATCTTTTCTTACCTCAACTGCTTTAGGAGCATCTTTCTTGGGTTGTGTTTTATTTGCAATAATAGGAATATTTCTGTTTCTAAAGTTGTATTGCTTCAGTATCTCAAATATTGAATGTTGATAACCCTTAAGGTAATCAAATGGTTCCTCACCATTGTTTACATCATGATCAGACTCATCATGCTCTTATTTAGTCAAAAAAATTCCATACATGTTTTCATCTAGGTAGTGAATGGAGTGTTCTGGAATCTCAAGCTGATCTTCTTCATCAACTAAATTTTGTTGAAAATGAGGCTTTACTTGAGGGTTAGGCTGATTTCTATTTTCCCTTAGTCTCTGCTGATTTTTAGGTCTTCTGAATTGTGGATTTCTAAATTGTGGTTCATGTTGTGCAGGAGGTGCAGAAGCATTTCCAAGGGCAAGCCTATCCATCATTTTTTCCAAGGCTTTCATCATGAAGACAAATTTGTCATCTGAGGTGGAAGGCTTATCTTCTTCTTTCAATTTTTTTTTTCCCATCTTGGAATTTTTAACTGCTATCATATTGACTTTCACCTTCACAACATCATTTTTCATTTCTTCTAGTGAAGGGGATTCTCTTTCTCTGAGTAGGATATAAAATTCATAGTCAAATGCCTCAGCATATCGTAGCTGAGCTGCTCCTGGTGGAGGCTTAAGATGGGCAGGCATGGAGTCATAAACTTTGGTAAATCTCTTGGAAACATTTTGGACAGTTTCATCTACAAAACTTTTCAAACTATTGTACTCAGTGAGAGCCTGCACAGGGTTTGTTCTATTTCCCCACTTTCTCAAGAAGCTATCCTAAAACTCATTCCAATTATGCAAGATTCTTGGAGCAAGCTCTTTAAACCACTTTCTGACCTCACCAGTGAAACTCTGACCAAATAGTCTCATTTTGACATCTTCATGGTCGACCTCCTCCCTGTTTATGAAGTCATTAAACTGGTCTACATGTTCTTCAACTGTAATCTCTTCATCACTTCCCCAAGTTTTGATTCTAGTAGAATATTTGCTTGGAAGTGCATTAAGGACAGTTGAGAGAACAAGAGGGGCATATCTAGCAAGTGCAACAGTAGGTGGAGGTGGAACATTTCCAACCATGATGACAGGGACTGTGGTATTTTTAGGGACAAGAGTAGTGGTAGAAGAATTGTTAGGAGGTGGTGTAGTTGGTCTTTGTATTCCAGTTACAAATGAACTCCATCCAGGTAAAGGAAAACCATATTTTCCTCTAAGAAAGATATCAAATGGGTCTAATTCCTTCAACTTATCCAAATATTCCCTCTCTAACAATAACTCTGATGTGACTGCCCCCCAGAATTCTTCTTTATCTTTTTGGGTCACTAAGGCTGAGGTATCAATACCTCTTATTTGAAGGTCTAAAACAATCTCAGTCAATTCATTTTCATTTTCAAACCTAAACAAGACTGCCAGAATTTTATCTTCAAACTTTTTATCTTTAGGACTTCTTAAAACTTCAGATGACAAAGCTCTTGAATGTGATGGAGTACCTGATTTTGAAGAGCTTCCTTGAATTCCTCTAAAAATTGTGTTTGGATTATCCACTATAGCAGGTGGGTTAGGATCTGGATTTCTCCTCGTGTATCTTCTTCTTGAAGCCACCTTTAAGCATGAAATTTTGAAATGGAGTCACCAAGGTAGTTGCAGCCTCGAACAAATTCTGAACTCCTGCTACCTCCAAGAGTTCAACTTCAATTTTGAAAAAAAAACTTCGTTAAATATGTCTTCAGACTCTCGGAAGACGCACTCAAAAATCAAGTTCAATTTTTTGATATAGGCTTGCTACCATTGGGCTTATGGAGTCAAAAATCAATAGTTTTAGTGACAGTGGTTCTTCACATGGAAGCTGAGGCAGATAGAGGTTTTTAACAGAGGCAAGTCACGCACACAACATAAGAAAACATAGACATTTCACCACTAAAGGAAGTAAGAGCATAATATTATGAATTCTAAGTAATTAGAGATGAAATCTACTGAAAGTGATAAAACATATGATAAAGATCAATAAGATATCAAAAACCTCATGAGAATCTTAGGTCTATAAAGAATAATGACACTTTGTATTACTGATATTGGTCAAAAAACATACAGGTAGAAGCTTTTTGCAAATATTCTCCAACCCTTTATTACTTCGATGTTTTGTATATAAATAGAAATTATTTACAATAAGGATGATCAGCCTGGTGGCTAGATCCTCGAATTCGCCTATGACACCTTTCATAACTGAAATCAATAACTTACAATAGAAAACTAACATAACTCCTAATAGGACTCTATCTCCTATTTATTACATTCCTCTATCTTATCTGTGAAACAGTTACTTGATGGTTATACGATGAATATTGCATGCTCGAAGGACACATGATCAACTTGACCACCACTTTACATATTTAAAGCATCCCTAGATTTGTGAAGCATAACCTTGCTTTTTAGGAATGGATGACCCTTATCTTCAATGCTTTTTGACTAATGACATGTATTCATGGCACTCCCTTTGAGTCATAAATATCTGATAATAAGCCCATTGACATGCTGGAGGTCTCTGCTGGCAAAAACCGCTTTTAAGATGCTCAAAATCCTTCAAAAAATGCTCGCTACGAAAACAGGACAATTTCATAGCGAGTTTTAGTAGCGTGGAAAAAGTGGCCTTTCCATCCATCTTCTTCACCTCTTTGTTGTTCCATCATGTTAATCATGTCATGACACCTTATCACCATGGATCCCCCTCCTTAAAACATGCAAAAACTGACTTTAAATGCAAAAAGGCAGGTCCTACAAGTTTTTTCGTAGCATATTTTTGGCTTCAAGCTTGAGGTATGCTACGAAACAATGTAAAAAATCAGAAATTGCCCTGTTCACAATTATCTTCAAAAATTGAGCTACAGCTGAAAATTTTGATTCTCTGAATGTTATGAACCTCCTAAGGCATATTCCATCTCAAATTATTACTCCTGTGGTCTTTCTTCCTCATTTACAATCAGTTGACTTATAGGCTTTTCTACCACCATCATCTTCAAACATTTCTTTTTTAACTCTACATGAATCAGATGCAATTTATCTTCTAGATATTTCACTTTGTCCTTTAATGCCCTGTTCTTGGATTGCAATTGAAAGTTGACCCTTTTGATGTGCTTGACCTCTCCTCATAGTGGCCGAGTCCACTTTATCAACCTTTTTGTATTTTCCAAGGTCTTTGAGACACTTGTGACTTGATCTTCCCAGAGTTTCCTCATTTGTTCAAATTGAACCTTCTCAACTCTATGCTTCTTTGCTTCTTGCTTCAAGACTGATATATCCTTACTTTCCTCCTTCAAATTCTCCTTAAGGGTTTCAATTTATGATTTTTAAGTGATTTTGTCTTTACACTTATTTTTTTTGATAACCAACTCTTCTTTTTCAGGTGAAGGGAGATCTATGACGCTTGGTGGCTAGGCAGTTTCATTGACCTTCTGAGTTTCTTTGCTTCTTTCCATGAACTTTCTTGTATGTTTGGTCATTGGCTTTCTAGGTTGAAACATCAAACCAACATCATCACCTGCAAACTCTAATTTTTTATCTGTCTTACATTTCTTCAACTTTCTTCCTCCATCTTGAATATCTTCAACTTGCATAATAGGTGATGACTGTTTTCTTTTATTTTGCAGGTGTTGTTTTAGGTGTGTAAATATTTTGCAAAGGCTTTGTCTCCATGCTCACTGGTTCTAGTGGGGATGATCTATTCCCTTCTTCAACTTCCTCTGCCACTGTTGGTGATGAAATTCTTCTAGGTTTGGAAACTATATTAGGAGTGACAACATCAACTTCAAAAACACTCATGAACAAAAAGGATGTCCAATATCTGTCTAGTATCTTCAACTCCTCTAACACCAACAACTTAATCAAACCATGGTGAAAGAGAGAAGTTTCATTTCCTTCTGTTTTAACTTGAACCTTATCTGACATTTTATCTAGACTTCTGTATAAATAAAAGGGCAATTCAAGTAACCTCTTACCCACAAAATGTAGAAGAAGCCTAAGGTGGTAGAAGTAGACCACGTGGAACCTTCCTTCACAGGTAAAATACTTCTGAATGATCAACAACAACTTTGAATAGTTGTCCTTCATGAAACTCGTAGGGATGGCATTTGTAAGGTCAATTTCACTATGGTCTGGTTTGATGAAATCTTTGCAACCCTGCATGGTGAACTTGATGCCTTTAAACCATTGTTACCCTCCTCTAGGGATTCCTATTGCTGTTGAAATGTTGTCTAGTCTCACTTTAAGGTTCAGCATTCCCACTTTTGAAGTTGTTCCAGTGAAAGTGTTAGCAAAATACTTGGAAACCTGTAGCTGACAACCCTGCAATATTTAACGGAATTGCAAGCAACTTGTTCTTCTGAAATATCCATGGTCGTTGGGTCTTCATTGAGAAAATTCATGTCCATGGGCTCATACATGTGGTAGTGACTACCTTTGTTTGTTTTCTTCCTTGCAGCCATGGTGACTTTATTTCTTCTCAGCCTCACTTGTTTGATGACTCCTGTAACCTTCAAATCTTCTAGCAACGTGCTTGGCTTGATGAAGAATCTCTCCAGAATCCAATAATATGCAAAGATAAAGTGAAGAATGCAAAAAGGACTAATTGGGTAAGGTTTTATGGCTTAAATGACAACTCATGCACTAATCATGACACATGCATGCTAAAAATGGTAATGATGACCTCATACATGGCTTTGTACCTTTGATTTAACCCTAACATACTCGAATGAACTCCACCCTAACTCCTACAATAATGAACTGACACTTCACATCATGTTTGAAAAGGCAGACAAGAAAATAATTTTTCATAGCGTATCTAGTTTATTCTTTGACAGTTTTGCTACGAAACTATTAGGCAGTTTCCTAGTGAAAACTATTGTTCTACAGTATAAAACACTACGAAAAGTTGTAAAACTGACTTAAGCACCCTTTTTGATTTTAATGCTTGGGGAATGAAAAATGACAGCATATGATGATTGATGGGACATGACATGACCTAAATGGAGGTGGCCTTGAACCTTAGGATAGGCTAAACATGTAAAAAATGAAATTTTCCTATACCAACTTGAACAGGCTTAAGGAGACCTTATCCTTTTGAGGAGTGAATTGTATGACCATGTCAAATAATTTTTTAGAAATTTATTAGTGATAACAGATTCTTCTAGCAAGGGCATCTTCTCCAATTCTTCTATTACACCATGTGGGCAATTTTTTTTCCATGTCTAAGTCAATCAAATTGGATTTTTCAATAAATTTCTCAAAGTAACAGGACAGTGGATCCAGCGTAGGATGGGGACCCTAGGATTCCCCATGATCCAGTGAGAAATTAAGGTCACCTCCCACTATCATTTGATCTGCCTACATAATTTGGGATTGAAATTTTTTTCCTAGAAAGCAGATCTATTATGGCAAGGCCCATAGATGTTGAGAATTTTCAGGGGGTACCAAGATCAAAGGCGATGATGTCAGCCCCAAAGATCCCATCTGAGCCCCACACAATGTGAATTGTATGGTCCGGTCATATAAACCAATGGCACTTCCCCTAGATTGACCACATACATCCAAGGTGTGAAAGGTCCAGAACGAGCATATAAAAGAGAGAAATTTATGAGCAGTCTCTCCCTGTCCCAGAGTTTCCTGTAGCATGCTAATATCCACCTTTTATAATTCTAGTAAATGAAGGAGCGCTAGTTTTTTATCCAGGCTGGCTAAACCTCTACAATTGAAGGAGAGACATATCATGGGGAACCCTTGGATGAGGTTTTCTTTTCTTTAATAACATGGTCAATAGCGAATTGTTTCCCTGAGGCCACATCAACCCCAACCTGATGGATGGCGTTGGACAAAAAGGATGGTTTGCCTCTAGTGGCTTTTAGGGCTATCTAGGAATGGTCATCACCTAACCCATAAGAATTACAAATCAGGGCCTTGGCAAAGGTTTGAAGGTTGTACCAGCAAGAGGAGCTGGTACTAGAGGTGTCGGGGCATTCAACGTTATATAAGTTAGAAAAGGGGATGGACGGAGAAGTTATGGAGGGTTGGGGGGGTGCATATGCAACAGGAAAACATAGACAGATCATCTTATTCTTCATAATAAGAGGACAATTAATATGAGTGGTTAAAAATGAAGTAGACGAATGATGGGCATTAAAAAGAAAAGGTGAGGACGTAGAGGAAATAGTACCCCTGATGGGGCTGAAATCCTCCTCTTGCAGTAGTGGAGCCTTAGGAGAAGTCGGTTGTGGAACTGATTTGGATGATGTCAAAGGAGAAGGTTGTCGAGGAACATGCTTTTGCCTCATATCCAAACTCTTATTGTTCCTCTGTGTGAGTACCTTGAAGCTCTCAGTGGTTTGGGTCCTTGCATGAACCAGTGTTTTGGATTGAACCGCATTTTCTGCCACAATCAGGGAGCAATCCTTGTACAAATTCCCCACCTCATAGAACCCCCTGGGTCTAAAGGGGACTCCTTCATAGTCTATGATTTGGCACCTAGAGATGTTCCTATATTTTAGGACATAAATATCAACCATACCTTCTCAAGTATCCAATGGTACAAGAATCTGCACCATTGATATGTTGCCTGTTTCCATGTATGAACTTTCATGGTATAAACAGATGCCCAAGTCCTCTCCAATACATCTGAGGACATCTTCTGTCCAAAATTGGAGGGGCAGACCCAGTAACCGAACATAGATAGGACCAACGTCCATATTCTCATTATCAGGGTCGAAGAGGGGAGTCCAATGCTTAAGGAGAACCGATGTCATTTCAATGTGCCAATATTTTATTAAAACCCAACTAGCCATATCAGGGCTAGGAAATATCAAAGCTAAAAAACTTTGTTCATAGTCAGGACAACCATAAGTTGTTTGAGGATGTTGCCCTAGATTTGAAAGGTCCATTGCCTGAGCCTTGCCAAGGTATAGTTCTGCCCATGCACCCTGCCAACCAGTAATGTTTGTTCCGTTTCCTTGGCTTGTTGCATACTAACCCCTTCACCAAAAACTATCTCCTTGGATTTCTCGCGACTCCTTGTGCACCACGTCTTCTTCTTTCCACTTTTGTGAGTCAGAATATCTCGGAGAGGTCCCTCTTCCTTAGGTAGGTTGTCGTCCGAATTCGAAGAGGCTTTCTCTTCAGGTTGCTGAGTTAGTATGCGCAGGCCTTAAAAACTACTAGAAGAGATGACCATTGTCGGAAAACCAATAATATCGACGTGGGTATGTTGGAAACCTACTGTTCCTAAGTCAATTTGCTCGAAGCCAAAAGCTCCTTCGCTACCAGCTCCCTGACCCCCTGTATAATTAGCTTGTATGAAACCCTCAATTGGGTTAAACGTTTCTTTTTGCTGGTTCCAAATGTATAAGTCGAAAGGGATGGTATAGAGAAAACCAGTGAAGCTGTGATGTTAGGATTGATACCCATAAACTGTTCAGTTAGGCTCGAGCTAGGAACCCTAAGCTCTGTAAAACCTGTGGCTGACACAACAATATACATGTCTATTTGTCGAGCCTACAGTTGTTCGATACCTTCTATAAAATCTCTTGTATGAGCCCCAACTAGCTAGT
Organism: Pinus albicaulis; assembly: GCA_034641835.2. Classification (NCBI taxonomy): domain Eukaryota; kingdom Viridiplantae; phylum Streptophyta; class Pinopsida; order Pinales; family Pinaceae; genus Pinus; species Pinus albicaulis. The sequence continues at coordinate 543,668,794 of CM076575.1, read as the reverse complement.
GAGCTAGGTAATTTGACCATATTTGGTATGGCGCCAAAGAGTCTAATGAGTAGTCCAATTTTTCTTCCTTCGTAACGGAGTTTCCCACAATATTGGTAGGTTCCATGAGAAAGAAAACCTAAAACAGTTCCTTCGACTTGCCGTGGTGATTCTAAGACAGGGAGCTTGTAATCGTTAGTAACAGCGGTGGGGACCAGAAGCAGAGTAGAGAAATAATTGTTCTCGTATGTTGGGCTGACTGTTCCACTGTCTGCAAAAACCGTCGAAGGTCAATTCTTAAAATGCGAAACTCGTGACAGTTGAGAGCGAATAAATTGGTTTCATTCATGAGACGGTGTCGCCAACACTTGGAGGAAGACGATATAACATGTTCTCCGCGTTGGTAAGCGTGACGAGCTCAGTGGTTAAAATATATTAAACTTACACCTATGAGATGAGAAAACTAGAGCAGAGAACCAAAGCTGTTGTAGCTAGGGTTTCTAGGGTTATGCTTCTATTAACGCACCAGTTTTTCACATTAATGTCTTTTTGTTATCAATATAATTTTAAATATACATCAATATTAACTTTATCTTGTATATTGATATATTTATTTCTGATATATATATATATATATATATATGGTATATTTTTAACTTTTAATTACTTTATCTCTTTAAATTTGATGTAAATTTTTATTATTAGAACCTGTGTAGATTAAACCCTAGGAATCGATTTGTAGTTTGAATGCTATTAGTTTATCTTTGAAATATGCAATACCTAATGTTAAAATAACTAACATATTTTTGTTATAATTAAAAAAAAAATTGTAAACACTTTATTAGAAATCTGTTTTGATATATTATTGCAAGAATAACACCATATGTCATAGTCCTAGTGATAAATTCTTTTCCATAACTCTAATAGGTCACACCTTAAAACCCTAAAATGGACCATAAATTAAAGTATAATGAGCAATAGTTCATTCCTCCAGGTTTTATGCAACTATCACTTTCCACCAGGGTACCGAAGGTGGTTACTTTGTTAATGTAACTATTTTTTAGCTCTCATTTCTATAACATTATTGTACTAGATTTGGTTGCAAGCAACAAAAGAAATTAAGTGAAAAAGGAGCATATGGATGCCGATGGGAGGAAACTGTGATGGCACATGGGGTTTGTAGGCCCCACCACTAAAAATAAAAACAAACTTTAGAGACAATATAGCTTAAACAACTTTGTAGAGAGATCCTTGTTGAGGGATTATCCCATGCCCACTCTCTCGCCTACTATTTCTCTTGATTCCAGTAAAACTGATTTTTTTCAATGCTTTGTACAAGAAAGGTTGGAAGCATAATATGGATGGGGGTGATCCAAGTCACTAATGCTACAACACTAGTAGGTAGAGGGTGGAAAATAAGTGGAGGAAAAGGGTTGTCGATTTCCTCCCCCTCGAGCTTATCCTCATGGAAGGGGAATAACTAGGCACAACATACTAAATAGAGCTACCATTTGAAGCTAACACTTTTGCTGAGGGTTTTAGTGGAGGTTTCCTGAGTGGATGATCCTCATCTCCTCCCCATGCATTGCAACAAGCTCCTTTCCAAGTACGATGGTGAATCTACACAAAAGGATATTGAGGCATTATGTTATTGATTTTGGGTAAGTGTTGCAAGAAATCAGAGAAAGTTTCATTAAACTACAATTTTCATCACTTATTCTTCCTATCTCTGGCTATTTTTTCTAGAGCTATATATATATTAGAAACTTTTTCTCTATTAAAATGAATTAGTGGAATTTACGAGAACATCTATTTCTAGTATTTCAAGTTCGAAATCTCGGTGTTAGGACTAGTAAACTATAAAACCTATGCACTAATATCAAATATAAGAGAGATGATTCTTGATATTTTTTCCTTCATCTCCTTGATTTGTGACATTTGGTAGCAATTCTTATTTAGAGTGGAAAAAAAAAGTACCATTGTCTATAGTATTTGAATTTTATACACATTCTAAATATCAAGAGTTCCATCTCACATATAATTATTTTTACTACATTATCTCTATGTGAAAAAGGTGAGTGAATTTTTTTGAATGTAATCAAATTCTCTACATCTCCCATTCTTACAAGGGCTATAATTTAATATTTTTGATAGTTAGAAAGAACAATGTGGCATGTAATAAATAACTACAGTATAGATTTTGTCAATATATTCTGTTGGAGAACATTGTGTATCATTTATGAAACAAGTATGTTTTAGTGCTCCACTTATGATTGTATATTTCTTATTATTCAGTGAGAAAGACTTAAATTTAGGAGGCAATCTAAATTGGCCAAGTCATATACCATTCAATACAATATTTTTTATTTGAATGTATTTTCTACTAAAATGGTTTTAGATGCCTTTCTTTTTTCTGGCATATCAGATAAGACAAAGGATATATTTAGTAACATCTTAAATAATAAGAGACACTATAGAGCTTAACAAAACATAATTTTACATTTCGTTAAGAGGGTCATTCACAGAAACATAATTGATATTTTAGTTTTTAATTTGTAGGAAATATAAGTGGAAATGTAAGAAACAAATATGAAACAACTAAAGCTTTGAATGACACAAAAAAGTAAACATTTTTTCATAATTCCCATCATCTATGGATCTAGGTGCAAAAGCTTTGGATTGCATGCTTCATTAGGCTATCATAATAACTTTATGATTTCTTATATCCCTCATGGTTCAAGTTCATTTACTTGTGTGTAAATCAAATACACAAAATCATTAATATAAGGTCATAAAGATTCAATTCATATAACTTCATACATATATTGAATTAAATACTTTTATAATCATTTATTTTGGGTTAATAATTAAGTAATATCTTTTTGCAATTTTGTGTGGCAGGGACTATGCTGTTAGGTAGCACTTGTCTAAAATCAACATCGTAATATTTTATTTATAGCTGAAATTGAAAGTAATATTATTTTAGTAAGAGTAAGATGATTGATGTTTTATAATTATTTTAATTATAACTAATCAAATATGTATGCTAATTTTTCTTTTATTATAGTTGAAATTGCTTTTTATTTAGAATTTTTCTTTAGAGAGACATATTTCAGGTCATGGTTGAGCAAGGAAGGAATTACACATCTCCCTCATACTGGGCTATATAATGTGCCTCTCTCGGCGCAACTAAAATTAAATGGATAGTACACATCAATAGGTAGAAAAAATCTTACCTTATCATACATCTAGCATTGTCAAGATTAAAAAATATCATAAAATCTAACTAAATTATAACTTTCTTTGAACTTATTATTATTATTATTATTATTATTATTATTATTAAAAATAATTCACATATGAGTAAACACACACACACACACACACACACACAGATATATATATATAGTAAAAAAATCATGTGACAATGTTCTTAACCATCGAGATTCACCCCAACTTTACTTGGGGATTCTTAATCTTTAAATAAGGTTTGTTAGAATACCATGGTCCAATACCATGACTTACTAATATCACATGCTTAAGAAAACATAGCTAATGTGATTTTAATTATCAATAATTATTACGTAGATAGTATAGATTTAACCTCCACCAAATATTCTAAAATATTCTTAGTAGTAGTCACATATCAATGTTTGAAGTTTATCTCAAAACAAATTATTCCCTTTCTTCCCTTTTAATTAAATTTATTAAAAAAAATCATTATATATATCTCATATCAACATGAGTTAAAAATTTTTAAGCATATGGTACTGACATGTCTTGAGGCCATTCAATAAGATGTAAAATATTTTTATGATGAATCAAGTAGATTTTTCACAAAAGGGAACGGTTCCTTCCTAAAATCCAAAGAAAAAGAAAGATAAGATATTCTTAAAAGGGAAGAAAATAAATGGAGATTAAAAGTAGTCTCATCCAAATCAAGGAGCTAAAAAACAACACAAAGTTATTTCACTTTCTACTTCTTTCAGGAAAAGAACGAAATTATATGGGAAATAAAGAGGAGTGATGGATCTATGGTTCAATCCTATGATAAAGTATTGGATGGGGTCAAACAATTTGAAACATTATTCGAATATCCCATAGGTTTTCCAATCTAGGATATCTTGGAAGTGATCTCCAAATTTTAACTAACCATCAATGAATACGTGAACCAGACCCTAGGGGAGGAAGTTTCTAAAATCAGAATTGGGATGACTATTTTTTATATGCAAAGAGAGAGAATTATAGCTTTGGATGGGATCTATATTGAATTCTACTTGGGTTTTTTCAAATTTATCAATGAAGAAATCTTGAAAGCCATTGTGGAATCCCAATACTTTGGGAAGGCACTAGGAGCACTAAATTTTGAATTCATTGTGCTTATTGAAAAGAAGGAAGATGAGATGAAATTTGAGGATTTCATACCAATTTCTTGTTTTAATGTAATTTATAATATTATCTCCAAGTTTATTGTGCATAGTCTCAAGCCTATATTCAATGATATTATTTTAGAGGAACAATTCAACTTCTTACATGATAGGAAAATCCATGAAGAAAATTTTATTTTTGAGGAAGTAATCCATTCAATTAAGACCCAGAAAATTATTTCTCTAACACTCAAACTAGACCTATACAAAGGTTTTGATAAGGTCAATTGGACATTCTTAAGGTTTGTGTTTCTTAAACTAGGCATGGGTCCTAAAATACTCAATTGGATCATGGGTTGTATTTAGCCAACATATTTTTCTCTTCTCATCATAAAATATCTTTCTCCTTTCTTCTAGGCCCGTTGAGCGTGAAGAAAAAGTCTTCTCCCCCCCTTTACTTTTCTATTAATTTAAGAAATGGGTAAACTAATTCATGAGGCTATTTATAGGTATTTTTTTAGCCAAATTGAATTGGTCCCCAACCACTGCCTCTTCTACCTTATATTTGCGGATGGCATCCTTATCTTCTCAAAAGGAATATTGGAGGACCTATTAGTCCTTGAATCCATTATTTCTATATTTTGTGTTGTGATGGGTATGTTGATAAATATTGAAAAATCATGATTTATTACCCACCTCATGTCAGAAGTAGACTTCACCCAAGTAGCTCACTACTTTACTTATCCAAAAAAATATTTGGATGTTGGAATTAAGTACCCAAGATATTTTATAAATCCAATTAGATATACATACACACTAGTTATGGTTTTTTCACAAAATTGAATTGCAAATATCTTTTTTAGTAAACAAACTCCTCTCTAGAGGTAGGCTTATCTTGATCAAGGAATTTTTTGAAATTATTTTGGTTTATTGGCGCTCCATATTGTACATTCACAAAGGAATTCTAACAAAAATACAAAATAATTGTATCCATAGCGTTTGGTTTAGTGTTAGGAACATTGGTGGCATCCCTCTAGTAAAATTGAAAAAAAATATCTCTCCCAAAGAATTTAGGTGAGTGGGATTTCAAAAACATTTTCAATTTAATAAAATCCCTATATACTCATATTTTATAGAACTTGGTGCACAATTCTTCTCTTTGGTAATTTCAATGGATCCAATGTCTAGAAAAAGGTTGTCCTAACCTTTAACCTCATATGGAATATGATAGTTTGGTGCATAAGTAGTGAAAATGGGATTGGACCCATTTCATGGGTCAATAGATGACTAAATATTATCAAATATTCTGAGGGATTTCCTATATCAAGTGGGTTGTTATGTCTTATTATAAGCTAAGGTCTAGACAACATAGTATGGGGATCTGCAAGATGGAAATAAACCTTAGTGTAGGGGTCAGTAGGCTAAGATGCTATAGATTGGGAATATTATATCAATCTTATTTAATTAGATTAAATCAAGGAATATAGGATGATATAGTGTGGTCGAAAACCCCAAATAATGGGGACTTCATAGCCGAACTTGGTTATGAAGCCTAAATTGAACCTCTATTTACAAAAGGAAAAAATGCTGGTGGATTTTTTTATTGAACCACCACTCTCCATCTAAGTGAAAACTCATTTTCTGGTTGGAAATACAATAATTTGTAATCATGTGACAATATTTTGAAAAGGAGTTAGAAGGGCCCTACGCAAATCTTTGAATGAAAATTCCTTACACCTTTTCATTTTCTATTCACAAAGTGTCGATAATTATCAAATCATTAGATATTTTGGATATCAAAGGTTCTTGGTTGCATACATGCTTTCAAAAAATATTCAAAGTATGGAAAGAAAACAAATCCGTCACTCATTTTGAAGGGTGTCCCTACATACTTATTTATAGCCTTTGGTGGCTACAAAATTTAACATTTTCTTCTCCTGAGGCATAACAATTGAGCTCATTGTAGGACTAATTATGAAATTATGCATGGAATACAAGAGAAATCCTAAGGCCCAAAAAAAATATAGTTCCTTTCTTACCCCCTCTTATCTAGGGATTCCCCTAGGCATATTTTGATGGTGCTAAGTAGGGTTATCTGTTTAAGTGTGCATCTTTTCTGGTTATCTTTCTCTCTTAGTCAAGCTATGTACAATTCATATACACCCTTAGGTGTGGTATAAATAACCCAGTACAATTCTTAACATTGCATACTTTTTAAGAAATTGCTTCCCTAAAGAAGGTAAAAAGTCTCCAAGTAACATGACATTCAATAATAGTAATAAATTAGGATAACAACAAAGTATGTGTTGAAAATATTTATTTCCATCCAATTCTTCAAAACGTCAAAGAAGCTATTCCATTTTTTAACTAGCTACATTTTACTCATTCTTAGAGAACTCAACTTCACTACATATGGATCATCTAAATATGCTCTAGAATTCCCTATTTGGATCTTCATGCTATCAAATATTATAGATGGAGTGGAGTATGATAAAATGATATTTCACAAAAAGCATGTAATTTCCTTTGGATGGTTTCTCTCATATATATATTTTTTGTAAATATAAATATGTAATGGTGTTGCAAAATATAGTGTGAGTGTTGCAAAATATAGTGTGAGATATAGAAAGAATAGTTAAGCTGATTTTTTGTGGCCATAATTAAGGATGTAAAATAGAACTAAGAAAACTAGAAATACCATATACTAGGGATTATAGATAAAAGAATTAACTTTGAAAATCAATTTTAAATTGAAATATATATATTATATATCAGAATTAATATACAATTTTCTTTTCTTTTTGAGAAAAAAATAACCTCCAAAATCCTTTATTAAGCCCCCTTCCAATACATCTTTCTAATGAAAAAACCTTTATTTTTAATACATATCTTGTACTTTTCCTAGATACCCCTCCTTATAACTACCAATATCTACAATGCCCCTATAGCTTGCATCACTTTTCCCCCATGATAACACCATGTTATTTCTTGAAATGTTACCCCTTTGGGTTCATCAGGCAAGAAGATCATCATGAGAATTGAGATACAAAATTTGGTCCTTGGAAGCTTCATAAAAACTCATGTTTTGCATCTTCAACACTCCCTAAATATTACTAGACAATGCTTTATATGACTTGACTAATGTTAGTTATTTTTTTAATATTGACATATTTTAAAAAAATCAACTCCTCGAATCGTGTTATCACAACAAGATAGTGAGATGGTGTGCTTGGAAAATTAAATTGAAGTTTGCGCTTTTTGTTTTATATATTTTTCTATATTTCATGAATGTGGGTAGAGACAAAAAAATATTTACATCAGAAAATGAGGTAAGGATGTATACATAAAAAGTACATTGTTTATGGCTGAAAAGTAATCGATAAATAAAAGGAAACTGAGAAATTCAAATCAAATTTAAAAAGGGTAGTAAGCTAATCATATCTCAGGAAAAAATCCCTAAAGTTTCATAGAGCATAAGTTATTATAAAAAAATAAAATAAAGGAAATGATCTAATCAGAGCATAGGCTAAGAGGCCTTAATTCCTGTAGACCATAAACTACTGAAAAAAGTAAGAAGAACTGATGAAAAAAAAATAGTTTAAATACAAAGAGATATTTAGGGAATAGAAATGGAGAATAAAAGGATGATTTTATTAAATTTAACAAAGTAAAACAAAAATCTTGAAAATTAAATCTTATGTGAAAGCTCTTAACCAACCTTATCACATACTATTACAATGTAAAAATTATCATATACAATAATTTGAGAAAAAGCAAGAATGATAGCAAAATGAAATCCTTCATGCAAGTGTATATGTGGGTATATTTCTTTTTGCAAATAAATAGTTGTTAGCACTTGAAAATATAGTTGTATCTTCAAAGATAAAATGAATTAGAAAGATACAATATACCTATAATATTTTTAGGAATTTCAATGGAGTCGCCTAGTTTGTCATCACTTGGTGATATAATTTTGTTGTCACAATCAAGATTAGCCTTAGATTTGTGAGAAATTGAAATTAGCAGAAAGATAACAACCAGAAAATTATTTCATACCTCTCTGTTAAAAATTCCATCCTTTTATTTCATAGATCTCCCCTCTTTTAAAGAAGCTCCAAATAGTTTTGGAAGTTTACAAGTTTAAAAGATCAGATTAATATTGTTTATAGTCAAGTTGATTTGATAACAAGAGAAGATATTTCTAAAGGTTGTCTACAAAAATATTTTTAATCAAGAATTTGAACTCTAGTAGGTGCTACACTGTCTTTACTTATTATATTAGGCTCTACAATACTTTTTCTTTAATCCATAAGTGAATAAGAAATGTGACCACATAATTTGTTCATTCCATAAATCCTCAACCACAGTAATAATCATAAAACATGTCATAACCAAAGCATGACCATAAGGTTTATACACAACCAATATATATATATATATAACATACAACCAAATTTTCTGATATCAAAATATTATTATGCAAACCCCAAACCCTTGTATCTCCCATATTTCTTGTTTTTCCCTTAATCATTCATGTCCAATGTGGTACAACGACAATATAAAATGATATATATATATATCTATATATATATATATATATATATATATATATATATATATATAGAACCATAATGTTTCCCATCAAAAAATATGATCCATCATAAATATAAGTGCAAAATGAAGTAGCCAAACAAAATAAGTAACATCAACATATGAATATGTAAACAATGCTGAAAACCATGCCACGCAAATTTGCACCAAAAATGAAACATGATGTTAGTACCAAAGAATAATTCCCATGCCTGTGAGAAAGAGGTGACTCTGCCTGTTGTTCCTCCTATGGAGGATGCGATGTCACTGAATTTTATGAACCATGGGAGGCACCAAAAAAGGTGGCTTGGGTATTTTTTTTTCTCACTGAAAACTGGTAGGGGATTAACTAGATGTTTTGATGGTTGACCAACAATACAAGCGAATATTGTAGGCTTCTTGGAATTTTGATGCGCAGAGAGAGGAGGCTGGGGTGCTACAGGGGTGTATGCACTATACAAGAAACAATAGATTGCAGTTGTGACACATGTGCTTTGGGAGGAGGGTTGGGTGGAGAAACAATAGGGCAACCCTATATTGAACGTAGAGGTTATGAAAAATGACAGGTCCCTAACTATATTTATTGTGATTAACCAAAGGGGGAGACATATGTGGAGGGAAGGGAATAACCATAGTAGGTGGCTAAAAAAAATGAGGTTTTTATGGCTTAGGCTGCACCATAGGTTGAGGTTCAGGCTATCCCAATAGGTTCACCATGCCTCTGGGCAACACTTGCCTTAATTATTGAGAATTGGAATCAAATTGAATAGATACATTTTGTATCCTTTCACCTCTTACACCTAGATGATGGTTTGTATTCATTTCTCCCTTTCCCTTACCTCTTCCTCTATTTCTATTGGAAAATATCATGGTGCAACATATTCATCAAATTACTTGTAGGTAGTAAAAGATAAGAATGATTCATCAACAAATGCAAAAGAGTTATGAGTTTGAAACGTTAAATAATGAATATTATTTAATCATGAATGGGAAATGATATTGATATATATGTTAATAACCACCGTGAATTCTAATGACTAATAAAATTGAAGGAAACAGATAGGGAATCACAATCACCAATAGGACTTTACATAGGATAAGCACTAACTAGTGGATAGACACAATTCTTTTAACAAATGGTAAATTTGACTAAAATGAAGTGAAAAAATGAAACATATACTGGTTGGATAATTTGTGAAAAAACCTGGAATATATATATATATATATATATATATATATATATGTATGTATGTATATGAAAAACAAATTTTTCATAGGGTTCCATTGACAACGTCCGATTCGAGGAAAATTATTCAACTGTAATTATGAGTGTAATGGAAATGGTGGGAGTTAAGGTTAATTTATATGTAATAAGAAATTGACCTCTCAATCTAAAATGGGAGCAATGTAGGGTGATAATTTCAGCATAACAATTTCATACAAAAGGGAAAGGTTTCCTATGCACAAGTTGACTGTGGTTTTTTACCCAAGGTCCTATGACCTAAAATGCTCCCATGAAATCACAATCTAGTAAGTGTATGCTAGCTTAGGGTTTGTTGGTAATTAGCTAGTGTAATAAAGATTATATTTTACACAGTTAAAGGAAAAATGATTAATCCAAATAACTAGGCCAGTGGTTATTAGAAAATTTCATACCTGTTGTTAATACCAATAACCATCTCTTATAATTCATAGAAAAGAACTATGACACAACTACTAGGGATGATAAAAAAAGGCCACATGTCACATATGTTTTAAATATTTACAGTGCTTAGTGTTGTTTCCCTGAGGGGTTCCCCAAGGGCTTCACACCTCTGTCCACTTGGTGACCAAATCTAGTTGCAAACAAAAAGATCCAAGGATTATTAATAAAAAGGTAGTAGAACTAGTCTTTATCAACAAAATTGGTTTATTTTCTTTAGAGGCATGTCAAAACTGGAAATTAGTGCTGCATTTTAATTAAAAATGAGTACATAAATGCCAAATTGAAACCAAAGTAGGGAGGCAAGTATTTATGGGAATATTCAGAGAGTCTTGATTTTTTGACAAAATAATTTCAGTTAAAACATACTTAGCAATAAAGAATGCTCCGAAGAGGGGCTCAACTTGTGAAAACACACTTTTTTCCTCCGTACTAGGCTCTTGAAGCAATTTTTTTTTACTTTCAACCAAATATTGTTTACATCGTAAGTTAATTTTCAAGTTGGAGAGAATGGAACTATTTGTGGGTTTACAAATGAAAAATAACTGAAACACATGGGTTGAGGTGGTGGAATATTAGGGCTAGTTAATGCAAGAGTAAAGAGTGGGTTGGTGCATTGACGAGCTCAAATCTCGGTGAAAATACAAATGAGAAGACTTTCATATGACCTAATAAACCAAATCCTATAGGAAATTTCACCATATAACCAATATGTGATACATGGAAGGTAAGTCAGAACACAAGCTCCTACACTGTGTTTTTTGGCATTTTAGAGTTTGTGAGTGTGTTTTAATTCCCCTACACTAATACCTATACCTTTTTTATCACTTTACACCTCTGTAATCCTCCTAACAGTCTCACCTACACTCCCTATACCTTCCCTAACATTTTTCCATGCATATTTCTCTCATTTCCCTCACTTTCCTAAAAACCCTAGCCTATTGCTACACTTTTGAAACCTTCATAAGTTAGGGTTGTGTTTTTCCCTTTTGAACCCCTTCAAATTACTAATTTCTGGAAATTACACCTCAATGCACTCTCTAACATATATCCCTATCCCCAAAAAATTTCCCAAGAATTTATACAGCCCCTAACCCCTTCATTCCCCTCCCTCTACAAGACAGTCCTAAATCCCCTGTTTGCCCCACATTTCTAAAGTAGTCTTGGGAAAATCAAATTTTCTCCCTAATTGAGTGTCCCAATGAATTTCTTGATAGGTACAATGAAAACTATACTATAATATATTTACAATGAGATATCATGCACCCAATTTAGAGTTCAGGAAGGCCTCTAAAAGTGGATTGCAGGAGAAAGTTGCGTTTTTTGAACCCCCATTCTACACTTTTTTACCAATCTTGGGAGAATTGATTTTTGGGAGGCTATAAGAAATAACTTTTAGTTATTGATAGGTCCATTGTATATTAGAGATAAATATCATTCCAAAGAGCTATCATGAACTCCATTTGGAGTTTGGGAATGCCTCTAAACGTGGCATGCAAGGAGGTACTACGCTTGTGGGCTTGGCATTGTGCTCCTGGGTTTGACACTACGCTCCTACGTTTGGCACTACGCTCCTATGTAGAGCACTGCGCTTCTACAAGAATTCTTCCATAGCTCTCAAACCTCAATGCAAGTGGTACAAACAATAAGTGAAAGCTTCTACACCTCAGTCCAAGTAAGTTTTACCACTACATGACCTCCTTTCACTTCATGATTGGAAATTCATGGTGTTAATACTCTTCATTCGTAATTTGAATTTTTGAGCTAAAAAAAACCCTAGATTCACTCCTACATGTCAAATTTGTTTCCCTAGACCCTAATTTCCATCCCCAAACTCTATTAAACACTTCCCCTCTCCCCAAAAAACCTTATCCCTCATTCCCAAGCTCCATTTCCCAAAACACTAATCTTAGGCTGCAAATTTCCTAGGCAGCCTTAGTATCCCTATAATAAATTTCCTTACCCTATTTCCCTAAGTTTTTCTACCCCCTACCACTTCCCTAAGCTCCCTAACTCCCTTCCCTACTTCCCTAATTTTTCATACACTCATTCCCACTCCCTAAACCTACTTCCTACCCCCTTTTCCTTCCCCTTCCCTAGGGTTTCAAAAACAAAACAAACATCATGGAGGAGGAAAGAGAGGAAATAAGACCCCAAAATGGAGGGATGATTTTGAGGCTTGAGCCATCCAACACTAGAGAGTTAATGGCCTCACCCATGACAGTAAGTTGCTTCAAATATGTGGGCTACTTTGATTTCTGTGAGTTAGTCCAAACAATTCAGCATCACCCTACTTTGACCATAGTTACCATCTCCTACCTTGAGCAAGAGAACAAGAGGCTCAGCGAAAAACAAGTTCTCTTCGAATTGGAGCTTATGAAGGTTAAGACACAAAAAAACAATGATTCTGATCAAGCTACCAGGAAAAAACCGAGAACAAAAGGTCTTATAAAGGCATTAGAAACGAGAAAATTGAGGCAGAAAACCTAAGTCTTGAGGAAAAAATTAAAAAGGAAATTTAGGATGATAGAGAAGTTTGGCTTGACAAAGTCAACCTCCACCTTGAGAATATCCTCCAGAAGGCCAATAGGACAAATACATGCTCAGAAACATGGCCAATAGGTACACGACAAGGAATCAAATCAACAACATCAAAATCAAGTAGTTGAAGGACAAATTGAAGGAAACCCTAGCCAAGCAAAAGGACAAGGGAAAAATTGAAATTCTTGTTTATGCATCCTTGATTGCTTGAGACACTTCATCAGCATCTCATTTACCAATTTTGAGTGTTTTTGGGAATTTTTTGGCATTTTTTGGCATTTTGCCAAATTTTGACACAATTTTAGCACAACGAGCTTGTCAACATCTTTCTATGAGAGACTCAAAATAACAAATGGCCACCACCATTGGATTCAAAAGCCCCTATACATCAAATTTTTACTATTTGAACTTAAAAATTGGACAATATTGTAGGGAAAAATGGCCAAAAACACCTAAAAAATCACCTTTTTGCCCATGTTTTCAGGCTGGCATTGCACTTTGGATAAGTGTTGGGAGATTTCTCTTTTCGAGGCCTTAAAATCATAATTTTTAGAAACAAAGGGTTGTTACATAGAAATGAGCATATTTCTAATGAGCTAAAATGAACTCAATTTCGACTCTAGGAAGTCCCTCAAATTCAACCTTAAATTTGCCATTGCGCTCTTGCTTCAGGCGCTGTGCTCCTGCCAAAAGCACTGCGTTTTTGTCAGTTTGTTGATTTTTTCAAAAAATTCCAGATTTTCCTAGTTTGGTCAAAGAATTCATGTAATTTTACTGATTTAATTTGATGATGTAAATTTAATTAAGTTAATTTTATTTACTATAGGGTAAATACATTAGGTAAAAGTGTATGTGTGGATGAATGAATCAGTTTCAACAAAGTTAGGGATGAGTTTGTTGACCTCCCTAGTCTTTGGGTTTTCAGTTTAGTATTTTAGGGATTAGCTCCACAAGTCAGGGATTCGACCCCTGAGAATGGGAGAAGTTTTTTTTGGCATATATATTCCACTTCCTTTCTAATTGCAAGGGTTTGATGTTGTTGTATTGATCAGAGAACACTATTGTATCCGACTTTTGGCAGGAATTTATTGACAGAGTTGCAGCTATTTTGGTGGGATTCCTGTGGTCATGTATTATGACATAGTTTCTTCTTCTGTTTACATATGTGTGAATATTTTTTACTTTCCATGATCATGTCATTTCTATAAAATGGTTGATTCTTAAGTGAGATAAGCAAAATTCATTTTTAATGCTCTGTTTTGGGAGAATCATCATAAAATTGTTTCATTTCTTCAGTTTAAAAAGAATTCATGTATGTCATGCTCTTTTTAGCACCTTACTAGTATAATTCACTTCAACAAACCTTCTTAAAGTGTTAAAATACCTACCTACCTTTCCCCATCATATGTCTACAATTGCTAGTCCTTTTTCCCTGACCTAGTTTCCTCTTTGACCTAATTCACTCATCTAGCACCTAAAAATTCAATAAATCAAACCCCTATGCTACTATACCTAACATAATATCTTATTGATCTAGTCATACTAGCTGAGATCCATTTGAGAGAGCTATATCCTTCGTAGTAGGGCTAGCTACTTGGTAAAATATTGGTTTGTGGTTACCTTTGCTGGTTTCTTCTCAGCCTCAGAGATTCGGTTGAGCACTAACATCTTGGCGATCATACTGGGGAATGGAAGTGACAGATCTTCCCTGAGAAAAATCATCAAATTTTAGATCTAATTGCTGATGGTAGATAGTGATTAGGCACACGAAGGATGAAATATCCACCTGGCGACTCCAAATCATTTTCAAAATTAAATCCAAAGACTCCACTGGAGGATGAACCTTGCCAAGAAATATTGAAGGACAACATGGGAATATTAGGTATTAAACTTGGACTTTCATTCAAGACATCATGTTCTTTGTCATGAAATATTTCTTCTCTTTTCCTAAGAATGTACTAAAAGTTTTCCAAAATATAATGGACCTCCCTTAAATTCCTTTCCTTTGAAGGTTGTAAATTCAAATTCCATGTAAGCCTTTGATCTTGGTCCAAACGCTTTTTCTGAATCTTATGATGACCATATTAAAATTGATGTACCTCAAGAGATCAAGACTAATCCTACAACTTCTATACATACTCATACACCTCGTAAAATTCTATATAGATACAAACCACTCATATTACCTCCTATAGTCCATGATTTCCCTGAAAACTATTACAAATATCTTCTCAGGTTTGATGGAGAATATGCTAACATCAATGCTGAGAAACACATTCAAAGTTTTTAAAATTCTCTATACCATTTTGAGGTTGATGAAGATGATGTTAGTATCAGGATATTTTCTCTATATTTGCAAGTAGAAGCCAAGGAATGGTTCAAAAACTTTCCAGTTTCAAGTGTTTTTTATTTCCATCAGTTTGTGAAAGTCTTCCTTGATAAATGGGTGATCAAGAGGAATCCTTTTCTAGTTTTATAAGAATATGATAATTTGAAAAGGAAACCAGGAGAAACAGTGCAACACTTTTCAACTAATTTCAGTCAAGTATACCATTCAATCCCTCCTGATATAAATCACCACTTGGTTCAGCCCTTTTACACTACCCACATGTATTTGATTCAGAAATGGAATTTTGATTGAGAGAAAGGGACATTACAACACTCGAATAAATGAAGGACAATGCAATAGTTGTAGAAGCTAATTTGTTGGTCAAAAGGTTAAAATTGAAAGCAGGAGAAAGGCAGAACATAGAGAAAGAATTCTTGACATCTTCAGAAGTGAAGCTCAACATTTTGTTAAGTACAATAGAGGAAATGATGCAAAATATCACCATGAGAGATGAATTTGATGTTCAAGATCACCATGTCTCACTTATTGCAGAAGAAGGAGTTGCTAGCCTTAAAAAATATCCTGCTAATTCTAGCTACCATAGATCAGAAATGGTTGTTGTTTGTATTCATTTATAGACAATCATGAAAATGGATTTGTAGATCAATCTGCGGAGGAAAAATCTGCTGATCTAATGTGTATGTTTGATGACATTCATTATTTGATTATTTTCCAAAGTTTGATCAGTACGATGATGATTATGTTCTCCAAATTGAAGCTAATTCTGTAGAGCAATCAGTAGCTGGTTTGTGGGAGGAAGAAGCTCAGTTTAAACAAATAAAATGCAGTGATCAACCAATGCATATGTATGATGATAGGGATGAGGAAAATGAAAAGAAAATTGAAATAAGTGAAGGATATTTTCCTTTATGTTTTGCTTCATTTCAATTTCTAAGAGAAAAATTTTCCAAGACTAGAAATCAATAGTCTTGCAGTTTTGATGTTGAGGTTGAGGAAGATAATGAACTTCTTGAGTAAGTTGTTAATGAAAAAAATTCTCTTGAAATGGTTGAGGAAATAATTTGTGACGTAGAAGCCTCCTTAGCTCTAGATTTGCAATCACCGAGTTCCATTCAATTTCAAATTTCAAGTGAAGGCTTGGAAGCTAAAATATATGATCAAATGATGCAAGATGATTATGTATCATTATGTTTTGAATAATTTCAGTTTTTGAAGGAAAATTTTCATAATGTCTCTAAAGAAAAGGATGAGCAGCTCGTATAAAGTCATGCAATCTCATTGGAACCAATGGAAAATAGGTTGTAGCAGTCTTTTCAAGTTTTTCATAACCTAATAGCTGATGTGATGGATGATATCTATAGTGAAAGTCCTTCTCCATTAATTGGTTATGAGCTTCAAAGAAAAGATGATAAAACCTCGATCTGACACCGGACTTCATTGCCTTGTTCAACAGGAGTCACATTACAAATCTCATACAAAGATTTACAGTCATATCAGGATAGTAATGAAGAAGATTCTTGTTTTATTATTGATCATCAGGAAAAATTAGTGATTCACGAGTTTCAGGATCCTTTTTTCAACTTTCTTCAGTCATCAAGGGAAGAAATCACGAATGTTGGGAAAATTTTAAAATCAAGGTACGAAGACTACCTAGAGTAGAGAAATAATGTATTAGATGGGCTAGACATTAATATGTATTCCTATGAAGATCCTTTTGTAGCATTCTTGAGGTCAGTTGGTGGGTTCATGCTTTGCAATTTCATTAAGATTCAATCTGATTACAAGTTTTCATGGGAGTTGCCTTTCAGTAGTTCTCTCTTTTTTCTCATGAGCAAGCACTTGTAGAGTATTCAACTAGCAGCCAGAATGCTTACTTGGTTGCACTGGATGTTCCATTTCACTTGATTAGGTGATGAATGGATTAGTTAGAGTAGGCTTTGGTGAATAAGCTTGGTTCTGAGCATATTTTTGAGTCAGTTTTGAGTCAGTCTTGAGTTATTTTACTATACTGATTTATCAACATTTGGTTTGGTTTATGATTTTTGAATCCATGCCCAAGCGGAAGCCTACTTGGTCTACGGTGTTCTTGACACCTCCAAGGAGCTGTCATCCCCCAACTAGAGCTAATGTTAGTGTCAGGTTTTGCATCCTGCCACCAATGATAAAAAATTCTCTTCTCATATCATATTAGGGTCTCATTCTGAAGTTTTTGTCATTCCATTAGGTCATCATGCAAAAATTTGGTCTCTGGATGTAGATCTAGGTCAAACCTCAATATTTTCAAAATTTCATTACTTTCTGGCTCACTGCACCACTTTTCTGAGTGTACATCAGTAATGAGTTTTCATTCTCATTTCATCATGAAGTTCATTTAGTTAGGTTTCCATTAGGTCTTAGGGTTTTCAAGGTCCATCAAAACATCATCTGCATGCATAAAATACCAGCAAGTAAGAGAGTGATAATAAACACATTTCATCATGTAAAGATTAAATTTTTAAATTCTAATTTCAATTTCAATATGTAATTTTATGTTTTTCAATAGTAATAATGATCAGGTGATCATGTACTAATTGGAAAAATGCTCAAAATTTTATTTTCTTGGAATTGGTTGAAACCAAAACGACAGGAAAGGTCTCGTCAAAACGATCTTGTATTCGCGAATGGCACTAAAAACTGATACTATATGAGGAAGATATTCAAGTTTGAAGTTTCTCAATTTCAGGGAAAAACCCAATTTGACTCAGTTTGACTTTGAATAAAAAATTATCAAAAAAAGAATATTCCATAGAATATTTTGGGAATATTCCATAGAATATTCTGTGTGGGCCAATCACAGGGCACTACGTGGCCTTCCCGGAGGCCACCACGTGGCCCCAAAACTTCAAACAATGCGTATGGCAAAATTTATATGGCATCGGTAGGTTCAAACCCTGGTCTTGGCACTGCCATCCAGGCGGCCCGACTAGGTGCTCTACAAAGTATATCTTAACATTCTATGGGCCACACTTCTATTTGAAGTTTTTTGAAAGTTTGGGCGGGCCCGTAAGGGGGCCAGCCCCCTCTCCAATGTAAACAGGCGCTCGGAACCGTAACTGTATTCTCAATGGTCAACACATTTCGCGGTTAAGTTTAATGTGATATGGATAGGCCACATGTAATATGGTGGCGGGTGTGGAAGGTTTAATATTACAGTTTGAAAAGAGTTAAGTCCAACATTATATGCCGATGGGTGCGATCACATGACCCCCATGAAATTTATTGCTAGCCCCTAACCGTACCGAAGATTCTGGCAGACTCCGCCCAATTTGGTGCAGTTCCTAAATTAGTGGCTTTATCTACAACTCCTCCACAATTAGTGGAGGTTTTCTAGCTCTGATTGGGCAAAAGTGGTTTTTCTCATAACTTTTGCTAGGGAAGTCCATTTGGAGTGATTTTTTTTTTTTTTTTTTGGGTAATTTGAGCATTCGAGAGCCAATGGTGCAGGTTGAAGAGGCAACAGAGATCATTTTCAGGTACTTTTTTAGCAGAGAAGCTTGGAGAGCCATAAGGGCCTAGGGAGCGTTGGAGCTGTATTGGGCTATAGTTAACCATTGGCGGTGAAACAAAAGCCTATCTTTACTTTTTTCTGTGTTCTGAACTCATTTCTATAGTTATTTTTTCCTGTTTAGGCTTTCTTCACACCGTATAACCATTTTTTAGCATAATAAGAGCAAGGACATGCCCATTTGGGGGCCTTGGACTCGGAAGATGTAGCCCAGGAGCGGTGAACTACCTTATCATATACTATTTTATATTCTGTGATTTATTTACTGTGTTTTTCTAGATTTAAAGAAGTTAAATAGTAAAAATAAATAAGCCTCCTACACACAAAAAGACTTATAAATTCACCAAAAGCATTTTGTTCCAATTGAAAAACATATTAAATAGTTTTCACAAATAAGTTTATGGATAATGAATACCTTGCACCAGCAAACAAGTACTTTCATTTCCAGATCATTAGTGATTACTTCTATTATTTCTTTAGGCAGAGTCTGTAAAGGGCCAGATAGCTTCTGGATCTCATCCTTTCTTTAAAGGTGACATATCCAGTAAATTCCCCTACAGTCAATCTCTGTATTAGAAATAGGAAGTTATCAAATTTTAGATCAAATAATTTCTCAAATTTCCAAGTAGTTACACTCAAAAGGTTCCTAAGCTACGTGGTTTCAAAAGCCAATGTGAAAAGACATGTGGGCCATCCCATTACATTGAAGGAAAATTACTTAAACAAGGTATATAAGACCAATTCATTTCATTAAATTGTCCATCCAAATGTAAGATATCTCTCACTCACTTACCAAGGCATTTGCAACACTTAACATCCAAGAAATACCCTCAACAAGTCAACATAAGCTCCAACA
This sequence comes from Pinus albicaulis, assembly GCA_034641835.2. Taxonomy (NCBI): domain Eukaryota; kingdom Viridiplantae; phylum Streptophyta; class Pinopsida; order Pinales; family Pinaceae; genus Pinus; species Pinus albicaulis. The sequence goes on along the minus strand of CM076575.1, from coordinate 543,648,865 downwards.
CTACGTTTTTGGGCATTTTAGGGTTTGGGAGTGTGATTTAATTCCCCTACACTAATCCCTATAATGTTTTTATCATTTTACACCTCCCTAAGCCTCCTAGCACCCTCACCTACACTCCATACACCTCCCCTAACCTTTTCCCACGCCCATTTCTCTCATTTCCCTCACTTTCCTACAAACCCTAGCTTATTGCTACAATTTTGACACCTCCCTAGGTTAGGGCTGTGTATTTTCCATTTTGGAACCCTTCCCATTACTCATTTACATAAATTCCACCTCCCTACACTCTCTAACATTCATCCCTATCCCGAAAAATTTCCCCTAGAATTTAGATAGCCCCTAACCCCTTCATTCCCTAAGATAGTCCTAAATCCCATGTTTTCCCTACATTTCTGAAGTAGTATAGGGAAAGTCATTTTTTTTCCTTGATGGAGTGTCCTAATGACTTGCTTGATAAGAAAAATGAGAACTATACTGGAAATTATTTCCAATGAGCTATCATGAGCTCAATTTGGAGTTCAGGAAGGCCTCCAAACATGGCCCGCAGGAGAACGCTGCGTGTTTTGCACTCCCATTCTGCACTTTTTGACAAGTCTTGGAAGAAATGATTTTTGAGGGGCTATACTTGATCATTGTAAGTTCTTGGTAGTTCCATTGTGTATCAGACATAAATATCTTTCCAATGAGCTATCATGAGCTCAATTGAGAGTTCGGGAAGGCCTCCAAAAGTGGTCTTCAAGAAGGCATTGTGCTCTTGGGCTTGGGACTGTGCTCCTGGCTTTTTGGCACTGCACTCCTAGGTTTGGCACTGCGCTCCTGTGTAGAACATTGCACTTCTACCAGACTTCTTCCAGAGCTCTCAGAACTCAATTCAAGCTATCCAAACCACAAGTGAAGGTGTCTACACCTCATTCCAAGTAATTTTTACCACTACATGACCTCCTTTCATTTCATGATTGCAAATTCATGGTGTTAACCCTCTTCATTCATAATTTGAAGTTTTGAGGTAAAGAAACCCTAGTTTCACTCCTACATGTCAAAGTTGTTTCCCTAGAACCTAATTTCCTTCCCCACACTCCAGTAAACACTTCCCCTATCCCTACATAACCTTATCCCTCATTCTGAAGCCCCATCTCCCAAAACCCTAATCCTAGGCTGCAAATTTCCTAGGCAACCTCACTATCCCTATAATAAACTTCCCTGCTCTATTTCCCTAGTTTTTTCTACCCCCTAACACTTCCCTAAGCTCCCTAACTCCCTTCCCTAATTCCCTAATTTTTCCTACACTCATTCCCACTCCATAAACCTACTTCCTACCCCCTTTTCCTACCCCTTCCCTAGGGTTTCCAAAACAATACAAACATCATGGAGGAGTAAAGAGAGGAAAGAAGACCCCAAAAAGGAGGGATTATTTTTAGGCTTGAGCCATCTGAAAATAGAGAGTTAATGGCCTCACCCATGAAAGTCAGATACTTCAAACATGTGGGCTAATTTGATTCCTGTGAGTTAGCCCAAACAATTCAGCATCACCTTGCTTTGACCAGAGTTTCCATCTCCTAACTTGAGAAAGAGAACAAGTAGCTGAGTGAAAAAAATGTGCTCTTATAATTGTATCTGCTGAAGGTTAAGAGGAAAAACACCAATTATTTTGATCAAGCCACCAAGAAAATACCAAGAACAATAGGTCTTACAAAGGCATTGGAGAAGGAGAAAATTGAGGTAGAAAACCTAATTCTTGAGGAAAGAATTGCAAAGGAAATTGAGGATGATAGAGAAGTTTGTCTTGAAAAAGTCAACCTCCACCTTGAGAAGCTCCTCTAGAAGGCCAACAAGGACAAATACATGCTCAGACACATGACCAATAGGTATAAGACAAGGAATCATATCAGCAACATCAAAATCAAGTAGTTGAAGGACAAATTGAAGGAAAACCTAGACAAGAAAAAGGACAAGGGAAAACTTGAAATTATTTTTGATGCTTCCATGATTGCTTGAGACACTTCATCAGAATCTCATTTACCAATTTTGAGAGCTTTTGATAATTTTTTTGCATTTTGAACATTTCGCCAAAATTTGACACAATTTTAGAACAATGAGATTGTCAAAAGAACAACACCTTAGCTTTCTATAAGAGCCTCAAAATGACAAATTCTCATGACCATCAGACTTAGAAGGCCCTATACATAAATATTTTATTATTGGTACTAAAAAATTGGACAATCTGGCAGGGAGAAATGGCCAAAAACACCTTAAAAAACACCTTTTCTGCCCCTATTTTCAGGATGGCACTGCGCTTTGGAGCAGTGTTGGGAGATTTCACTTTTGGAGGCCTTAAGCTCATCATTTTCATAAACCAAGGGATGTTTTTGAAAGTAGACAAGAGTATATTTCCAATGAACTATTGTGAGCTGAATTTGAACATTAGGAAGTCCCTCAAATTTAGCCTTGAAGTTGGTTTTGTGCTCGTGCTTCAATCGTTGTGCTCCTGCCAAAGGCGCAACACTTTTGCCAGCTTGTTGATTTTCTCAAAAAATTCCATATTTTCTCAGTTTGGTAAGAAATTTATGATTTTTACTGATTTAATTTGATGATGTAAATGTAATTAAGTTAATTTTAGTTACTAGAGGGTAAATACATTTGGTAAAAGTGTATTTGTGGATGAATGAATCAGTTTCACCAAAGGTAGGGATGAGTTTGTTGAGCTCCCTAATATTTGGGTTTTCACTTCAGTATTTTGGATATTATCTCCACAAGTCAGGGATTTGACCCCTGAGAGTGGGAGAATTTTGTTTTGGCCTATATCTTCCACCTCCTTTGTCATTGCAAGGGTTGGATGTTGTTGTATTTATCAGAGTACACTATTGTATCCCACTTTTGGCAAGAATTTATTGACATATTTGCAGCTATTTTGGTGGGATTCATTTGGTAATGTATTTTGACATAGTTTCTTCTTATGTTTGCATATGTGTGAATGTTTTTTCCTTTCCATGATCATGTCATTTCTATAAAATGGTTGATTCTTAAGTGAGATAAGCACAATTCATTTTTAATGCTCTGTTTTGGGAGAATCATCATAAAAGTGTTTCATTTCTTTAGTTTAAAAATAATTCATGTATGTCATGCTCTTTCAACACCTCACCAGTCTAATTCACTTCATCAAACCTCCTTAAAGTGTTAAAGTACCTACCTACCTTTCCCCATCATATGTTTGCAATTGTTGTGTTGGAAATGTTGTCATTGATGGAAAAGGAGATGACAAAGGAGGAACACCTGAAACATCAGAGGAGGAAAAAAGAGAGGTAAAATAGAGGAGAAGGGTCAATCGACTGTGTAAATCGAGTATATCTGTGCCCTGTCGATTTAACCCTGTGTGAATATATTCCTGATGAATCCTAGTGACCAATATGAACCTCGGTGATGGAGTTATGTGTAGATAGGAGTTATGTGGAAATTATGAGGCGTGTGAGCTCTGTGTAATTGGAATAAATTGATGTTACTGAGAATCATTTATTATGCTTAGCCATACCTGTAGAAGCATTTAGAGGGATCGTCGTTCAAGGGGTTAAACTGTGTGCTAGACCTTGAGTTGTATGAGTGACTGGATAGAATGAATGAGGAATAGTGACAATATCTGCTCAAGAATCAAGACGATATAGAGGAAGGGTTTTAGTCGAAGATGGAGGTTGTAGAACAGAGGCGCAGAAGAAATACAAGTGGGCATAGTTAAGTCAAAATGGTGTATTGAGGAGTAGAACTGGAACCATGAGAGCAGAACCACGAAGGAGGAATAGTGAACGTAGTTTGGAGCAAACCCGGCGGGTTTGATCACACTGCTCTTGCGGAATAAGCGGTAATTCAAATTTCGGAGCGATTCCACAGGTTAGCTGACACGTGGCTCCAAGGGCTCGGGGAAAACCGCCTCCATTGCGCGCCATTGCGCGTTATCGTTCGCGCATCTCCACCGAGCGATATCCATTGGATCAACCAAAGTGATGCACCGTGTCGTCAGCTGTCGGATGTGGAAGGTCGTTGCCGCTGGGCCCCAGCTCAAATTATGATGATCGAGACTGTAAAACTAAGGAATGGAATTAACCGAGGTATGTGTAATTCGGTTACATTGGAAAAGGTTAATCATATATATTGGGCGGTAAATATTTATGGATGTCGGGTTATTTGTATGAATAAAGTTGCAAGGTGAACAAAATGGAGAGCGAAAGTCAATTTAATTAAGCTCCGTGAATCCAATGTAATTTTGTGATTTAATTTAATAAAGTGGGTCTACTCAAAGGTTGCCTCCACGTATGCCTGAAGAATTGAGGTTTATTTTTTAAACCCTGCAGAGTTGAAGATAAGATCCCAAGTCGTAGATTGAGATATGAATTTTAGATCGAGTTAAGTTAGTAATATTTTCCATGGTCGAGCTCAGAAATTGTAACTAGAGTGCGGACTAAAAGAAGTGTTGAAGGTTAGAATGCAAAGTCAACCTTTTTAATACAGGGAGAGTTAAAGAAAAATTCACCATATATATGATGTGTGGAAACCTGGTCATTTAACCAATGCTAAATAGATTGGTTCGAGTTTATTCAACTATGGTTTAAGCCATAGATTATTCAAGGAGAAAATAGAGTATTGAAATTGCCCAGATCGACAGTTTTACTGAGTACTAATTTGCTGAATGCATTTTATATGCACAGAGAGAGAGAGGAAATATAGGTCTGACAGAGGTAAACAGAGATTGCAGGTTTAACAGGTATACATGTACAGGTGCACACAATTGCAGTAAACCAAAGTATATAAAAAAATCACTCAACAACAGCAGAAAATACAAATCCAGTAAAGCCAAAGTCCAGAAAAGGAGCTGAGTGGTACTGAAATGTGTAACTGAAAATGTAAATATTTTTTGTGTTTTATATTGTTTGCGATGCAAAGGCAAGTATCCTAAGGAAAATAAAAATCCCATTATAGCATGGAAATTTGTACATATTGTTATAATTTAAAAAATGAGTTGGATAAAGGAATAAGAAGACAGAAGCCAAAGAGTCATGACTGTTCACTCCAAATTCTTTGTGAAATACAAAAAGTCATGTGAGGAACTCTATATATAATATCAACCTGATATGAAAAAAGAGGAGAGGTTAGAGAGAGTAAATATAGAGAATGCTAAATATAGAAGAGTGAGGCAGAGAAGATTAAGAAAAGAAGAGCATAAAGAGATGCTACAAAACAGAGTTGATATCTGAGGTAAATCAACAAACATTCAGTTTGATAAATTGAGGAAGTTGGAGCTTACCTATCAAGTTGCAGCTTGATAGCCATCAGTTGTAGCTGACTGAGGTTGGAGCCTCCTGTAGGTTGGTGCCTCCAGAAAATTGAAGGGAGTTGGTGCTTCCTTGCAAGTTGTAGCTTGCAGAATTGAGGTTGGAGCCTCCTGTAGGTTGGCGCCTGCAGAAAAATAGTGGTGAGAGTGAGTTGGAGCTTGCCTTTGCATCACAACAATAAGAAGATGTGGTTTTCTCCCTTTATGGGTTTCCACTTATATCTGGTGTCTCTGTGCATGATGTTTATGTGTTGATCTGATTTATATCATCTGCTTAATACCTATTGCTCTCATATTAAGTCTACTGTTAAATTATATTAATACTTGCTGTGTAGAAATTTGCTGAATAATGATTAATTATCCACCGAGACTATCCTGGTCACATACTATTTGAGCTTCATACATAACACATAATCTCTTCCACTCAACTCAACTCAGATCATCAAACATGCAGAAATAAAATCAAGCGATAACACATCAAATCATCATACACATTAACACAGTATGTATGGGGAAAGCTTATAGCTGAAAACCCCACATCTATTGTGTATATTATAATGGATAAATCAAGTAACCAACTCAGTACAATACTCCTCACAAGTACTCAGTACTTTCTCATACAGTTACTCACAATCTAGCTCAGTTTTGAACAGGTTACTGGTTCAAAACTCACCGCCAATTACCTTGCCTCTATTGCGTGTTTCAATGCTATGGGATGGCCTCTTTATATAGATAAACCACCAGCCTGAACTGCGCAATCCTCATGGGCTTACTCCACCTATCTGTGTGTTGCAAATAGCAACAGTATAGTCACAATTGATAGCTAACTCCACCCTTTCATCTACCTCTTTCACTGGTCTCCACTGAACTGATCATGCACTGTAGTGAACTGATGTGTTCTTGAGTTGAATAATGAGTTACTAATTAATGAATTAAATAATATTTAATTCACTCCACTCATTACTAGTTGATTAGCTAGTTCAACTAATCTCAACTAGTTCAACTAAGTTAAACCGAACACAACTCCACCAACTGTCTCATCAACTCCACCAAACTTCTGCCACTGAAGTCCTAACTGAATTCAACCATGCATGAGCTCACCAAACCCCTAGGAATAGTGTAATTCCTCTGTCAGATGCATGAGCCACTTCCAAGGCTCGAACTGAAGTGCTCCAAGAGAGTAAACTGAAGTTTAGAGTCCAAATATTATTAAGGGTAAATAATATTTGACTTCCCTATTTTTAGGATAGGCGGTCTAAAAATAGACTTCGACCTATAGGTCAAAAAATAGAGGTCCATCTATTTTTACCAACATGACCAATACTTCAAGAATCTCAAACTGGAATCCCCGAACCATGCTCCATATGTCTAAAAATAGACTTTGCGCCAGAATTTGCCTGCGGGCCCACTTAGTGAAGGCGACTTAATTTCACTAAGCTCCATCATCTTGCTGCATTTTCAACATGCTGCTCACATTCTAAGATTACTCACATATTAAGTTGGACATGAAATGAAGGTTTAAATAAGTTTTAATGAATAGTTTTAAAAGTCCATGAATGTGCTAAACTGATTCACCCCCCCCCCCCCCTCTCAGTTTAACTAAGGGTTCAACAATTGGTATCAGAGCAGGTTCCTTTGTACCAGTTTAACAACTGAAAGGAGATTCTAGGTTTTCAGAATGGCAAGTAAAGAAGGATGCTCAACCAATAAAGCCCCTTTCTTTACAGGTAAAAATTGTGCCTTCTGGAAAATCAGGATGAGGACATACATAATGTCTCTAGGAATAGAAGTTTGGGGTGCTGTGGAATTAGGATATGCCCCAAAGGCAACTGACTCAGAGAAATAATCCAAACAGGATTTTGTAGCTAACGCAAAAGCCATGAATGCCATCTTGAATGGATTGCGTGAAGCAGATTTTATCAAAGTAATGCACAAAGACACTGCCAAAGAGATGTGGGATACTCTGGAGAACATCTTGAAGGAGACAAGAAAGCAAAGACTACCAAACTTCAAGTCTATATAGCCCAGTTTGAGAACTTAAAAATGAATGATGATGAAGACATTGACAGTTTCTTCCTAAAAGTTGCAGAAATTGTTAACAATATGAAAGCTCTTGGAGAAACCATGCCAGAAAGTATAATTGTGCAAAATATTCTAAGATCTCTTCCATCCAGGTTTAATCCCAAGGTGTCTACAATAGAAGAAACAACTGATTGGGGAACCTTGACCATGAACCAGTAACTTGGAAATTTAACAGCATATGAGATGAGGCTCCCACAGAAGAAGCCAAGTACGAGGGACGCAGCCTTTAAAACAGAAAAGAAGAAAGAAGAAGAGGAAGACATATGCTCTTGCTCGGATGAAGAAGAGGCAAATTTTGTCAAGAAACTGGATAGAGGTTTAGGTAAATACAAAGGTAAACTTCCTTTCAAATGCTTTAACTATGGAAGAGTTGGACACTATGTTGCTAAGTTTCCTCAAAAGAAAGTAAAGAATCAGGCTCAAGAATCAGAGAAAAATACATCAAAGAACTGGCAGAAAGGAAAGAAGTTCAGCAAAAAATCCTTCTATGCTCAACAAGACAATAGTACATCTGAAGACTCAGGTGAACCTTCAAGTGAAGAAGGAACCTCTGAATTTTTATTGATGGCCATAGAAGAACTTGAAGGTCTCCTGCTAGAAGATGAAGAAGAAGAAGGTGAAGTTGACCTTGAGGGGGAGCTAAGAAGTGCTCTGGAAGAGATTGATAGACTCAATCTGAAATGCAGAAAACAAAAGGACATTCTCCTCAAGTATGTACGAGAAGAACAGAATTCATAAGTCCTTATGCAGCTAAAGATAGAGCTTGAAGAAGCCAAGAAGATAGAGGACATATTACTTAAGCAAATCAAGGAGAAAACTCAGGAAAAAGAGAAGTTGGAAGAAGAAGTAGTATGTCTCAGGAAGAAATTAGAAAATGCTCAAAGGAAAGTGGCTATAAATTCTTCTCAAACAACAAGCTCTAGTAAGCTAAATGAAATTCTGTTTGCTCAAAGATCTCCTATGATAAAAACTGGAATAGGCTATGAAGGAGAATCAAGTAAAAGGAAAGAAAAGGAAAATAGAGAGATTATTTTTGTAAAAGCAAAGAAGGATGATGAAGTAGCTCAAACAATTCCTACAAAAGAAGAAACATGTAATGAGGAAGACAGAGATCAGAAGAAACCTCCAGTAACAAAGAATGTAGTAAACACTAAGACAATAGAAAAGAAATCATATGCCCCTGAGTATGTCAAATTTGGAAGCCATCAAAGGAGATTCTTCCCTCTTATGACGAATGCCACCTGTTATGTCTGCCACAAGCTGGGACACATTGCTGCATATTGTCATGCAAGGAGGAGTAATTCAAACCAGCAAAAGATGCAAACATTGAAGACACTGCCTCAATCAAACAAATGGAAAAGACAACCTTACATCAGGTATGCAAATAGTTTCTATGGTTACTGTTTTTATTGTACGGAATTTGTCCATAAAATTATTAAGTGTAGAAAGTATGGACAAATATTGATGTTCAACACCTCAAGGAGGTTTATGAATCAAATAAATTTTGTTTATACTCACAATTCTGCAAAAATTATGATCAAATGCTATGTATGCAATCAAGTTGGACATATGCCTTCTAAATGTTCTCTCAGAAGATGTAGTTCATCACCTAACAAAATTTACCAAACAAAAGGATGCTTCCAGTGGATAAAGAAGGTGAATAAATGTGACTTGGCTCTAACTGCTCAAGACTTGAAAAGCTAGTGGTATTTGGACAGTGGCTGCTCAAAACACATGATTGGAGATAGAAGTAAGTTTATAACTTTTGATGAAAAGAAATCTGGCAATGTTACTTTTGGCAATGATAAATTAGGAAAAATAAAAGGAAAAGGCTCACTCAGCCTAGACAATGGCAGAGGAAAGGCCCAAGATGTATTATTTGTAGATGGGCTGAAAGAAAATTTGCTGAGTGTCAGTCAAATGTATGATAAAGGCTGTAAATTCATTTTTAGGGCACAAGATTGTGAAGTCAGATCAAGCACCACAGGTAAGACTCTGCTCAAAGGAGTTCGAACAGAGAGTAATGTTTACATTGTGACAGAGGAAGATGAAGCATGTCATCTTAGCAAACTTGAGGAGTCATGGTTATGGCATAAAAGATTGGGACATCTCAACTTCGATCACATCATCAGACTAAACAAGAAGAAAGCTGTCAGATACATGCTAGAAATAAAGAGGCCTTCTAATACCATATGCAAATCATGTCAATTAGGCAAACAGACTCGCACATCCTTCAAGGCCAAAGATGAGTTATCAACAAGAAGACCACTCTAGCTTATGCGCATGGATTTGTGTGGACCTGCAAGAACTAAAACACCAAGTGGAGAATCCTACTTCATGCTGATAATAGATGATTTATCCAGAATGACATGGGTTGCATTTCTCAAGAATAAATCGGAAGCTCTAGAAAAATTCAAAATATTCAAAGCATTAGCAGAAAATCAGATAGGATGCAAGCTAAAATGCATCAGATCGGACAGAGGAGGTGAATTCACAGATTATGACTTTGCAGATCTATGCAATGAATATGGCATAAAACAACAATTTACTATTGCAGGGACACCTCAGCAGAATGGAGTAGCAGAGAGAAAAAACAGATATGTTCAACAAATTTCCAGAGCCATGATGCAAGAGAGTAATATTCCTCAAACCTTCTGGGCAGAAGCAGTACACACAGCGGTGCATATCCTTAATAAAGCCCACTTAAGACCAAGCAGTGATAACACTCCATATGAACTATGGCACGGGAAACCAGCTTCAATTAAACATTTTAGGATCTTTGGAAGAAAGTGTTACATAAATAATAATGATGAAAATCTTGGGAAATTTGATGCAAGAGCAGATGAAGGGATTTTTCTAGGATATGCTTCCAAAAGTAAAGGATACAGGGGCTACAACAAGACTCTTTGAAAAATAGTAGAAAGCATTGACGTGAGATTTGATGAAGAACTTCCAAACAATACAAGAGATACAGACTGCTACGGTCCATCAGACAACCATGAAGAAGAAAACCAAGATGATGAGGAAACAAGAAAGGCAACAGAAGATACAGAGCTAAGTTCTAAATATTCCTCAAGATATACTCAGAAGAACCATCCTGAAGACCAGATCATTAGAGAAAAGAGAGTAGGGGTCAAAACTAGAAGGCATCTAACAGAACAAACTGAAGAAGTATACATAGCCATGTTTTCACAAATAGAGCCAAAAAGATTTGAAGAAGCCAGTAAGGACAAGTATTGGGTGAATGCTATGAATGAAGAATTGGACTAAATTGAGAAGAAAAATACCTGGGAACTAGTTCCTAGACCCACTGAGAAAAATGTCATAGGATCAAAATGGGCATTCAAAAATAAAATAAATGAAGAAGGCCAGGTAATCAAGAATAAAACCAGACTTGTCTGCAAAGGATACTCACAAATTGAAGGACTTGATTACGATGAAACATTTTCCCCCGTAGCCAGAATGGAAGCTATCAGAATGTTCCTGGCATTTGCATGCTACCAAAACTTCAAGGTATATCAAATGGATGTAAAATCTGCATTTCTCAATGGAGAATTAGAAGAAGAAGTCTACATGGAACAACCTAAAGGCTTGTCATTAATAGACAAAGAAGACTATGTATGTAGACTGAAGAAGGCTCTTTATGGACTGAAACAGGCTCCTTGTGCTTGGTACTCAAGACTAGATAAATATTTGCAAAAACAAGGCTTTAAGAGAGGTGGAGTAGACAACAATGTATACATAAAATCGCATGAAAATGAACTTCTGATTGTTGTAGTATATGTTGATGACATTATGTTTGGAAGCAACAGAGATGAACTTGCAAAAGGGTTTGTTGAGGAGATGAAATCAGAGTTTGAAATGTCCATGATTGGAGAACTCAGTTTCTACTTAGGACTTCAAATTCAGCAAAAGAACACAGGCACATTCATCTCACAGGAAAAATACTTAAAAGAAATGTTGAAAAAATTTAAAATGGAGGACTGCAAACCTGTGTCAACTCCCATGATCACAGGATGCAAGCTATGTGCTGATGATGGGTTTGCAGATATAGATAAAAAACACTACAGATCCATGATAGGAAGTCTGTTGTATCTGACAGCATCAAGATGAGACATCATGCTAGCAGTAGGACTAGTGGCTAGATATCAAGCAGCACCTAAACAAAACCACCTTCTTACAGTCAAAAGAATATTTAGATACCTACAAGGAAAAACACAGTAAGGACTTTGGTATCCTAAAGGAAAAAGCTTCACTTTGACAGCATACACAGATACAGATTGGGCCAGTTGTGTAGATGACACGAAAAGCACAAGTGGAAGTGATTTCTATCTAGGAGAAAGTCTGGTGGCATGGTTAAGCAAGAAACAAACATCTATCTCTCTGTCTACAGTAAAAGCATAATATATAGTAGCAGCAGCATGTTGTACACAAGTCATTTGGATGAAGCAAACCCTCCAAGACATGAAGGTAAGCATTGATGAACCTATCTCAATCAAATGTGATAATACAAGTGCTATAAGTATATCTAAAAATCCTGTGCTTCACTCAAAAACTAAACATATCCCAATCAAGTATCATTTTCTCCAAGAAAAAGTGGCTCAGAAGGTAGTAAGGCTGGAATATGTACCAACAAAAGAATAAAGAAATGATATATTTACCAAACCTCTTGCTAGAGAACCATTTGAATATTTGAGAGATAAACTAGGGGTAGTATTTGTAGATGCTACTCTCTGATATAAAGAGAAAGCACAGTTTCAGGGGGAGAACAAAAACGAAAATATCATTCCAGGGGGAGATCAGCCAACAAGGGAAGTATGAAACAGGTCCTCAGGATCAAAGGATTATGGAAAGAATACATCCAACATAAAGGAGTCAATGAAAAGGCTAAAGGGTCAGTATTTTAGATTTAATCCATAGTGTGGAGTAGCAGGGTACAAAGTCAGAAGATCTCAGAGAGAGGAAATGCACGAAATGTTGAAAAAGGATAAAAACACAGGATCAAAGGATAAAGTCTACACTAAGAAATGTGCAACCCCTTGCCATTGATGTCAAAGGGGGCTGGAAGAGCTAGCAACAAAAGGAAGGGTCCTAAAAAGAAAACAGAAGAAGTATATTGCCATCAATGCCAAAGGGGGAGACTGTTGGAAATGTTGTCATTGATGGCAAAGGAGATGACAAAGGAGGAACACCTGAAACATCAGAGGAGGCAAAAAGAGAGGTAAAATAGAGGAGAAGGGTCAATCGATTGTGTAAATCGAGTATATTTGTGCCCTGTCGATTTAGCCCTGTGTGAATATATTCCTGATGAATCCTAGTGACCAATATGAACCTCGGTGATGGAGTTATGTGTAGATAGGAGTTATGTGGAAATTATGAGCCGTGTGAGCTCTGTGTAATTGGAATAAATTTATGTTACTGAGAATCATTTTTTATGCTTAGCCATACCTGTAGAAGCATTTAGAGGGATCATGGTTCAAGGGGTTAAACGGTGTGCTAGACCTTGATTTGTATGAGTGACTGGACAAAATGAATGAGGAATAATGACGATATCTGCTCAAGAATCGAGATGATACAGAGGAAGGGTTTCAGTCGAAGATGGAGGTTGTAGAACAGAGGCGCAGAAGAAATACAAGTGGGCAGAGTTAATTCGAAATGGTGTATTGAGGAGTAGAATTGGAACCATGAGAGCAAAACCACGAAGGAGGAATAGTGAACGCAGTTTGGAGCAAACCCGGCGGGTTTGATCACACCGCTCTTGCGGAATAAGCGGTAATTCAGATTTCGGAGCGATTCCACAGGTTAGCCGACACGTGGCTCCAAGGGCTCGGGGAAAACCGCCTCCATTGCATGCCATCGCGCATTATCGTTTGTGCATCTCCACTGAGCGATATCCATTGGATCAACCAAAGTGATGCACCATGTCGTCAACCGTCGGATGTGGAAGGTCGTTGGCGCTGGGCCCCAACTCAAATTATGATGATCGGGACAGTAAAACTAAGGAATGGAATTAACCGAGGTATGTGTAATTCGGTTACATTGACAAAGGTTAATCGTATATATTGGGCGGTAAATCTTTATGGATGTTGGGTTATTTGTATGAATGAAGTTGCAAGGTGAAAAAAATGGAGAGCGAAAGTCAATTTAATTAAGCTCCATGAATCCAATGTAATTTTGTGATTTAATTTAATAAAGTGGGTCTACTCAAAGGTTGCCTCCGCATATGCCTGAAGAATTTAGGTTTATTTTTTAAACCATACAGAGTTGAAGATAAGATCCCAAGTCATAGATTGAGATATGAATTTTAGATCGAGTTAAGTTAGTAATATTTGCCATGGTCGAGCTCAGAAATTGTAACTAGAGTGCGGACTAAAAGAAGTGTTGAAGGTTAGAATGCAAAGTCAACCTTTTTAATATAGGGAGAGTTATAGAAAAATTCACCATATATATGATGTGTGGAAACCTGGTCATTTAACCAATGCTAAATAGATTGGTCCGAGTTGATTCAACTATGTGTTAAGCCATAGATTCTTCAAGGAGAAAATAGAGTATTGAAATTGCCCAGATCGACAGTTGTATTGAGTACAAATTTGCTGAATGCATTTTATATGCACAGAGAGAGAGGAAATATAGATCTGACGGAGGTAAACAGAGATTGCAGGTTTAACAGGTATACATGCACAGGTGCACACAATTGCAGTAAACCAAAGTATACAGAACATTCACTCAACAGCAGCAGAAAAGACAAATCCAGTAAAGCCTGTTAGCCACCCATATTTTTCCTATCATATCAGCTGGTGGTTAAATATAATTTGCAGCCTTCAAGAAACAGATTCAGTCCTAAATCTGTTGGTGCTTGAAGTCTTTTGGTGAAACTCATGTTGCTGGTTAAATCTTCATACCTATTTCCTTCTCCAAGCCTCTGAAATCCTATAAAAATCCACAGTCAAATACTGCTGCATTCCCCGTTTTTCCCCTCCCTTTCTTCCAACTTACCTCATTCTCCGCTTTCCTTTTGTTCATAAAAACCCCACAAAAACATATGTTTTCCCTTTAACCCTTCACACATTCCACTTCCCAAGGTTAAAAACTCACTTTTTAACTTATCAGACCCTTTTTCCTCTGAAAAATCATTGGAAATCATATAAATGGCATATTTTATGTGTTTTTGGTGTTTTAGCCCTTTTAAGCTAAGCCCTCGAGCCGTTTTCCTCCATATACCCGAGCGCCAGGACTGACTGCACAGTCCTTAGGTGCTAAACCTAAAAATACCATTTTCCTCCGTTCATTTCCCTTTGAAAACCCGAAAACCCATTTTATAAAGTTTAACGGGGAATAATTAAAATCACATGTTTTATTTCGCGATCAACCTGGACCGTCGATCTGCTCCCCAGATCCGACGGAGTGGAGCACATCTCACCAGGTGGACCCCCCCTTCTCCCGCGTCGTTTGTCAAGAAACCACCGGTTTCCATTTCACACCACCTTTTGAGCCACGGTGGTTTTCTCCCATCGGCCAGCGATTCCATACGTTGGCCGACACGTGTCCCCGCCACTATTTCAAAACCACCGTGCTATCACCTCATTTCGCGCGTTAAACTTCACACCATAACCATGCGGCGGAATCCACCCCCACCGTTTGATCTGGGACTTCCCATCCGACGGCTGCCGATCGCCTCACTTGCTCGACGTTTAACGGACATGCTCGCCCGTTAACCCATCCATCACGCGTCCAAGATTCAATCTCTACCGTCGATCTCTGGAGATCGACGACTATTATTCGCCCTCCTGATTCCATCGCCTGGTCAGACATTTTCCCGCTGACTTCCCGTTGCCCGATCTCGACCGTCGATTTCTGCAGATCGATGGTCCTGATTTAATCTTTCTTCAACCTTTTCCACGACTGCATCTCGGCCGTTGGATGATGCCATCCAACGACCCGCATTCCTCCGCACATTCCCCAAAGCAGATTGACCTATAAACTGGATTTTTTACGTGTTTTTTGTATTTTGCAGGGTTAAGGTCATTTGTTTGTGTTTTAAAAGGAAATTTCAGACCAGGAGGGTGACGATCCTCTACGTTTCGATTTCTCCAAGGAAATCACTTACAGAGTTAGTTTTCACATCTCTTCAATGTTTCCACATGCATTGGTGCCTTTCCCTACCTACGCAGCCCTGCACAACAGAGAAAACCATCAAAATCAATGCAGAAAAAGAGTATCAGAGATTGAAGACCAGAAATAAACCAGAACAGCAGATTAGTGGACAGATTTTTGGGGATTAAGGCTAAGACAGTTATCAAACGCCTAATCCCTGTATCTAAAACTCATATTAAGAAAAATCTAAAGTGTTTTATCAGAAAAACCCTCCACCGCCACAAATGGAGGCGAATTGATTCCTCCTAGCGACTACAATGCCACCTGTGCCTCGAAGTATTCCATCAAGAGCTGAATTTATTGATCAAAATCAGATATCGTGCCTCAAAGCAGCCAAAGAAATTACTTCTGCCATCAAATTTATTAACAGACGTCCGCAGAGTAACCCAAATTGTACACAGAGCCTCAAATGTCAAACAAAGCTCCCACCGAGCTATTTTCATAAATGTAAATCAGTTAATGCAGTAGAACACCTATATAATTTCTTCTTTGAGCCCCCAAGGGCCAAGAAAGACATTTATGACTGTATTAATTGGTTTGAGATCTTTTATCAGGTCTCACCTCCTCATCCTTCTATAAATATTTCAGTAGAATATGAGTGAGGGGTTGGTTGTTAATATAATTGCTGAAGCATTGTAATTGTCACTGAGCTGAAAACTCTTGATTGTAGATAGGATTTCACTGGCTCTTGGAGCTCTGCTTGTAACAGATAGGTTAGGTTGTGAAGAGAGATGGATTAAAACACTGGATCTGAAGATTGTAACTGGTTTGAAGCATCAATACAAGCTGATTTATGGGATCCTAGTCTATGCTGATGGTGATGTTATTCTCACTGTAACTTGTATTTTGTTTTTGTTTTCAATTTGTTTCATTTTCCACTATAAAGAACAGTTTAAACAGGGTTAGGACCTACTGTATATCAGTAACCTTCTCTGGCTGAAAAACCTTTATTTAAATGTTTTCTTTCGACTGTGTTATTTGAAAATGATTTAATTCGGTTTAAGTACAGGGATGTTGGCGTTCCCTCGTCTTATTGTCTTAGCTGAATGTTATTTTTAAATGTTACTTTCAATATATGTTGTGTGAAGATGAACTGAGGAAATTAAGGTTAGCCCTGAGTCCCTTTCTTATTTTCTCAACTATTTGATTGTTTCCCTTAGGATGTGTTAAAAGCTGACTAGTTTCAAAGTACTTATCAGATCTTAGACCATTATGTGTTATCTTTGAGTTTCCCTTTTGTTTTTTATATGTTTTTCTATCAGAATTGTATCAAAGGCTGGATAGTTTCAAAGTACTTACCAGATCCTAGTTTGCTTCTATGTTTTTCTTAAGTGCCTGGTCAAAGGCTGGCTAGTTTCAAAGTACTTACCAGATCCTGGGCTGCTCTTTGTTCTGCATCTGTCATTTCCCATTCTTATTGTATCACTCCATTCCATAAATTGAACTTTAAAGAGATCCTTAGGCATAGATGACTTGCCCCATAGACCACTCTTGAACTTGATTTGCTTCAATTAAATCCTCTTATGACTCCATAGCCCAATGGACTGAAAACCTGCCATAATTTTTCTTCTTGACCGAAGCTTACTCTTTTTGCTTGCAACTTCTCACTTTGTAACCTATTTTCATATAGATATTTCCACCTTAGACATCAACTATGTTCAACCATCCAAAAAACCAAACAAACCCTTGGACTTCATAACTAGCCTAATATCATTACCCTAAACTTCAAAGACAAATCCATCTTTGTACATATTGGAGAGATCCCTCTCCGGATTCAGGAGGGCTAGATCCTAGAATCCCAAAGTTGGTTGAAATGATGTTAACTCTATGATTGGACTTTTTCCAATCTTGCTTATTACAGAGACCTAACATTTCTGGCGACTCCACCGGGGATTTACAAACCTAGAGGTTATTAAGGATAATCATACGACATCAGAGATTTGGTTCATAGAGCATTTTCTTTATTAACCAGCTGGGGTCACCTAACATTTCTGGCGACTCCACTGGGGACTCAAACCCAGAATCTCTTTATATAAAACCTTGAGAGTAAAAGCAGCCTTTTCAAGCACTACCAAGAAATGGTAACCATGATGAGACTTGTTTGAATCAGTGACAATCTAGGTCAACCCTAGGATTCTCTTAAGTTTTTATCTAACCTTGGAAAATCAGCTGGCTTAGCCATAAGAGTATACTGTCTTTGTCTCACAACTGTAGCTAAGTTTTGAAGCAAAGTTAGGAAATTCTTGCAAACCACAAATAAAAACAATTCGGAAAATACCAAAAAGAGTTTCAGATTGGTAGTAAAACACTTGCTCTTACATTTCACTTACCATTGGATGTGTTTTACCTCATACTCTTAGACAGAGTCTGGAAAGGGCCAGGTAGCCTTCGGATCTCATCCTCTTTTAGAGGTGACATATCTGGTGAATGCCCTCCCAGTCAATCTCTGGTTAGAGTTTCTTGTGTTTTGGGATAGCCTTGAAAAGGGATGTCTCACAAGCACTGTGGTGGACAGTGTAATTCTTTGGACACACTCTAAACTTTCCACCTTGCGACTCCACAATCCTGAACAGACCTTAAGACTCCACTGGGAAGAACCCTAATCATTATAATATCCTTCAAAATCAGTTAGAAGGCTGTAGGATTAAAATTGTGAAAACAGATTAGTTAACCTCTCAAAGATTGTCATATCTGGTTGAAATTTTCTTGTTTATTTGGGTCTAAAAACATAGCATAGTGGCTCCTAGAAAGATTCGCACTAGAGCCCATCCTGACCCTGATCCACCTGAGATAGTTGATAACCGAGAAATAATCCTTAGGAAGTCTCCTAAGATACAATCTTCAACTGTTTTTAGATCATCCCTAAGAGCTAATTCAGTCCCTGAAAATCTTTCAGCTCTGCAACAATCACAAGCTGATTGAGTCAACCCATTTAGGACTAGGTCATTTGGTGATTTAGATTAGTTAGATTCTGAGTCTTCACATTCATCTCCGGAAACAAGTGAACCCCTTGGGAATAGAGAATCAACACCTCCTGATTTACATTTTCTACATAATCTAGGTGTCTCTCATCCAAGATCATCTCAGCAATCTACTGCTGTCCCATCCACTTCTATTCATCCCTCATCCACTGTTCAAACCACTTCATTTCAGCCCACCCCACCTCTTGGCAATCCACTCCCACCGCCTATCATGGCAGCATGGTATGCTCCCTTAGTCCTTCCTGTACCATTAGTCAATCTTCCATAGGACTATCAGTCCAAAATCCCATTGTATGATGCTAGCAATACTACAACAGCATCACAACATGTGGACAAGATGAATGACTACTTTGACAGAAATGAAATCGATGATGATTCTGTCAAACTTAGACTATTTGCTCAAAGTTTGGGGGGAGAAGCAAGAAAATGGTTTAAAGGTTTAGCCCCCCATAGTATTAATGATCTCCAAGGCTTCCATCAAACATTCTTAAACAAATGGGAAGTGAGGAAGAATCCTCTCCAAGTCCTTGCTGACTATAACAATCTACATAGAAACCCGGGGGAAAGTGTACAGGCTTATTGTACCAGATTTAACAGTGTGTATAATGCACTTTCTCCTGAACTAAAACCTCCACAGGGCTCAGCTTTAAACAAGTTTCCTGAAGGGTTTGATGCTGACATGACCTGTTCACTCAGAGAAAGAGATTTTGCAACCCTTGAAGATATGCAAAGAGGCGCTCTTTATGTGGAAGTTAACCTTATGGAGAAGAGAGAAAAGATGAATGCTGAAAAGAGAGTATCTTTTAGAGAGAAATCCACACCTTCCACCTCAAGCTCAAAAATGGAAAAAATGATGGAAGAAATGATGAAGAAAATGAGCATTCTAGAGAGAGCGCAAGCAAGTCTAAATCAAAATGATCCTCAAAACAGAAGCCAAAACCAAAATCAGAATGTTAGAAGGAATCAACCTCCAAACAGACCCAGGGAAGATGATCAATAGATCACTCCTCCATTTCATCAAAACTATGTCAGTGAGGTTGAGGAAGCGGATCAAATAACTGAGGACGATGATATAAACTTATTTGGGGTAGATGATGACAGCTTCGAGGTTCATTATGATAGGAAACAAGGTCTTTATACACCTTACGACGACAAAAGAGATGATAATGAAAATTATTATCAAAACATGGAAAATGTTGTCATAGAGCCTTCAAAGGAATATGAACTCAGAAGTAAATCTAATCAACAAACCCCCAACAACAAAACCTCTAACAAGCCTTCTCAAAACAACACTGCAACCAAGCCTAAAACAGTCAAACAAAAAGACAAAACAGTGGCTAATAATTCTGGTAAAGGTAAAGAGAAAGACACTCAAAATCTGGAAAAACAGAGTGCAAACATCAGTAGTACTAACACTTCAGCTAGTACTCCTATTATAACCGCTGTGTCAACTGTAGATAAAAAAAATCAGCAAGTTGTTGTTGCTGATAAAGTGGCAGTAAAAAAGGCTGAAACAAACACCTTAAAGAATAAAATTCCTTTCAGTCTGGAACAGGAAATCTCAAAGATTAAAATTTCTGTTCCTTTGACTGAGTTAGCTGCCCAACATGTATATAGGTCCAAAATTTTGAAGGCTTTGAACCTAGAAGAAAATGAGGATACACTCAATCTTAATGACGACCAGCCAGAGCTTATTTTTGGTCCAAAGATTGAAGGTAAGTTTCAAGAGGGACCTGTCCCTCCCTTCTATGTAAGTTTGAACGTTCATGACAAAATTTTGCACAATGTTATGCATGACTTAGGCGCTTCCCATAATTTAATGCCAAAAGCTGTAATGGAAAGCCTGGGTCTTGAAATTACCAGACCTTACAAAGACTTGTACTCCTTTGACTCAAGCAGAGTTAGATGTCTAGGATTGATCAAAGACCTCTGTGTTATTTTAGCCCAAATTCCAACCAAGTGTTTAGTCATGGATGTTGTTGTGGCTGATGTACCCCCAAAGTATGGAATGCTTTTATCAAGATCTTGGGGGGCTAAGTTACAGGGGACCATTCAAATGGACATGACCTATGCGACTATCCCTATTTTCAATCAGAATAGAAGATTTTACAGGGAGTCCCACATGCAATACATAGTTACAAGTCAAGACAGGCCTCAAAACTCTCCTCTGTATGCTATAAGTACGATCCTTGATTCTTTTATCATGTTTAATGATGAAGCCCTCACAAAACAAATCACTTTACCAGGGTCAATGGCTGAAATGGAGGAAGAGGAGTACAACTCTGAACTCTCAAGACAGTTTACTGTATCTGAAAATCCTAGCAAACCAAACACAGGTCTTGAACTACGAATCATCAATCCATTGCTGTTAAACCTTGACAGTCAAGAGAACAATCCTCAACCCGATGAAAAACTTGAGGGGTCAAA
Source organism: Pinus albicaulis (assembly GCA_034641835.2). Taxonomy (NCBI): domain Eukaryota; kingdom Viridiplantae; phylum Streptophyta; class Pinopsida; order Pinales; family Pinaceae; genus Pinus; species Pinus albicaulis. The sequence goes on along the minus strand of CM076575.1, from coordinate 543,627,904 downwards.
TCATACTGAAGACATTCACCAAACTGATAAAACTAAAGATGATCCTCTCTGGACTATGTATTTTGATGGGTCATGCACTAGAACGAACACTGGTGTAGGTGTCTGGATTACTAACACTGATAGCAAGCAACAAGGATGTATTTCTCGCAAATTGAAATTTCAATGTTCAAACAACATAGCAGAATACTAATCCCTGCTCTTAGGCTTACAGTTGCTGAAAAAGCTAGGTGCCAAGAGAATCAATGTATATGGGGATTCTGAATTAATCATTAGGCAAGTCAATGGGGAGTATAATGCAAATCACCCTAGACTTAGGGCCTACAGGAATGATGTCATGGATCTTTTGAAAACATTTGAGGAGGCCAACCTGGGTTTTGTCCCAAGGAAAAGAAACATTGCAGCCCACAATTTAGCCTTTGCTGCTAGAACCTGCCCAATGCTATATGATGACACATCTCAGATTAAATTCAGACCAGCTGTCCCGGATAACAAGAAATATTGGCAGGTGTTTGATGGAGATAAACAAATAGAAGACTTCATGCAATTCAGAAATGAGTTTGAACTCCATAGCTCAGATTCAGACTGCAGTGAAGAAAATTTTCTTGGTGAAGAAGAGCCGTCTCCTGAGCTTGTAGATATTAACCTTCAGACTAGCAAACTTAGAAACCAAACAGAGTTGAGTGCAGAATCTGAAACAGAGGAGTTGGAAACTCTGCATTCTAAGGATGATAGTTTGCCCAAGGGTTTGGCCCCTCTAGAAGAATTGTTTGATTTTAATGATGTGGTCAATAAACCTAAACTGGAACCTGTAGAAATTGAAGTGGAGGAATGTAATATAGGCAGTGAGGAAAAACCGAAAATGATCAAACTGTCCAAAACTTTGCCAGCTCACATTAAACTCAAATACATAGAGCTGTTCAAGGAATTTTCTGATGTTTTTGCATGGAGTTACGAAGATCTTAAGTCCTATGACATGGAAATAATACAGCACAAAATCCCTCTTAAATAAAACCAAAAACCATTCAAACAGAAACTGCGGAGAATAAACCCTGTCCAGTTACCATTGGTTAAGAAGGAAATCATGAAGATGCACAATGCTGGTATTATTGTCCCTATTAGGTATTCTGAGTGGGTGTATAATCTGGTGTCTGTTAGGAAGAAAACTGGAGAAATCAGGCTTTGTATAGACTTTAGAAATTTAAACAAAGCTTCATTAAAAGACAACTACCTTTTGCCCAAGATGGATCATATTTTACAAAGGGTGGTGGGGTCTAAAAGAATTTCTTTGCTAGATGGCTATTCAGGGTACAATCAAGTCTTAGTCCACCCTGATGATCAATTAAAGACGACCTTTACTACACCATGGGGCACTTTCATGTATTTGAAAATTCCTTTTGGTCTAATGAATGCTGGAGCAACCTTTCAAAGAGCCATGGACATAGCATTCTCGGAAGAATTGGGCTTCTTCATCATTATCTATCTTGATGATGTAACTGTGTTTTCAAAAACAGATGAAGAACACTTAAAACATTTGAGAAAAATTTTCGAGAAATGCAGGAAGTTTGGAATATCTTTGAGCCCTAAGAAGACTTTATTTGGTCTCTAAGAAGGTAAACTTCTTGCGCACATAATTTCAGAAGAGGGTATAAAGATAGATCCAAAGAGGATAGAGGCCATATTGCAAATCTCTCACCCTCGAAACATCAAAGAGCTGCAGTCTTTCATTGGAAAGATCAACTTTTTGAGAAGGTTCATCCCCAACTTGGCTGAGCTCCTTAGGAATATCACAAATATGTTAAAGAAGGAGCAAGGGGTAAAGTGGACCTTGGAAGTAAAGACATCCTTTGAGCTGGTTAAACAAGCATTAACCAAAACACCGGTTCTCATAAGTCCTGATTTTTCAAGGTATTTTTATATCTTCTCATTTGTATCAGAACATACCATAGCTGTTGTCCTTTTACAGAAAAATCCACAAGGACAAGAGCAGCCTATTGCATTCTTTAGCAAGGCATTAAGGGATTCCCCTTTGAAGTATAACATTATGGAGAAGCAGGCTTTTGCTTTGGTAAAGGCTTTGAAAGACTTCAGAGTATACATCCTTCACTCACACATTATTGCCTTTGTCCCAAATTCAGTGGTTAAAGACATCCTAACACAGGACCCAGATGGTAAGAGAGGTAAGTGGATTGCTGTTATTCTTGAATATGATTTAGAGATAAAACCCACCAAGCTCATCAAAGGCCAAGGCCTAGCTAAATTAATGGCCAAGTCAAATTGTGAAGTTCTTGATATTAATATGATTAATGCTTTGGATGACCAAGAATAATTCTCAGCCCCCATTGTTGAAGACCATTTTGTGAATTCTCCTTGGTATACGGATATTGTTTATGTTTTGCTTAATCTAAATACACCTCTTGGTTTATCAAAAACAAAGGCAAGATTCCTAAAGTTAAAGGCTATAAACTATTGCATTATTGATAAATGTCTTTATTGGAAAAATGCAAGTGGTGTATTGCTTAAATGTTTGCCCGAGTTTGATGCAGAAAAGATTAAGCAGGAATTCCATGAAGGAGAGTGTGGAGGTCATTTATACTGGAAGGCAACAGCCAACAAAATTTTGAGGGCTGGTTTCTATTGGCCCACTCTTTTTCCTCATGTACATAAGATGACCACTACTTGCCATAAATGCCAATTGTTTGAAGGCAAGAGAAAAATGCTACCCCTTCCTCTGCATCTGATCACTGTTGAAGCCCCTTTTCAACAATGGGGACTGGACTTCATAGGAGAAATCCATCCACCATCTTCTGCTCAGCATAGGTGGATTCTTACTGCCACAGACTACTTCACTAAGTGAATAGAAGCCATTCCTTGTAGGCAAGCCAATGATTCAGTTATCATAAAATTTTTGGAGACTAACATCCTCTCCAGATTTGGCTGTCCTACCAAGATCATCACAGACAATGCAACAACATTTGGAAGCAAGAAAATGGTTGAATTCTGTCACAAGTATTAGATAAAATTGGGACACTCCACAGCCTATTACCCTCAGGGTAATGGACTTGCAGAATCTTCCAACAAAAGCCTAGTGAACATAATCAAGAAACTGTTGGAGGACAATAAAAAGTCTTGGCACACAAAGCTGATCCATGCACTTTGGGCCGACAGATTAACTTTAAAGAAATCTATTGGTACGTCACCCTTCCAGATGGTGTATGGTACAGATGCAATTTTTCCTAACAGGCTTGGTGTACCAGTTATGAAGTTAATTCAAGAGTTGCAGAATGAAGAAAATTACATAATCAGAAGAATAAATCAAACCATTCATCTTCAGCAAACCAGAGAGGAAGTGTATAACAAATCATTACAGAAACAAGACAGTATCAAGAAGATATTTGATATAAGAACAAAGGCCAGCAATTTCAAGATTGGGGACAAAGTTTTGAAGTGGGATTCAAGGAGGGAAGACAAGGGAAAGCACGGAAAGTTGATAATCTATGGCTTGGCCCTTACTCTATTCATTCAGTCGCTGGTAATAATGCATTTTTCTTACAGGAACTAGATGGAACATAATTGTTTGGGGGTCCTGTCAATGGCAGGATGCTTAAGCATTACTTCTCTTAATCCATTTTATGTTTTGAAGCCTTTTCATCTTTTTTCCATTATGAATAGTCCATCCCCCATTGCATTCAAAGTTATGAAAAATCAAAAAATACAAAAACAAAGAAAAAAATGAAAAGAGGGCAGGAATCAAAACAAGAAAGGCAAAGCCCCATGCCAAAAAGAGAAACAAATGCTGAAAGTGTGCAAGCTCAAATGCCACTCCTCAAGAACACACTTCTAGTTAGTCAAACAGCCTAATCTTGACTAATTAGCTTTTGATTTTTTTTGCTGATAGGATAGTGAATTTGATTTGCCAAACTGTTCAATCTTGGCTTATCAGTAGATAGATTAGGTTAGAAATTGAAGGTTCAAACAAACTCAAAATATGAACCAAAGTTTCCAAAGGGAGATGACTCAGATCTATGTTAAATTATGAGTCAAAGAATGCAAAGATCTGGTTCTAATCAGTTTAAAATGTGAACCAGAAGAAAAGCAAAGACAGCTCAAAAGCAAAGTAAAAGCAAAGCTGTGAAGAAAAGAAAAGGCCATGATAAGAGACTTTCAGATCTTAAGCCTCCCATTTTGTTTCTATTTTTTCTGCAAATAATAATCTAAAAAAGAAGCAAGAGCTTTATGCTATAGATCAAGGCTATCAAACAATCAACTTTCTTGATCAAATTGTTTTTAAATTTCCGCTTTAATTTAGAGACGAAAGCTCAAGGATGCTAATCCAACAGAGCAAGAGAATAGGTAGAGAAATATTTGAGCTCAACTCTTTAATCTGAGTTCAAGGAGAAATAAGGAATAGAAGTAGATTAGTTTTTTATGCTTTCAAAAGAATAAAATTTTGTGAAAAGAGTTTGCCAATCCAAGTGCACTCTGATGAAGAAAAAATGTTAGATCAGTAGGATTGGGTAGGTAGAGGTTGTATTGATGAAGTTCATATTTCTTTCATGACTGATATTACTTTTCAGAACAAAGCCAGAGCAAATAATGGATCAGGCACCAGTCAGCATCCCAGAGAAATCAAGTCTGAATTCTTGATGCCTTCAGGAAGGCACCATCCCCAAGTGGAGCTGCTGCTAGCCACCCATATTTTTCCTATCATATCAGCTGGTGGCTAAATATTCTTTGTAGCCTTCAAGAAACAAATTCAGTCCTAAATCTGTTGGTTCTTGAAGTCTTTTGGTGAAACTCATGTTGCTGGTTAAATCTTCATACCTGTTTCCTTCTCCAAGCCTCTGAAATCCTATAAAAATCCACAGTCAAATACTACTGCATTCCCCTTTTTTCCCCTCCCTTTCTTCCAACTTACCTCATTCTCCGCTTTCCTTTTATTCATAAAAACCCCACAAAAACATATGTTTTCCCTTTAACCCTTCACACATTCCACTTCCCAAGGTTAAAAACTCACTTTTTAACTTATCGGACCCTTTTTCCTCTGAAAAATCACTGGAAATCATATAAATGGCATATTTTATGTGTTTTTGGCGTTTTAGCCCTTTTAAGCTACACCCCCGGGCCATTTTCCTCCATATACCCGAGTGCCAAGACTGACCGCTCAGTCCTTAGGTGCTAAACCGAAAAATACCATTTTCCTCCATTCATTTCGCTTTGAAAACCCGAAAAACCCATTTTATAAAGTTTAACGGGGAATCATTAAAATCAAATGTTTTATTTCGCGATCAACCTAGACCGTCGATCTGCTCCCCAGATCTGACGGAGCGGAGCACATCTCACCAGGTGGACCCCCCCTTCTCTCGTGTCGTTTGTCAAGAAACCACCGGTTTCCATTTCGCACCACCTTCTCAGCCACGGTGGTTTTCTCCTGTCGACCAGCGATTCCATACGCTGGCCGACATGTGTCCCCACCACTATTTCAAAACCACCATGCTATCACCTCATTTCGCGCATTAAACTTCACACCATAACCATGCAGCAGAATCCACCCCCACCGTTTGATTTGGGACTTCCCATCCGACGGCTGCCGATCGCCTCACTTGCTCGACCTTTAACGGACATGCTCGCCTGTTAACCCATCCATCGCGCATCCAAGATTCAATATCCGCCGTCGATCTCTGCAGATCGATGGCTATTATTCGTCCTCCTGATTCCATCGCCCGGTCAGACATTTTCCTGCTGACTTCCCGTTGCTCGATCTCGACCGTCGATTTCTGCAGATCAACAGTCCTGATTTAATATTTCTTCAACCTTTTCCACGACTGCCCAGATTTGATCTCGGCCGTTGGATGATGCCATCCAATGGCCTGCGTTCCTCCGCACATCCCCAAAGCAGATTGACCTATAAACTGGATTTTTTACGTGTTTTTTGTATTTTGCAGGGTTAAGGTCATTTGTTTGTGTTTTAAAAGGAAATTTTAGACCAGGAGGGTGACGATCCTCTACGTTTCGATTTCTCCAAGGAAATCACTTACAGAGTTAGTTTTCACGTCTTTTCAATGTTTCCACAAGCATTGATGCCTTTCCCTACCTGCGCAGCCCTGCACAACAGAGAAAACCGTCAAAATCAATGCAGAAAAAGAGTATCAGAGATTGAAGACCAGAAATAAACCAGAACAACAGATTAGTGGATATATTTGTGGGGATTAAGGCTAAGACAGTTATCAAATGCCTAATCCCCAGATCTAAAATGTAGATTAAGAAAAATCTAAAGTGTTTTATCAGAAAAACCCTCCACCGCCACAAATGGAGGCGAATTGATTCCTCCCAGCGACTACAGCGCCACCTGTGCCTCGAAGTATTCCATCAAGAGATGAATTTATTGATCAAAATCAGATATCGTGCCTCGAAGCAGCTGAAGAAATTACTTCTGCCATCAAATTTATTAACAGACGTCCGCAGAGTAACCCAAATTGTACACAGAGCCTCAAATGTCAAACAAAGCTCCCACCGAGCTATTTTCATAAATGTAAATCAGTTAATGCAGTAGAACACCTGTATAATTTCTTCTTTGAGCCCCCAAGGGCCAAGAAATACATTTATGACTGTATTAATTGGTTTGAGATCTTTTATCAGGTCTCACCTCCTCATCCTTCTATAAATACTTCAGTAGAAGATGAGTGAGGGGTTGGTTGGTTGGTTGTTAATGTAAATTGCTGAAGCATTGTATTGTAACTGAGCTGAGGACTCTTGATTGTAGATAGGATTTCACTGGCTCTTGGAGCTCTGCTTGTAACAGATAGGTTAGGTTGTAAAGAGATATGGATTAAAACACTGGATCTGAAGATTGTAACTGGTTTGAAGCATCAATACAAGCTGATTTATGGGATCCTGGTCTATGCTAATGGTGATTTTATTCTCACTGTAACTGGCATTTTGTTTCTGTTTTCAATTTGTTTCATTTTCCAATATAAAGAACAATTTAAACAGGGTTAGGACCTACTGTATATCAGTAACCTTCTCTGGCTGAAAAACCTTTATTTAAATTTTTTCTCTCAATCGTGTTATTTGAAAATGATTTGATTCAGTTTAAGTACAGGGATGTTGGCGTTCCCTCATCTTGTTGTCTTAGCTGAATGTTATTTTTAAATGTTACTTTCAATATATGTTGTGTGAAGATGAACTGAGGAAATTAAGGTTAGCCCTGAGTCCCTTTCTTATTTTCTCAACTATTTGATTGTTTCCCTTAGGATGTGTTAAAAGCTGACTAGTTTCAAAGTACTTATCAGATCTTAGACCATTCTGTGTTATCTTTGAGTTTCCCTTTTGTTTTTTATATGTTTTTCTATCAGAAGTGTATCAAAGGCTGGATAGTTTCAAAGTATTTACCAGATCCTAGTTTGCTTCTATGTTTTTCTTAAGTGCCTGGTCAAAGGCTGGCTAGTTTCAAAGTACTTACCAGATCCTGGGCTGCTCTTTGTTCTGCATCTGTCATTTCCCATTCTTATTGTATCACTCCATTCCATAAATTGAACTTTAAAGAGATCCTTAGGCATAGATGACTTGCCCCATAGACCACTCTTGAACTTGATTTGCTTCAATTAAATCCTCTTATGACTCCATAGCCCAATGGACTGAAAACCTGCCATAATTTTTCTTCTTGACCGAAGCTTACTCTTTTTGCTTGCAACTTCTCACTTTGTAACCTATTTTCATATAGATATTTCCACCTTAGACATCAACTATGTTCAACCATCCAAAAAACCAAACAAACCCTTGGACTTCATAACTAGCCTAATATCATTACCCTAAACTTCAAAGACAAATCCATCTTTGTACATATTGGAGAGATCCCTCTCCGGATTCAGGAGGGCTAGATCCTAGAATCCCAAAGTTGGTTGAAATGATGTTAACTCTGTGATCGGACTTTTGCCAATCTTGCTTATTACAGAGACCTAACAAAGCCAAAGTCCAGAAAAGGAGCTGAGTGGTATTGAAATGTGTAACTGAAAATGTAAATATTTTTTGCGTTTTATATTGTTTGTGATGCAAAGGAAAGTGTCCAAAGGAAAATAAAAATCCCACTATAGCATGGAAATTTGTACATATTGTTATAATTTTAAAAATGAGTTGGATAAAGGAATAAGAAGACAGAAGCCAAAGAGTCATGACTGTTCACTCCAAATTCTTTGTGAAAAACAAACAGTCATGTGAGGAACTCTATATATAATATCAACCTGATATGAAAAAAGAGGAGAGGTTAGAGAGAGTAAATATAGAGAATGCAGAATATAGAAGAGTGAGGTAGAGAATATTAAGAAAAGAAGAGCAGAAAGAGATGCTACAGAACAGAGCTGATATCTGAGGTAAATCAACAAACATTCAGTTTGATAAATTGAGGAAGTTGGAGCTTCCCTATCAAGTTGCAGCTTGATAGCCGTCAGTTGTATCTGATTGAGGTTTGAGCCTCCTTTAGGTTGGTTCCTGCAGAAAATTGAAGGGATTTGGTGCTTCCTTGCAAGTTGTAGCTTGTAGAATTGAGGTTGGAGCCTCCTGTAGGTTGGTGCCTGCAGAAAAATAGTGGTGAGAGCGAGTTGGAGCTTGCCTTTGCATCACAACAATATTAAGATGTGGTTTTCTCCCTTTATGGGTTTCCACTTATATCTAGTGTCTCTGTGCATGATGTTTATGTGTTGATCTGATTTATATCATCTGCTTAATACCTGTTGCTCTCATATTAAGTCTACTATTAAATTATATTAATACTTGCTGCTCACATTCTAAGATTACTCACACATTAAGTTGGACATGAAATGAAGGTGTAAATAAGTTTTAATGAACAGTTTTAAAATTCCATGAATGTGTTAAACTAATTCACCCCCCCCCCCCCTCTCAGTTTACTAAGGGTTCAACATGTTGGTCCTTTTTCCCTGACCTAGCTTCCTCTTTGACCTAATTCACTCATCCAACACCTCAAAATTCAATCAATCAAACCCCTGTGTTACTATACCTAGCCTAATATCTTATTGATCTAGTCATCTTGGCTAATATTGATTGGAGAGAGCCCTCTCTTGCCTAGTAGGGCTAGCTACTTGGAAAAATATTGGTTTGTGGTTACCTTTGCTGGTCTCTTCTCAGCCTCGGAGATCCAGTTGAATGCTAACACAATTGACATGATTCAATTATTAAAGTGTAGGTTGTATGTTGTTGTGGGGGGTAGGAAGAAAGGGATGCAAGATTTAGATGACATGACTTCTGATGAATTATGAATTTAATTGATAAGGATTGGAAAAGACTAAAGTGATCCATTTAGGAATAAGGGGCTGCATATTTATTACTTACTGCAAAATCATTACTGTAGAAGAAAAACATCAGCTAATAATTCACATAAAATATATACATTAAAACATCATACTTACCAACAGATTTTTGTTGTTTGTAGGTCTTTGGAGGTTTGTAGATGCAGTGGTAGGAAAAGTAGTAATAAGAAACAATGTCAAAGAAAAAAATAGAGATAACTAAAATGCAAGGTGTTAAGGTCCCATGATTTGGCAGATTGGTAAGCCAAATGACAAGGTAACATCAAACCAACTTTGGAGCCCTAGGACTTAGCCTTCCTGGACTCAGAGAGGGATCTCTCCATTATGCAAAGGATGTAAACTTGTTTTCTTTTTATGTATTTTATTTTAGGCTAGTTGTTAAGTATGTTTTGGTTTGTTTTAGGTTTTTTGAGGGAGAACTTATCAAAGGATAACGAGATCAAAATTTTTTCAGATCAACTGGGCTATGGGGTCGATAAGGTCGAGACTGTCTCAAATGGAGGACAAGGTATATTGCAAGGCTGATTTGGTCGAGATAAATGGATTCTTTGCGCATAAGTGAAATGAGATGCACACTAAGTTTGTGAAAGACAAAGAGGTTTTAAGCATAAATAGTTTTACAACAAACATCCATGTGGTATGGATAACCATTGATCACTATAAATGAAACTGAAACTGATAGATGCATAAAATAAAAATTCAGGTGATACATAGAAGTATAAGACCCTCTAACTTTGGGAAAATCACCTTCATAATTTTGGGAAAATAAATAAGAAAAAAAAACAACTCAATCTATGAAGAGGGAACTCCTAAACATCATATTTTGAGCTATTAGGACTTTGAAACAAGACTGCAGAGCATGGGCCAAGGGCAAGATCGAAACAAGAACTCTTTGGCTTAACTAGACAACCAATACTTCAAAGAAAGATTTCAGTGATGGGGTTTTGATTAGATATGAGTAAGCAGGGCATACCGTGAATCATACTAGATAGCATACATAATAAGCATTAATGAAACTGATAACAAGTTCGTAGGGTATGAAAGAGTAGTTAAGAATTCTTTGACATAACCAAGAAAGAAGAAAAACATAGAAGCTGTAATGAATCAGGAAACTTGAGGTGCCTCCATGGGCATGTCTCAAATCTATTCTTTAATGACCTAAAACAAGCAAGAAGCATGAAAACATGTATGATAAACTAAGGAAACATAACAGATAAGGAACACAATACCATTCACCAAGCCATGGAATCCTACAAACAGTCCTCCTCCACCATCCAAGTCAAACAAGAAGTCATCCACTTCATGAGACAAAGTATTTCTTCAAAGCTTGTAATACTATGTATTTCTATATAACATCAAGTTCAGCCTCTTGTTAAAATTAATTATCTTGGAATATATAGGCCAAAGAGGAAGAAACTATCCTAGAGCATCTAGAAGGCCATTGGCCTAATACAAATATCTGATTTTATCCTTGAGGCTTTGCAAAGTCCAAGGCACAAAATATCTTCAAAAATATTTACTTAAGCAAATAATAGAAATAAAATTGACTTTTAATCACTGACATGGAGATAAAAATAGCTAAACGCACATTTGGGGGAGCATATTCAGAAAATTGCCTTTTTAGCCAAAATGCTACAGGAGCGTAGCAGCAGAAAGAAGCCTGTTTTACAGACAACTTTTGAGGGACCTCCCGATGTCTAAATGAGGCTTGTGATAGCACATTGGAAATCCCAAGATGTCTAGTTTCTGGAACTACTTGATTTTTCCCAAACTGATCCCTGGAAGTCTGTCAAAAGGTGGACTAAGCGAAAAAACCCAGGGGGTCTCATCTGCTGATATGTGAGGCAGAAAGGTGAATTATGACTGATTTTTGCCTCTTTGGGGGACCAAAACACCTCCTTTGGATTTGAAAATTTGTGAGTAGATGCCCCCAAATTTAATCCATCCAAAAAAATCACTTTCATGAGCTGAGGATGCTCCTAGCACCCATGGAAGCACCTTGAAAAATGTGCAATTAGGGCCAAAAAACACAAAAAACAAAATCATGTCAAAATTTGCTCAATTTTGGCGAGAAAGCCCCTTATGGGTTCTTAGAAGCATGCAAGGAAGCTGAGGCCAATATTTCAAGCCTAGATATGCATGTCTCCACCTTTTCTACTAGGCGCCTCTTCCGGGCAATTTTGAGTCTTTCTTGAGCAAGTTTGAGCCTTCTTTGGGAAAATTGGTTCAATTTCTTGTAGTGCCCAGTCATCTTCCTCTGCAGATCCAAGTCTCTATTTTCTTTCTCTAATTTATCCTCCAAATTCTTTTTGGCTCTTTCAAGCCATGATTCTTTATCATTTTATATTTCTTGGGCGAGCAATTGTGTGAGAGGATAAGATCGAACAAGGGCTGCTTCTTCTTCCTTCTTTTTCTCCAAATCTTTCCTAAGACCCATAGTCTGATGCCTTTTTCTTATTGGCTTCTCTTCTTCTCCAGTATCATCAAATTCGCCCATATACTCTTTAAGCTTGACTTGTGCTTTGTAGGCTTCCCTTTGGTATTTGAAAGCTTCGGCCTCATAAACTGCCAATTGACCACTCATTTGTTTATTTTTCATTTGTAGAACATGTATGAGGTCCTTTGACCTTTCTATATCAATTTCCAAGTCATGGATTTGGGCTTCTATGTTTTGCAGAAGAGACTCAAGAATTATAGCTTCATCATCTCCAACATCACTGTCTATTTGTATGATGTCAAACTCCCTTTCTTTTTCATGACTACTCTCCTGCTGTTCATCTTTTTCTTTACCCTTGCCTTGGATAGAATTCTTTGTCCTTTTTATCTTTGGAAATTCAAAAATACTCTTCTTAGGAAATTTTCCTCTACTCCTTAGTGCTCTAGTGACATTGCTAGTCACTGCTGGAGTGATTTTTTTCTTTGTGGATTTGGTGTTTTTAGGCTTCACCACTTTTGGAGGAAGAGTCATGGCCCCTTGCCTAGGAGAGGCAACTAGCACATGCTATTGGCTATGTTGAGGAGAATAGAGAGGAGGTTTCATTACTTGAACTTGTTCAACTTGGTCCTTTACCCTACTGCCTCCATCATTACTTGCTTTGCTGCCCTGTTCATTGTTTTTCTCACTGTTTTGAGTTTGTTTAGGATTTCTAGCTTCATTATCTCTTTTTGCTGTTTGACCTCCTTCCTTGCCTGTCTGTGGACTACCTTGTTTAACCTCCTTACTGTCTTGAACTTGTTGAGGGTTGCCTTCAATAGGACTATTTTCTTTGGGACTGTCTTCATTTTCATTTTGCATGTTGTCACCTCCTTCACTGTTCTCCTTAGATTCTATGTGTGGGCTGCCATCATGATCAATGCTTTGCTGGGAGGCACTTTTTTCACTGTCTCTTTGATTGGTTTCATGAATTTGTTGAGGACTGTGGTGTTCCTCATCGTTGCTTTGAACATTTTCCTTTTGCTCTTCATCAACACTACTTTGCACCTCTTCTTCCTCACTATTTCCTTGCTCATTTTCACTGCTATGTTTGTTTTCATCATCACTAATTTTTTGATCATGGTCGCTGCCTTGTTTGTCTTCATCATCAGTAATTTGTTGAGTGCCATTGACTTCCTTATCCCTTGGTTAGTTTTCTTCACCATCACTAGTTTGCTGCTCATGGTCACTGCCTTGTGATTTGTCACTTGGTTCATGCTCACTAATTTTCTTAGTGTCCCTATGTTCCTCATCACCACTAACCTCATGCCTGCTTTCAAAATACTGCTCTTTTTCACTGTCAATCATGGGTGATTTTTGCCTTTGAGGAGTATTTTGACTTGATGGAGGAGAGACATAGTGAGTGGAGGGTGAGGAGGATATGTGATATGGGCCATGAGATGAAGAGGTAGTGGAAAAATCTGGATGAGAAATGAAAGTCTCCCAAGACACTCCTTTCTTTGCAAGCTGGTGAAGGATGATGATTTTGATGAGAGAATGATGGAAAAGACTAGCTTTTTGTTGAGCAAGAGGTCTCTTTTGAAAAAGGGAGGACATCTTGTCTATGCTTTTACAGAGGAAGAAAGGTAGGTTCAACAACTGAGTTCTTGTTAAATGCATGAGAAGCCTGATGTGATAGGAATAAATCCGGGAAAACCTCCCTTCACATGTGAAATAGTTCACGATGACTCTCATGAGGGGGGCATAGCTGCTCAATAAGTGAGAAAAAGGAAATATAGCTTGGCAAGCATCCTGATGGTTTGGTTTTAAGAAAGGTTTATAGTGATTTAGATCTAGGTATGCTTGTTTGAACCACTTTTCTCCTATATAAGGGATCTTAGTTGCTTTGGAGACAGCCCTAGGAGTGCATTTAAAGTCTAGACCTGCTAGGTGGACATGTTTTCCTTGCAGCCTTAGGGCAAACAGTTGTGTTAAGGGAGGGTAATTGGTGACCTCCTGGAATTTTTGGAAAAAATCAAGGCAGCCCACCTCATGGAAGTTAAAAAGAATTGAAGGGGATTCATTTACTTCTTGAGTTGTCACAGGCTCAAACCTTTTGTGAAATCCACCCTTGCTGGCCTTCTTTGGAGGCATTGTTTTGTTTAGGTTTTTCTTTTATCAAAATGAGGCCTTCAAAATGAACTAAAAATATAACTCTCCTTTGAGCACTATTTTTCTCTTTTAACTAGAAACCAGGTTCTTTTAATGAAAATGTGTTTCCTTCCTAAGAACTATGCTTTTCCGACTTTGAAATTTCTGAGTTATGTCCTTTAATATTTTACACCAAACAAATTTTGTATACTGATAATAGTCGCCTTCTTCCTTAAACACTATCTTATTGTATCTAGCAAACAGAGTGTTTTTAATAAAAACTGTGTTTTCTTCCTTCAATGGGACTGTGTTTTTCTTCTTAACCCAATTGACTCTTAACACCTCTTCAAATTCAGAAACTTAGGCAAAGAGCACAGTAAATACCTCTTAAAACTTATGTGTGCTTTTTGGAGAAATATTCATCGTGCAAAAAATTGGTTTTGAGGAGAGATGGAGGCTGTTTGAGTGGCGCTACGCTCCTGTGCACAGGCGCATAGTGCCTGCACTCTGCAGTGTGTTATAGGGTCGAGCCCTAGGCACCTGCTGAACGCCGGGCGGGCTGGTCGGTTGACATGCACAGGTGCATCGCACGCTGCTATAGGCGCATTGTGCCGTGTGCAAATTTCTTCTGTGAATGCCTACAGGCACGTTGCGTCTTGCCACAGGCGTGTCGCGTCTCCAAACTCTTAGCAATTTGCTTGCCCAAGGTTCAAAAAGAACATTTTTCTTCTGTCCGCTTGTAAAATGGAAAGTGGACCTATCTTTGAGAGCTTTTATAACTCCTTTTAAAAACGTTTTGAATGCCTTTTCCCTCCTTTTGGTGATTTACCACTTTTTTCCTTTGTGTTTGTAAAGAAAAATGGTTTTTTTTGTTTTTTGGAGGGATTTCCTTTTACCAATTTCTTTATCCTTTTTTGAAAGGTGTAATCACAACAAGACCCTTTAAACTCAGTATTTGCCCTGATGGTCTTTCTTAAAGACAGAGTTATCACTTGATGACTTGGCCCTCTGGTTATTTGTGAAGGAGGCCTCTTTAAAACATTTTCTGGGCATTTTTGATATTTTTATGTTTCAACTTCATGCATCCAAGCTCTGTCTGTCAAGAAAGCTTCCCTCAAAACTTTGACCTTGTCCTTATTATCTGAAAATGTTAGCAAAAACATCATTACTACATCATATCAACGCCATATGTAAATCCTCTGTTTATGATGTGAAGGAGGTCTTTTCATATAAGTTTTCTCTGTTACTTTGAGTAGACCATCATGAGTAAAATGTGAACTTGTCCACTAGACACTCTTGAATATCTTCAAATAAACTGAGCCTCTGCTCATTTTTGGAGGAGGTCATCTATTTGATAAACTGCATGGGTGCCTTTTGATCTCTATTAACCAAATGAACAATGTCTATGAGAAAAATGTTTGTGGTTCTTTAGACAAACTATATTTATCTCTCAAAAGATATTCTATGCTTGTCATTAAGGGGGGTTTCTTTAGGACTATGAAGGGTGCCCTTTCTCCTTTGGAAGGAGGTCTTTGATCTATCAGTTTTTAACCTTTGAGAAAGGATACCTTTTCCAAATCTAGGCCCTTTGAGACTGTACCTTTATCCTATGCCTATCTTTTGAAAGAGGCTTCCTACACACAGTCTTTGTGACCCTTCAGACTTACTATAAGGTGCCCTACTTATCTGCTGATGGATGTTTTTAAAAATATAAAGCTTTATTCACATCAAAACTGTGA
Source organism: Pinus albicaulis (assembly GCA_034641835.2). NCBI lineage: Eukaryota > Viridiplantae > Streptophyta > Pinopsida > Pinales > Pinaceae > Pinus > Pinus albicaulis. The sequence continues at coordinate 543,612,281 of CM076575.1, read as the reverse complement.
CCCCTGCCTGATTGTTTGAAAAATACAAAATAGAAGGCAATAGTGAATCTTTGGTACTTATCTTTGATGAACTCATTTGAATCATAGTGCCCTTTGCTTCATGAGGACTTGTCAGTAATGAATATCCTTGTTTGCATGAACTCATTGTGCAATTTTTAGGAGCAAAAAATTTACTTTGTAAATGGTGAGTGCTCACTGCCATGCATCCTTGAAACAACTCTTTTCCCTTCACTGTGTTTTCACAGGGTGCAGTGAAGTTGTTTGTGATAGTCTTTCAAAGTTTAGTTCTTGATGAAGCATAAGAAGTAGCTGTCCTTCTTCTACTTTCACTGTGATGCCTAATTTGCTTTAGAGCCCTTTTTTTCCAAAAAACTATCACTATTGGTGGTATAAGGCTGATTTGTAGTGTTGGCCATAATCTGCACTTCTGCTGACTTCCATAGTAAACTGATACATCATGAAACCTTCACTTGAGGGGATCTTTTTGCTAACACTCTGCTTGGTATCATCAATTAGTACATCCCTGCAGAGATGTAAAAATAGATTCTTTTGAAGTTTGGAGGGCTTCTTTGATGTTTCATGGGGGTCATGCATGATCTAATCATGTTTCTTCAGACAAGGAAAACTCCTTCTATTTTCCTAATTTCAATATTCCTGAGCCTTGCTAGAAACAAAACAAAGTGACCTCTTTGATGGTGCGTGACCTAGGGATAGACAAGGGTTTTGGATTTGGAAAATAACAAGACATGATGGTTGACTGATATTGAAGACAGAGTTTTTGGCTTAAAACAGTGTCACTAAGAAATTTTCCCTAAAACACCATCACCTAGACCTACATAATTTTTCATGGATTTTGAATAGCTTCTTGGGCATGAGTAGGTTATCACATGACAAAGTGACCACTGAGAGAGAGGTAGACACTTTGTTAAATGTTGGATAGTGAGTTGCATGAAAAAAAAAGGATTTTGATGGTAGAGAGGCAAACTTATAATAGCTATAGATAGGGAGGCTTTGCTGAATTGTGATCGATAGGGAAAATGAAGGGTTTTTCTCATTATAGGCTGAAGGAGAGGGGTAGGAAGACAAAAATTTGTTTGAGGTGTTTTCTAGATGAAAAATTTATAGATATAGATTAGCTTATAGAAAATTCAGCCAAGGAATATAGTCATCAAAATAGGTAAAAATACTGATGACTAACACAAGGAAAACGAGAAAAAATTTCACGTAAAAGAAATAGAGAAATATTGGAAACAAAATGCAGAAAACAAAAATTATGTACAAAGGTTTGAGAGAGAGGCGGTGATGATTTGTCAAGTGCCTACTTGCACGAAAGGCTTTAAATGAGAGCCATTAGTGGTGTATGGTAGAATTCGATCATTATGTTCCTTAAGTAAATAATTGTTTGGCCAAATAATAGCTGAAATCTCGAAAGGACTAATCCACAATTTTTGAAACTTATGATCTTTACCCTTATTTGCATGGGTTGTATCCCACAAAAGGACCTTTTTATCAACAAGAAAGTTCACATTTTTGTGTTTCTTATCATAACATTTATTATTGGTCTTCATTTTACGCTACATATTTTCTAGGGAATTATTTTTCTGCTCCTCTAGAGCTCACAAAGCCATAACGCTTTGAGGAATGTAATTTGAGGAGAGTTATTCAGCCTATATAGTTAAGAGAAATGATACGAGTTATAAATTGTTAGGAAATATTTCTTCCTACCCATACACAAGTTGAAAGGGAGAAGAACCCATGCTAGACTTGACATTGGTATGATCTGCCCATAGTGTAGGTTTCAACAACATGTGCCAGATTCGAGGTTTATAATTGATACAAAATTTCAAGGTTCTTATAATATTATTATTGGTAGACCCATCTAGGCCGTTACCTTGTGGGTAATATGTTGAAGAAGTTTATTTTTTAACATTATATTGATTAAAAAAATGGGTAAAATGAGCAAATGTAAAAGTAGGTCTATTATCTGAGATCACTTCTAAGAGTAGTCCTAAACAAGAGTAGATATTGTTTTCTAAAAAATAAATCACTTGTTCATCATGATCATTCTTCAAAGGTATAACTTCAGATAACCTGGTGAAATTTTTTGTAGCAGTAAGTATGAAGATGTGCTTGGGTAATGAAGGAGGATTAATAGGCTCAATACTGTATAGACCACATTTAGTGAAATGAAATTCTAGAATGAGATTGCAGAGAGGCATAACATGGAATTTTTATTTTCTAGATGCTTACTGACATTATTTGCAGCTTTGAACATATTTATAACAGTCAGCAAAGATAGTAGGCCAATCAAAACTAGACCTTAATATTTTGTATGTAGTTGGCCTAGTTGCAAAATTCCCACCAATATGAAATCCCCTAACGCAGAAGCATGAGAAATTCTTAGAAGTTTATTAGAAGTCTGATTATTAATGCACCTCAACATTAATCCATTGTGAGATATACGGTACAACATAGTGTTTCAGATCACATATTTAGAAGATTCAAGACGTAAATGTATGCTTTGGAACTTATTCATGTGATCAGGGATGCAACAGCCCCGGTGAAAATTCCAAGTAATAAAGTTAAAAATAATAACCACAGTTGATGGGACACTTATTCCAAGCTGAATATTGGGAAAAACATCCTAATGGGTGTTCATTTCAGTTATTATGGCTAAGGAAATTGTCAAAGTCAAACACAAAGCCTTTGGAAAGGAAAAATGGCATATTTGGCACATTTATTTATGAAAATAATGGAAATTAGGAGAAAAGGGAGATGAAAGGTAACATGTTGCATGTGAGAAGGAAAACGAAGAAAAATAATGGAAAATGAAGAAAATAGATGCCTCTTATATAAAAAGGATTTTGAGGATCAGTTGGAAAGATTTTTCTCTCTATTATTTCTACGTCTTATACTCTTGGACACAGAGTATTCTTGGAGCACTATTGGTGAGTGTCACATACTTGGAGATTTGGAGCAAGAAGGCAAAGATTAAGAAGGGAAAATTAGGATCAAGAAGCTACAACGAGATTCTTTGTAGGTATAGATTTGAATGTGTAATTTCCTTGCTATATTTGGAATTAATAGTATTTCATGTATTTATTTTCTATCTTGGCATGGGTTTTTCTAGGTGTGATAGTGTTTCCAGCCTAGCCTTGCCATTTCCAGATAGCCATGGTGTTTTGGTGTTCTCATGTTATGGTTAAGCTAGATCACCGAATGGATTTGAAGCTGAGTGAGGTGGATCTATGAATTATATAGAACCAGTTCTCTTGTTGCCTCAGTTTAGGGCCTAGTAATCCAGGTTTTATATTGCTGTAATGTCTGAGAGGTGGTGGTTTTCTCTCCATTTTAGGCCTAGGAATCGTGGGTTTGGGATTGCGGTAAAGCCTGGAGAGTATGTCCCAGTTTAGGGCCTAGTGACCCCTGATTTAGACTGTGGGTTGCAGTAAATCCTGAGATACTAGGAGACAAGAAAATTCCTCATGGTTTAGGTGGAGAGAATCTAGTGATATCCATGCTTGTGTTGGCCTAGTGATCGGGGTTTGATAATGGTAAATCTGGTTATGAAAATTTTATGGTGTTGGCCTATTGATCTAGGTTGGATCATGGTAAACCCTGATTTCTATTTGATTAGGGTGAGGTGGTTTAGCCTTGGTATGCACTAGTTGGTTCTTACAGTTTAAGTCCCACATTCATGCTTGGAATATGGCACAAGGGTGATTGGATGAAGTAGATTTGGCTCAGCCAATATATGGTCGGGTGCAATGTCGAAGTCCCATATCCAGTTGTTTCTTACATTCGGTAATGAAGAGATCATTTCTCCAGTATTCGATATGAAAATATTCTAGTATATATATATATATATATATATGTATATGTATTCTATTATGATATATGCATGGTATTTATGTTGGTGTTATGCTGGTTATAAGCATGTACTGTGAGAGTGATGAGGTATGGATCTCTCCATGTTTTTACTTTAAATGAATATCCAATGTATCTATGGTAAAATTTATTGTATAATAGCTTATGGTGTAGGGGATAAATGATTCTTAGCCATCCTCAGATATGAAAGAGACCCCTTTGTTTAAATTTGTTGTTTATGCCTGTAGATGTTATGTTTGTGACATGTTTGATGAAATTCCTGTCATGGCTGGGTGGGGTCAGATGAGTTCCGGTTGATGTGATTTATTTTGTATGCTTACTTTAATGGTATTTAACCTCTCATGAAGTTACAGGAAGTTTTGGGTAGTGACTTAGGCTCAGGGAATGAAAATGTGGCACAAATCTTGAAGCTACAGGTAGAAAATTCGTTGTTTGGGCCTGAGCTGCTACCTTGCCAAGGAAAGCCCACAACTCTAGGGTCTAGAGCCACTCCCTTGCCCTTATATTCCCATGGCTCAGCCTCAAAGGTGAAAAACATTAGTCCCCCGCTAGTGAACAGGGCCCTGTAAGGTTGGGTTACCTCCTGAGGATGTCAATGATGCAGTGTAAGGTGTGTTTTTGGTGTTTCCATCGGTTCCACTTCCTTAAGTTCATCTAGAAGGTTGAATATCATATTGGTATCCTCTCGTCACATGTTTACTCTAGTTGGGGGGTTACTTGGGTAGATGTGGTAAGAGGGTGTTACAGAGTGGTATCAGAGCGTGGTTGCGCTCTCCTTGGGTTGTGTGTGTTTGTCTTGCATACATGTCAATTCCATATGTGTTGTGTAACCAGCTCCAAAAATAGAAGAAAAGAGATATCAACTCCTTATAAATAAGCCACTTCGAGGGGGCAACCTCCAATACATTACATAAATGAACAATTCTTGGATGATACAATTTACAAAACCTCCTTTCTATATATAGGAGTCCATGGGGCCATAATGTAATCCTAGTGGGCCACAATGTAACCCTAGCCGACCTAACAATAATAATTTAAGGGCACAATAATAACAAAATGGGGGTTACAAGGGTACAATAATAACAATAAGGGGGTTACACTAACAACAATAAGGGACTATACTACTAATATAGGGACCCAACATGCCCCTCTCCTTCAAAAAAGTGTTGTCCTCAATGCTTGAGTAGCTCTGGGTGCTTCTGTATAAAATTCTCATCCTCCCATGTAGAATCTTCAGTGGGTAAGTTCTTCCACTTGATGAGATACTCTGAAATTGATCGATTTCGTAGTTGTCAAGTTCTTGTTTCCGTGACCGCTTCAGGTTCCAATATGATTTTTCCTTCCTCATCAAGTTCTGGCAATATTGTTTGAACTGGAAGATTTTCACCTATAACCTTCTTTAAGCATGAAACATGGAAAACTGGATGCACTCGCAAAGAATCAGGAAGCTTCAATTTGTATGCCATAGTACCAATCTTTTGCAACACCTTGTAAGGACCATAGTACTTTGGCGATAATTTATTATCCTTCTTAGCTTGCTTGAGGGACATTTGTTTGTATGGTTGTAGCCATAAAAATACCCAATCTCCTACATAAAAAATTCTCTCGCTACGATGTTGATCTGCCTGTTGTTTCATTCGATTTTGTGCCAAATTCAGGTTATCCTTTAAGAGTTGGAGAACTTCTTGCTGATGCTCGATGTGATCTTCCACTGCTTGAACCTTCGAATTTTCCCTTAAAGATGATGTGATGGATGGTGGATGATATCTATAAAGTGCCATAAATGGGGTCATTTTTGCTGCAGTATGGAAGGAAGTGTTATACCACCATTCAGCAAGAGGTAACCACTTGACCCATTGTGTTTGTTTATCAGATAAAAATCAACGAAGATATCCTTCCAAACATTTATTTACGATCTCAGTTTGACCATCAGATTGAGGATGATAAGATGAGCTATGAGCTAATTGAGTACCCAAACAAGAAAATAACTCCGTCCAAAAATTTCCAGTAAAAATGGGATCTCTGTCGCTCACAATAACCCTTGGGCTTCCATGTAGCTTTTGAATTCTGTCCATAAATGTAGTAGCAATCGTACTTGCTTTAAATGGATGAGATAATGCACAAAAGTGTGCATACTTGGTAAGTCTATCAACTACCACCATGATGACACTCTTTCCTTCGGACTTAGGTAAACCCGTGATAAAATCCATTGAAATCTCCTCCCAACGTTGACTTGGAATGGATAAAGGTTGTAGAAGTCCTGGGGTCTTAATTGTTTCCACTTTATTCTGCTGGCAAACCAAACATTCCGCCACAAACTTTTGAATATCAGATTTAAGGCCATCCCAAAAAAATATTTTCTTCACCCTGTGGTAAGTTTTTAAAAATCCCGAGTGTCCTCCTAAAGGAGAAGTGTGCAATTCCAGAAGAATCTTTTGTTTTAGATGGGAATTCTTACAAAGATATAAGCGATCTTTGTACCATAAGGAATCATTTTTTCAACTAAATGTATCAGATGTACTAGGATCTTGCTGCAACTTTTGAATGAGTGTCCATACATCTTTGTCCTTCTTCCATTCATCTCTTGCTTCGGTTATCTAATCTGGTTGGATAATAGAAATGGCACAAAGCAATGCTTCCACCTCTTCATTCTTTCTTGAGAGTGCATCTGCAACAACATTAAGCTTTCCTTTTTTTTATATTATTTCAAAGTCATAACCCAACATCTTTGTGACCCATTTTTGTTGCTCTTCTGAAGATAGTCTTTGTTCCAAAAAGTGTTTAAGACTATCATGATCAGTTTTTACCTTGAAGTGTCTTCCCATTAGGTAAGTTCTCCATTTCTTTAGTGCATGCAGTATTGCTAACATTTCCTTCTCATAAATGGGTTTTTGTAAATACTTTCCTTTGATTGGACGACTTTCAAAAGCAATGGGTCTTCCTTCCTGCATTAAAACAACACCAATTCCATTTCCTGAGGCATCACATTCCACAATAAAGGTTTTTGTGAAGTCTGGCGTAGCTAATACCGGTGCTAGGCACATTGCCTCTTTAAGAGGTTCAAAGGCCTTAGTTTCTTCAGGAGTCCATGAAAATGCATATTTATTCAATAATGTTGTTAGAGGTGCTTCTATTCTCCCATAATTCTTAACAAACTTACGATAATACCCTGTTAACTCAAGAAATCCTCGCAACTGCTTTATGGTTGTGTGGACTTTCTATTCCTTAATGGCTTTAATTTTGTTAGGGTCTACTTTAACACCTTCATGAGATACAATATGACCCAGATATTCCACCTCTTGTACTCCAAAGAAACATTTGGATATTTTTGCATATAATTGTTTCTGCTGCAATATTTTGAGCACCTTGTCAACATGTTCAACATGATCCTTCCAAGACCTACTATAGATTAGTATATCATCAAAAAATACCAGCACAAATTTTCTAAGGCAGGGTTTGAAAATGGAATTCATCAACCCTTGAAATGTAGAAGGTGTATTGGTAAGGCCAAAAGGCATGACCAAAAATTCATAATGACCCTCATGAGTTCGAAATGCTGTTTTTGGAATATCTTCAGTCTTCATTCTAATTTGATGATATCCTGAACGAAGATCCAACTTGGTAAAATAAATTTCTCCATGCAATTCATCCAATAATTCATCAATCACAGGAATGGGAAATTTATCTTTAATGGTGAGCTTATTGAGCTCCCTATAATCCAGACACATTCGCCATGATCCATCCTTCTTGTGTACCAATACTACAGGAGCAGAGAAAGAACTTTGACTAGGTTGAATTATACCTGCCTCTAACATTTCTGCAATCATACGTTCAATTTCGCTCTTTTGGACATAAGGATATCTATAAGGCTTTATGTTTGGAGGAACACTTCCTGGAATCAAATGAATAGCATGATCATGATCACGAATAGGTGGGAGTCCTTTGGGAGTTTCAAACACCTTGGAATGATTGTCCAAGACTTGTTGGAGATCTGCAGAAATAGATGATTTTGATGTCGAAACTTCTAGTGAGCATAATTGTGCAATTACTCCTCGTTGTTATTTCTTTAGAAGATTTGTCATGAAATTAGAGCTTATTATCCTTCCCGGCTTCCCTTCAATACCCTGTAATTCGACTTCCTTTCCTTCTGAAAAAAATTTCAAAAAAAGTTCTTGAAAATTAAAAGCTACCATCCCCAAAGATTGTAACCATTGTACTCCTAGTACAACATCAGCACCTCCCATAGGAATGGAAAGCATTGGACTAGTCAATACATATTCCCCCATGGTTAGCTTGATATTATGGCATTTCCTAGAGAAATTTATAGTTCCTCCATTTGAAACCATCACTTGACATTCTGGTGCTAGGTATAGGAAACAATTTAATTCCTTGGCTACCTTACAATGAATAAAATTATGGGTGCTACCTGAATCAATCAACACTATTACCTTTTTCTTCTTGATATGTCCTTCTATCTTGAGAGTTTGAGGAGTGGTGATTCCTGCCAGTGCATTACACGATATGGTTGGACTCATTTCTTCCTCTTCTACGATTGGTTCCTGGTGTATATCCTCTTCTTGTTCATTTTCTTCTTCCACTTCACAATCTATATAAAATAATTTCTTCTCAGCACACTTATGACCTTTAGTGTATTTGCTATCACAACTGTAGCAAAGCCCTTTTGCTCTTTTTTCTTCTAATTGTTGTGGTGTCAACCTTGTAGGTTGTGGAAATCTAGGCGTAGCAACACTTCCTTCTTTATAGAATTGAGTGGTAGGCTTCCTTGTCGCCATAATTTTACATTCAACTTTTCTTGCCAACCCGAATGCCTTCTCCAATGAATCAGGTTCCAAAACGCGAACTTCATGTTGGATGTTATCCTTTAAAGTGCCTAGGAAGAGATCAATCCTGTGTTCCTCTGTAAGATCAGTTACCCTTATATTCAATTTTTGGAAGTCCTCAATGTGCTGCCCCACTAACCCCTTTTGTTTGAGATTTATCAATTGGGTAAAGAAGGTGTTGCTCTTTGTATCCTCATAATGTGCTATCATTTCCTCCGTAAAAATTGACCAAGTGACAATTTTTTTACGGGAGCAAAGCCATTGATATCATACAAATGTATTTTGTTCTAAATGTAAAGTTGCAATGCGTACCTTTTGTGTGTTTTGCACGTTATGGAGATCAAAATATTGCTCCATCTGTAGTATCCATGTTACAGAATCCTTTCCATCAAACTTCCTCATATCCATTTTTGGAATATGGTGGTTCTTCCCTCCAACAGTAGAGTTTATGAAATCATGATTAACATTTATTTTGTTCTCATCATGAGTTTCCTCTACTATCTTTTCACCATTAGGAAACATTTCTTGTATCAACCTTGCCAAACCTTCGATGTCTACTTTTAGATCCTTCTTCATGTTTTTCATGTTGTCTTTCATTTTTTCATCGATATTAGCTTCCATGTCATCCATCTTAGCTTCCATGCCCACTTCCATGCCATCCATATTAGCTTCCAAACCATTCATCTTAGCTTCCACGCCTTTCTTCAAACCGTCCATCTTATTTTCCACACCTTTCTTCAAAACTTCCATTTCATTTTTTGTTGTTCTTTGCGAGAGCGAAATTTGTTGCACTTGCTCTTGTAATTTTGATATTTCATGTTGCCATTCTTCGTCTTCATGAGTCATAGTAGAGCCTTCTAAAGGCTTAATGGGTGTTAAATTATTTTTTGGGGCCATTATTTAGAACCCAATATTGATATCTATTATACAATATTCCCTTGGAATCAATTCAAATTGATTCTTCAAACAAGAATTATGAAATTTGGAAAAAATAAATACACACCTTTTTATTTCTGTTAAGGAGCTCGATATTGAAATTGGATTATCTCTGTGATTGTGGCTCTTCAATATCTAAAATTCAGCACTGAAGTACCCCTCTGAATTCTCTTTTGAATGCCACAGGTCTGACCTGATTTGTATTCTCCAAGAAAAATTTATGTCCAATCTCCCACAATGACCTAATTATGGGCTGGTTCAATAGAGCGAACTTGTACGACCTTCCACGTGTCACTGTTTCATCCTTCGCCTCTGAAATTGATAGCCACAAAACTACAGTCTGTGTAATTGTGACCAATTTTTATGGCACTCCAATTCGATGCTCAGAGAGAGAGTTATTGAACTTTTCCCACGATCACCTCTTTGAGATGAAATTAGGGAGCCTAAAAATGCACTACCTTCCACGGATCATATCTCCAAAAATATTGCGAACCAAGCTCTGAAATTTTGTGATGATTTTCCTCAGGATTTCAGCTTTGCACCCTAAAAATTTCAGATTCTGAAACTTCATAGAAGAAAATTTATAGCCCAAATTCCACGATGACCTATTTAGGAGCCTGAAAAAAGACCTAATTTCCACAGATCATATCTCCACAAATATTGCGAACCAAGCTCTGAAATTTTTAGAAAATATTCCTCAAGATTTCGGCTTCGCACCCTAAAAATTTTAGCTTCTGAAAATTTGTATAAAAACATTTATAGCGAAAATTCCACGATGACCTGTTTGGAGCAGCGAAACCCTAGAATCCAAAGCTCTGATACCAAATGTTGTGTAACCAGCTCCAAAAATAGAAGAAAAGAGATATCAATGCCTTAGAAATAAGCCACTTCGAAGGGGAAACCTCCAATACATTACATAAATGAACAATTCTTGGATGATACAATTTACAAAACCTCCTTTCTATATATAGGAGTCCATGTGGCCACAATGTAATCCTAGTGGGCCACAATGTAATCCTAGCCGACCTAACAATAATAATTTAAGGGCACAATAATAACACAATGGGGGTTACAAAGGTACAATAATAACAATAAGGGGGTTACACTAATAACAATAAGGGACTATACTAGTAATATAGGGATCTAACAATATGTGTTTCTCATGCTTATGTTTAATGTGCTTGTTGTGTATGCATGGTGGTGATGTTTTGTTTTCAATGTCTTTATGCAATATCTGATACCATATAGTGGTACTAGAGCATGGTTCAAATCTCAGACTGATGGGTGGTGTGTGGATCATGTATTTATGTTCGCTTGATATGAATTTAGTATGAATGAGGTATATATGTTCTTGTTACATCCGTGTTTTGTTTTCCGTGGTGGCAGTAGTGTCACCATGGAAGTATTGAGGGTGTTGTGATCATTAGCATGTTGTCATGAGTGTATGAATGGTTATATGTTGTTAACTCTTATGTATTTTTCATGCACGCTTTCTTACATATTGTTACTTATTGTGTATGCATTGCTTGTTTATGCTAGGTCACATATTGGTCATTCTTGTGTGTTATACATGTATGCTTGCTTGGGTGATGTCATTACATGCATTGGTTGTTTATGATTGGTTATACATGTCAACTAGGTGAATATGGTCAAGTTGCATTGGTTTGAATGAAGCTTGCTCTATGTTGAGATCCAACAAGATGATGAGCTTAGTGAAAATTAAGCACCTTCACTAAGTGGGGCCCGCAGGCTATTTTTAGGTGCATGTCTATTTTTAGACATGGTGAGCATATTATATAAGTTGCAGGATGCTATTTGTAGATGGCTGATCAAGTTGGAAAAATAGATGAAATTATATTTTTATAATATTGGGCAAAGTCTATTTATAGATCGCTAATCTAAAAATAGATTCATGTTGATTATTATTAGCCCTTAATAATAATCCGACCATAAATATAAACTTATTCTCTTGGAGCACTTTATTTCAGTGAACAGATTTGGAAAATTAGTGGGCTAAAGGAATTATGAAATTCCTAGGGTGGTTGGTGACTCATGCATGGAGGACTCAGTTAGAACTGAAGTGGCAGAGTTGTGACAGAGTTGGAAGAGTAGTTATCAGAGTTGTTATTTATTTTAACTCAGTTAAGTGAGTTAAACTAAGTTGTGCTAGTTGTATCTAGTTATAAATAAAGATACACTAGTGGGAGTTTAGTGAATTAATTATTTAATTAATTCACAACTAGAGACTCACTTGCAACTGAAAAGATACAGTAGTTAACGACTTGCATGTCAATTCGAGTGGAGAGATAGGTGAAAGGGTGAGATGGACTATCTGTTGTGACTATAGTGATGCATTCAATGCATCTGACACACATTGGAGATGCCAATGTGGATTGCGTAGTTAAGGCAAGGCCAATTCGAATTCATTCAAGGGTCTTCTTAAGTAGGGATTGCGCAGTGGAGGCAAGAAATTGGTGCATAGATATGCAAATTTCTGCATGACAGTGTATAATGATTGTTTATTTTACTGATATCTTGATGTACTAAGCTCTGTATGAGATTATTACATGATCCGTTGATATACATAATATATGATAGGTGGGGTTTTTAGCTTTAAGCTTTCCCATTAAACAACTGTGTTTATGTGCGATTGATTTTGCTTCATATGTTTTTTGCAATTGGCGATTTAATTTACGCAAAGCATTAAGTGGAAGGATTTTGTATTTAACATAAGTTAATTTGTTGGATCAAGGGATTCCAGTAATATACATGTATCTTGTATAATTCCTACATGGTATCGGAGGAGTGTTAATCATTGAATATTGCAATCTTGAAGCCGTGCTGAGTTTTGTGCTTGTGGACAATTCGAATTTGCTGCAAAGATTTCTTGGTGCGACAGTCTAGTATTCATTGAAACGGATTTCAATGGGTTTCAGTTGGAGTATTCCCTTGAGTGTAGCTTGAACTACATAGCCTGGAAGGAAAAGATGGAGGTGGTGCTTGAAGATAACGGTATGAAGGAGTTCATCAATAGCGACGTTCCTAAGCCTACTTCTAGTGATGTTGCATTACTTGACGCATGGCAAAAGAAGGTATCAAAGACAAGAATAATTCTATTGGAAGGTGTGAAAGACCATATTGTGTCAAGCCTTCACGGGAAAGTCACTCCATTTTCAATGTGGAAGGCTTTGAAAGATCTTTTCCAAAGCATCATCCACCATAGGAAGTTGGCACTAAAAGATAAGCTCAGAAAAACCAAAATGGAGAAGGGTGACAGTATTCCAAATATCTCACGAAGTTTTTCCAATGTACAAATGAGCTGGGGAGTGTGGGAATCACAGTTGCGGATGATGACTTGGTGAGCTTGGCTCTCCTTGGACTACCCAAGAGTTGGCATAGTTACGTGGACTCTATCAATGGATGTTATGAATATAATTCATAACGAATATAATAAATATAATTATTAATAGTCAAATAAGGATTATGTAAGTAGTCATTAAGTTAGTGAAAGGGCATGTCTAAGAGACATGCCCATTCATGAAAGGGCACCTGCATAGGTATATAAGTAGGGCCTCATTGTAACATTTTATCATCATCTCTTATATATTTTATATATAATATATCATTATTATGAATACCTCTTGTTTATTTTACAATTAAGTCAACAAGCCTACAACTTTGTTGCTCCATTTGGTATCAGAGAAGAGATCTTCTCGCCTGGAAGGAAGAACCTACACCACTGTTGGCTACCTTTAGCTGTTACATGTGGTGCCTCGAAATCGCTGCCCCTCGATGTCTTCATCAATGACGATGGACGATTTCAACAGAAAATTGATCGATCTTGAGAGTAATATCAATAATAATTCCAATAAATTCACTAAAAGATTAATCAATCTTGAGGATAAGGTTACAAGAAATTCTGACAACATCAAAAAACTTCAAGACACAACAGATTGGATAGAAAGACAAATTTGGCTAAATCATAGCGAGGCCATAGACAATCATAACAAATCAATGCAGAAGATAAACGCCATTTTGGACAAGATTAATCTAATGCAAAAACCAATATTCCCGAATATTGAACATAGTCAACAGAGAAATTCATCCGATTCAGAAAGTTAAGAAGATAATCATGAAGAATCACTAAATTCTGCAGAATATCAAGTTATGAAAATTTCAAATTATAATGAAGGTGATCTTAAAAGCAAAGATGAGCCTACTAGCCAGGAATCTGTTGAAGTATCTGAAATTGATGAGGATGATTCAGATAAATATAATATGGAAGAAGGCTAGCTTGAGAAACAAGAAGATACACATGAAGATGAAGATGATCCCAACAAAAAATATGATGAGGAGGAAGATAGAGGAAACCATAATGATGATGAGGTTATTCCACCAATAGTAGTGCTTGACACTTGGGTCACAAGAAAAGTTGATAGTTGGAAGTTTGTCCAATCAGAGTTAAAACATGGAAAAACTCCTTCACCCATACAAACCATATGGCAAGAACACAAGCATATGTTAGGGACTAATTCTGGAATAAATATGCAGAAAATTAAATTTAGGATGTTTTTACATGGCGAAGGGAAAGTTATAGCTAAATTTGTGATTGGTCTCTTCTCTCTCCTCCAAAACTTCTTTCCTCCATAGTTGCTGCAATGGGTCAAACGATGGGTTTTCTGTTTTGAGGATTCTCTTAATAAGTATTACGAACTTGATATTCCATAGTATCATTGGATAGATGGATCCACTCCAAATGAGGTGTACCAAGAAGTTGACCTATACTTACCGACCCTCGACATCGTTGAGGGCACCTGAAAACTGAAAGTATTTCACAGCAAGGGAGTCATCAACAATGTGGAATTTGATTCGGCTATGATGGAGGTGATACAGGATTGCTTCAATGAAGCAACAATGCGATGGTCTCGCCAAGTTCAAATTATCGGCAAGAAGGATCTGTACGAGAAGCGTGTGTTTTATCTCGAAACATCGAGGTCAAAAGAACACTTGTTGTTGGCCTATTTTGATCATATTGAAAAAAATGCAGCTAAATTGATGAAACAAAGGAAGTAAACAAACATCTATACCAATACGAAGGGATATTGGAAAATTGTTCTGTTCAAGCATCCCTCCACTTTCGCTTCTTTGGCCCTCGATCCCGCGATGAAGAATAAAATAATAAAGGATCTTGACGGCTTTAAGAAAGGAAAGGAGTTTCACAACAAAGTTGGTCGTGTTTGGAAGCGAGGGTACCTTCTATATAGCCCCTGTGGAATAGGGAAATGTAGTCTCATGGCCGCCATATCTAACTATATGAAGTACGATGTGTATGACCTAGAGCTCACAAAGGTTTTCAACAATAGCCTGCTTCGTAAGTGTCTCATGTTGAGCAACTGTTAATCCGTCATTTTCATTGAGGATATCGATTGCTCACTTGACCTAACCCACCAAACTGACAGTCTGTCGCATCTAAATTCCAATGAACATAAAATTGGAAGCAGTGTTACTCTTTCTGGAGTTCTTAACTTCATGGATGGGTTGTGGTCTTGCTGTGGGGAGGAACGAATTATCATATTCACAACAAAACACAAGGATAAGCTTGACCCTGCACTTTTAAGACCTGGCAGAATGGATCTGCACATACTCCTCCCTTTTTTCAATTTCTCTCAATTCAAATCTCTTGCATTTAATTATTTGCAAATTGAAGACCATCCACTTTTTTCTACTATGGAGGAGATCATGAGGGAGACTAGAGCCCAAATGACTCCTACAAAAATTTCTGAAATTCTGATAACTCATTTGGACGATCCTCTGAAAGCCTTGAATGCAGTTGTTTCCGCACTCAATGATCATGTTAAGTCAAAATCTGTTACAGATTGGAAAGAGCATAAGGGAACGGGGAAGAAATAAGAGAGATCACTCACGATGAGATTAGGTCACCTAGGAAGAAGGTCAAGTAGACGAAGTTGAAAAGTTCTTAAAAATCCAAGCGTATGAAGGAAACAACCTTGAGACACGTTTTTTTATTATTTGGAGACTCCTTTAAAAAAATCCTCAAATTATTCTTTTGGTGGGAGGATATTGCCGGATTCCTACGTCTCTAGAGAAGGGCACAACCTTATGAATCTCTCATGACTATTAGTCATAAATTTAATAAAACAAATAAGGTTTAATAATCAAGTTCTTTATAAAATTAATAAAGTTAATTTATAACTTTATAAATTTACTTTATAATTTTTGTTTTTTATAAAGTTAATTAATAATAAATAAAGAAATAAAAGTATCCTATTAAAGGTTGGGCAAGACATTTAAAGTTTGGTTAGGATACATATAGTAAAGTTACATTATAAATTAATTTAATTAATTAAATAATTTTAATTAATTAGATTAATAAATTAAAAAAAAAATACAAGATGAAGAAATTATTATCCATAAAACTTTGAGGACAAAGTTATGAAGGAAGTGCAAATTCATAACAAATAAATAAATAAAAGTTGATATATATAAAAAAATGATGAAAGCAAATGAAGAACTTGAACTGAAGAAAAGTGTCAACTATAAGCTTTGAGGACAAAGCTTTTGAAGGAAGGGGCAATGTTATGAATATAATTCATAATGAATATAATAAATATAATTATTAATAGTCAAATAAGGATTATGTAAGTAGTCATTAAGTTAGTGAAAGGGCATGTCTAAGAGATATGCCCATTCATGAAAGGCCACATGCATCGGTATATAAGCAAGGCCTCATTGTAACATTTTATCATCATCTCTTATACATTTTATATATAATATATTATTATTATTACGAATACCTCTTTTGTATTTTACAATTAAGTCAACAAGCCTACAACTTTGTTGCTCCAATGGATGGGAGAAACTACCGGATTGGGAGTGACTTTGGTCAGATCTAGTGCATGAGGAGATAAGGCGAAGTACCAGGGATGGATATTCATCCAAGAATGATGATGAAGAGAATTGCGCTTTGGCTGCCAAATAAAGGAAGGGGAAGCGGAAGAAATCCCATCCAAAATCCAAGGCTAAAGGCAAGAAGCTGGTTTTGTCTAAGGTGAAGTGTTTTCACTATCATGAACATGGGCATCTCGCCACTAACTGCCCACAGAAAAATAAGAACAAGAAGGTTGCTCGAGCTACAGTGGGTGAGGCCTTAACCTTGCAATTTGAACTTTATTTCTCTTTGATCACGTTCTTGGTTTCAAGCGCAATGGGATCGGTGTGGTATCTTGATAGTGGTGCTTCCTTCCACATAACGGGAGACAAGGAGTTGCTTAGTGACTTAGAGGAGAAATATCTCCAAATTCATATAGAGATGGATGACGATGGTAGATACAGTGTGACCGGAATTGGAACCATTACCTTTGAGAGGGAGTCAGGTAAACCATTTATGTTGAAAGATGTTATGCATGTTCCAGGTCTAAAAAAGAACTTGGTCTCGGTTGCAATGTTGGAGGACAGAGGTTATGACATTGTTTTCAGCGAGGGAAAGGCTTTTTTGTGACATAAAACAATGGATAAAACGAATAGGATAGGGATTTTAGTTAAGAATTTCTACAAGCTAGAGGTGGATGGCTGCGTTACAATGATGGGAAAAGCAGAAGAAGTGGTGAGCCAGGATGAGGGCAAATTATAGCACAAAAGATTGGGCCCTCTTCACCATGGTGCCTTGAATATTTTGCAGCATATTTATATTAGAGTTCCCAAGGGTACTCTTGCACAATCAGATAAGTGCAAGGGATGTACTATGTGTAATTTTGTGAAGACCACCTTTCATGAGAAGAAAAATTGTGCTTCGGTAATCCTGGAGAGAATTCACACAGATGTGTGTTGACCTTTCTCAGTTGCTTCAACAACAAAAAAATGTATTATGTTATATTTGTTGATGACTATTGACGTAGATGTTGGATATTCTTCATGCAGAAGAAGACTAAAACATTCTCAAAATTCTGTTAGTTGAAAGCATTGGTGGAGAAGGAGTTGGGGAAGCAGGTGAAGGCTCTATGGAGCGATAATGGTGGTGAATATATCTCGAACGAATTCAAATAATTCTATAGAAAAGAAGGAATTCGAAGAGAACTGATAGCGCCTCATAACCCACAACAAAATGGGGTCATGGAGATGAAGAAAAAAACAATCGTGGGTGCTACACGAGCTATGCTGCATGACCAAGGCCTACCAATGCACTTGTGGGTGGAAGCATGCAACATTGCAGTTTATGTGCAAAATTTTTGTCATCATAGAGTACTTGGCATAAGTACACCTGAAGAATATTTTACTGGTAAGAGGCTTGATATTTCTCATTTGAATATTTTTGGCTCATATGTTTACATTCATGTGACAAAGGACACCAAGAAGAAGCTGGAGCCGACTGCAGAAGTTCGGATATTTGTGGGGTACACAGAAACACCCCATAATTATCATGTGTATTTTCCAAATAGTCAAATGATTGTGGTGCGACAGGATATAAATTTCAATGAGGAGAAAGCCATGAAGTTGTCACTTGAGAGGGAGCTACACTTGCATGCAGAGGAGGAACTTCTTATTCCCAAAGATGAGCCTCAAGATGTGGATCAGCCACAGGAGGACGATCATGGAGTGGAGGAGTCCACTCACGCGAATCCAAATATCAAAATAGGCAGAAGGTGTACCACAGAAGCTGAGAGGCTGAATCTTGATGTGGCACAAAATGTAGGAGTCCCTACATCACAGCGTAGACAAAGATAGTCACCTGATAGATTCATTGGATACATGGATCTCATGAGTAAGTGTATCGTGACAGAGGTCAAGGAGTATGAATCTATTGTTAGAAACAATGCTTGGGAGATTGTTCCAAGGCCGGTTGGTAAATCAGTGGTAGGTTCAAGATGGATCTACAAGGTAAAGAAAGCTACTGATGGGAGCGTTGAGAAGTATAAGGCAAGATTTGTTGCCTGGGGCTTCTCACAGATCGAGGGGATTGATTATGAAGAAACCTTTGCACCTATCACACGATATTATTCCATAAGGACCATCCTTTCTCTCTCAGTGCAGATGGGTTGGCACATTCATTAGATGGATGCGTGAAGGCTGCGTTCCTTAATCGGATCATTGAGGAAGAAGTGTACATTGAGTAGCCTGAAGGATTTTAGATATTCAACAGCGAGTCGCATGTGTGCAGACTCAAAAGAGTGTTGTATGGGCTGAAGAAAGCACCCCATGCTTGGTACACATAGATCGACAACTATTTCATTGGACTTGGCTTCACTAAGGGTGAGGTGGATGCAAACATATACCAAATTTTGGTGGAGGGTAAGATTTTAATCATTGTTATTTATTTTGATGATTTAATACTAATGGGTGATGAGAAATTGATACACTCATGCAAGGAAGATCTTTCAAATGAGTTTTAGATGAAGGATTTGGGCCTCCATTATTTCCTTGGATTGGAAATATGGCAGCGAGAAGGTGAAATATTTGTGTCTCATGGTAAGTATGCTTAGGAGGTACTTGGTAAGTTTCACATGTAGGACTGCAAGCCCATGGATACTCCTCTTCCAGGAAATTGGAGGAAAGAGGATGCTACATCGGTAGAGGTAGTGGATTCTACCGTTTATCGACAGTTGGTGGGTTTGCTCGTGTATTTAGTTAATACAAGACTAGACATATGCTATGCGGTGAACCAGATTAGTCAAGCGATGGTTAAGCCTACCAAGATATTTTGGAAGGAAGGCAAGCATGTCGTGAGATATCTTAGGGGCACATCTGAGTATGGATTATGGTACAGACAGAAGGATGAGGTGAAGTTGCATGGCTTCATGGATGCATATTGGGTAGGCGACCCAACTGACAGAAAGAGAACATCAGGAGGGGTTTTCAATATTGGATCTACAATAGTTTCTTGGTATAGTAGGAAACAAAAATCCGTGGCACTCAGTTCAGCGGAAGTAGAATACATGGCAGCAAGTCAAGTTTCATGTGAGGCTATCTAGATGAGGAAGATCTTGGTCGGTTTGTTTGGTTCTCATTTAGATCCTACAACGATACATTGTGATAATTAGAGTTGCATTAAAATCTTGATTAATCCTGTGTTTCATGATAGATCTAAACATATAGATATCTGGTATCATCATATGAGAGATTGTGTGCATCGGAAGATCATGTTGCTTCAGTACATTCCTACGGAAGATCAGGATGCAGATATTCTAAGGAAGGCGCTCACCAGGAGAAAATTTGAATACCATAGAGGTAGGATCGGGGTGAAGGATAATCCCTATATTTTTGAGAGGGAGTGTTGAGATTCAACAAGATGATGAGCTTAGTGAAAATTAAGTACCTTCACTAAGTGGGGAACGCAGGCTATTTTTAGGTGTATGTATATTTTTAGACATCGTGAGCATATTCTATAAGTTGCAGGATGCTATTTGTAGATGGTTGATAAATTTGGAAAAATAGATGAAATTATATTTTTAGAATATTGGGCGAAGTATATTTATAGATCACTAATCTAAAAATAGACGCATGTCGATTATTATTAGCCCTTAATAATATTCCGACAATAAATATCAACTTATTCTCTTGGAGCACTTTATTTCAATGAACAGATTTGGAAAATCAGTGGGCTGAAGGAATTACGCAATTCCTAGGGTGATTGGTGACTCATGCATGGAGGACTCAGTTAGAACTGAAGTGGTAGAGTTGTGACAAAGTTGGAAGAGTAGTTATGGGAGTTGTTATCTATTTTAACTCAGTTAAGTGAGTTAAGCTCAGTTGTGCTAGTTGTATCTAGTTCTAACTAAAGATATACTAGTGAGAGTTTAGTGAATAATTATTTAATTAATTCACAAATAGAGAGTCACTCGCAATTGAACAAATACAACAATTAACTACTTGCATGTCAGTTCGAGTGGAGACCCAGTGGAGAGATAGGTGAAAGGGTGAGATGGACTATCTGTTGTGACTATAGTGTTGCATTCAGTGCATCTGACACACATTGGAGATGCCAATGAGGATTTCACAGTCAAGGCAAGGCCAATTCGAATTCAATCAGGGGCCTTCTTTAGCAGGGATTGCATAGTGGAGGGAGGCTATCAGAAGGCAAGAAATTGGTGCATGGATATGTAAATTTCTGCATGGCAGTGTGTAATGATTGTTGATTATGCTGAGAGGTTGATGTACTAAGCTTTATAAGAGATTATTACATGATCCATTGATATACATAATATATGATAGTTGGGTTTTTATCTTTAAGCTTTCCTGTTAAACAACTGTGTTTATGTGCGATTGATTTTGCTTCATATGTGTTTTGCAATAGACGATTTAATTTCCGCAAAGAATTAAGTGGAAGGATTCTGTATTTAACATAATTTAATTTGTTAGATCAGGGGATTCCAGTAATATACATGCATCTTGTATAATTTATACATTGTGCATAAGGTCATTGAATGCAATTACGTCATCATGATGATATTGGTATCTTATGATGCTAATGTGTTGGTTGAGATAGATCAAGAGATGCATATCATTCAAGTGAATTTAGAACAATGGACTTTGGGGCAAGCACAGATCATCATACATGTTTGTATGTTTGGAATGCAAGTATGTGATTCAGGGTTGTTGTAATCATTTTGGTTACTTATATGCTTGTCATTATATAGATATTATGGGTGAATATGTGATAAATGCTAGTGATCAAGGTACTCATGTGCATTATGGTTATGTGTATGTCTTTCATTCTGTTTATGTTCTGGTTACAAACATTATAGATGCTAGTTGATTAGTGTAGTTATATGCACATGTTTTAGATAGCCATGAATGATAGTAACCTATGGTTTTATGCATTTCTATTGTTTTTTAATGATTAGACAACTTGATGATTATGTGATATGTTGTTGATGAGTACATTATAGGTTAACTTGTTGTTGTTACATGTTAGTGACTGATTAGGGTTATTTCATTAAAATATTGATATTATATGCATTATGCTAATTTGTATTGGCCCATGTAGATGGTTAGGGTTATGAAATTTAGGCATGAGTCGACCTAATTTTGATAGTGTGTTGTATTATGTCTAGACTGACTATGCATATGTGATTTCTATGTATGAATGGCATATTGTTATGAGCTTATGATGTGAACATGTTAGATAGATGCTATTATGGATACCATGACCTTATTTAGGATTGATTTAATTTGTTGTGAAGTTATATTGTGCTAATTTAGATTGAGTGTGTAGACAAGATAGCCTACCCTGAGATGCATTAAGGTATGAGCTTCCGTATGTCGCCTACTTTGTACTTGATGTCATCTATTTGTTTTTTGCATGCTTTATTACTTTTATGATATTGCATCTATAATATTGCATGAAGGAATGATCATGTTTTGAGATGGTTTCACTAAGGCACTATGTGTTGAGGTAGTTGATATGTACTTGAATATAAGTAGGGTGATGTGGTAGCATATGGTAAAAGTCAATATTAGCAAGGTAAGATAACTAGTATGTTGTTATATTTATTTATGCGCTGAGAATTATGTGTTTATGATAGTATGATGCAAGGGATTTCATGGAAAAGAGTTTGCCATGAAATATTAAAGAAGGATCGGGTTGAGCTTTCACTTGGAGGCATTAGGAACCATGGGGATTGTGTCATGGTGTCTATTGTTAGTCTTATGTTTTTGATCCTTTGTGATTTTTGGAGCTTGATTTGTGGTTTTTTTATTTCTGGTGCATAGCTATGCCACTTTGTTTTTGGTGTCTTATTGATATTGTTTTTCCTGGTTTTCTTCGTTTTTGTTTCTTGTTCTTGTCGTTGTATTTTATGTTTTAAGTCTCAGGAATCGGTTGGGAAAGAGGAAATTTTATGGATCTTAGAAAGAGCATTGTGGTACCTAACAAGTAATGTAATATCCAAATGAGGCTCAGTGCATGAGTAAGCACAACGAAAGGTAAGAATATGGCATTCGGTTGGACTGGTTGGATCCATTGCGGTGAATGGATGGTGGTAGTATAGTAATGAGAAAGGTAATCAGGTAAGGTAAAGTAAATGGATCTGAGATATCAGATACCTTGGCTATGTTTGGAACTGTTGTTCTCATTTTTGTGCATGTTGTGCATGGATAAAGGAATTTCTCTCAACCTAAACCATATGATACTTGGTAATCACGTTGTAATTATGATGATGTCTATATATGTATATATGCATGCATGCATGTATGTATGTATGTATGTCATTGATTGACAAGGTCGTCATGGAACTTGATGGTTTTATGTTGAAGGTTTATATGTATGTATGTATGACGTTGTCTGACAGGATCATGATTGTTTTATGCTCATGATTATATATATGTATGTATGTATTTATTTATGTCACTATACGACAGGGTTTTCAAGGATCGTTGTTGTGGAGTAATGATTTCTTATGCAGGTGAATGGAATGAAGAGGTTCCTACCTATAAGGAATCAAGTGGCAAAGTAACTCTGATAGATCTGCGAAGTAAGTATAATGTGGAAATAAATTAATATTATATGCTTGTACTATGCCTATGTTTATGTTATGGAGAGGTAACACTGAGGGGTACATCAACGCAGTGAAATTAGTGTGATCTGTGATAGGATAAGCATGGATAGTGGAAAGAAACTAGAAGCAAGGTTGCTTGTGGGGTCAGTTTGTGGTATATGGATGTACAATTCTTTTGTTGCGTATATGTTGTGCATGTTGCATATTTAGTGATTGTACCTACTGTGATGTGTAATGTTTCATATGTATTACTGTGTACATATGATGTTGTATTATTGTTGTATATATGATGTTACATATGCAGTTCCAGGTATAGATGGTGCTATGTACATGTTTGATATGCGGTGTTGTGTGAAATATAGTGATGTGTGCATGTCAGATATGCGGTGACGTGTACATATGGTGTTATGCACATGTTGAATATGAACTGCTATGTACATATGGTGTTGTGTGCATGATGTATATATGGTGCTATGTGCATTTGCTGTTGTGTGCATAATTGTATACATGGTGTTGTATGCATGTGGTGTTGCAGGCATGTGGTATTATGTATGTGCATGGTGTAGTTGTGGTATTGTGACATGTGTATTCACTGTGTTTCACTTTTTGTACGCATATGTATATGTATTTGGTTGTATTGTACACAGGGTGTAGGTGTATGTGTTGTATGTTGATGTAGGCATTTGTATTATTTTGTATCGTACACTAGGTGTAGATATATATGTTGTACATTGGTGTAGGTGTAGGTGTAGCTGTATGTGTTGTGTTGTATACTGAGTGTAGGTGTATGTGTTGTGTTGTGTGCTGGATGTGGATATATGCATTGTGTGGTGTTGTACGCCTAGTGAGGAGGTATGTGTTGTGATGTACACTCTGTGTCTGTGTACGTGAGTAAAGAGAAGAAAGGGAATTGGGTTCTTGCCTGGTGTGGCAACTGATCTGGTGTGTGTATAGAAAGTGTAAAAACAGAAGTACAAACCGATGGAGGATAAGTATCAATATTTTATTTCAGTCTTGTTATGCAGGTGATCTATGATTCTAACTTATGATGGTTACATGTGATTTATGATTATGGTTTATCATGATTTCATGTGAGTCATGATTTTAATATATGATGGTTTTGTTTTTAGATAACCATATGTAATATTACTAATTAGCTTTTAGCTGGTTGGAATATTAAATTTTTCTTTCATACATAACTTAGATGAATAAGTGGGTAGAGAGACCCTTAAATCTCTTTAGTAGGAATAAAACCACTTCTAGTGTGAAGGTGGATCAATGTAGCTAGCTGAAATAAAGCAACCCTTAGTGTGAATGGGGTCATTGCATGTGCATGGGGTCAAGGTTGACCAAATCAACAATGCTGCCATGGAGAGAGCGGAGATAGTGGAGGACAACGCCGTTATGGTGGAGGAGTGTATGCATGGGGGTAGCATCTTTAATGAGTGGGAACAAGGGTGAGGAAGCTCACCAAGCATATAAGGAAGGGGATGATAGCCATAGAAGGAATATGATTATTTTTTATGTCTTGGTATTTTATGACTTTCTACATGCTTCAGATGTTTAGCGAAGTCTGCTATGTTGTTTAGCACAAGGGTGTTGCCGGGTGAAAATCCAACCCTCATCCTTGGGGAACTTCGAGTGCCCACTTAGGAGAGGTACTTTGAGCTTCATTCCACCATCAGGCATCAGGCCAAGCTTTAGCCATCTACCATAGCACAGTCTCCTTCAGAAGCTACATTATTTTGCACGACAGTTGCGGTGGAGGGTTGAGAGACCCATTTTGTGAGCTAGTTTCCTAGTTGAGGTAGCAAGCTTTCATTGGGAGGATCTATTGGGAAGAGTTTTAGCTATTTTCTTGTCATATCAGCCACCTCCTTGTAGTCATGGAGTTGCAAAGCGTTATTCATCCCTAGGGCTGCATTTTTCATATAGTGTATTTCTGGAAACCCTTTCTGGGTTGTCTTGGAATGGTGCTTGAGAGCCTATATCTCTGATTCAAACATTTTCTGAGCACTACATCATCAACTCTTTGTATTTATATTTTCTATCTGAATTTATTCCCACTTGGACTGTGTAGTCATAGCATTCCAACATTTTATGTATTAGAAATATCTCATATTTTGATGTATTAGATCATGGGAGGCTTGTTTGCTTCACTTGAGTGACATTTTCCTCAAGACATTGTACTTATTTTCTACTATTAAACATAATGTAATGACTCTATGATTGTCCCATGTTTTTATGTATTGATATTCACTGCAATTTCCAGTTTTATGTTCAATATTGCTTCTTTTTCTTGTTTTGGAATATTACAGTGATATCAGAGCATAATCTTGGCTCAACATGTGGGGCACTGCATCTATAACATATACAGTAATGGAGGAAAGAGAATTTCCAAAACTTCTTCTCTAGACCATGATGAATATTGTAAAATAAATCAAGGAGATGAGGTTGGAAAGATAGAAGGAATCCCCTAGAGGGTTTCGTCATGGAGAGAGTTCTGACACCTCACATTATTGGTGTGAGCAACCAATATTACAACCTTATTCTCAATGATCCACCATGCCTACATTCCTAGCAATAGGAAACAAGGTAGGAGGACCACAAAAGGAGGAAAATCTTGGTGATTATTTCATGGAGTATGAATCTCAATCTTAGAGGTTCAAGGAGCACCTAAACTTCCAAAAGTTCTATTGGATCAAGGATAAAAGAATTCCCAACAATCACAATAGAGGTGGAGGCTACATGTAGAACAATGACCTGTAGCATACTATGGGTAGACCATTTCTACCCTCTTTTGTTGAGTCACCCTCAGTGCACAACTAAGGCTTGGGTAGAGAAATTGGATTCCTATTTTTAGCTGAACCGAGTTTCAGAGTTGAAGGCCATTAAAATAGAAGCGCTGCACCTTGAAGGTGAAGCACATGAGTGGTGGTTTCATGTTATATCTACACTAGGGAATGCTAGTGTCGCTACTTATGCAGAATTTACCTGGAGGTTGGTAGAAATATTTGAGCACAGAAATCCATAAGAACATTTTGTTGATCTAGCTAAGCTTAAGAAAACAGGAGATCCAAAGACCTGTATATCTGAATTTCTAAAACTCTCAGTTATGGTGTCTGATCTATTCAAAACAAGGAGAGTATATATGTTTATTGATGGGTTAGGAGAGCTTTTTCATGGGTTGGTGAAATCCACTAGAACAACTACACTCTAAGAGGCTATTGAGAGGGCTAGAGATTTGCAGCATGCTTTTCCAAGGGAAAAAGCCCCATTACAGAAAAAGTTATCTTCTCAAGCAAAGGGAAAAGAGGTGAAGTTTCCTCCCTTACAGGAGAACCAAGAAAAGGGATCTCTTGGTGATGACGTTTGGGGAGATCTAAGGAGGAGAAAAATTTTATTCACTTGCCATGAACCATGGGCACTAGGGCCCTGGTATGATGCTAGGAATGCACATTATATTGAGGTGTTTTCTTATGATGAAGAAGAGGAATCATAATACTTAAAGGAGGATACCAGTGTTGTAGCATCAGGAGGAGTTGCACTACCACAAGGAGGTGTAAAGGGAGCATTTTATCCAACTGGAGGAACTCTTGTAGCTTTGCGGGGAGTTACCAAGTATCTAACATTGAGGTTTAGAGGCACTATTCAGGGGCAGAGAGCGTCGATGTTGATAGACAGTGGGGATACCCACAACTTTATTGATACTAAGTTAGTGCAGAGGAGAGGCATTTCCATAGATGATTTTGAGGGATTCTCAGTCTTGGTTCTAGGAGTTAGAATCATGCAGTGTGTCAAGTATGTTCCGACGTTAACCATCACTTTGGGGACTTACACATTGACAAACCTCTTCTTTTTGGTTGATATTCTGGACACCAATTTGATATTGGGTGTTCAGTGGTTTATCACTTTTGGGAAGGTCGCCACAGATTGGGAGACCTTGGAGATGGAATTGACAGATAAGGGGAGAGGTAAGCACCAAAATATCAGGGGCATGCACACCTATCCACCCCAAGTTGTCTCAGCACACATGATGGAGGATGATTTGCGCAAAGGGGACATAGAGTGGGTAGTAGAACTGTGTACGTCAGAGGCAAGATGCAAGGGTGCACCAGTACACTCAGATTTGTAGTCTATTCTAGATCATTATTCTATAGTATTTGGAGATATACCACCAAGGAGGCCACCTGACCGAGGATTTGAGCACACTATTTAGTTGGAGTAGGGGATCCAAGTAATGATCACCACACCCTATAGGCATCCCAAAGCCTACAGCGATGAGATCGAAAAGTCCATTTAGGAGCTCTTGGCTTTAGGGCATATCCAACCCAACACTAGTCATTTTGCTTTTTCTGTGGTCTTGGTAAAGAAGAAGGATGGAACATTGAGGATGTGCATTGACTATAGAGATTTTAACAAGAAAGCAATGAAGAACAGGTACCTAATTCCCAGGATCGATGAGCTGATGGATGAGCTAAGGGGATCAAAGTACTTTTCAAAAATTAATTTGAGGTCAGGGTACCATCAGATCAAGGTGAAGGATCAAGATATCCCCAAAACCGCATTTAGATGCCACTATGACCACTTTAAGTTCTCGGTGATGCCCTTTGGGTTAACCAATGCTCCGGCTACTTTTCAGTCTTGCATGAACCACATATTCCGTGGTCAACTGAGGAAGTTTGTGTTAGTTTTCCTTGATGGACTTCTTATTTACAACTGCACATGGGAGGAGCATTTGCAGCATATTGAGATATTATTATGCATTCTTGGGGAGAAAAAATTCTATGCTAAGCTCTCCAAGTGTGAGTTTGGGCTCAGATAGATGCTCTACTTGGGCCACATCATTGGATTAGATGGAGTGAGAGTTCACGAGGATAATATCTGTGCTATTTGATATTGGCCTGAGCCAAATAATGTAACATAACTTCGGGAGTTTGTAGGCATCTGTACCTACTACCAGAAGTTTCTTAAGGGGTTCTCTCAACTAGTAGCACAAATTACATATTTGACCAAGAAGGGAGCCTTTAGTTTGACAACCACAGCGGAGAGGCCTTTGTTAGGCTCAAGGAGATGATGAGTAGCTGCCCAGTGTTGGTTTTACCTGATTTTACCCTACCCTTTTTGCTGGAATGTGATGCCTCAAGGGAGGGTATTAGAGAAGTCTTGATGCATGGGGGTCACCCCATAGATTTTGAGAGTCAGAAGTTGCTACCTCATGAGAGGTTGTACTCTATATATGATAAGGAAATGTTTCCTATCATGCATGCATTAGCCAATTTCTGATAGTATTTGGTGGGCAATAGATTCCGAGTGAAGATTGATCACAATAGTCTTCGGTCTTTCCTTGAGTAGAAGCAACTACAATAGATGCAACAGAAATGGGTTAGTAATATCCAAGCATATGAATTTGACATTGAATATGTCAAGGGGAAGAGAAATGTGGTAGAATATGCCCTATCATCGAAACGAGCAACACTTTCATTGATGAGTGTGGATACAGATTGGAAGGCCCAGCAGTTGGTGGAGTATTCCAAATACCGCTTTGCATGTGAGATCCTAGATGGATAGCTGACTGATTAGAGGTTTAGAGTGATGGATGAGATCATATATTACCAAGACCAGATCTTCTTGAATATATATTCTAGTCTCAGGGAGAATATTTTTCATGCATCAGATGATTCACCAATTTTCGGCCATCAAGAATTCACCAAGACATATCAGACCATTCGGGAGAGATTCTCATGGAACGGTTTCAAAGAGGATGTGCTCCAACACATCAGGGAGTGTGTAGTTTTCCAGCAAAAAAAGGGAGAGAACAACCATCCTGCAGGGTTGTTGCAGCCACTCCCTATTCTAGAAGGAAAATGGGAAAGTATCTCCATGGATTTCATCACCGGTCTACGTACAGTACAGGATAATGATTGTATCCTTGTAGTTGTTGATCAACTAAAAAAGTATTCAAGTTTTTTTGATATTTATGCAATTTTTACTGCTTCAAAGGTGGCCGAGCTCTTATTTAGAGATATCTTTAGACTCCATGGTCTTCCAAAGACCATATTCAGTGATCGAGATAGTTGTTTCATGGGTGGCTTTTGGCAGGATCTTTTTCATTTGGTGGGCACCGAGTTGACACTGAGTACCAGTTATCACCCTCAAACCGATGGACAGAAAAATATAGTAAGCAAGTGGCTGGAAGGCTACTTGCGAAACTATGTTTCGGGGCAGCAAAGTGCATGGCTACTCTGGCTCGACTTGGGAGAGTATTTCTACAACACAACTTTTCATATGTCCATCGACATGTCTCCATTTTGGGCTCTTTATGGGTATGATGCTCTATCATTTGTTGATGTGATGTTTGGAGAAAGCAAGGCTCCTATATACAAGGAGTGGATCCAAGTGAGTCAGGATATACTTCGTGCTCTCAAGGAAAACATTGCTACAACCCACAATCAACAAAAGTTGTATGCACACTTGTTGAAGCCCTGAAAATCGGGTCTACAACAAGAGGGATACCCACCCGGTCTGGACCTTGGTTGGTAGCTCCTTTTCCGTTTGGTATAGTGGGTCTGACTGGGGATAATGGGACTAGTTTCCCAATATGTACGTGTGTGTTGAGAATTGATATTTCCTTTCTAAAAGTTCCTAAGTGAAATGATTTTATTCTAATTCTAATCTATAACATGCAATTGTATTCTAATAAATAGAAATATCTAATTCTAAACTAACCCGGGATGTAATATTTCTGTTATGCGATCTAATATGATTTCAATTAACAATTGGTAATAAATATCATTCAACTTTTATAAGAAAATAATTCAATAAAGATAAACCACTTCGTATAAAAAGTTAGATGAAACAGTTGTGAAAAACATATCGCATAATAAGCTACTCATATATTAAGCATAAACAAATAGCTATCACCATAAAAAAGTGCCAAATGATAACTCAAGCATTCAAGCATTAATACATAAACAAATGAACATAAATATCACTTTAACATAGAGGCAGAAATATTTAAGAGATAAATGTACCGTTTATAACTAGTTCTACTCATGAGCTTCAAGCAATAATGACTTATCTCTTCTTAATCCAACATCCACTAAGAGTACAAAAGTGCAACATCAATAGTAGATATTAAACGCATATATCAATAAATCATGTTCCATTCATTCATCAAAACCTCCTTGGAGGGTGCAAAAGTGCATGTTCTGAGGATAAGTTTTTGACAAATTTAAATACTACTAACTAAATCTAAAAATAATTTATTACAAAAATGTAGGATACGGTTTAAATGACCATCCTCTTTTTAGGCAAAAATAAAGCAAAATTAATACTAAATAGAAAATTAAAACTAACAAATAACTACTTTTGAATCTGTTCTTTGAAATTGCAAGTGTTCAGCATTTGTTTGAGAAGAGTTGGCTGACTGACTTCTAACTTTAATTGTCCTGTGAAAATGGAATCGGCAAGAGCTAGCGCCATCTTCTCGGCAGAATTGATGATACATTTGAGAGTCATGCACTGGCTGTGTGGTTTTACCAAACACGCTCAGTAAGAATCCCAGTTCAACTTAGTTAACCTTTTAATCAATTCTACCTTTTCTTGAGCCTTCTATCTCTAGTCTGTCTGCAGTTGCTGTGCTTTCGATAGATACCCTAGAGTAGTTTCTGAGATCAAATTTTCCTTGTGCAAATTTTCATTTATGCAATCAATAACATTATTTGCTGTTGTGGCTGCTTCTTCCGCCACTTGCTCTGCTTTCCATGTTTATCCTTTTTTAATGGTTCGTCTCTCCTTGACTAGTCCTTGGTGCATTTTGCCAGTTTTTCATTTTCTTTAGCAAACTTCTCCATGAACTGTTTGTTATAAGTTGCCTGTGGCTCCGAAAAATGATACATGAGTCTAAAATCTTGTGGAGTAAATGAGTCAATGAGTTCTTGACCTTGAGTCTTAAAATATCTATTTGTAATATCAGTGCTGTCTAGTACCCATTTAACCATATCCGTGTATGGAAGAATTTTGGGCCTTGCCACTATCCAGTGCAAGAATGAGAAAGCTAGCTCTGTAATGGATGCATCAGAAGAACCATGTGCGCCTGCAGTAGCTATAACCTCCGTTACTCTGGGGTTCTCTTCCTCAAGTAGATTATACATGCCTTCCCAAGTAGTAATACCAGCATCTTTGTTACAGGTGGTGTCTATATACAAGGGCATCATTTCTTTGTCTTCAGAATTCAAGGCCTTCTCTTTCTTTCCCATAATATCCTAAATACTTCTTTGTATAGTTCTCTGTTCTTCTCTCCTGCATTTTACGAATTAAGTGAGAATAATGATAAGAAAAAGGGGACAGGAAAGTTTTAAATGCTGAAGACGTATAAAATATACCACCTTACGTGAAATAGCTCTTCGATCAGAATGAAACCATATTTCATTAATGATTGAAAACCAATTCATTGATTAACATTAAAGCGCATAACCAGGTCTCGGTTTATGGAAAGATTTTTTTCGTATAATGAGCCTTAAATATCTGCGATAAGGTGATCTGCGATTTTCTTCGCAATATCGCAAAATCGCAATATCGGAGATCGCAATCTCGTAAAATTGCAATATCACAATACCGCAATATCACAATATCGCAAAATAGCTGGATCGTAGCAAATGACAAATCTCCGTTAATGTGTTTTTTCTGCGAAATGCGATTTGCGATATATGCCATCGCATATCGGCGGTTTTGAGATTTTCAACGTAACATATGACATTTGAAGCATGCGATGCGATGAATGTTCTTTTAGTGCGTATTTTCGTATCGCGATCTTGCAATATTAGAATTCCGGTTGTAAGGATGTATTCATTTCCTTTTTGCGATGCGATATCTCTTTAAAGAATGATTTTATTCTATCCTATTATAAAACTTAATTTTTTTAGATTTTTCAAGGGATATTCTCCTAAGTTTATGATAGTAAGTTTTATTGAAAAAGGAAATACAAGCACTAATCGATTTTTTAAAATTTTTGACTAAGGGTCCCCATTTATTTAGTGTTAGTGATAATACTAAATAAAAAGGGGGGTTGTTGCTAGTCACAACAATTGGCAATTCACTTGGAAGAACTAGTTATCTCTGCTTTTCTTTTGAATTTTCTAAACTTTCAAAATAGAAAATTTTTCAGAAAATCAAACTTTATTATAGAAAGACAAAGTACATTATGCTTTTATCTATCAATGATATTTCGTTTCTTCTATATTCAACTTTGACCGTTTACTTCCTCAAGCTAGTCCTTGTATCTACATTAGTCATTACTTAGTTTATAAAGATAAAAACAAAGGCTTCTCTGTAAATCAGTTTTAAATATGCTCATTTGTCGTAGGTAGAGCCTCTGCTGCCAGCAGGCGTTTATAGCCTCGACAGGGTTACCTGTTACCCAGCAATGATCCTGTATCCTACTTAGAGAAATATACAATTTTCAAAGAGAAATCCATATCCACACTTATTGCTTTTATTTTCTTTTTATCCTTAAAGAACAATGTCTTGGTTTGGTAGCCAATTTATGACAGTGCCATTCACTTGATTTATAACTTTGTTGAACAAGCTAGCTCGTGATGAGACCCCTTGTCTTTTGATTGCAACAATCTTGAGTCATTGCCCTGTTGTGGTATGCAGTATTGGCAAAGTCAGCAAGCTATAATATCTATGATCATGATAAGTCGGCTCGTGATGAGACCTCTTACTCTTTAAGTTAAAGTGTATCATTGGATTATTCCCTGAACATTGTAATTTCCTAGGTAGGGAGGAAGTCATTGTTTCCTTAAGATAGTTCTGGACGACAATGGTAGAGTTTTTTGGAAAGAACTTTTCTACAGAGAATCTTCATTTTTTTATTGATACTTTTCATTAGACTGATATAAAACAATTTCCCACTAAAGGTTTTTTTTTTATCAAAATTTACAAGGTTGAAACTAGTATCATTTCTAGGCCTAAAGCCTTTAACTATATCTTTCAATAATAATGATCAATTTTCTAGAAGAATTCTATTTATACAAGTGAAAAAACAAAATCTAAAAGATAATTTGTATATTTTTCGTGAATTCCAAATGTAACCATTTACAACTGGTTTTATTATGAAAATAAAGAAAACTATTATACAAAATAGAAGAATGATCTCCTATGGAAAATATTTTTTGAGGATTTGTTCGTTAACAAGTAAATACTCTCTTTTTCTTGTTAAATCATGTAACATAAAAGTAGATGGACCTATGAATTCTGCAATTTGGAAAGGGCCAAGACACATTCGTTGAAATTTTGTATGTTTCCCTTTTTCCTCATGAGCCTTGTCCCATTTTAAAACTAGATCTCTGATCTGAAAGTCCTTTCTGGATATCATGTTTGAATCAAAAGAAGCTTTCACTAATGCTTGGT
Source organism: Pinus albicaulis (assembly GCA_034641835.2). Taxonomy (NCBI): domain Eukaryota; kingdom Viridiplantae; phylum Streptophyta; class Pinopsida; order Pinales; family Pinaceae; genus Pinus; species Pinus albicaulis. Next base: position 543,578,689 of record CM076575.1, on the reverse strand, counting down.
GATGAGCATGATTTATTTTGGCCTTTTCTCATTGTTCTTCCAGCTTTATTATTTTCAGCTGTCTTAGTTGTAAAGAAGAAGTTGGTGCTTCATCAATATATTGAACTAAGGCCAAATAAGGAATTGCTAGATGAGTTGGAAGAACCACTTCTTTCCCATAAACTAAATTAAAGGGAGAAGTGCCAATGGAGGCTTTCTACATTATTCGATCTGCCCATAAAGCATATATTAAAGACTTATGCCAATTTTTATGATTTTGATCAATGGTCCGCTTAATGATTCTGATTAAGTTTTTATTTTTAGATTCAACTAACCCATTTCCCTGTGGGTAATAATTGGCAGAGTATTTAAGTTTGAAACCTCTTTTGAGTGCAAATTCAGTCATAGCATTACTAGAAAAATACAATGCATTATCAAACATTAAAGCAGAAGGTAAACCAAACCTGGTGATTATGAACTGATCTATGAACTCGATGATATGCTCGACATTGTCCGTCTTGAGAGGAACTACTTCTACCCATTTAGTGAAATAATCAGTTGCTGTAAGGATATACCTATGCTATTTAGAAGAGTGAGGAATGATCTCACCTATTATGTCCAATCCCCATTGATCAAAAGGCTGCTCAATGTTGACTGGTTGCAGCGGCAATGATGGTTTCTTTTGTCTCCTAGCAGCGGTTTGACAAACTTGACATTTACTTACATAGCTATGTGAGTCTTTGAATAGTGTGGGCCAGTAATAGCCTGCGCGGAGGATTTTATGTGCAGTAGCATCTCCAACATAATGTCCACCTGCTGGCCCATCATGAAGTTCCTGCAAGACTTTTTTAGCTTCAGATTTCTCAAGACATATAAGGAGAACATAATCATAATTCATTCTAAAAAGAACATCATTCATGAGCTGATATTTTTTAGCTTTTTACCTTAGATCTCTTCTCTTGGTGTAATCGAGATTTGGAGGAGCATATCCATTCTTTAGATAAAATATGATATCAGCATATAATGATTCAACATCATTTAGGCTTACCTCATACATTTGTATCTCTGCAGATGGTTTTTCAAAAATAAGCAATGCTCCAGCTAGTATTTTGCAGAAGCCTTGACCTCTTACAATACTTGTTGGTTTGATTTCTACATCATATTCTTGTAAGGCAGTAATCCAATTAGCTCTTTTCTCACCCACATCTTTCTGTATTAGGAGATTTCTTACCGCTGGAAATGGCACTATGATTTTTGTATGGGTTTTAAGTAAAAAGGGTCTAAAATATTTAATTGCTTTGAAAACAGCATAAGCTTGTTTCTCTACATCTGAATAATTCAACTCAGCCCCTTGTAAATTTGAACTGAAAAAAGCAATTGGGGCTTCTGCCTTGTCTTGATTTGCTTGAGTGAGTATCGAAACATATGATTTATCAGAGGCAAATGTATATAAAATAAAAGGATCGAAAAAATTTGGAGTTGCTAAAGATGGAGCATTAACAATTGCTTGTTTGATCAGATTGAATGCCTCATATTCGTCTTGGCTCCATTTGAAGTTTTAATTCTTTTTAATCATTGCTTGTAAAGGAGATACAATTCTTGAAAAATCTGGTACAAATCTATTTACAAAATTAATCTGACCAAGAAAAGATTGCATAGATTTCTTATTACGGGGTAGGGGTATTTCGAAAATCTCCTTAATTATGTCAGGATCAATATGAATTCCAGATTTTGACACTATGAATCCAAGAATTTTTCCTTCACTTAATGCAAAAAAAGATTTTTTTGGGTTAAGTGAAATTCCATACCTTTGACAACGTTGGAAGATCTATTTTAAATCTCTAATATGATTACTTCATTTCTTGGAATATACAGTTATATCATCCAAGTAAATTACCATTGATTTGTTAACTAATCCCTTGAAAGCGATGTCCATGGCTCTATGAAATGTGGCACCAGTGGTGATCAGACGAAAAGGCATCTTTTGATATGCGTAAGTACCCCATTTGGTTCTGAATGTGGTTTTTAATTGATCTTCGGGATGGACCAACACTTGGTTGTAACCAGAGAAACCATCTAAGAAGGACATTAATTCTGATCCCGCAACTACATGCAATATTTGCTCCATAGGAGGCAAAGGAAAATTATCTTTTTGGCAAGCTTTATTAAGATTTCAAAAGTCAATGCAAATTCTAATGTCTCCATTCTTCTTTCTAACGAGAACCATATTGGAAACCCATTTAGAATGTCGAACGGGAAAAATAATCTTGGCTTTCAATAACTTATTGAGTTCAGATTTGATCTAATTTTCTAGATTGGGATGGATCTTTCTCAGCTTTTGTTGGACAATTTTTTCATCGTTTATCATTGGGATAGTATGTTGGATGATAGAAGTGTCATAAGTTTTGAGTTCATCGTACTTCCAAGAAAATACACTTTTGTATTGTTTCAAAAGACGAACATATGCTAATTTTTCTTCAGGAGCTAGACCAAGGCCTAGGTTGATATTCAGTGGTTTGGCATCAGTTCCTAGATTTACTAATTCATATTTCAAAGTTGAACTTTGTAGTTTTGAATTGGTAGATCTTTTGAATCGATCTTTCAAATCATAAAGGTCTTCTAACTTGACTACTGACTTTCGCATAGCATTATTAGTGCTATCTTATTGCAATTGTCTGTCATGTTGGTCTTCATCAATTATCTAATTGGTGTAAGATCCTTCAGATGTGAGGAAACTTACAATATCATAATCATCTTTGAAAATCCTCCAATTTGTAATGTTATCAGGAATTGAGGGTCTAAAGATTAATTCGATTGAAAATCGATTAGGGCTATAGTCTTCTGCAGGAATGAGCTTGGAAGCTACGTTAGCTAGAGGGTCTGCACTAGCATTCTGGAGTCTGGGAATTGATGAAATATTAAGTGCTATAAAGTGTTCAGTCAGATCTTGAACTAAAGATTGATAATGCTTTAAATGGCCTGATAAACAATGTATAGGTATTGCGTACCTGTCTGATTACAATTTCAGAATCTACGAAAACATGTAGATATTTGATATCTAATTCGATTGCTTTATATAATCCTTGGACTAAAGCTTCGTATTCTGCAGTATTATTAGTGCAATAAAACTCTAGTCTACAAGTTAGCATAATTTTGTTTCCCTCTAGACTAATCAACACGCATCCTGCTCCTGCTCCTTCATTAGACTTAGAACCATCAAAAAATAACTTCCAAAATAAATATTTATTTACACGAGTATTTATAAAATTAATACATCTAGAACTATCTGTTTGAGAAAAATTTTCTATTTGAGATAAAACAGAATGTTCTAAGTAAGGTGAAGTATGAGCATTAAAATTTCCTAAGAAAGAATCAATTGAATAATTGCCAATAATGTTATTGTTGTATGCTACCGGTTCATTTTCTCCTTCTAGTTCTGTTACTATGTATTTCTGATGTTTTTCTCGCTCAACCTTTATATGATTTGGTTTACCATTGTAAGGAAGCCACATGTGCGACCAATCAGTTGCAAGGTATCCATGAAGTTTTTCTGACCAATCTCTGCTAAGAATTAAGCCATAAAATTCTGGAATATCTGTAACTAAAATTTCGATAACTTGACATACCTTTGGATTAGATGACAGTCTTATGGTAACCTGATTTAATTCGCCGATCACTTCAACTTGTGATCGATCTAGCTGAACTATGCGTACAACAGATTTTTGTGGTTGAATGTTCAATTTTGCACATATTGATTTTGGTAAAATATTAGATGAAGCTCCAGAATCCACTAAGAAATTATGCAAATTTTTATTGAAAACTTCATAATTAAGAAGAAATGGGGGAGTATGAGATCTCGACCTTCCTCCAATTAAAGCGATATTTTCTAGATCAACTTTACTAATCATATTAGTTGGAGGTCTTCCCATCTCATGGGAAGCTTGAGAAATTACAGGTGCAGGAAAAGGCTTTTCTGGTATAGCATGTAATTCTTTCAAAAGTACCTTTTGTTGGTGTTTTAACTTGCTCAATTCATAAAACATGATGTTAGCCCTAGTCTTCTTCATGTCTTCTATGATATTATACTCCATTTCATCCGAAGCGATCATAATTTTTGATGGAGTTAATGAATTTGTTTGGACTGGGCTGGTTTGAATCGCTTTAGATGTTGTTTTCTTGGCTGCAACTTTATCCTTAGTCATTGAGCTTGTGCTCTTTGGCTTAGGAGTAGGTTGAGGAGGATCAAGTTGATTTCTATTTCGAGTGCTAACCGGGGATGCCTCTTGATCTTCTTCATCTGGGAGGATGAAATCCCACATACCTTGTACCTCTACAACTTCTTCTTCATTGGTAGTTTCTTCAGTAGAAATCTCTTCTTCTTCTTCTTCTGATTTAGCATTTGTAATAGGATTTGGTGGCTTTGAATCAGTTGAAGGGTTTCTTCTATAAGGCTTGAACGACTTTTTAGAATATGTTTCTGCCACTTGTTTCTTAATATCAACCATTTCATTGGAAATTGTCTTTAGAACTTTCTGCAATCCTTCTAACTCGAATGGATCTTTCGATTGTTTTTTCCTGGGGTCTTCCTTAAAAGTAACCTTCTTGGATTTTCATTCTTCTATAGCATTTTTATTTTCTAGAGCAATGATATGTTTCTCTACTGGTATTGCTTCCTTCATATTGTTAGCTAAAGTTGTTTTGTTAGCCCTATCAACGAAGATTTCTATATTTGATTTCAAAGAAGAGATGTACCATTCACTTCGCACTTCTTCGCTAGGCTTGGAAGCAGTAGGAATTTGATTTAACAGTTTATTGAAACATGAATTAAAATCCTTGATAGGTTCTTTTGACTCAGCTCGAAGATTGGACAGGTCATTGATCAGTGTCGCTGTAGACCTGTCATCACCGAACTTAGTCAAAAATTTATCTTGGAAGATATCCCAACTAGTAATAGATCCAGAAGGTAATGAGAAATACCATGATCCGGCCGCCCCTTGTAGAGTATAGGGAAAAAGTCGGATGACAGCATCTTCATTCGTAACTCTATTGAGATTTATGGACAACATAAAGTTATTTATATGCTCTTCTGCTAGCATGCCTGCTTCAGGATTAAACTTAGGTAGCCATTTTTCAGGATGGGCCAGTAATTGACTCAAGGGTGCAAGCATTAAGACTGCCCCTGGGTTATTCCATGGAGATTGGGCCATCGCAGAACTAATAATAGAAGAAAGTGCAGAAGATGATCCCTGTGGTTGGGAAGATGAGGATATTACAATTCCAGATGTTTGAGAAGGAGATGTAGAAGTTCCAGTGGACTGACGGACAATAGTCTGAAGTGGAGGGGTGGATGGTTGACTTCACAGTGAAGAGGTTGAGATGGATGATGATGATGAAAGAGTCTCGCTATCAAAACCTTTAGGTGATTTCCTTGCTCTCTTCCTTGTAGGTAGAGGTAACTTAGTTGGCCGTATGCCAAGCTTTTCGCTCTGTAATCTGGTAAGAGGATGAGCAAGATTATATTGTGAAGTTACACTACCTTGAGATTTATCAGATCTTTGAGGTGATATTGAAAATCTCTGAAGTTTATGGATCAAAGATTCAACTTCAGGAGGTTCAATAGCAGATTCTTCTGAAAATTCAAGGTTTGTGGCAGTGTCTATTGTTCTTTCGACTTCTGGCTCTAGATTTAAATATTCTAAGTGTGATGAAGAAGTCGGGGGAGATGGTGAGGGAGATTTACTCTCAAAATGGTATTTATATTTTGACTTACTTTCCATTCATAGTTCGGGGCCCTCCTTCTAGTGCCAAATATGTTGAAGCCCCGAAAATCAGGTCTACAACAAGAGGGATACCCACCCAATCCGGACCTTGGTTGGCAGCTCCTTTTCCGTTTGGTATAGTGGGTCTGTCTGGGGATAATGGGACCAGTTTCCCAATATGTGTGTGTGTGTTACACCATTTTTTGGTCATCTAACCTATTATCATTAGATGGACCCAGGTACACCATTTAAGACCAATTTTACCCTAAGTAAAATTGCTTTCACTATGTAAAATAACTTAATAAACCACATTTATTAGGTTGTTTATGGTCTAAACAGGAAACCCCAAAAGGAAATATTAAACAAACCTATTTTTTTTAATTTTCCTCATGGAATAATTAATTAAACCTTAATTTAATTATTATTCCTAGTCATGTTTAACCCAAAAACAAAGAAATTAATTAGATAAACCTTTATTTATCTTATTATTTTCTAGGAATAATTATTTAAATCTTATTTAGATAATATTCCTTGTTAAATATGACAAAATCACCCACAAATAATTAAATAAATCATTATTTATTTGATTATCTTCTAACCGCTTCCTTAAAAAGATAAATAAATCATTTATTTATTTATTTTTGACAAATAAAGGGATTTGACCCAAGTCAAATATTTTTTCCCTCCAACAAATATAATAAAATATTCCATAAAAGGTGGATCTAGATTTGGTTAACATTATTTTAATCATGCACCAAGATCTAGAATGATCCAATATTTTGTTATAAATAGGAGGGTTTTTCCTACCATTCTTCACCTTTTGTTGCCTATTAGATCACTCTGGATCTATACACTTGGTCACATTCTTCATTATTTTCTATGTGAGCTCCCTTTGAGTTCTATCTTTGTCTGGGTTTTCTACACCAACAAGAGAGAGAGATTCTAGATCTGAAGTGCTGAGGACTTCCAAGAACCCATCCCATTGAGGATAATTGGATACGCCTTCTTGTTTTCCTCCCAGGTGCCCTTAATACAAAAATTCTTTCAAAAATTGTTCTTGTCTTGTCTATTGGATATATGGAGCAAACCCTTCTTTTTACTGCTTAATGTCTTTCTATGCATAGATCTGGTTTTTTGCAACTCTTGTCTTGATCAACTAACTGCAGATCTGAAGATATTGGCAGCCACATTTGATGTTAGGGCTATTAGTTATGCGTAGCTAAAGTGGTCTTTTTTCGTACACTTCGACAAAGGATTCATACTAACAATTGGCGACTCCACACGGGTTTTCAATTACGACCGTTGTCGTTTTTCATATTCCTGCATATCCAGCTACTTCAGACCCTAGGGTTTCTTTTCAGCTTTTTGTTTTTCCTATTTTTATGTTGTTTTTCTCACATAAGACCCTAAAACATTAAAATTTCTAACTTCTGCGTGTTTCTGGCCCTATTGTGCAGGTGACCGACATCAGCCGCAACTAAGACGGCAACTTTTCTGAAAATCTGCCGCCAAGACACCTAGAGCTTCAGGTCGCACTTTTCAGCCCATAACCTGTGACCTGGACCTCCAGGTCGCACTTTTCAACCTATTTTCTGCGACCTGCACTGAAAACAGGTCAGAACCTGCGACTTGCCAATTTTTCAGCTGTTTTTCTGCAATTTTTATGGGTTTTGCTGAAGCTTCTGTCGGGGTTTTCCAGCCTCTGCCTCCACCCGTTTAGACCTGTTTCTGATTTGTTTTTCTCATCTAAGTGGGAACCTAACCCCCTAGGGCTTCAGTACCCTCCACTTTTTGTGGAAGAGTTTTTAGCTGTTTCAATCGTCTGTTTTTCATAGTTTCAACCTTCCCTTTTTCAGATCTGATACCTCCTCCTCAGATCCCTTTAAATCAGCTTTTCTTCCTTTCAAATCACCTCTTGTCGTTTTGTTTGGACCTCCCTTTAGGACCTCCTCCCTGTCCTTTCCGCTTTTTGTTGATTTCCTCCTTTTTTCCAGCCACCTTGCCTCTGTCTCTTGGCTGTGATCTGCACCTCTTTTCAGCAGCTTTCCCCTTTAGATCCCTGTCCCTTTCGACCCTAGATCTATTGGCCTCTTTTTAGTGTGTTTTGACTAGATTTTTCCCTCTTTTAGATTAGTTTTGAGAGACCCGCCTTTTTGGGTTGAATCGATGCAATAGTAGCTGTTAATTTTCTGTTATTTCAGCATTATATACTGTTCTCTGCAGATTTATTTTCAATTACGCAACACACTTTTTCTCTTGCTCTCAAAATGAAAAGGGTTTAAAAATTAAAACTAACGCACGCCACACACTCACCCTAAGCGAAGAAGAGCCTGGTTTACACTGCCAGGCAAAGACTTTAAAATCAATTGAAACTACACCTATCTGCCCTTGTTTCGACATTGTACTCACTTGATTCTGCACCTCCTTTCCCTTGTGGTCGTTCTTCTTCCCCTTGTGCCGTGTTTGTGTTGTCATCATTTCGCCCCCAAGGCGCACTTCCCGAAGACTTCTTTGCCTTCACCCTCAGTTTCCGATCGATCTACCTGCTCCGTCCCGCCGTCGTAGAGCCATTCCTCCTCCGAGTCTGCACTCCGACTCCTCTTCTGATTCTTTGGGTTCTCCTTTTCCTTCTGGTTCTCCCCCTGTCACCTTCACTATGTCTGGTCCAGGGCCTAACGCTAGCGGTGCTCCCGGCCCTAATGCCGGAACTACTACTAGCGGAACCGCCACAGGAACTACCTCGGCCACACCCTTGCTGCCGTACATCGCAGGCCTCAGCCTCCCCGATTTCAATCAGTTGATCAATGACCCTATCCACCACGATGTTGGTTGGCCTGCTATGCCAACCAAGCTCCCCTCCGACATCCCTAAGTTCGAAGGCCTTGCTGGAGAAGATCCAACCAACCATGTCCGATCTTTCCACATGTGGTGTTCCTCCAATTCCATTACCGATGATTCCATTCGTCTTCGGTTGTTCCAACGCACGCTTACCGGCGAAGCTTCTAAATGGTATGTTGACCAAGCCACCTCTTCCCATACCACCTTTGCGACCATTGCCCAAGCCTTTTTATCTTACTTCCAGCTCCCTCTCCGATACGATACTGGTACGGAGCTTTTGACCTCTTTCAAGCAAACCTCTTCGACCCGCCTTTCCGCCCATGTCCAGGAATGGCGACAAAGACGAAGCTTATGTCGAACTCCCCCCTTCGAAGATCGGATCTATATGGAATGGTTCCTTCGCTCTCTCTTAGCTCCCATTGGAAAAGATGTCACCTCCCATTTCCCTCAAACCGAAGAAGCCGCCCTCCAAATAGCCTTGAAATATGACTTGATCTATGCTCAGTTTGGTTATGTTTATACCGTCCTCCCTGACCTCCCCAGGCCCAGTGGCGCTAATGCTCCGGGGGCATCTCATTCCGCTGACGGTATCATTGGAGCCCTTTCTCATCCGTATGCGCAACCTCCTATGGGCTATGGTCTCCCTCAGGGAGGGGCCAGCACCTCTAACACTCTTCCCCCTCCCGGTAGCATGTATCCAGGATACGACATGCCTCCTCCTTTTGCCCAACCTCCTGCTTACCTCAATGTTTCCCAACCTAACCATTACCTTTATCCGTAGCCTGGTGCGCCAGCTCCTCCAGCATATGCGTTTCCATCTCCCTTGCCTCCTCCAAACCCGCAACAGCACCTACTTCCCCCTCCAGGGCAAGTATTTGCACAGCAGGGCACGACTAATCCCCCTTCTTCTCAAAGAAGGCGGAGAGGAAATCCAAACCAGTCTGCCCTTGGTACTCGGGGACTCAATCCTCAAGGTATTGACCCTAACACTGCTAACCAGCAACAGGGCACTCAGCCCAAGCCGGATAGGCCTCTTCGCACAAATAAGCCTTGTTCGTGTTGCGGTGTTTATGGGCATTACACCCACAATTTTCCCCTCTTACCCCAAATGCGACAGATGTGGGAGTCTCAAGCCACGTTGCACGGACAACATGCCTCCCCTCATGCTCCCCCTAATGTGGCCACTACTCAACCAGCTGTTTTTACTGATCCTTTCCCTCAGCAAGGATTCGTGGCTACCCAACTGCCTGACAACCAGGTCGCCACTCAACCTTCCCTTTATGGTTCCTCCGATTACCAGATCCTTATGATGAACTCTGATCCTTCCCCAACCGTCGACCTTCACCTTCAAACTCGGTCTCGCCAGTACCCCAAGCCTCCCGCTCAGTCTACCCCCGAGCCTCCTTCTTCAGGTTCTACAGAGCCTCTTTTGACATCCAGTGGCCCCTTACATATCCCTCAACCCAAATTTGAGGTTCATACCAAGATTCCTAAGGGACCATTACGTCGAAATGCTTCTTCTGGTCGAGCTGCTCATTTGTATAGCATAGTAGATGATTTGGCACAATCTCCTGCTGCCATTTCCACATTGGAACTCCTCCAATCATGCCCTTCCAAAAAGAAGGCTCTACTATCTGCCGTGGGCGCTGTAGATCCTTCTGATGACCAAATGATTATTTTCGATGCCCATCAAGCTGAACATCCTCCTCTCCCTGCTTCCGTCGCCTTCCAAATCCCAGTCAAAATCCGGAATGCCAAAGTTTCTCGGTGTATAATTGATGAGGGGGCATCCACCTGTGTGATGTCCACTTTGGTTTGGAAGCAACTCGGATCTCCTGAATTGGCCCCTTCCACGATCACCCTTCGAGCGTGGGACGGCCACGCCTCCCAGCCCATCGGCCTTTTTCGTAATTGTCCTATCACCCTTGCCGGTAAGACTGTTTGCGTTGACGTCGAATTCATCGACACCCCTCTAGATTACAACATTCTATTGGGGCGAAGCTACACCTATGCCATGTCTGCTGTCCCCTCTGCGGTTTTTTTCAAGATGTCTTTTCCTCATAATGGAAAGATAGTCACCATCGACCAGTTGACTTATCATGAGCCAAAGTCTCAGACCTCCCCTGAGACGACCATCTCTTCTGTAGCCAATAAGCAAACCATCGATTCCTTGACCAGTGTCTCCCCCGGCATCTACAAAGATTCCTCCTTGCTTGGAACTTTTCCTGGTCTTCCCCCTCCTCACATCTCTGATCCCAGCTTATCGAATGTTTGCATGATGCAATCGTCTCGGGCTACCCTTAAGAGACCCGCTTCAGCTAGTCAGCAACCTCAGACTTAACCTCGCCCACTGCAACTCGCTCCTAGCCCTTCATCTCCGCCATCCGGACCTCCTCCTTCTAGCCCTTCTCCTACAGCTGGTATCCCTGAACCCCTTTATCCCCCTGGATTGGTTCCCCTAAGCCTTAACCACCTCGGAGCCGTCCCTCCTGGTCATTATCCCGCTGGTCAGATACCGTTCCTAGCTCCCCCTCCCGGAGTCTATTCGGTCCCCGTCATGGCCACCCTCTCTCTCCCTAACCTGACCCTGGGTATACCCGTCTGGTACCTTGACCCTCCAGCTGCTACCCCTCCTGGTCACCCCAAACCCTATCTTGCTTTGACACCAGTTCAACCGGTCTCCCTTGCTTCCTCCGTTGCTACCAAGCCCCCTGCACCTCCCCAGGACCATACCCCTGTGGTGACAGCTCCAGGAAAGAAAGGCAAAGCTCGCAAGGGGGCATCCAAAGACAAGGCCACCCCGACTGACCCTGCTCCTCCGCCACTTGCAAAGCCGTATGCCTTGTGTGATGTCGTCGGTCACACCACCCATACTTGTCCTGAGTTGCCCTGCATCCAACCCATGGTTAAAGTCGCGTTCCCTGAGTCTACGATCTCCGACCCTTCTCTTCCGTCCTCGTCCGTAACCAAGAACCCAAAAACTATTCGCACTAGCAAACCCTGTGCTTTGTGCGGTGTCCATGGCCATTACTCCCACCATTGTCCTCACCTGACGCATTACCGCGCCTCTTTAGAAGTAGTCCGAGAGTATGAGGTTGAAAAAAATCAATCCGCCTCTCCCATACTCGCGCAGTATGCTTTGGGCCAGCTGGAGGATCCCCCCGCTCCCATCGACATTCCCCCCCCTGATGTTGAGATGACGGAGTCTACTACGACCATTCTTTACCTATCCTCCTCTGTGCGACCTTTAGAGCCCAGTCCCCTTGCATCCTCCCCTATTTCCTCGCTTGACCCCCCTTCAGCGACCACCCTTGACCCCTTCGTTTCTACCCATATGCGAGATCACTCCACCCGTATCTCTGTTGACCTCCGCAGCCCGAGTCCCCGCCATACCTCCTATAGCCCTCATATACCACCCTTTAGTTTATATATGAGTCATAGCCATCCTGCTCATTGCACTCCCTCCTGCAGTTGCCACTCGATGTCTTCCGTACACTCACACTGTCGTCATTGTATCTCCTCCCCCCATTTGTTGTCTTGTAACACCATTCCGCAGGACCTCCCGTCCCCCCCCTTTATCGGTTACGCCGATGGTACAAGTCGTTACTCCTGGAATCTAGCCTCGGCAGGTTGGGCCATTTTCACCCCCTTGCATGCCCTTGTTCTCTCAAACGGAGTCTGCATTGGTACTGCCACCAACAATCAGGCCGAATATGATGCAGTGTGTGGTCTCTTAGCCAATGCCCTCTTTCATCGCATCCTCCATCTGCATGTTCATTTGGATTCCCTACTTCTTGTCATGCAACTAAATGGTGTTTATCGTGTGCATAACCCTGTGCTATTTAGACGATATTTACGAGTGAAACTCTTGATACGTGAATTTGAAACCATAACTTTCAACCATGTACCTCGAGAACAGAATCACTATGTAGATAGTATTGCAAACCATGTTCTAGATTAGCATTTATCACATGCATTTCATACAAAACAATAACATTCATAATCATTAAAAACGATGCATATCCATAATATGTGTCGCAAAACATGTGTTTAGAGTCTATCTACTCTGATACATATGACATGCCCATAGCATGTTACAAAAACTCAAAACTGGGGGCACCACCTGCCCCTACATACACACTAGGGGGCACCACATGCCCCACACCTACTCACTATTTGGCGGATCCCGAGCCAATGGCTTTGCCCCTGCAGCCCGTAGATCACGTATGCCTTGACCGGCCATCGCCATGCGCCGCATGACGCCTCGCCATTCCGAGGGAGGACCAATGCATGCCTCCACCTACTGGTCGTCTAAGTCTTGCCACCCGCGCTCCGAAACTCTGGTCAGCAACCTCTCACATCTATGGTGGATGTCCTCCAGAAGGGCGGCCGCATCCTCATTGCACGCTGCTCTCGACCCACTCGACCCTGCATCTCCAGAGGCTGCCGGGCGTCCCATATATCCGGTCGGTTTTACTGGAGCTATATCTGCATACCAAAAGTACATGAATCAGTACCATATCTACTATTCAATAACTTTAACATGCCCATACAAGAATAGTAATCTGTCACTTACCATCGGGCCCCCATACTCGACCAGGCGGAAGTGGCAGGTCCGGATCTCCACAATAACTCATCCCACTATAGGGATAGTCGTCAATGTATAAGGACATCTGATCCCAATGGGCAAAGAACTCAGGTCGAAACACTCACCCGACCACCCCTCCTCCTCCTCTACACAATAGCCACCCCCACCGGCGCATCCTGGGCTCTCTCGGGCCCCCATCTGGGAGCTGTATACGAGCTCGTAAGGTCGGGATCTTCTCAAAGAAGAAGGCGCACAATAAAGTCCCATACGAGCAATCGTGGTTCACTTGCCGCTTGCAGAGTGACAACTGTCGTTTTAGCGACACCAGCATCATTTGCGCCCACCCATAGTAGGTCCCACTCAACACACTCTCCACAATCATCATCTTCCCCCCAGTGATGTGATGGAGCGCTTGGTTTCCCAGGATACGCAGCACCGCTACGGCCACTGCACGGGTCTCTAATCTCTCTAGATCCCCGATCGGTATCCGATTCCCCTTGACTTGGAGACCTGGTCGACAATGTCTCTCCACAAACTCCATGATATGCCGCCCCCGCGGTAATACTGGCTGTGTGTTTCCCACCATCCCCAGTGGCGGGAGACCCGTCAGGAAATACACATCCTGGACTGTCAGTTCGATCCTATGCCCCTGCACTACAAAGACCTCATGCTCTGGATCCCAGAAATTGATAATCCGGGCCAACAAAGGCTCTCCCGCTCTCATCAAAGGGTTCTCCAAAAAATTTAGAACCCCAAACCTGGCCAACACATGACGGACACCTTGATCTGCCTGGATCTCTGCCCGTAATGTACCCAGGTCTCTCTCTCTCCAGTTAACCCGTATATCTTCCATATCTGCACAAAAACATAATCTTTGTCAGCATACAGATAGGGAATATCATAACCAAACACAAAAACCCAACTCTCAGCCATAAAATAGCACCAAAACCCCCTGATCTTCCAGGTCGCACTTTTCTGCCCAATTCTGGGACAGGTCGCAGTTTTTGCCCTGAAACCTACTTCCCAGGTCGCACTTTTTGGCCCAAAAAGTGTGACCCGGCCGTAGACATGAAGGAGGGTCTGTTACTGAGATATTGGGCCCTAAACTAAACTTTCAATCCATCAAATTGAAAGAGTAAGGTTAGGCCTCTCGATTCCAACGGTCAGTTTGTCCGCTACGCTCACCGCAAGATTTAGGGCCTTCTCTCCTCTCTACATTCACCACAGTAGCACTAGCAAATGAGTGAATTTGGAGGGAAAACTGCCTTATTAAAAGAGAACCCTTGTTTCTTCTTTCGCCTGCTGCGACCATATCGTAGCCCCGTTTGACAAACCATCTGCACCATTGGAAAGCTCTCACCGAGCCCTCAAATGGGTATCTATTAGTGTTTTGTGATTTGATACTTCACCAGGACAAATTTTGTCCAAGAAGGGTCACTTCACCTCTCCTTAAACTCACATTTCTTCACTTACGACACTTGTACTTGGGGCACCATTTTGCCTCCTTAATTGTCTTTGTTCGTGTCGATTTTCGTCATGAGTTACCATCTTGTACTCATGTTTTCATGGTCCCCCATTGGACCTTTACTGTGTGGCAGCACCATTGAGTCGCCTTTTTTTAGAGCATCCAAGCGGAGTCATCATCGCATTCATGGAGTCTATCCCGAGTCCCTTTGTACCCCGCTATAGTCCTCCATCCCTCATTGCTTGGTTTCCCTCTTGTGTCGCACATTATGGCCTTCAGTCCCACTGTCCCTTATCCCTGATGATATTGTGTCAGTCGCTGCCATGTCATTCATGCCCTTCATGCTCTAGCAAGGGAAGTCGTCCATTCGCTACTCAGTCCCCTCCATTCCACCATCATCATTGGTATTAGTCTGTCCGTCGCTCTACTATTTTCTCTCGTGCCTTAGTTGAGGACCTCTCATTGCCTCACCTATGGCGGACCTCCTTCTGTCGACATCAGCTCCTTCATTCCAGAAGACAGGTCTAGAGGGCGGTGTACCTTGGTTCCAGCTTCCACTTTTTTTCGGTGCCTCGGATCAGGCAAAGGGATCTCTCATTTCCCTTTGACTTGATTGTTTATCCACTTCAGCTCCTTTCAGCACGATCGAGATCCGTATGCTTGATGGTTCAGTGATGCAGCAGCAGCCTTTGATCATTCCCAGGTGTGTGTGAGATGTCACAACCCTCATGAGGGGGTGGCCCTGCAGGTAGCCCCCCACATGCCCGGACGACCTCTTTTGTACAGCCTTCGATGCAGCTCCATATATTTGATGATGTCAGCCTTAGCCGCTTGCAGCGCCTCTTTGATTTGCATGTATCAGTCAGATCTTGTGAGCCCTTCCCCGTGTATAGGGGGCATTTGGGTTGTATTTGTATCTCATGTACTCAGATATTATTGTATAAGTCCTGGCTGTTATCCCAGGCACAACATGTATGTGGGATTCCTCATTGTATTATTATGTGGCTCATGTTTATGCCGGTTGTACTTTATGGATCGGTCCCTTGTTTACTGGACACACTATTCTTTTGTACTTTTTCTCGGCGGGCATAGGTATGCCTCCCCTTCCGTCTTTAGCACAGGTACCCTCTCATAAAAAAAGAATTGTTGCACCTACGAGTCTCGTCTCCTCAGGGTCTAGTTCTTCAGCACACTCGTCTACCTTACATTTCTCTCTCTGACTTCCCTCTTGATGTCTGGTGATTGAGTTCTTACAACGTACTTCGGTCATACGATTTGCTCCTAACACTCGCACGCTGGGGGGCAATCTGTTACACCATTTTTTGGTCATCTAACCTATTATCATTAGATGGACCAAAGTACACCATGTAAGACCAATTTTACCCTAAGTAAAATTGCTTTCACTATGTAAAATAACTTAATAAACCACATTTATTAGGTTGTTTATGGTCTAAACAGGAAACCCCAAAAAGAAATATTAAACAAACCTATTTTGTTTAATTTTCCTCATGGAATAATTAATTAAACCATAATTTAATTATTATTCCTAGTGTTAACCCAAAACAAAGAAATTAATTAGATAAACCTTTATTTATCTTATTATTTTCTAGGAATAATTATTTAAATCTTATTTAGATAATATTCCTTGTTAAATATGACCAAATCACCTACAAATAATTAAATAAATCATTATTTATTTAATTATCCTTCAACCACTTCCTTAAAAAGATAAATAAATCATTTATTTATTTATTACTAACAAATAAAGGGATTTGACCCAAGTCAAATATTTTTCCCTCCAACAAATATAATAAAATATTCCATAAAAGGTGGATCTAGATTTGGTTAACATTATTTTAATCATGCACCAAGATCTAGAATGACCCAATATTTTGTTATAAATAGGAGGGTTTTTCCTACCATTCTTCACCTTTTGTTGCCTATTAGATCACTCTAGATCTATACACTTGGTCACATTTTTTCATTATTTGTTGTGCGAGCTCCCTTTGAGCTCTATTCTTTGCATGGGTTTTCTACACCAACAAGAGAGAGAGATTCTAGATCTGAAGTGCTGAGGACTTCCAAGAACCCATCCCATTGAGGAGAATTGGATACGCCTTCTTGTTTTCCTCTCAGGTGCCCTTAATACAAAAATTCTTTCAAAAATTGTTCTTGTCTTGTCTATTGGATATATGGAGTAAACCCTTCTTTTTACTGCTTAATGTCTTTCTATGCATAGATCTGGTTTTTTGCAGCTCTTGTCTTGATCAACTAACTGCAGATCTGAAGATATTGGCAGCCACTTTTGATGTTAGGGCTATTAGTTATGCGTAGCTAAAGTGGTCTTTTTTCGTACACTTCGACAAATGATTCATACTAACAGTGTGTGTTGAGAATTGATATTTCCTTTCTAAAAGTTCCTAAGTGAAATGATTTTATTCTAATTCTAATCTATAACATGCAATTGTATTCTAATAAATAGAAATATCTAATTCTAAACTAACCTGGGATGTAATATTTTTGTTATGCGATCTAAAATGATTTCAAATAACAATTAGAAACAAATATCATTCAACTGTTATAAGAAAATAATTCAATAAAGATAAACCACTTTGTATAAAAAGTTAGACGAAACAGTTGTGAAAAACATATCGCATAATAAGCTACTCATATATTAAGCATAAACAAATAGCTATCATTGTACAAAAGTGCCAAATGATAACTTAAGCATTCAAGCATTAATACATAAACAACTGAACATAAATATCACTTTAACACAGAGGCAAAAATAGTTAAGAGATAAAAGTACCATTTATAACTAGTTCTACTCATGAGCTTCAAGAAATAATGACTTATCTCTTCTTAATCCAACATCCACTAAGAGTACAAAAGTGCAACATCATTAGTAGATATTAAACGCAGATATCAATAAATCCTATTCCATTCATTCATCAAAACCTCCTCGGAGGGTGCAAAAGTGCATGTTCTGAGGATACGTTTTTGACAAATTTCAGGACCCTTCTCTAAATGCATGAGAAGGGTTTAAATACTACTAACTAAATCTAAAAATAATTTATTACAAAAATGTAGGATACGGTTTAAATGACCGTCCTCTTTTTAGGCAAAAATAAAGCAAAATTAATACTAAATCTAAAATTAAAACTAACAACTAACTACTTGTGAATCTGTTCTTTGAAATTGCAAGTGTTCAGCATTTGTTTGAGAAGAGTTGGCTGGCTGACTTCTAACTTTAATTGTCCTATGAAAATGGAATTGGCAAGAGCTGGCACCATCTTCTCGACATAATTGATGATACATTTGAGAGTCATGCACTGGCTGTGTGGTTTTACCAAACACGCCCAGTAAGAATCCCAATTCAACTTAGTTAACTTTTTAATCGATTCTGCCTTTTCTTGAGCCTTCTGTCTCTAGTCTATCTACAATTGTTGTGCTTTCGGTAGATGCCCTGGAGTAGTTTCTGAGATCAAATTTGCCTTGTGAAAATTTTCATTTATGCAATCAATAAAATTATTTCCTGCTGTGGCTGCTTCTTCAGCCGCTTGCTCTGCTTTTCGTGTTTATCCTTTTTTAATGGTTCATCTCTCCTTGACCATTCCTTGGTGCATTCTGCCAGGTTTTAATTTTATTTAGCAAACTTCTCCATGAACTATTTGTTATAAGTCGCCTGTGGCTCCGGCAAATGATACATGAGTCTCAAATCTTGTGGAGTAAATGAGCCGATGAGTTCTTGAACTTGAGTCTTAAACTGTCTGTTTGTAATATTAGTGTTGTCCAGTACCTATTTAACCATATCCGTGTATGGAATAATTTTGGGCCTTGCCACTATCCGACGCAAGAATGAGCAAGCTAGCTCTGTAATTGACGCATCAGAATACCCATGTGAGCCTGCAATAGCGATAACCTCCATTAATCTGGGGTTCTCTTCCTCAAGTAGATTATACATGCCTTCCCAAGTAGTAATAATAGCATCTTTGTTACAGGCGGTGTCTGTATACAAGGGCATCATTTATTTTTCTTCAGAACTCAGAGCCTTGTCTTTCTTTCCCATAATATACTAAATACTACTTTGTATAGTTCTTTGTTCTTCTCTCCTGCAGTTTACAAATTAAGTGAGAATAATGATAAGAAAAAGGTGATGGGAAAGTTTTAAATGCTAAAGACGTATAAAATATACCACCTTACGTGAAATAGCTCTTCGATCAGAATGAAACCATATTTCATTAATGATTGACAACCAATTCATTGATTAACATTAAAGCGCATAACCAGGTCTCGGTTTATGGAAATATTTTTTTCGTATAATGAGCCTTAAATATCTGCGATAAGGCGATCTGCGATTTGCTTCGCAATATCGCAAAATCGCAATATTCTAAAATTGCAATATCACAATACCGCAATATCGCAATATCGCAAAATAGCTAGATCGTAGCAAATGACAAATCTCCGTTAATGTGTTTTTTCTGCGAAATGCGATTTGCAATATATGCCATCGCATATCGGCGGTTTTCAGATTTTCAGCGTAACATATGACATTTGAAGCATGCGATGCGATGAATGTTCTTTTAGTGTGTAGTTTCGTATCGTGATCTCGCAATCTTAGAATTCTGCTTGTAAGGAGGTAGTCATTACCTTTTTGCGATGCGATATTTCTTTAAATAATGATTTTATTCTATCCTATCATAAAAATTAAGTTTTTTAGATTTTTCAATGGATATTCTCCTAAGTTTATGATAGTAAGTTTTATTGAAAAAGGAAATACAAGCACTAATCTATTTTTTAAATTTTTTGAATAAGGGTCCCCATTTATTTAGTATTAGTGATAATACTAAATAAAAAGGGGGGTTGTTGCTGGTCGCAACAAGACTGTGGTAGGATAGAGAGGCAATTTGAGGTTGATGATTTAGTCTATCTACATCTTCAACCTTACAGAAAATATACACTAAAGGAGAAGTGGGTTGAGAAGCTTAAGCCCTGGTTCTATGGGCCATACAGGGTGATCCGTCATGTTGGGGAGGTAGCATATGAGTTGGAGCTCCACATTGGGAGTAAGATCCATAAAATTTTTCATGTCTCATGCCTCAAGAAGGCCATTGGACAACATGTGGTTTCCACCATGGATCTCCCACCTATTGATGATGAGGGCCATTTGTTTTTACAACTGGAAGCTATCTTGGACACTTGGGAGAGGCAACTACGAAACAGGGTGATTAAAGAATATCTGATTTGATGGAGGAATCTACCAGATGAGAATGCCAATTGTGAAGGAGAGAATATTTTGCAGCATCCGTATTTGCAGTTGCTTGAGGACAAGCAACCTTTGGGAGGGGAGGACTGTAATATTCCTTATTAGATTTTAGCTCATTGGAATATTAAATTTTTATTTCATTCATAACTTAGATGAATAAGTGGGTAGAGAGACCCTTAAATCTCTTTAGTAGGAATAAAACCATTTCTAGTGTGAAGGTGGATCAGTGTAGCTAGCTCAAATAAATCAACCCTTAATGTGAATGAGGTCAATGCATATGGATAGGGTCAAGGTTGACAAAATCAGCAGCGCTGCCATGGAAAGAGTGGAGATAGTGGAAGCCAACGCAGTTATGGTGGAGAAGTGTATGCATGGGAGTATCATCTTTAATGAGTGGGGAAAAAGGTGAGGAAGCTCACCAACCATATAAGGAAGGGGATGGAAGCCATAGAAGACATTATGATATTTTTTATGTCTTGGTATTTTATGAATTTATGCATGCTTCAGCTGTTTAGTGGACTCTACTGTGCTATTTAGCACAAGGGTGTTTCCGGGCAGAAATCCCACTCTCATCCTCGGGGGACTACGAGTGCCCACTCAAGGGAGGTACGTTGAGCTTCATTCCACCATCTTGAATTAGGCCAAGCTTCAACCATCTACCATAGTGCATTATCCTTTAGAAAATGCATTATTTTGCATGGCAATTGTAGTGGAGGGTTGAGAGACTGTAATATTTCAAAATTAGCATGCATCTAATTGGAATATTGATTTTTGCTGATTTCATTTAGGAGGTGAATAAATGATTAAGGAGGCCCATAAATTTCATAAATATGAATAAAATCCCTCATAGTGTGAAAAGGGATAGTCATAAGAGCTGGATTTCACACCCTCATGTGTGAAAAGGCGCATTTGCATGTGGACAAGGTCAACTTTGACCAAGTCAGGGATAGGAGGTGGAGAACATCTTTTGAGACAACGTAGAGATAGTGGGAGGAAGATTCCTTGGTGGAGGAAACCCTAATGAGTGGGACCCAAGGTGATAGGGATTCCGTTTTTATAAAAGGAGGGAAATGCAGCCATATGAAGACATGTTATGGATTATTGATTTTATGGTCTAGTTAGACTATTGTGCATTCTATTGTTGTTTACCAGAGTTTTTGTGCTGCTTAGCACAAGTCATTCCTGTTTAGGAATTCCTTATCCTTCCAAGAGATGCATCTTGAAGGATCTTCTACTTCATTTCTACACATCCAGGCTTGAGGCCAATCATCCTCCTTCATCTACACGTTATTTCTATAGCAGTATAACGTTGTGTTGGAGGGTGTTGCAGTGGAGGTTTCTCAACACCACTTCCTCAGCTTATTTTTTAGAGGAGGAAACTTTCTTTCCTTTGGGAGATAAGTTAGGAAGCCCTTGGAGCATATTTTAGATCTTGGCACTTGGCCAATACATTTTCTATCTCCTACAACGCAGTCCCTCTCCTTGATTGTGTTATTTTCAGTGTGCATTTGCAGTAAGGGTTTGCAGGTTGTGTGGAGGGTGATATCTTTAGTGTTAGGAACACAATTTCACTTGGAAGATCCATTGGAGGAGGTTTTTTCAGTTTGTATATCATTGTTAGCCATCGCCATCCAGTTATTGAGTTGCAGCTGCTACTCAGTCTTCAGACTGCAACTCCTACATTTTCGTATTCAAGGTTAAAACCCATGGTTTTGAGCTAGTTTCCTAAGGAAAGGGTCATTCCTTCTTTCAGAAAACTACCTAAGGGGATTCTCATATATTTCTTGTATCATTCAGCTATATTTATGTAAAGCTATAGTAAGACTGTGTATTTTCATAGTTGGATGTATAAATTTTCTCCTTTGTACTTATGCTCTCAAGAAACCGTTGTCGGGTTATCTAAATAATGTATTAAAGAGGCTAGATATTTGTTTTCTCATCATATTGCCTAATAAAACTATATATATATGGTTTTATATCCTATTTTTGTAGAAACCCTCATTAAATCATGCAGTCATGTGCTTCAAAAATTTTGCATGGTGTAAGTCATGGGGTTTGGGTGCTTTTAAGCCATTTTGAGGCGGGGAGATCTGTTTAACTTAGAAAAAGGGGTTTTTTTTTATATCCTTTTTTATTTAAGGGCCATAATACATATTATAAGGGATAAAAGTGTTATTTTTCCATTTTATAGCATAATTTTCTAAAAATAACATTTTTATGGTCAATATTGCTGAATATTCCCATTTGAATTATTACAGTGGTATAAGAGCATGATCTTTGGCTCAGCCTTTAAGTTGTAGCTATCAGAAGAATAAAAGAGAAGGAAAAAAGATAATAATGATGGATAGGATGAGCCTTATCTCATCACTTTTCATATCTAGAAAGAACCTCTCCCAGGAGGTTAAGGAGATGAAGGAGAAGAGATGCGATGAAACTCCTAGAGGGTTTTAACAAGAGGAAGAGCCATGTAATTCCTATTCTCAAAAAGGAGAAGAAAATAAGCATGAATAACACTTGGAGAATGAGATTCTAAGTGAATACCTTGTTGAGTACAAATCTCAACCTAGAGCCTTCAAGGAGGCTCTAGCTTTCCCAGAGTTCATCCAGTTGGAGGAAGAGAGGAGGCCTTGCATCATAAGAAAAATAAAAGGAAATAGGTTTCTATTGTCTACTTTTGATGAATCATCTTCAGCAAGGTCTTGGGCAAGAAGACTTGATGTATTCTTCCTACTACATCCAGTGGTAGAGAGAGAAGCAATAGAGATTGCAGCGCTGCACCTGGAGGGTAAGGCAAGCACTTGGTGGTTCAGCCATATGATTCATGGAACAGTATCTTATTTTGCATATTTCACTCAAAGGGTAATCAAAAGGTTTTATGAAGAGAGATCAGAGGAGGAGAAGCCCTCACCACCACTTGAGGACACTTGTACCAACATTGTCACAACCCTCGAGGAGTAGCCTTCAACATCACTAGTTGGGGAAGCCAATACATTATAAGGAGGAACTCTTACAACCAAACAAGGTGTTTCAAAGTCCCATCAAAGTATGAATGAATTTACACTTTCTATTATTGCAGCAAATATTTTAGAAGGTTGTGGAAATCTGCCTTTACATGACCAAGGGTCAGCACATACTGCTAATCTGGAGTAGCAGGATTTCACTGTGCTACGCAAGCTTGAATGGGCCAAGGAAGAGATTAACCATCATCCTCATATGCCATTATTGGGTTGCATACCACACTTGAGGTTGGGGTTTGAAAAATTTGAGGAAAGGATGAAAGATGGTAGACATCTTGAGATGATAAATATTTTCTCCTTTCTAGATGACACTTTCTCAATGCACATATCACAGCTCAAAGAGAAACTTCTACTTGCTGTAGAACCAAGACCTTATTGGTTTTGGAGGGCCATTTATGAGGAGAAGGTCTCATGGAGAGATCCCATTGGAGGTGCACTTCAACATATCATGGAGTGAAAGGTTCTTTAACAGTTTGAGGAGGTTTTTCCCTCATCACATTTGGATCTTGATAGATTCAAGATGGGTATGGGTATGAGGTCTTTTCTAGAATATCTCCAAGGAGTTCCATTTCAACATCCCATGAAATGCAAGAAGAGAAATCTGATTTGGGAGAATGGTAGTCTTCATTGGAATGGTACCAAGGTTGACCATTCTGGGAGGCACCCACATTTGGATGAATGGGTGTGGATGGAAAGCAAGAAGCTGGAAAGCTACTTACAAATATATGACACCGGGTAGCAAGAGAAAAAGTTGCGTTGGCTACTCTTGAGAGAGTTTGGCCATCATGGGACATATCCTTTTTCCAAGGGTATGTGGGTGGAAGGAACTTGGCAGGATACTTGCATCATTGGGCAGCAAGGAGTGTGGATGCATTATGATGATATGATCATTATGTCTTCACCACATGATTTGTATCATGGAGGTATGAGGAGGGAGCAAAAACTTTTGTTTCACTGGACATACTTGGGAGAGCAAGGGAAAATTTTCTCACACTTTGCATGATGTTGCAAGAGTAGGAGATGGCGCTATCATGGTGGCACTATCATGGTGCCAAGGGGCTACTCCTTAGCCTTAGATGATCTGGAAGTACTTCCATTTTGGGATAAACTTCTTGTATGCAGTAGCATCATGGGAGATGTATTTGACAATAAGCATGTCAAATAATGGAGCTATGTATCAGCAGGAGCCCATTTTCATAGGCCAAAAACGTTGTCACTTTGTATCTGGGACTTTTGGATGGAGTGTTCCCAGGATCACTTCACATTTGATGCACATGGTGGACAAGGAGGAGGTGAGAATGATGGAGTAATGAATGGAGACATCTATTACTGTAATATGTTCTTCTTGACTTGGATTTCCAAGCATAAGAAGAAGGGTATTCATGCAGCACATGGTTCATTCCTCTTCATGGGAGCGTGCCAAACCACTATGGAGGGCTTATTCATGGATCCATGTATCATCTTAATTCCAGTACACGGTGAGAACTATTTTTATGCATTTATTGGTTGTCTAACATAGTATTTGCATACTCTTACCATTTGTATGCAGTGCATTTCTCCACAAGAGGGCAAGCTTTTCATTTGGCTCCATGATCAATTTTGGGCCAAACTATATGATGGAGACAACCATATATTATGTGGCCTTGGGAAAGTGTTCTATAATTTCATGTATGTTCAGTTGATGTACTATTCATTAGTAGATTTAATAACATACATAATCATCCATGTATTAAGAAACAACTTGCCATGTAATTTTCTAAAGCAACAGTTTGGAAAACTGCACTGTAACCACTTGGGAGACTGTTGGTACTTTCTAGAACCATATGAAACCTTTATTATTTCCCTCATTAATATTATAATAATGAATTCAATCGCTGATATGGTTCTTATTCTTATTGAGAGCATGATTGGAGAGGCACATTGGCTGGATGTGTCCTTGGGAAAAGAGATTTCCCAAGTTTTTTACATTGCATGTTCCAAGGGGAGCATGAGAAATTATATGGCCACTACAACAAGAAAATTGTTTTTCAATGAAGTGGGCCATAGGATTGATTGGATGCCATATGGTGATGATTTTTATCCATCACATATGGGATGGTTTGGGCCAGCTTGATTCACAACGTTGGAGAGGAGATCCTTGGAGGTATAGTCTTCATCTTGCCACTTGAGAGAAATATTATTGCAGCCCAAGATCATCATATACTCTACACTTATCCTAAGTGGAGAGGAGGATAGCGTGGTAGGCTATTTTTTCTACCATGATCATATTTTCAGCCCACCTACATTGCAGGAGCTCAAGGTGGAGGATGATTTGTATGAGTTACCATTTTGGAGGGTGGCTCATTTTTCATGGATGATAGCTTGGGGATGGGAGATTCATATGGGGATGGTAGATCCAAATGTATATCAGACCTCATGCCTCAAGAAGGCCTTTAGATAGCCCATTGTTGCCTCTATGGATTTTTTTCATGATGATAGCTATTTGGGATGCACACCAAAAGCTAGCTTGCATACTTGGGCGGGAAAACTTAGAGATATATTGATGAGACAACATCTTGATCCTAGGAGGATTTTATCATATGAGGATGCTACAAAGGGAGAAGAGGAGGCTCTTCAGTTCTATCCTTGCAGTTGCTTTTGGACAAGAAACATTTGGGAGGGGAGGACTGTAATATTCCAAAATTAGCATGTAGCTAATTGGAATATTTATTTTTGCTGATTTCACTTAGGAGATGAATAAATGGGTAAGGAGGCCCATAAATTTCAGAAATATGAATAAAATCCCTCATAGTGTGAAAAGGGATAGTCATAAGAGCTGGATTTCATACCATCATGTGTGAAAAGGGGCATTTGCATGTGGACAAGGTCAAGTTTGACCAAGTCAGCGGCACTAGGATAGGAGGTCGAGAAAATCTTTTGAGACAACACAAAGATAGTGGGAGGAAGATTCCTTGGTGGAGGAAACACTAATGAGTGGGACCCAAGGTGAGAGGGCTTCCATTTGTATAAAAGGAGGGCAAGGAAGCCATATGAAGACATGTTATGGATTATGATTTTATGGTCTGGTTAGACTATTGTGCATTCTCTTGCTGTTTAGCAGAGTTGCTGTGCTGCTTAGCACAAGGCATTCTTGTTTAGGAATTCCTTCTCCTTCCAAGATAGGCCTATTGAAGGATCTTGTACTTAATTTCTCCACATATAGGCTTGAGGCCAAGCATCCTCCTTCATCTACAACATTATTTCTGCAACATTATAACATTGTGTTGGAGGGTTTTGCAGTGGAGGTTTCTCAACACCACTTCCTTAGCTTATTTTTCAGAGGAGGAAACTTTCTTTCCTTTGGGAGATAAATTAGGAAGCCCTTGGAGCATATTTAAGATCTTGGCACTTGGTCAATAAATTTTCTATCTCCTACAATGCAGTCCCTCTCATTGACTCCATTATTTTCAGTGTGCATTTGCAATAAGGGTTTGCAGGCTGTGTGGAGGGTGAGATCTTCAGTGTTAGGAATATAATTTCACTTAGAAGATCCATTGGAGGAGTTTTGTTCAGTTTTTATATCATATTCATCCATATCCATCCAGTTCTTTAGTTTTAGCTGCTACTCAATCTTGAGACTGCAACTCCGACATTTTTGTATTCAGGGTTAAAACCCTTGGTTTTCAGCTAGTTTCCTAAGGAAAGGGTCAATCCTTCTTTCATAAAAATACCTAAGGGGATTATCATCTATTTCTTGTATAATTTAGCTATATTTACGTAAATATATAGTAATAATGCTTATTTTCATAGTTGGATGTATATATCTGCTCCTTTGTACTTATGCTCTCAAGAAACCCTTGCCGGGTTATCTCAATAATGTATTGAAGAGGCTAGATCTCTGTTTTCTCGGTATATTGCCTAATAAAACTCTAGATATATGGTTTTATATCCTATTTTTGTAGAAACCCTCACTAAATCACGTAGTCATGTGCTTCAGAAATTCTGCATGGTGTAAGTCATGGGGTTTGGATGCTTTTAAGCCATTTTGAGGCCGGGAGATCTATTTAACTTAGAAAAAGGGGTTTTTTTCTGATCTCCTTTTTTATTTAAGGGCCATAATAGATATTCTAATGGATCCAAGTGTTATTTTCCCCTGTTATAGCATAATTTTATGAAAATAACATTTTTATGGTCAATATTGTTGAATCTTCCCATTTGGGATATTACAGAGACCCATTTTCTGAGCTAGTTTCCTAGTGGAGGGAGTTGAGAAGATATATTGGGAGGATTTTTAGATATTTTCTTGTCATATTAGCCACCTCCCTGTAGTCATGGAGTTGCATAGCGTTATTCAGCCCTAGGGCTGCATTTTTCATATAGTGTATTTCCGGAAACCCTTTCTGGATTGTCTTGGAATAGTGCTTGAGAGCCTAGATCACTGATCCTAAAATTTTCTGATCACTCTATCATCAACTCTTTGTATTTCTATTTCACAGTTACAATTATTCCCTCTTGGACTACATACTCATAACATTTTGGCATTTTATCTATTAGAAGTATCTCATATTTGGATGTATTAGATCATGGGAGGCTTGTTTTCCTAGCTTGAGTGACCTTTTCCTCAAGAAATTGTACTTATTTTCTGCTATTAAACATAATGGAATGGCTCTATGATTGTCTCATGTTTTGATGTATTGATATTTACTGCAATTTCTAGTTTTATGTCCAATATTGTTTCTTTTCATGTTTTGGAATATTACACTAGATATAATATGTTTATATATGATGGTTTGATCAAAAAAATAGTTTGACTTGTGTGGTAGGAAGTGAACAATATTTCAAGTTTACCTGGTTGATGATCTATCCATGAGGTATGATTTAATATTCCCATTTTAGCACATAGCTAAATGGAATATTAAATTTTTTCTTTTATCACCTTGCAGCTAAAGAAATGGGTAAAGGAACCCATTCTTATTGAAGACATGAATAAAATCCCTCATAATGTGAAAGGGATCATCAGAGTAGCTTGATTTTTCACCCTCAAGTGTGAAAAGGGGCAAATGCATGAAGACAAGGTCAGGTTTGACCAAGTCAACAACGCTGCCATAAGAGGAGTGGCTTTGGAAGACAACGCAGTGTGAATGAGGAAGAGGATATTTGGTGGAGGAAACCCTAATGGATGGGGCCCATGGAGAGAGAGCTTTAATTTGTTAAAAGGAGGCCAAGGCAACCATTGTTTCTCATGCTTTGGATTATTCATTTCATGTATATTCAGACATTGTGCTTTCTTTTGCTGTTTAGCAAGAATTTCCTGGGAATTCCTATTTAGGATATCCTAACCTTCTTGAGAGGCCTATTGAATGATTTTTTTTGATTCTCCATATCTTTTTGCTCAAGGCCAAAGCTTATCCTTTCAGTTACTACCTTATTTTTGCTCAAGGATAACACAGTGTTGCTAGGTATTGTAGTGGAGGACACCATACACCATTTCCTTGGCTCATCTGTCAGAGGAGGGAGCTTCTATTCCTTTGGGAGGTTATTAAGGGAGATTCATGAGCATATTTCAGATCATTGACATCAGGCCAAGCACTTCCATTCACCAAAAATTTAGTCCCTTCTCTAGACTATGTTATTTCTGAGTGCAATTGCAGTGGGGACTTGCTCCACTATTTTGGAGGGTGAGATCTTTAGGGATTGGATCAGGCTTTCACCTCAGAGATCCTTTGGATGAGATTCAACCATAATTTTTAGCATCATCAGCTATCTACATCCATTTCTATTTTCTGAGTTGCAGCTGTTGCCCAACAACTCTGGCATTTCTGCAGATTTTCCATTTTGTATGTATTTCAGCCAATCCTTCTAAGGATTGTGTATTTTTGTTTCCAGGGGTTGAGATATTGCTCCCCCTCTATTATTTGAGCTATATATTGTCATATCTGTGTATTGACACTATTTTGCAGCATTTCTCCATCATGGATTGCGCAGTCATAGCCAAGGCTTCTTTTGTATAACAGTGTTTCTTCATTTGTCATGTATATGTTTCATTGGGGCTGCATTGCCTAGCTTGAGAGACAATTTTCTCAAGATCTTGTATACATTATTGCTGCTATAATCTAATGTAATGGTTATGTTGATCTTTCGACATTCTTGTATTAATGCATTCACTGTTATTTTCCAGCTCATGTTTATGCACTGCTGATGTCCACATTGGTAATATCTTGAGATATTCCCAATAGTGTAGTTGTTCCTAATTCTGAATATTACATATGATTTGAGTTTATTTCAATTTATTTTGAATATAATGGAAATTATTTGCTTGGTATCGGATAGCATGCAATTCTTGGTCTGGGATGGTTGAAACCAACTGCAATTAGTAGTAGCAACAACAAAAGGAATTGGGACATGCAACAATGTGTTGTTAAAGACTTCAGGAGTAGGGCCATTGTGGGACACTAGTACCAAATAGTTTCCATTTATTTCCATGAGCATGATATGACTAGTATGACGGTTTTGAGGTAGGTATATGCATTGGTTTTTATACATTCCGATGTGAGGAAGCCTTTCCAAGGGATGGATCTCCCAGGATAGGGGATGCCAGGTAACTTGGAAGGTGCGTGATTGCATGGAAGGGGATTACCAAATTTCCCAAGGGACTGCATAATAGAGAAGGGAAGGGTGGGGTGGATTTCTTTTGGTCACTAGCATTTCCAGATGGAATTAGATGCACATTGGGAGTGTTCCCCGGAAGAATGTGCTGGTAACTGTTTACTGAGAGGAGAAGTGGCGTAGGATTGTAGTGCTAGACATTAGATGCAACTTTGACTTTGACAACGGATTCTAGACTTCCTGGGAAGGAAGCGAATCCTAGTATTACTTTGTGTGTGGAGATGTGAGCCTCTAGATTCCCTTGTTGCTGATACATGCATTGTATCATTTTATTTTTTGGTTGAGAAAATGTGCATATGTGTATACTATTGTAAATATCATAATGAGTTATGTTATAAAGATCTAGTACATGGTATGATTTCCATGATCGTTTTTCTTTTGAGCAGGTCATTCACTGTAAATAATGCAATGAGTTGTGTTATAAAGCTCCATAGCCATTATGTTTTCTTTTTAATGGTTTTGTTGAGGTATATGTGTGGTTGAACATCGAGGACAGTGTCTCCAAAGGGGGAGATTTATATAACAACCCTCATGAAAATTCAGTGTAATAAAGCTAAAAATAATAACCACGGTTGATGGGACAATTATTCCAAGATGAATTTCGGGAAAAACATCCTAGTGGGTGTTCATTTCGGTTATTATGGCTAAGGAAATTAGAACACGCAAAGGAAAAGGCTTTGGAAGGAAAAATGGCATATTTTTCACATGTATTTATGAAAATAATGGAAATTAGAAGAAACGGGAGATGAAATGTCACAAGTTGCATGTGAGAAGGAAAATGAATGAAAATAATGGAAAATAAAGGAAATAAAGGCATCTTCAATAAAAATGCTTATGAGGTGTTAGTATCCTATAATCCATAGGATCTCAAGGTGATTGAATATCTCATATTCCTCACAATTTCATATTTAAATTTTTTTCAATATTCAAATGATTTCCTACAAAAAAAACACGAAAAAGAAAAGAAAAATAGGGTATAAAATAGGAAAAAAGGGAAAAAGAAAGAAAAGCACCCCCAAAAAAAGAAATAACACTGAAAGTGTTGCAAGTTCAAATGCCACTACTCATTAGATAGATTTGTCCAACCATACAATTTAATCATGATTGGACGATTTTCAATTTCTATTGATAGGTTAGAAAATAAATATCTTCCAAAGTATTTAATCTTGGCTTATCGGTAGATAGTTAGAAAATGAAATTGAATCAACAGTTTAAACTGAGTCAATGGATGAAATGAGGTTAGGTGTTAGGTTAGATATTCAAAAATAAAAATTATTTAAAGGTTTGCTAGTCTAAATGTACCCGGAAAAAAGAAGAAGAAATGTTAGATGATTAGTTTGAGCAGGTAGAAAGGTCAAGGAGAAAGAATGAAAAGAAAAGGTTGGAAAAATGGCTATGTTTTGAAGTTTAGGGACTAAATTATATTTCAAAGTCATTTGAGGCATACTTTATATCTTAATTTTATCCTACGTCCTGAGAGTGTTATTATTCCCTTTACTCCATCCCCTAAACACTCTCATATTCATTTTATCGTAAGTCCTACACCACCCCCCGAAACTCATTTATTTCCTGACCCCAAAATTACGTCTCGTGTCCCATCGCGCTAACTGTTGCTCATTTTATCCCACATCTCCGCACACCTACCCACATCTTATGGTGTGTAATTTTTTTGGTGCACCCCCCCCCCCCCCCCTCAACCTATGAAGTTTAACAAGGGGGGGGGGGGGGAGGTTTGAAATGGGAAGTATATATTATCGCCGATTCAGCTACATGTCGTACCCACAATACTTCAGACACCCCCCCCTTCTGATATCGCTCACTACTCTCACCTCTTCCAAAAATATGTTTCCACTATTCAATTTACTACCACGCCTTTTGACCATTATCTGCACTATTGGAACCACGTCTACTCTCGCCTATCCACTTCACCCAATCACATCAACTCCAACAAAGAGGTCATTGTGCCATAATTGGCCAAACCATTATCCAATGGGTTGACACCCACCAAATCACAGTTTAAAGCTCAAATTCGGCATAATAGTAGAGCTTACTTTGTTATTATTTTCAACTTGTTGCAGGCTTCGAATTCACAGGAAAATTATAGAGAAACACAGTTGAAGAAGAGACTTTATTCATCAAAGGGAAAATTATCAATTCTTTGCAGTTCAATAGCAGGGCTCTCTTTCAACTCTGCTCACAGACCCTTTTAATTTTTCCCTTCCCCGATCCTATTCTTTAACATTTTCCCACTCTATGTTCCCCCCTCTTTCATCCTGTTATTTCTACATATGAATATTATCCGTCTAAGAAGCATGCCTCCTAAGAAAGATGAGGAGCCCTTTAACCCTATGGTCTACCCTTAGGTAGACTTAGATCACATAGCCTTGGTAGATCAAGATTACAAAATCCACGAGAAAGAGTCAGACTTCCATTTATTCGATGTCTATTGCTGGCTCGAGGATAAGTTCCTTGAAGAAGTCGATGATATAGGACTGTGGTAGACCAAATTTCCTTTTTACATCTTTCCTAAAACCCATAGTTTCCCAGAGTTCATCATAAAATGTCAGTCTTGTTATGACATTAACCTGAGAGCCATAGTTAATCCAATAGGAGAAATCTTGTTTTCTATTGGTGCCCAATCCATCCAAAAATTGATGCAAGCCCCCATTGTTGAGAACACCATTCTTTTTTCTCATGAGGCCTTTATAAAGTTATACCAGAAGCTGAATTTCACTAGTAGGGCTAAAACCATAGAGTTTTTCATGGCCACCAATGCCCCAATGCCTACCAAGAATCCACCTTATCCTTCATCTATCTTTCCTGATAGGACCCAACACATTGTTATTGTTTTATCTTATCTATTAGGGTATCACACTCATAAGTTGGTGGATGAAGCCATGATTGGTTTCTTATCTATCCTTTACTCAGATGAAAAACCTACAGTCATGTTCAAATATGCAAAATTTCTTGTTGATGATATTCATGAACATTTCCTAAAGTTTCAGACATAAGAAGTTTTAAAATACACCTCAGTGTTGGTGTACATGTTTCTCTATTTTCAGTCTAGTAGGTTTTAGTTTGATATGATGAAGTTGAATGATGATTCTCAACCGCAAGCAAGGTTTTTCTAGAGTAATTTATTATTGAAGGAGAAGAGGAATTACTCCTACAAGAACTTTGTAGACTTATTTATACATCCAACGATTAGTCCACTCAGCAGTGCAACAGAGCCAAGGATTAGTCAGGAAATAAAGAAGGTGATGCATTTGATAGATCAGATCAGAACAACTAATTTGTACCTTTACCAAAACTACATAGAGATCAGAGTTTATGGTAGTGAATTGGATCCATACAAATTTCCAAAATACCTCTCCATGAGAATATTTGCACTTGAGTATATCAGACAAACGATAAATGCAGATGAGGTGTATTTTGTCTTTGTAAAGAAGAAGTCCCAATTCAGGATCAGATCATAGATTGGTCCATTCATTTGAAAGAACAGATCTACAAGGGAGGAGGTAGATATAATATTAAAAGAGATGAAGTTCACTCATAGGTTCACTTGGTCATATGATCCCATGGGAATCATTTCTAAGAAGAGAGTGGAGAATAAATCCACACCATACATTCATACCCACAGATTGGAGATAGAAAAGTATATGAATCAAGAAGAATGGGCTACAAACACACTCCAGGAGGCAGAAGAGTAGTTCATCTCCACTTCAGGAATACAAACACCAACTCCACAAGAAAGGAAAGGTGCAACAACAAAATATGACAAAGGAAAGGAACCAGAAAAGGAAACAGGAAGAAAAAGGACAAGCGATGACCAAACTGATATGGAAATTGATACACATACCAAGTAATTCAAGATGAAATATAGGAAGAGAGCCAAGGTCCACATGGAAATTGACCAGGGCAGTGAGAAATATCAAAAAATTGTCATCATAATCAGAGATTCACCAGGCTCCTCTCCAGCAAGTGACCAAACAATTTTCTCAACATCCTCTGCCACTATGTCTTTCCAACAACAGAATGTGTGGACTCCAGCATCTACTACCACTGCAGGCCAAAAGGAGGATGATATATATGATACATTTAAATAAATCAAAATAAGGAATGAGGTTCTTAAGAACAACACATATAATCAGTTTTGGAAACAAACAAGCAGCTCCCAAAGCAGGCTTCTATCAGCTTTTTACTCTGAAAAGGGTAGAATGAAGATGGCCCTCTTAGAAGCACAAATACCTCAGCCCAAAACTACAGCAGATTACAATAATACCTCTTTTGAGTTTTATATAAAGAGAATTCATCCAATAGACCAAATGGAAATGCACAAACAGACACGAGAAATGATCTCCTCCACACTAACTAGTACAACCATGAGTCTCTCAAAGTTGCGGGCGACATTATCCAACATACAGTCACATTTGAAGGTGGAAAATATTTCCTCCATGGCCAAAGACACAAGGATTAAATCCCTAGAGGATTTAATGGTGCAAATTGGTTACAATCCACCAAACCTAGCAGCAACAGAAGCACTTGTCAAGAAGAAGAATGTAGAAATATCTGCTTTGAAGAGACAGCTCAAGATGCTAGTAACGAAAGATCCTATGGAAAAGGAGATAGAATCAAATGAAACAAAAAACGCAGAAATGATGAAATTGATGCTTTAACAAGCATAGCAACTTAAGAACATGGAGAATCAGATGGAGAAAATGGTAAACCAGAGACAGAAAGCAGTAAGATATGCACTGAAGGAAGCAAGAAAAGAAGCATCCAAGGCCATGATTCCACTGCAAGAAGTCCCTCTTGTTGTTGTTCATTATGAAACTTCTACAGCTACATGTACACAAGGAGAAGGCATTGAGAATCTAGATAATGCAATGGATAACATGTCCTTACAGACAGCAAAAATTAAAAAGTTGCAAGATAAACTCCATGACCTACAGGAGCAATTAAAAAGGAAATATTCAACACATGCCAAAGAGTTGCAGATCAACAAAAATTTAAATGAAACTTTGTAGAAGTCCCTTCAGGAGTCCTCAATTTGGATCATGGTAGGAAGAGTAAAATAAATCATCTGGCAAAGCATAACTAACTCAATGAATGAGATCTGGCCATGAATCCAAATAATTTTCAAGTAGAGGGATCTGATTCATCAAGTAAGTATTGCAATGGAAAAGGAAAATGAGGAATTAGGGGATAAACCTATAACTGCTAATAACATTATCCAATTTCTAAATTCCAAAAGAAGTTATGAATTGGAACCCCTGGGAGTAAATATAGGACATCAACTATTATGGAAGTTAAAAAAGTGTTGAACAAGAAGAATTTAGTTGCTCAGATTGAATAAAAGTACAATCAACTGCAGATTGGAGTAAGCAGGTTCTTTAGCAGGATGGAACCACTAAATGAGAAAGGGTTGCCTTCATTATTTGTGATCAATGAAAAACTTATGGCAAAGCCAGATTATGTGAAGAAGCATATTGGAATATCCAAGGATTCATCCAAGAATGCAAATATGAAGAACACAATGATAGGGAGGGCTTTTTATGAAGTTCTTAGTAATGATATTTTCATATAGCACGAAATCAAGCACATTTTCCAAGTGAAGCCAAATTTCATGAAATACATAGAAACTGATGAGATATATAGAAGGTTAATCAGGATAAAAATCCTGAGTGCAGAAGATTGGGAGAAGTTGTGTGATTTACAGGAATGATGAAAGCTCAACATAATGATAGAAACAACCATCTCAGTCAATCATCGACATCAGTAGTGTTGGGGTTCCTATGTTTTGGGCATTGACAAAAACCAAAAGATAAGACAACATCAAACCACTTTGGGATTCAAGGATCTAGCCCTCCTGAATCCAGAGAGGGATCTCTCTATGAATGAGTTTAAAGATATGATCTTTAAAGCCTGAAATGTGATATTAGGATAGTTATGAAGAGCATGGGTTTGTTTTGTTTGTTTTGGTTGGGCAAAGACATGATGAAGGTGAAGGCAGTTCATAATAAAGGGTGAAGATGTATGCAAATGAAGGAATGATTTAGCTGATAGAAAGGGAAAAAAACAGCTTTAACCCATTGGGCTATGGAGTCATAGGAGGATTTTAATTGGACAGAAAGTTTCAAGGAGGATCCATGGGGCAAGTCACTTATGTCAAAGGATCTCTTAAGTTGATTGTATGGAATGAAACAGATAGGAAATGGAGAACAAAAATGAAGAGCAGTGAACAGCCGGAGATCAAGTAAGTGCTTTAAAAGTATCTTGCTTTGGCATGTACTTAGAGAAAAAAAACATAAAAGTATTCTGAGATTAGGTAAGTGCTTTTAAACTACCCTACATTGAATTACTTTCAGTTAAAAACGTTTTTATAACAATTAGAATAACTTA
Source organism: Pinus albicaulis (assembly GCA_034641835.2). Lineage (NCBI taxonomy): Eukaryota > Viridiplantae > Streptophyta > Pinopsida > Pinales > Pinaceae > Pinus > Pinus albicaulis. Next base: position 543,542,730 of record CM076575.1, on the reverse strand, counting down.
AGATCAGATGAGTGCTTCGAAACCAACCTGATTTCACCATATTCTAAAGGAAAACGTAGATAATCATCACAAAGAGTAATCTAGATCAGGCGAGTGCTTTGAAACTGACCTACTTTAATATACTCTTTCAAGAGAAACTTTCAAATGAAGAAAACATAGAAAATAAATCTTTCAGTAAAAGTAGGGTAGTGTTGAGAGTAAGTCCTAGCTCTATGTTTTCTGCTCCTTATCAGAGAAAGTGAACAGAGTGAAAAAATTAAAGAAAATAACAATTGACAGCGAGGAACACATCACCATTAACACAAATCAGGATCCCATGAATCAGCAGCTTGTATTTGATGTTCAAACCAATTACAATTAGCAAGCCTGGTGGGTCTCTACAACTTCAAACTTCTCATATCAGCTTATGTATCTTAAAATTGCACACAGGGCATCAATACTTCAGATAAATATTACATACAATCAAATGTCCAGAGACCAATATTGGCTCATCTTCTACAAAACTATTTATAGAAGAATGAGGAGGTGGGAGTATTTCCCAGGGGTTAAGTATCATTAATTATGTAATCAATGCAATTCCTGGCCTTTGGGAACCAGGTAAGGCATTGTGCAGGAATGTAATCATTTCTAATTCTGCTTCATGACTCTGTTTCTGCCTTTCGAGGCCTAATGATCGAAAACAATCTTCTTCTAGGTTGTTCTTAATCTTTTAAAATAGTTTTTCTGACAATTAGAGATAAGATCTTTGATTTGCATTAATTGTTCAGCTGTCTTTAGGCAAACGCCTCTTGTTCTGGTAGTGAATAAAAATTCTTTCATTTCTGTGAGGCTACAGGTGTCTTTAGGAGCTGGAGAGGGTTCAATTGGCCTCTGCTTATGGTGGTGGAGGCTTTCTCGGCTCGACAGATGTCTTCGTCTTTTCCTAAAACACCTTTATTTTACTTTAGATCCATGTTTTACGTCTTCAATCTCCCGTTTTTAGTGTGTTCTATCTTCGACACTGATACTCTTTGATTGGTGCTTGATTTACTGTGTTTTGCTAGTATGCAGGGCTGCACAGGGGTGATATGGCATCAATGCCTTATGAAACACCAATGAAACGTGAATTTTAAACCTTGTGAATGATTTTCTCTGGTGAATCGAAGGCGGGAGAATCGTCACCCTCTGCCTTTGAATTTTCTTTAGATATAGCGGAAAAAACCTTTAAACCCTGCAAAATATGAAAAACATTTACAAAATCCTGCATGTATAGGTTTACTGCTTTAGAAGGCACATGGAGTGAGCGTGGCCGTTGGATGGCCTCATCCAACGGTCGAGATTTATTGGAAGGGGTCAAAGGGAAATGGAGGAGGAATTAAATTGGAACCGTTAATCGCGCAGAGATCGACGGTCGAGAGAGGAGGTGAAAAGTCAAAGCAGATAAGTATTTTTTGGAAAAATGGAGAAAATGGATTAAAAAACCTTTGTTTTGGTGAAAATGGTTAAAAATGGTGTATGGGGTTCAGGATGATCGTGGGCCGTCGGATGAGACTGGATCACAAGATCAATGACAGAGATCATATGTCAAAAGCCTTATAAAACACACCTGGACTTCAAACCTTTTAAATAAAACCATGTTGAATAATTTCCCCGGGTCCGCATTTTCTAACTGTGCGAGGAACCAACGGAAACCCATTCCAATCCAATGATGCCGTGTGGATGCTAATGTGGTGCTGGGGACCGGGGCGATGGAGTATGGGCCGTCGATCAATGGATCATATCAACGACAGAGATTCTTTTATGACTGCATCGTACCTGTGGTTAACTGTTGGGCTTCTTCCAAGCGTGATCACCGTCCGATGAGCGGCCTTAGATCGGATGGCGCACATCAATACAATGCTGAGTCCACTGTCGAACTTTAACGTGTGATGAGCGGCGATTTTCCAAAAGTGCTCGAGGTCACGTGTCGGTCGTTGAATGGAATCACTACCAAACGAAAAAAATCGCCGCCCTCGTAAAAGCAGTGCGATAAATCCTGCCTGCTTTTTATTTTTAATAAAACGAAAAAACACATTAAAAACTCGAAAAATAATTTATAACAAAAGTTTAAACCTTGGGGCAGAAATATATTTGCAATACGTTTTGGTGCCCATCTGCGCAGCCGTGGGTTTATGGAAGATAATATGGCCAGGGGCTTATGCACAGGGCTAATCGGTGTTGAGCAATGCGATAAGCGCTTGGATGGCTAGTGCTTGGTTCCAGCACCAAGGCGTATGTAGTGGAAATGGTTAAGGGCCTAGCCCAAGGGGGCTTGAATCCATAATATAAAAAATGTGATTTTTATGAAGTTTTCAATGCTTTTCAAGGGTTTTGAGAGTTTCAATATAGTTTAAAAAGGAGTTTTAAACTATGCAAGGTGGTTTTTTATGAAGGAGGAAATGAAACAAAGGAAAGATAGAGGAATTTTATGAAGAAAGAGGAATCAAAATGAAGGTTAGTTCTGAGATGGAGGGAAAAAGGAAAATGTATTTTTTGCAGCAGTCCTTCTCTTTGAAATCAGGAGAATTTTCTGAGCTTTGAAATGGGAACAGTAATGAAAAATTTGAAACAGAGGAGATGATGTCTTCAAGAGGCTTCAAGAGATAACATTGTGCATAAAAATTGTTTCTTGAAGGCTCCAACAATGTTTTGGCCACCTTTTGATAGAACAAATTTTATAGGTGGCCAATAGTGGCTCCACTTGTGGATGGTGCCTTCCTGAAGGCATCAAGAATTTCATACTTGCATCCTCTGGGAGGCTGATCAATGCTTTATCCATTGGGCTGCATTCTTTGCTTGGATGATTTGCTTTTTCTCTGAAAACATGTTAGCAGCTTTTGAAAAAACAATGGATCTTTATCAACAAATTTTATACCTACCCAATCCTACTGATCTAACATTTTTTCTTCATTTAGAGTGCACTTGGATTGGCAAACTCTGTTACAACATTTATTCTTTTGAAAACAGGAAATCTAATCTATTTCTACTCCTTATTTCTCCATGTACTCAGATTAAGCAGTTGAGCCCATATAATTCTCTACCTAATCTACCATCTGTTGGGATCAAACTGTCCAATAGATTTTATTCTCTAAATTCTACAACAGAAAATTAAAAAGCACTCAAGTTAGGATTAAACAGTCTAACTTGATGCTGGTCTATGGCATAAGAACAGGCTGCACATAGACATTTATTTTGCAGAAAATTTAAAACAAAAATGGAAGGCTTCAGATCTAACAGTTCAAGTACTTCCTTCATCTTTTTACAGCTCTGTTTTTTCCTTTTATTTGAGCTATCCTTCCTTTGTCAACTGGTTCAGATTTTGAGTTGATTAGAACCAGTTATTCACCTTCTTTCTTGACTCAAGAAATAAACAAATTTGAGGAATTTCTCATGGAAACTTAGGTTCAGATTTTGAGCATGTTTGAACCTTTCATTTCTAACCTAATCTATCTATTGATAAGCCAAGATTAAATAGTTTGGCAAATCAAATTCACTATCCTATCAGCAGAAAATTTAAGGATAATTAGTCAATATTAAGCTATTTGACTAACTAGAAGTGTATTCTTTTAGGAGTGGCATTTAGGCTTGCACACTTTCAGAATTGTTTCTCTTTTTTGGTATGGGGCTATACCTGTTTTCACAATCTGCCCTCTTTTCTTTCTTTTATTGTTTTTGTATTTTTCTTTTTATGAAACTGAACAAAGAAATGGTGTTTACAATGGAAATGAAAGCCTTAAACTTGAACTCAGCAGTAGTAATTCTTGAGCATCCTGCCATTGACAAGACCCCCAAACAGATCTGTGCCATCTAACTCTTGCAGAAAAAAGGCATTTGGACCAATGGTGGACTAAATAATGTATGGACCTTGCCACAAACTGTCAAATTTTCCATGTTTACCCTTATCCTCTCTTCTGGAGTCCCATTTGAGTACCTTGTCTCCAATATTGAAGTCACAAGCTTTTGTTCTCTTGTCAAACAAATTCTTTATGTTCTCTTGCACTTCTAAGCTCTATTGTAAACCTCTTCCCTTGTCTGCTAGAGATGTATTTTCTGATTGATCCTTCTTATCATGTTTTCCTCTTTTGACTGTATTTCCTGGATTAATTTTATCACTAGTACACCTAGGCTGGTAGGAAACACTACATCTGCTCCATAAACAAGCTGGTAAGGGGACATTCCAATGGAATTCTTTGTGGTCAACCTGTTTGCTCACAAAGCATGCACCAACTTGTTATGCCATGATTTTATATTTTCCTCTAGTAGCTTCTTGATGATGGTCACCAAAATTTTATTTGAAGATTCTGCTAACCCATTACCTTGAGGGTAATAAGTAGTAGAATGACCAAGTGTAATATGATACCTGTGACAAAAATCAATCATCTTTTTGGAACCAAAAGTAGCAGCATTATCAGTAATAATCTTCCTAGGGCAGCCAAATCTAGACAGGATATGATCTTGAAGAAATTTATAATGACAGAATCTGTGGCATTCCTAGAAGGGATGGCCTCTATCCATTTGGTGAAGTAGTCAGTGGTTGTGAGAATCCATTTATGTTGGGAAGATGATGCAGGTTGGATTTCTCCTATGAAATTGAGGCGCCATTGTTGAAAATGAGCTTCAACAGTGATAGGTTGTAATGGTAAAGGGAGGAGTTTTCTTTTGCCCTCAAAAATTTGGCATTTGTGACAATCAACTATCATTTTATGGACATCTTGAAAGAGGGTGGGCCAATAATAGCCAGCTCTAAGGATTTTATTGGTTGTGGTTTTCCAATAGAGATGACTCCACACTCTCCTTCATGGAATTCATGCTTGATCCTCTCTGCATCAGCTTCAGGCAAACATTTAAGCAATAAACCATTATTATTTTTCCAATATAAACCTTCATTTAAAATGCAATAGTTCCTAGCTTTCAACTTTAAAAACCTTGCCTTTGTTTTTGATAAATCAGGAGGAGCATTAAGATTTGTAAGCACATACAAGATATCAGTGTACCAAGGTGATTTTTGAAACTTCTCTTCCACAGTGGGGGCAGGTAACTCTTCCAGTTCATCCAGGGCATCTACCATGTTAATGTCAAGGGCTTGTAGATTCGATTCAGCCATTAATTGAGCTAAGCCCTGAGCTTTAATGAGTTTTGTAGGTTTGATTTCCAAATCATACTCTAATATTGCAGCAATCCATTTTCCCCTCTTTCCATCTGGGAATTGTGACAAGATGTTTTTTACCACTATATTAGGCACATAGGAAATGATGTGGGAATGTAGAATATATACCCTAAAGTCCTTTAAGGCCTTTACCAAAGCATAGGCCCGTTTTTCCATTATGTTATATTTCAAGGGTGTATCCCTTAAAGCCTTGTTGAAAAAAGCAATAGGCTGTTCCTATCCCTCTGGGTTTTACTGCAACATGACTGCAGCCACAGTATGCTTTGAGGCAAAGGAAAAAATAAGGAAATCCTTCGAAAAGTCAAGGCTGATTAGGACAGGTGCCCGAGTGAGTACATGTTTTACCAATTCAAAGGATATTTTGGCTTCTACATTCCATTTCACTCCTACTTCCTTCTTGAGCATATTAGTCATGTTTCTAAGGAGCTCTGCTAAGTTGGGAATAAACCTCCTCAAGAAGTTAATCTTTCCAATAAAGGACTGTAATTCTTTTACGTTCCTTGGTTGGCTAATCTGTAGTATTCCCTCAACTCTTTTTGGATCTATTTTAATCCCTTCTTCTGATATGATATGGCCAAGGAGTTTACCTTCTTGTAGGCCAAACACTGTCTTTTTGGGATTTAAAGATAATCCAAACCTTCTGCACTTTTCAAGGACCTTTCTTAGATGTTTAAGGTGTTATTCATCGGATTTGGAATAAACTGTTATGTCATCAAGGTAAATTACAATGAAGTGCCCTATCTCCTCTGAAAATGCAATGTCCATGGCCCTTTGGAAAGTGGCCCCATCATTCATTAATAAAAAAGGCATTTTCACATACATGAAAGTGCCCCAAGGAGTGGTGAAAGCTATCTTGAGTTGGTCTTTTGGGAGTACTAAAACATGGTTGTACCCTGAAAAACCATCTAACAGAGAAATCCTCTTTGAACCAACTACCCTTTATAGGATGTGTTCCATTTTGGGTAAAGGGTAATTGTCCTTTCGGGAGGCTCTGTTAAGGTTTCTGAAATCAATGCACAATCTGATTTCTCCTGTCTTTTTCCTCACAGCTATAAGGTTAGAAACCCAATCTGAAACCCTCATAGGCACTATGATTCCTGCCTCATACATTTTCTTGATTTCCTTTTCTAATAGAGGCAGTTGTATTGGATTAATTCATCGCAGTTTTTGCCTAAAGGGTTTTTGGTTTTCTTTCAACAGGATCTTGTGCTGGATGATTTCTGTATCGTAGGCCTTTAAGTCTTCATAGCTCTAGGCAAACACATCAAAAAATTCTTTAAATAAGTCGATTTATTTCTTTTTCATGTCTAATAGCAAGGACCTAGCTAATTTAATCATTTTAGGCTTATCCTCGGTGCCTATGTTGCATTCCTCAACATCAGAATGTGTATTCTACAGTGAGTTTCTTTGATACGTCGTTAAAATCAAATAGGTCTTCTAAAGGTGCTAACCCCCTAGGTATGTTCTTGTCCTTTGACGATAATACCTCTATGTCTACATTTTCTGCGTCCTCGTACTCTTCAGTATGAGTTCCAAGTTTTTTAGTTAACATGTTGATTTTTACGGAACTGGATAGTTTATCTCCCTTAGGGGACTCTTTGTTGAGGCAATTTTCATCGAATTTAGAATGTGAATCAGATAACTCAAATTTGCTCCTGCCAAGCAGGAAATCCTCTATCTTCTTATCACCCTCAAAGACCTGCCAATATTTTTCATTATCTGGCACTGCAGGTATATATTTTGTCTGAATGATGATATGTTTATCACCAGGTGATACTTCACATGAACTAGCAGTGCAGGCTAGCCCGTTTGCAATTATGTTTTGACTCCTTGGGACAAACACGAGCTCATATTTTGTAAACGTGTTCAAGAAATCTATGGCATTATTTCGGTATACCCTTAGTCTAGGATGTTTAACGACATACTCTCCATTTAGTTGTTTGATGACTAATTCTGAGTGTCCCTGAACAATTATCTTCTTGGCTCCTAGTTCTTTCAATAGACGCAATCCTAGGATGAGAGCCTCGTACTCTGCGATGTTGTTAGTGCATTTGAAATCTAGCCTGAAAGCATGGCTTTCAGAGTAATTGTTTTCAGTGTCGACCAACCATACCCCAGCTCCTGCACTCCTTTTAGTGCAAGACCCATCGAAGTTCATGCACCATAAGGGATTATTTGTAGGGTTAACATCGTTTTCATCCTTATTTCCTTGTTCATCATTATGTTCTATTCTAAGATCTGCAACATGTTGTGTTGGGTCTCATTCCTCAGGATTTTCATGGAGTTGAGCGCAAGGGGTAGTCTGTTGTTTGCCATCTTGGCATTGTTCACTCTGGTCTGTTATTTCAGCACACTGTTCAACAGTTTCTCTCTCTTTTTCTTCCATATCTAGAACTGCCATCATTTATAGATTAGGGGCCTCTAACTGGTTATCTGAGTTGATGTCTTCTGGCTCTGACTCCTTTGTGGATTCATTATTTTAAAGCATAAACGAATCCAGGTCTATATGGACAAAGTAAATGGGGGAATTTTTAGGCTTTTCTGAGCTACTGACCATGAATCTCATGTGTGCCTCTCTGTATAGTCTTCTAAGCTGGCTAAAGGCAGGAATAGTGGCATATGTCCCATCCATCTGTACGGTACCTTGCAGCTTGGCACCCCATGACCTTGACAACAACATGCCATACTTAGGAAGCACATCAGCCACCACAACATCCATAACCATGCACTTGGCTGGGATTTGAGTCAAAATCACACAAAGGTCTTTGATTAGGCCAAGGCACTTCACTTTGCTAGAATCAAAAATAATATAAATCCTTGTAAGGTCTAGTTATTTCTAGTCCTAGCCTTTCCATTATTACCCTTGGCATAAGGTTGTGCGAGGCTCCAGAGTCATGCATATCATTATGCAAGATTTTGTCATGAAAATTTAAACTCACATAAAAGGGAGGAACATGTCCCTCTTGATATATACCTTCAATATTAGGACCAAAAATGAGCTCTGGCTGGTCATCATTAAGATTGATTGTATCATTATTATCCTCAATATTTAAAGCCTTCAAAATTTGGGTCCTATACACATTCTGGGCAGCTAACTTAGTCAGGGGAACAAAGATTTTGATCTTTGAAATTTCCTGTTCTGGGTTGAAAGGAATTTGGTTCTTTGAAGAACTTGTCTCAGCCTTACTAGCTACCAGTCTATCAGCAACATCAACTTGCTGATTTTTTCTATTCATATTTGAAAAAATGGTCTTAACAGGAGTACTAGCTGAATTGGTAGTACTAATAATGTCCGCACCCTATTTTTCATTGTTTTGAGTGCCTTTCTCTCTACCTTTATCATAATTCACAGCCACTGTTTTATCCTTTTGTTTGAAAATTTTAGGCTTGGTTGTAGTGCTGTTTTGTGAAGATTTGTCAAAGGTTTTGGTGTTGGGAGTTTGTTGACTGGTTTTTCTTCTAAGGTCATATTCTTTTTGAGACTCTATGATGACATTTTCCATGTCTTGAAAATAACTTTCATCATCATCTCTATTGTCATCATAAGGTGTATGAAGACCTTTTTTTCTATCATAATGAATCTCAAAGTCATCATTATCTACCCCCAGCATGTTGATATCATCTTCCTCTATTATCTCATCTATTTCCTCAACCTCACTTATATAGTTTTGATGAAAGGGAGGAGTGATCTGTTGATCATCTTCCCTAGTTCTGTTTGGAGGTTGGTTCCTTCTAAAATTCTGATTCTGGTTCTGGTTTTTGTTTTGAGGAGCAGTTTGGTTTTGACTGGCTTGTGCTCTCTCAAGGATGCTCATTTTCTTCATCATTTCCTCCATCATTCTCTCCATTTTTGAGTTGGAAGTAGAGGGTGCAGATTCCTCTCTAAAGGACACTCTTTTCATTTTTCATTCTTGCTCTCTTCTCCATCAAGTTTACTTCTACAGCAAGAGCACCTTTTTTCATTTCTTCAAGAGTTGCAGGATCTCTCTCTCTCATCTGATAAGCCATTTCAGGGTCAAACCATTTAAAAAATTTGTTTAAAGCTGAGCCTTGTGTAGGTTTTATATCTGGGGAAAGTGCATTATATACACTATTAAATCTTCTACAATAAGCTTGTACACTTTCCCCCGTGTCTCTATGGAGGTTCTTGTAATCAGAAAGGACCTGGAAAGGGTTTTTCTTTACTTCCCATTTGTTTAAGAATGTCTGATGGAAGGCTTGGAGATCATTGATACTATGAGGGGTTAAGCCTTTAAACCATTTTCTGACTTCCCCTCCTAAGCTTTGAGCAAATAATCTAAACTTGACAGAATCATCATCAATTTCATTTTGGTCAAAGTAGTCATTCATTTTATCCATATGTTGTGATGCAGTTGTAGCATTGCTAGCATCATATAATGGAATTTTGGACTAATAGTCCTGCGGAAGATTGACTAATGGTACAGGAAGGACTAAGGGAGCATACCATGCTGCAATGATATGTGGTGGAGGTGGATTTACAAGAGGTGGATTAACAGGAGGGAAAGTGAGCTGGAATGGAGTGGTTTGAACAGTGGATGTAGGGTGAGTAGAAGTGGATGGACCAGGAGTAGATTGCTGAGCTCATCTTGGATGAGAGACACCTAAGTTGTGAAGGAGATGTAAATTAGGAGGTGTTGCTTCTCTGCTACCAGGATGTTCACTTGTTTCAGGAGATGAAAGTGAATACTCAGAATCTAACTGATCTAAATCATCAAGAGACCTAGTTCTAAAGGGATTCACTAAGTCAACTTGTGATTTTGGTAGAGCTGAAAGATTTTCAGGAACTGAATTAGCTCTTAAGGGTGATCCGAAAATAGTTGATAATTTAATCCTAGGAGTCTTCCTAAGGATACTTTCTAGGTTATCAACTATCTCAGGTGGATCAGGGTCAGGATAGGCTCTAGTAAGATTCTTTCTAGAAGCCACTATGCCGTGCTTTTAGACCTAAATAAACAAGAAAAGTTTTAACCATATATGACAATATTTGAGCAATTTAATTGATCCTTTTCTAAGAGAACTTTAATCCTAAATCCCTATTACTGAGTTTGAATGGTTTTATAATGATTACGGGTCCTCCCAGTGGAGTCTTAAGGTCTGCAGGGTTGTGGAGTCGCCAAGTGGAAGTTTTTATCTCTTTTGGAGGTAAAAGATATTATGGTCCACTACCATGTTTATTGAATATCAATGTGAACTATTTTTGGATTTTTTAAGTTCTAGTGGTTATATGGGAAACTAAGGAATTTATAAAAAGTTGGCCAAGGAACTATGAACTCAAAAGATTCCCCAGTGGAGTCGCCATTATGTTGGGGTTCCTATGTTTTGGCCATTGACAAAAACCAAAAGATAAGAAAACATCAAACCACTTTGGGATTCAAGGATATAGCCCTCCTGAATCCAGAGAGGGATCTCTCTATGAATGAGTTTAAAGATATGATCTTTAAAGCCTGAAATGTGATATTAGGCTAGTTATGAAGAGCATGGGTTTGTTTTGTTTGTTTTGGTTGGGCAAAGACATGATGAAGGTGAAGGAAGTTCATAATAAAGGGTGAAGATGTATGCAAATGAAGGAATGATTCGTCTGATAGAAAGGGAAAAAAACAGCTTTAACCCATTGGTCTATGGAGTCATAGGAGGATTTTAATTGGACAGCAAGTTTCAAGAAGGATCCATGGGGCAAGTCACTTATGTCAAAGGATCTCTTAAGTTCATTTTATGGAATGAAACAGATAGGAAATGGAGAACACAAATGAAGAAAAATGAACATCTTGAGATCAAGTAAGTGCTTTAAAACTATCTTGCTTTGGAATGTACTTAGAGAAAACAAAACATAAAAGTATTATGAGATCAGGTAAGTGCTTTTAAAATACCTTGCATTGAAGTAATTTCAGTTAAAAACGTTTTTAGAACAATTAGAATAGATTAAGATCAGATGAGTGCTTCGAAACCAACCTGCTTTTAGCATATTCTAAAGGAAAACACAGATAATCATCACAAAGAGTAATCTAGATCAGGCAAGTTCTTTGAAACCAACCTGCTTTAATATACTCTTTAAAGAGAAACTTTCAAATGAAGAAAACATAGAAAATAAAGCTTTCAGTAAGAGTAGGGTACTATTGAGAGTAAGCCATAGCTCTATGTTTGCTGCTCCTTATCAGAGAAAGTGAACAGAGTGAAAACATTAAAGAAAATAACAATTGACAGCGAGGAAAAAATCACCATTAACACAAATCAGGATCCCATGAATCAATAGCTTGTATTTGATGTTCAAACCAATTACAATTAGCAAGCCTGGTGGGTCTTTACAACTTCAAACTTCTCATATCAGCTTATGTATCTTCAAATTGCACACAGGGAATCAGTACTTCAGAGAACTATTACATACAATCAAATGTCCAGAGAACAACATTGGCTCATCTTCTATAGAAGTATTTATAGAAGAATGAGGAGGTGGGAGGATTTCCCCGGGGTTAAGTATCATTAATTATTTAATAAATGCAATTCCTGGCCTTTGCGAACCAGGCAAGGCATGATGCAGGAATGTAATCATTTCTAATTCTACTTCATGACTCTGTTTCTACCTTTTGAGGCCTAATGATCGAAAAAAATCTACTTCTGGGCTGTTCTTAATCTTTTAAAATAGTTTTGCCGATAATTAGAGATAAGATCTTTGATTTTCATTAATTGTTCAGCTGTTTTTAGGAAAACACCTCTTGTTCTGGTAGTGACTAAAACTTTTTTGATTCCTGTGAGGCTGCAGGTGTCTTTAGGAGTTGGAGAGGGTTCAATTGGCCTCTGCAGATGTCTTCGTCTTTCCCTAAAACACCTTTAATTTACTTGAGATCCGTGTTTTAGGTCTTCAATCTCCTGTTTCTGGTGTGTTGTGTCTTCGACACTGATACTCTTTGATTGGTGCTTGATTTACTATGTTTTGCTGGTATGCAGTGCTATGCAGGGGTGATATGGCATCAATGCCTTATGAAACACCAATTAAACGTGAATTTTAAACCCTGTGAATGATTTTATCTGGTGAATCGAAGGCGGGAGGATCGTCACCCTCTACCTTTGAATTTTCTTCAGATATAGCAGAAAAAAACTTTAAACCTTGCAAAATATGAAAAACATTTATAAAATCCTGGATGTATAGGTTTATTGCTTCAGAAGGCATGTGCAGTGAGTGTGGCCGTTGGATGGCCTCATCCAACGGTCGAGATTTATTGTAAGGGGTAAAAGGGAAACAGAGGAGGAATTAAATCAGAACCGTCGATCGCGCAGAGATCGACGATCGGGAGCAGAGGCGAAAAGTCAAAGTGGATAAGTATTTTTTGGAAAAATGGAGAAAATGGATTAAAAAACCTTTGTTTCGGTGAAAATGGTTAAAAATGGTGTATGGGGTTCGGGATGATCGTGGGCCATCGGATGAGATCGGCTCACAAGATCAACGACGGAGATCATATGTCAAAAACCTTATAAAACACACCCGGACTTCAAACCTTTTTAATAAAACCATGCTGAATAATTTTCCAGGGTCCACATTTGCTGACTATGCGAGGAACCAACGGAAACTCGTTCCAATCCGATGATGCCATTTGGATGCTAATGTGGCGTTGGGGATCGGGATGATGGAGTATGGGTCGTCGATCTGCAGATCAGATCGACGACGAAGATTCTTTTATGACTGCACCGTACCTGTGGTTAACTGTCGGGCTTCTTCCAAGCGCGATCATCGTATAATGAGTGGCCTCAGATTGGACGGCGTGCATCAATATCGCGCTGGGTCCACAGTCAAACTTTAACGTGCGATGAGCGGCAGTTTTCCAATAGTGCTTGAGGCCATGTGTCGGTCACTAAATGGAATCGCTGCCAAACAAAAAAAATCGTTGCCCTCGCAAAAGCGATGCGATGAATCCCACCTAGTTTTTCATTTTAATAAAATGAAAAAGCACATTAAAAACCTGAAAAATCATTTATAACAAAGGTTTAAACTTTGGGGCGGAAAGGTATTTGCAATACGGTTCGACACCCATCTATGGGGCCGTCGGTTTATGGAAGATAATATGGCCAGGGGCTTATGCACAGGGCTAATCGGCGTCGAGCAATGCGATAATCACTTGGATGTCTAGTGCTTGGTTCCAGCACCAAGGCGTATGTAGTGGAAATGGTTAAGGACCTATCCCAAGGGGGCTTGAATCCATAATATAAAAAATGTGATTTTTATGAAGTTTTCAATGTTTTTCAAGGGTTTTGAGAGTTTCGATATAGTTTAAAAAGGAGTTTTAAGCTATGTAAGGTGGTTTTTTATGAAGGAGGAAATGAAACAAAGGAAAGATAGAGGAATTTTGTGAAGAAAGAGGAAGCAAAATGAAGGTTAGTTCTGAGATGGAGGGAAAAAGGAAAATGGATTTTTTGCAGCAGTCTTTCTCATTGAAATCAGTAGAATTTTCTAAGCTTTGAAATGGGAACAGTAATGAAAAATTTGAAATAGAGGAGATGATGTCTTCAAGAGGCTTAAAGAGATAACATTGTGCATAAAAACTATTTCTTGAAGGCTCCAACAATGTTTTGGCCACCTTTCGATGGAACAAATTTTATAGGTGGCCAACAAGTAGGTCCAATGTATCATTACAACACAGCATCATCAAATTTTCCAGCAAAGGAAACCACTACAATGCTCAATAACGATTTGTTGAAAACTTGAAGACATTTGTCAAAAAACCATTACAACGTGTCCGTGCATGTGACCCAAATGTCAAATTTCAGTTATGTTTTAATAAATGAACATATTGCCTCTTTTGATACAAAAATCTGTAGGAAGTAGTTTAAATATAGCATTTTATTCATTATTAGGGGTTGGACCCTAGCTTGTAAGCTCTCTTCATTTGGAGTATTTGTAATTTTCAAGCTGGAGCATCAATAAAAAGATTTATTTGCAAGATAAATGTGTTGTTTCCTTCATATGTATAAATTTAGTTATAATTGTAAAACAAGAAATTTAGATTAATATTTGTTGCCACAGAGCACCTTAATTCTGGCTGTTTATACAATTTTAATGTTTTCTACTAATGTATGGTTTAATAATTCTTAATTGCTTTTAAATAATTACCAAAATCACTTTTCTCCATTTCCTAATTTCACTCAGTTATGAAGCACTAGTATTCACAGCTAGCTTGCCTTGCATTTGTTCTGGAAATTTATGCATACATCCAACCTATGTTGATTCCATAGCCCAATGGAAATTGTTTAAATAAATCATTTAATTCCAACCAAAAACAATCAATCAAAAACAACTCCCACATTTAATTTAACTAGCCTAATATCAGAAAGCTTAAAAAAATCTAAATCTTATATCAAGAGATCCCTCTATGAGTATAGGAGGCCTAGATCCTAGGCTTCAAGTGGTTTTGATGTTTTTCTTTATAATTTTGTCTTGCCAATATTATAAATTATAGAGCGATAACATAGTGGTGACCATACTGGGGACCAGATGAAATTTTTTAACTTTCATCCGAATTCAGAAACCCCAGTTAAAAGCACTATATGATACACTTTTCTTTTAATATTGGTTTCTTTCAGTTTTAAATAATCAGTTTGTCTGTGATTTTGAACTAAATTCTGGCTCCCGAAAGAATATCTACCAGATCCCATCCAGATCCCAATCCTCCTCCTATTGTAGACAATCCTGAGAATATCTTGAGGAAAAATCCCATAACTGAAAGTCAAAACCGTAGCCGAGTTCTCCATAGATAAAGCTCCCTACCTGAAAGCTTGGTCACTTTGCTAGACATATAATTTGATTTGAATTTCGAACAAGTTCTTTTAAGAACCAAATCTAAGAATTGGACTGACCATACAATTTTTGATCCATCGTCCTACATAAAATTCCAGTGAGAGAAGCCTACTCCCAACTTCAATATCATATCCATCTTCTCCAAGATTTTGATCCTCTTCAAGATCTAGTGACTGATTTTACTTCCACTATAGATGAAGCCTACCCCTAGCAATATGTAGAGTTAACTACCTTAACCTTAGTAGCTTCTTCAATAACATCTCAAAAAGTCCATCTTAGGTCAGTTAGTCCTGTTATTGCCTAAATCTACCTCAGGCTGAGAAAGGCAGAATTTAGGGTAACATCAAACCACGCTTAACCTGGTAGCTAGCCCTACCAGGTCAGGAGAGGGCTCTCTCCTTGTCAATCTCAGCAAAAAATGCTTAGTAAGGCTTGAGATGACTTGAAATAAAGGCTTATTTTAGGCTAGGTATATACATAAGAGAGTTTGAGTTGATTTGAGGGTGTTTGTTGGATCAAAGGGAAGGGAAGATTTTGGGTTTGGGAAATGATCAGTTTTGCAGAGCGCTGAATGGGGCAAGAAAGGAAATTGTTTTGACGCTTCAAATTTGAATGAAATGGATAGCTCAGACCGGTGTGAAGTTGAAGAGGGCAATAGGATTTGAGGAATCCTCTTCAAACAGTTGAAAACATAGAAAATTAAACAAAACTCAAGGTAGAGCACTGCAAATCTAATGAATTCCACCTTTATTACTTGTTTGTTTAACTTAAGAATAAATAAGAAGGAAGATGATACACATGAAACATCAGTAAAATTACAATCACAGAGATAAATACATCATCAAAAAAAATAGCCACATGGATCCCAAGGGGTGCTGCAAACTCTGGTCTATTCCTTTGCCAAACTGCAGAGATGAAATGTACAATGATGCTCAAAGCAATCCCAAGTGTCCAACCCTGAAAATGACTAAAAAACTAGAAGATATAGAAAAGAATAACTCATCCCCATGCCTCTAGGGGTCGAGCTCACTATTTTAGGAGCTGTTTCAACAAGATCTAAAATAAGAACTGGAAAATAGGAAGTGGAACAACTTCCCTCTATAAGATAGGAAACTAATTCATTCAGTTATAATCCACCTTTTGATGAATGAATCTACTTCCATGAGTAAAAAATTGTCAAAATTACATTAAGAGCCATGAAATTACATCAAATTACATCAAGAGTTTTAAATTTGGAGATAATAAAGTCAAACTGGCCAAAACTAGGCGAAAAACAGAGTTACTGAGTCAAAACTGAGTCAAAACTGAGCCAAAATCCCTAATGCGTCGCGCCTGAAATATCTATGCATCGCGCCACTTTGGAGCCAATTTTGAAGGCCTTCTCTGTGTCCAAATTGAGTGTAGGATAGCTCGTTGGAAATATGTGCATGTCTAACTTTCAACCCAAGTGGAATTTCTGAATTTGGTTTCCATTTACCGCTCCAAAAATGAGTTTTCCCAACACTTCTTCCTGTGTGTCCAAAAAGGGGCAGAAAGGTCAATTTTAGTGGGTTTTTTACCCTTCCGGCAACCCAAAACTTGTCAAAATCTCTAGGTAATGGGTAGGAATGCATAAATTTTCATGAAAAATCCAAAAATACAAGTTTTTACCCAAGATATCCCAATCATAAGCGCGCGCCAAGTGGCGCGACGGGTCGGGCAGAAAAATCTGTGTTTAGGCCAAAAAAATCAAAATTGACAAGATGTGTCCCAAATTTCTTGAAATTTGGGCTGAGTGTCCTCCATCATGCACTATTCTGGGCCAAGGAATCTTCAGCCAAAATTTAAAATTTATCATGCCTTTTGCGACGCTTTAATGCCCTCTTTAACTTTGCCTTCAGGATCTTGATTCGTGCCTTTCAAACATGATTTCTTGCCCAATAATGATTCGCCATGTGCCTCAACATGTTATTTTCCTTGTTATATTTTTCCAACAGCCTTTGGTCTCCTTGTTGCATGCAATTCAGTTGTAGAGTCACTGTGTTTCCTTCATCTTGGTCACAAGAGGAATCTATCTCCATGATTGCCAAAGTATATATTGTCTTAGATGCATATGAGGAGTTTGGTGTCTTTGGTTTTGTTACCAAATATGTGATAATAAGTGAGGGACTATGGAGGGAAAGGGTGGTGGAAATGATGGAATATTACCAAGTGAAAACTGTCAATTGAAGAATTTAGGGACAGTCATTAAGTTTTTTGGAATAACATTGGGGTTTGGGAAATTCATAATTGGGATTGGGGTAATGGGAATGGGATAGGGAATAAGAAAATGAGATTTATGTAACAAGATTAAAAATGATTAGGGAATAACAAGGTGGGGCAGTGGGAATGATAAACACAAAACCAATTTTGAAACCCTAAGGAAACAATCCTTGCACAAACAAATAGGGTTTGATTTTTTTTTTTGTATTTAAATCCTCATAAGCATCACCAAACACATGTCATGGGAAATGGGGAAGTTTCATGGAATTACTTCGAAAAATATGGACCAAACCAGTTTGAAAATTTGGAAGAAATGGCAATAAATTAGCTTTCTACCATGTGCGTCGTGCAACAACCCAATGCGTAGCGCCACAACCCAATGCGTAGTGCATTTTTGTAGGAGGATTTTTGAGACCTTCCTGGTGTCAAAATTAGGTGTGGGATAGCACGTTGGAAATATTATTGAGTATAATTTCCAACCCAACTGGAATTTTTAAATTTGGAGTTCATTTTCCCTGTCAAAAATCAAATCTCCCAAGACTGGTCAAAATGTGCAAAATGAGGCTGCCTCAAGGCAGAGTGCTGTTGCAGTCAACTTTTGAAGGTCTTCCTCAACTCCAAATTAAGCTCATGATAGCTCATTGGAAATATATTTATGTCTAGTTATCATTTGATGCATCAAGAAAGTCATTTGGCCAACCAAGCTAGGAGAAATCTTGATTTTCCCAAGGTCACTTCAGAGGTGCATCAATTCTCCTAAGGCAACTGTATTGTTGACATTTCTCTAAAACCATGACACCTGTGTAAACAGTGAAGGGGGTTTTTATTCCTTGGCCTATTTTGGACAAAAACCTCTCTTATGTTTCCCAAATTCATCTTTTATTTCTCAGAAACATCATTGGAGTAAAACCTATCTCGATGTGTGGAACAAGGGATTTGTCGAAATGAAGCGAAAAGAAGGGGATAAGGGGCTTCTAAATTCTTGAGAAAATTTTGGGAAGTAGGGAGGGATGTTAGGAAGCAGGGGAAAGTGGAATTTCAGAGATTGAGTGAGGGGAAGGGGTCCAAAAGGGAAAAACACAGGCCTAGCCTAGAAAATTGCCAAGTTATAGCAAGAAACTAGGGTTTGTGCGAAAATGAGGAATTTGGGGGATATAAGTGATGGGAAGTGTTTAATAAGGTACATTAAGGATAGGGGAAGGTGTATGAACATTAGGATACAAGTTTTTCTGATGATTTGACCATCCAAGAGAAATTACCTTCAAAACCCTAGGAGAGGGAAATGAACCTTACCTAGGCATAACTGAAGCATGAACAAGGTGTAAAATGACCCATTGGAACTTGAAATGATGATGAAAACCCTCTGAATTATTGTACACTCATCTGAATGGTGACAAGGACCAAAATTTGGTCAACTTTGACAAGAGTAAAAGCAAACCCTAGACCTAATACCTAGTGACCAAATTTTACTTGAAGACTCACTGAAATGACAAAATTTGACCTTGACACCTTAAAATCACTTTGTAAGAGAATTTTTTATCACTGGAGTAAGGTTTCAAAGACTGACACTAACAAGTCCTATTGCCTCCACAATCCCTACCACTACCTTCACTCATCCCCATACTCAAATTTCTACACAAACTTCTTCTTCCACTACTTCTACCCATCCTACTTCATCCAATGTTCACCTCCCTCCCCCACCTCCACCAATCATGGTAGCCAGATATGCCCCATAGGCGCTACCAATACCTTTTCCCCCAATGCCCCAGGATTACCAATCTAAGATTCCACAATTTGATGGGACTGGTCCTGTGACTGCCCAACAACATATAGATAAAATGAATGATTGTTTTGACCTGTAACAAATTGATGATGAAATTTTCAAATTGCGAATGTTTTCTTAGATTTTAGGAGGTGAAATGAGAAGATGGTTTAAAGGTTTAACTGCTAATAGTATTCATGATCTCCCTACTTTTCACCAAACATTTATAAACAAACGGGAAGTCAAGATAAATACACAAAAATTTTTGTCAGAATATGAGACTATTAAGAGGCCTCCAGGTGAGAGTGTATAATACTACTGCACTAGATTCAACAATATATACAATGCACTCGCTACACACATGAAACCACCCCAAGCGTTAGTACTGGTTAAATTCCCAGATGGATTTGACCCAGACATGGCCTATCAGCTTAGGGAAAGAGACTCATCAACTTTAGAAGAGATGCAAAAAGACGTTGTGAGTGTAGAAGATAATTTATTAGCAAAACAGGCTAGGATGAGAGCTAAGAGGAGAGTCGCAATAAGAGAAGAACCCGTAGCCTCTACATTTGATGATAAAATTGAATATTTGGTAAGGACCATCGAAAGGATGATGGAGAGAGTTAGTCTAAATGAGAGAACCCTCCTTAGATAAAATCAACCAGCTCCTCAAAATAGAAATCAGAACCCAAGAATAAACCCTCCTCCTGGTAGACAGAGAGACCAAAGAGGTCCTAATTAGTAGATTAGGCCTCGTTTTCAAGAAAACTATGCTGATGAAGATGAAGGAATAATGGAGGAAGTTGAGGAAAACCAGATTAATTTGATGGGAATTAATGAAGATGATTCTATTTTTCTCACTTAATAATAACAAGAATTGTTTTCATTAACCTAAACAAAACTTGAATCCGAAGAATTTTATGATTAAAAAATGGGTTTTGAGAATACTATTTTGGAGGTTCACACACAATACCATTTGAGAAGCAAGAAAATTTAGATAATTCTAATAAAAATAATTCAGAAAATTCTCCCAAGAAAGTATCTGAATATGAAGTTAAGAAAATAATAGAAAACAAAAAGAAAAATCTAAGTAACTCATAAGTTAAAAACACAAAAAACAGTACCAAGAAAACAGTAGATATCCCTGCTAGAAATGCTCAGTAAGAAATTCCTAGTACAAGCAAACAAACTGAAATTACCCAAAGGATAACAACTGAAAGAATTGATTTGTCAAACCCACTGAAAACTCAAACACCATTTAGTATTGAGAGTGAACTTGAAAAAGTGAAGATATCTATCCCTCTCACTGAATTGATCAACAAAAATGTATACAGATCTCAGGTCCTAAAAGTGTTAAATATAGGGGAGGTTACAGACACTGTCAATTTAAGTGATGACCAGCCTAAATTTTTTTTGGGCCAGAGGTTGATGGAAAGCCCCAGGAATGAGGTGTACCTCCTTTTTATGTCAATTTCAATGTTCATGAAAAGATTCTTCATAAAGCCATGTTTGATTCGAGCGCTTCACACAACCTTATGCCAAAGGCTGTCATGGAGAAACTTGGCCTTGAAATCACTAGACCTTATAAAGATTTATACTCTTTTGACTCTATTAAAGTTAGGTGCCTAGGTCTGATTAAAGATATTTGTGTCACTCTAGCTTAGATACCCGCAAAGAGTTTAGTGATGGATATAGTTGTAGCTGACATACCCCCTAAGTATGGAATGCTTTTATCTCACTCATGGGGAGCAAAATTACAAGGAACCTTGCAAATGGACATGACATACACAAAAATTCTGATGTTTGGTCAATGAAGAAGACTATATAAGGAAACCTTAATGAAGAACATGGTAAGTAGCCAAGAAAAACCTAACAATTACCCTTTGTACTCTGTTCACACTGACCTTGACTCTTTAATTTTGTATAATGATGGAGTAATTGATTCACAAGTTTCCCATATAGAAAATGAATACACAGAGAATAATGACAGTCAAATAAAAATAGAACAACCAGATCCAACAAATGAACCTCTTTGGAACATGATTTTTTATGGGTCATGTGGAAAAGATGGCTCAGGGGTAGGAATTTGGGTGTATAATGTAGGAAACAATAGTCCACAGGGTCATTCACACAATTTAAATTTTCAGTTCACAAACAACATTTTAGAAGATGAAGCTTTGCTTTTGGGATTACAGATGTTGAAAATATTAGGAGAAAAAAGGATCTATGTACATGGTGACTCTGAGCTAGTAATAAAACAAATCAAAGGAAAATATGCAATGAAACATCCAATATTAAGAGCCTATAGAAATGTTTTACTTGATTTCTTGAGAACTTTTGATGAATATGATTTAGCAGTAATTCCCATAAATCAGAATGCCCTAGAAAACGGCCTAGCTTTTTCAACAAGTACCTGTAAACCGCCTCGCCCAAACAAACAATACACAATTAAGGTCAAATATCGTCCTTCAGTACTAGATAACATGGCGTACTTGCAAGTTTTTGGCAGTGACAAACAAATCGAAATCTTCCTACAATCTAAAGATGAATTTGAAGACATTAATATAGACATAGATTGTGAGGAAGATGGTCTTACTGATGAAAAAAGTACTAGGAAAAACAAAAACTTGTTCTAGAAACTGTTGTTTTAGATGTAAATACCGATGTAAATATTCTAGCTAACAAAATTGTACATAACACAAAAAATTAAAAAGACCTAGAAAAAGAATAATTCGAAATACTCCAACTCAAAGACAATAATATTCCTAGAGGGTTGGTCACTTTAGAGGAATTATTTGACTTTAATGATGTGGCAAAGAAACCCAAAATGGAACCCACTGGAACAAATATTGCAGAATGTAATATAGGCACTGAACAAAACCCCAAAATCATCAAATTGTCTAAATCTCTGCCTATTATTTCAAAAAGAAGATATATAGCCCCGTTCAAATAATTCATTGATGTGTTTGCATGGAGCTATGAGGATTTAAATTCTTATGATACAAGCATCATACAACATAAGATTCCAATCAAACAAAATAAAAAACATTTCAAACTGAAATTACACAGAATAAACTCTATATTGATGCCTTTTGTTGAGAAGGAAATAAAGAATATGTATGAATAAAAAATCATGGTACCACTCAGATACTCCAAATGGGTGTCCAATATTGTGCCAACTAGAAAGAAAACAGGCGAAACTAGGCTTTGTATTGACTTTATAAATCTTAATAAAGTATCTCTTAAGGATAATTACCCTTTACCAAAAATGGATCACATATTGCAAAGGGTAGTAGGTTCTAGTAGAATATCTTTATTAGATGGTTTTTCTGGTTACAATCAAGTGTTAGTACACCCTGATGATCAAGATAAAACAACTTTTACAACTCCTTGGGGAACTTTCATGTATGTGAGAATGCCCTTTGGATTAATGAATGCTAGAGATACCTTTCAAAGGGCCATTGACATTGAATTTGCTAATGAAATTGGCCACTTTATTGTAATTTATTTGGATGACATCACTATGTATTCTAAAACATATGAAGAACATTTAGCACACTTGAGGAGAGTTTTTTAAATTTGCAGAAAATTTGGAATTTCCCTGAATCCTAAGAAGACATTATTTCGATTGGAAGAAAGAAAATTTTTAGATCACATTATTTATCACGATGGAATCAGAATCGACCCTAACATAATTGAAGGAATATTAAAAATCAGCCATCCTAGAAATCTTAAGGAAATCCAATAATTCATTGGCAAAATCAAATTTCTAAGGATATTTATACCAAACTTAGCAGAATTTTTGAGGAACATTACCAATATTCTCAAGAAAGGTTCATAAATTAAATGGACCATAGAAGCAAAAAAATCTTTTGATTTAATAAAGCTAGCATTGACAAAAGCCCCAGTCCTAATCAGCCCTTCACAATTTTTTCTTTTGCTTCTGAACATACTATTGCTATTGTTTTATTACAGAAACACAATGAAGGACACGAGAAACCAATATCTTTTTTCAACAAGGCATTAAGAGATGCATCATTGAGATATAATATCATGGAAAAATAGGCTTTTGCCTTGGTTAAAGCATTGAAATATTTTAGAGTCTACATTATACATTCACATATCATTGATTTTGTTCCAAATGAAGTTTTCGAAGATATCCTAACATAGAATGGTCCGGATGGCAACAGGGGAAAACCGATTGCAGTGATCTTATAAAATGATTTGGAAATCAAGCCTACCAAGTTGATTAAAGGTGAAGGACTAGCTAAATTGATGGCATAATCCAACTTTCATGCACTAGACATCAACATGGTACATTCATTAGTTATCAAGAGGAACTGGCGACTCCACCCATTGATGAAGCATTCCTGAATTATCCATGGTATGTTGATATTCTGTATGTATTGTCAAACTTGCATGCTCCTCCTGGTTTGTCTAAAACAAAGGCTAGATTTATAAAACTTAAAGTTGTTAAATTCTACATTTTGGATAATGTTTTGTATTGGAAAGATATTGGAGGTATTTTGTTTAAATGTTTGTTGAAGGATGATGCAAATAGAATTATGTAGGAGTTCCATGGAGGTGACTATGGTGGCCATCTCTATTGGAAAACCATTGCTAACAATATCATGAGAGTTGGTTTTTATTGGCCCACCCTTTTTTATGATGTCCATAAGATGGTTACTACTTGTCATAAATGTCAAATATTTGAAGGAAAGAGAAAGCTATTGCCCCTACCCCTAAAACCTATTTCTGTAGAAAGCCCTTTCGAGCAATGGGGATTAGACTTCATTGGAGAAATTCCTCCCCCATCCTTTGCCCAACATAAATGGATCCTCACTCCTACAAATTATTTCACCAAATGGATAAAGGCCACTCCAATAAATGTCACTGACTTTGTCATAATAAAGTTCATAGAAACCAACATCCTTTCTAGATTTGGTTGTCCTAGAAAAATCATTACAGACAATGTTTCAGCCTTTAAGTCCAAAAATATGATTGATTTCTATAAAAGGTATCATATAACTTTGGGGGATTCAACAACCTATTACCCTCAAGGTAATGGAATAGATGAATCTTCAAATAAAAGCCCGGTGAACATCATTGAAATTTTTTTGGAGGAGAATGAGAAATCATGGCACAATAAATTGATCAACGCTCTTTGGGCCAATAGGCTTACTATAAAGGATTCAATTGGAATGTATGCATACCAATTGGTTTATGGAATGGATGAAGTGTTTCCTTATTCCTTAGGAGTTCCAGTAATGAAGTTAACCAACAGATTCAAGCTAAACCAAATGAAATTCAGAGAAGGATCAATGACACCATACAATTGTAGCACTCCAGAGAGGAGGTTTAAAATAGAACACAAGTAATTCAAGAGAATATCAAAAATATCTTTGACAAGATAACCAAGGAAAATAATTTCAACTTAGGAGATAAAGTTATGAAATGGGATTCTAGAAGAGAGGATAAAGGCAAGCATGGAATGTTTGATAATCTTTGGCAAGGGTTGTACATCATTGATGCTTTCAGGGGAAGTAATGTTTATTTTCTCAAAGAGTTGGATAGTACAGAAGTATATGGAGGTCCTGTCAATGGAAGGATGCTGAAAAATTATTTCTTTTAAAAATTCAGGTTGAATTTTCATCAATGTAAATACCACAGTCTTACAGTTTTCAATAATTCATTGGACAAGGTTGAAGCCTGAAGTGAAGGCCCTAAGCCTAGTTTGATGAGAAGATTCAAAAGAAGAAAATAAACCAGTTGAAGATTCCATAAAAAATGGAGCATTCAAGGCGACTGGTCTTAGGTTCTTGACACTTCATTTGGAGAATTTCCATCCCCAGCTGGAGCCACTATTATTATCCTATAATCCATAGGATCTCAAGGTGATTGAATATCTCATCTTCCTTGCAATTTCATATTGAAAATTTTTACAATATTCAAATGATTTCGAAAAAAAAAGATATGAAAAAGAAAAGAAAAAGAGGGTATAAAAAACTGAAAAATAAAGAACACCCCCCCCCCCCCCAAAAAAAAAAAAAAAAAAAACAATACTGAAAGTGCTACAAGTTCAAATTCCACTACTCATTAGATAGGTTTGTCCAATCATAAAATTTAATCATGATTGGTTAATTTTCATTTTCTGTTGATAGGCTAGAAAATAAAGATCTTCCAAATTGTTTAATCTTGGCTTAGCAATAGATAGGTAGAAAATGAAATTGACTCAATAGTTTAAACTGATTCAATAGATGGAATACAGTTAGGTGTTAGGTTAGATATTCAAAAATAAAAATGTTTTAAGGGTTTGCTAGTCCAAATGCACTATGCAAAAAAAATAAAAAATGTTATATAAGTAGTTTGGGTAGGTAGAAAGGTCAAGGAGAAAGAATGAAAAGAAAAGGTTGGAAAAAGGGCTATGTTTTGAAGTTTAGGGACTAAATTATATTTCAAAGTAATTTGAGGCATACCTTATGTCTGAATTTTATCTTAAGTCCAAAGAGTGTTATTATTCCCTTTACTCCATCCCCTAAACACTCTCATATTCATTTTATCATAAGTCCTACGCTACCCACCGACACTCATTTATTTCCTGACCCCACCATTATGTTGTGCATCCCATCCATGCTAATTATCCCTAACTTTATCCCTCATCTCCGCACACATTCCCACATCTGACGGTCTCTAATGTTTTTAGGCACCCCCCTCAATCTCTGAACTTTAAAAATGGGGGGAGGGAGGGGGGTGACTGAAATGGGTGGTATCTATTACCATTTATTTAGATACATTTCGTGCCCATGATACTTCGCACCCCCCACCCTTCCTATACCGCTCACCACTCTCAACCCCCTGCAAAAAGCGGTTTCCACTATTCACTAAATTGTTGTGCCTTTTGACCATTATCTACACTATTGGCGCCACATCCACTCTTTCCTATCCACTTCACCCAATCACTTCACCTCCAGTCAAGAGGTTGTTGCACCATACTTGGCCATACCATTATCCAATGGGCCTGTGCCTAATCAAACAACCACCAAATCATAGTTTAAAGCTCAAATACGACATAATAGAAGAGTTCACTTTCTTATTACTGTCAAGTTGTTGCAGGTTTGGAATTCACAGGAAAATTCGAGAGAAACACAGTTGAAGAAGAGACTTTATTCATCAAAGGGAAAATTATTAGTTCTATACAGTTCAATAATAGGGTTCTTTTTCAACTCTGCTCACAGTTCTTTTTAATTTGTCCCTTCCTCGATCATGTTCTATAACATTTTACCCCTCTCTGTTCCCCACTCTTTCATCCCGTTATTTCCAGATACAGTGATAATTATCCATTGAATAAGCATGCTTCCGAAGAAATATGAGGAGCCCTTTAACCATATGGTCTACCCTCAAGTAGACTTAGATCATATACCCCTGGCAGATTGAGATTACAAAATCCACGAGACATAGTTAGATTTCAATTTATTCGATGTCTACTGCTAGCTTGAGGATAAATTCCTTGAATAAGTCCATGATATAGGTTTGTGGGAGACCAGATTTCCTTTTTACATCTTTCCTAAAACCCATCATTTCCCAAATTTCATCAAAAAATGTCAGTCCTGTTATGACATTAACCGGAGAGCCATAGTTAATCCAACAGGAGAAATATTGTTTTCTATTGATGCCCAATCCTTCCAAAAAATGATGCGAGACCCCATTGTTGAGAACACCATTCCTTTTTATCATGAGGCCATTATAGAGTTATACCAGAAGCCGGATTTCACTAGCAGAGCTAAAACCTTAGAGGTTTTCATGGCCATCAATGCCCTAATTCCTACCAAGAATCCACCTTATCCTTCATCTATCTTTCCTAATAGGAAGCAACACATTGTTACTGTTTTATCTTATCTATTAGGGTATCACACTGATAAGTGGGTGGATGAAGCCATGCTTGGTTTCATATCTATCATTTTCTTAGATGCCAAACCTACAATCATGTTCAACTATGCACAGTTTCTTGCTGATGTTATTCCTGAACAGTTCCTAAATTTTGGGACAAAAGAAGTTTTCAAATACACCTCAGTGTTGGTGTAAATGTTTCTCTATTTTCAATCTAGCAGGTTTCAGTTTGATATGATGAAGCTGAATGATGGTTCTTAGCCCCAAGAAGTGATTTTCTAGACTACTTTATTATTGAAGGAGCATGTTATCACAAAATTGTACTTTATTGGTTGCTTATCAAACAACTCTATGTAACTATTTCAAACTAGCTTTTGACTGAAGCTTAGCCTCTTTAGTCTGAGAGGGCTCTCTCAAGGAGGTTTTCTGATATTGAATAAAGATGGTATTAGATGGCTAACTCTATTGGAAATGTAACTTGTTTTTTTTTTTTTATGTTTGTAGGTTGAAAAGAATGCAAGCTTGCTACCATTGGGCTTATGGAGTCAAAAATCAATAGTTTCAGTGGCAATGTTTCTTGACATGGAAGATGAGGTAGATAAGGGTCTTTAATAGAGGAAACTCACACATAAAACATAGGGCAACACAGTCATTTCATCATTAAAGGAATTCAGAGCATAAATTATGAAATTTGAGTAATAGAGATGAAATATACTACAAGTGGTAAAGACATAAATATATAGATCAATAAGACATTAAAAAACCCATGAGAATCTCAGGTCTCTCAAGAAGAAATTCACTCTGTATTACTAATATAAGTCAAATACATAAAAGCAACAGTTCAGTGCAAAAAATCTCCAACCCCTCACTACTTCGATGCTTTTTGTTTAAATAGAACTTCTTTACAATAAGGATGATATACCTGGTGGCTATACCATCGAATTATCTAATGACACATCACATAACTGAAAACATGACTTCTAACATAAAATTGATAGCTATACCTTAAAGAAGAAATCTCCTAATAGGATTCTAACTCCTATTTATTACATAACTCTACCTTATCTTTGAAACATTTATATGATAGTTACAACATAAGTATCACATGCTCAAAAGACACATGATAGTTCATCACCACTTTACATATTAAAAAACCTTCCTAGATCTATTTAGCATAACCCTACTTTTTAGGAAAGCATGACCCTTATCGTCAAATCTGCTTTGGATGATGACCTGCCCTGATAGCACTTCCTTCGAGTCATAAATATTTGATGATAATCTCCCTTGACATGTTGGAGGAGTCCATCTATCCAAAACTACCATTAAGAGGCTCCAAAACCTTTAACAATTGCTCGCTACGAAAACATGACAGTTTCGTAGGGAGTTTTGGTAGCGTTGAAAAAGTGGCTTCTGCACCCAATAAATTCCCTCCCTTGCCATTCCATGGTGTCAATCAAGTCATGAGACATCACCACCATCAATCTCCCTCCTTGAAAACTGAAAAATGTGACTTTAGAGGAAAAAAGGCTGCTACAGGTTTTTTCGTAGCGTTTTCCTGGCTTTAAGCCTAGGAAATGCTACGAAACTATTTAAAAGTGCAGAAATTGCAAATTTCAAAACTATCTTCACAAACTGACCTTCTACTGCGAAATATTCATTTTCTACATGTAATGAACCCTCTAAAGCATATTCAATCTCAACTAATGGCTCCTGTGGTGTTTCCTCCTCATTTATGAACAGTTGAGCTATGGGCTCCTCAACCATATTCATCTTTAAACCTTTCTTTTCCAACTCTTCATGAATCATATCCAGTTGTTATTGAAGGTCTTTGACTTGATCCTTCAATGTCCTATTATTCGATTGTAACTGCAGGTTTACCTTTTTGATGTGCTTGACCTCTTTTCTTAGTGGTTGAGTCCACTTTATCAATTTTTCTGTGTTGTCCAAGGTCTTTGAGACGCTTGTGACTTGATGCTCCCAAATATTCTTCATTTGTTCAAACTACACTCTTTCAACTCTATGCTTCTTTGCCTCGTTCCACAAGAATGATATCTCTTCACTTGCATCTTTCAACTGCTCCTTAAGGGCTTCAAATTCTGTCTTTTCAGTGATTTTATCTTTGCCCTTCTTTTGTTTTATGACCAAATCTTCTTTTGCAGGTGAGGAGAGGTATATGATGCTTGGTGGTGGTTGAACAGTTTCACTGACCTTTTGAGTTCCTTGGCTGCTTTCCAAGACTTTTCTGGCATGTCTTGTCATTGTTTTTCTAGCTTGAAACATGAATCCAACATCATCACGCACAAAGTGTAGTAGAAGCCTAAGGTGGTAGGAATAGACCATGTGAAACCTTCCTTCATAGGTGAAGTAGTTCTGAATAATTAGCAGCAGCTTTGAGAAGTTGTCTTTCATGTAGCTCCTTGGGATAACATTTGTGAGATCAATTTCACTATGCTCTGGCTTGATGAATTATTTGCAGTCCTGCATGGTGAACTTCATGCCTTTGAATCATTGTTCCCCTTCCCTAGGGATTCTTGTTGCTGCTGCAATGGTCTCTAGTGTTACTTTGAGGTTTAGCATTCCCACCTTTGAAGATGTCCCATTGAAACTGATAGCAAACTCCTTAGAAACCTCCAAATGGAACCCTTGCAATCTTTGACAGAATTGCAAGAAACCTGTATTTCTGAACACTTCCAAGGAAGTTGGGCCTTCATTTAAAAAATTCATGTCCATGGGTTCATATCTGAGGTAGTGACCACCTTTGTTAGTCTTATTTCTTGCAGCCATGGTGAATTTATATATTCTCAGCCTCACTTGATTAGTGACACCTGCAACTTTTGAAAATGCCAAAAATCAACATGGCTTGGTGAAGCAGCTCTAGAGAAACTCAATAACATGCAAGGATGAAATAGAGAATGAAAAAAATACTTAATTGGGTAATTTTTTATGGTTTTAATGACAACTCATGCCCTAATCATGACTCATTCATGCTAAAAATGTTAATGATGAACTCAAGCATGACCCTATACCTTTGGAATAACCCTAACTGACTCGAATGACATCCACCCTATCTCCTCTAATTATGAACTGACACCTTTCACCAGATTCAACAAGACAGACATAAAAAATATTTTTCATTTCGTGTCTAGTTCATTTTCTGACGGTTTCGCTACGAAACTATTAGGAAATTTCGTAGCGAAAACTGCTATTTTACAGTGAAAAACACTATGAAAAGAGGAAAAATTAGCTAAAGTGTTATTTTCAGATGTAAATGCTTGGGAGATGGAATCTGACACCTAATGATGACTGATGGGACATGATATGACCTATATGGAGGTGGGTTTGAACCTTAGGATAGGTTAAAGATGAAAATTTTAAATTTTCATATACCAACTTGTGACAAATGAACTCTATGACTATGTCAAATAATGTTTCATTTTTTCTGAGTGATAACAGTGGCTCCACTTGGGATGGTGTGCCCCTGTGGTACACCAAAGAACCTGTAGTTCTAGTGCTATCCATATTTTTGAAAATAAAAACTCTGAAATTTTCCAAGCTTCCTTCAAACTCTAATGGCCTTCACTTCGGGCTCAAGCTTGATGATCAACTTGTCTTTATTAGCAAAAAAACATAACAAAATGGAATATATACAATGAAATGAAAGATCAGTATAAATTTAAGAGGAATAGTGCTTCAAAAACCTGCCATTGATAGGCCCTCCAGCACAATGTTGTCCATCCATCTCCTACAGTATGTAAGTGTTGTTTCCATGGAATGCAACTACTATGAATGGACCTTTCTAGATATTCTAAAACTTACCATGTTTCCCTTTTTATTCAATTTTTGCCTCCCACTTCAACACCACATCTTGAATCTGAAATTTTTCCTCTTTGACCTTCCTATCAAATGTCTTATTAATTTTGTTTTGAGATTACTGATTGATGTTATAGACTTCCTCCCTCTTTTCCTGCAAGGCTATCAAATGATTTACTCTCCTCTGAATTTCATTTGGCTCATCCCCTAATCCTCGCAGCAACTTCATGACAGGCACTCCCAAGGATGTAGGAAAAATAGCTTCAGCCTCATTGAAGTAACAATTGACCTTTTTTTAAACACTCTATCAGCCCACAGAGCATACTTCAGCATTAGATGCCATTATTATTTTTTTCCTGCAACACCTTCTTAATAATTCTCAAAATTCTTTTGTTAGAGGAGTCTAGCTATCCAAAAATGCCATTAAGATGCTCCAAAACCTTTAACAATTACTCTCTATGAAAACAAGACAGTTTTGTAGTGAGTTTTGGTAGCGTTGAAAAAGTGGCTTCTGCACCCAATAACTTCACTCCTTTGCTATTCCATGGTGTCAATCAAGTCATGACACATCACCACCATCAATCTCCATCCTTGAAAACTTAAAAAAGTGACTTTAGAGGCAAAAAGGCTGCTGCAGGTTTTTTCGTAGCGTTTTCCTGGCTTTAAGCCTATGAAACTCTACAAAACTATGTAAAAGTGCAGAAATTGCACATTTCAAAACTATCTTCACAAAAGGACCTTCTGCTGCAAAATCTTGATTTTCTACATGTAATGAACCCTCTGAAGCATAGTCAATCTCAACTAATGGCGCATATGGTGTTTCCTTCTAATTTATGATCAGTTGAGCTATGGGCCCCTCAACCATAGTCATCTTTAAACCTTTCTTTTCCAGCTCTTCATGAATCATATCTAATTGTTCTTGAAGGTATTTGACTTGATCCTTCAATGTCCTATTGTTGGATTGCAAGTGCAGTTTAACTTTTTGATGTGCTTGACCTATTTTCTTAGTGCTTGAGTCCACTTTATCAGTTTTTTTGGTTGTCCAAGGTCTTTGAGACACTTGTGACTTGATCCTCCCAAATCTTCTTCATTTGTTCAAACTACACTCTTTCAACTCGATGGTTCTTTTCCTCTTTCCTCAATATTGATATCTCTTCACTTGAATCTTTCAACTAGTCCTTAAGGGATTCAACTTCTGTCTTGGCAGTGATTTTCTCTCTGCCCTTCTTTTGTCTGATAACCAGATCTTCTTTTGCAGGTGAGGAAAGGTATATGATTCTTGGTGGTGGCTGAATAGTTTCACTGACCTTCTGAGTTTCTTTGCTACTTTCCAAGACTTTTCTGGCATGTCTTGTCATTGGTTTTCTAGCTTGAAACATGAATCCAACATCATCACCCACAAAATGCAGTAGAAGCCTAAGGTGGTAGGAATAGACCATGTGAAACCTCCCTTCACAGGTGAAGTACTTCTGAATAATTAGCAGCATCTTTAAGAATTTGTATTTCATGTAGCTCCTTGGGATAGAATTTGTGAGATCAATTTCACTATGCTCAGGCTTGACGAATTATTTGCAGTCTGGCATGGTGAAATTGATGCCTTTGAACCATTGTTCCCCTCCCCTAGGGATTCCTCTTACTGCTGCAATGGTATCTGGTGTTACTGTGAGGTTTAACATTCCCACCTTTGAAGCTGTCCCATTGAAACTGATAGCAAACTCCTTAGAAACCTCCAAATGGCATCCTTGCAATCTTTGACAGAATTGCAAGCAACCTGTTCTTCTGAACACTTCCAAGGAATTTGGGTCTTCATTTAACAAATTCATGTCCATGGGGTCATATCTGAGGTAGTGACCACATTTTTTAGTCTTATTTCTTGCAACCATGGTGAATTTATATCTTCTTAGCCTCGCTTGATTAGTGACAGCTGCAAATTTTGAAAATGCCAGCAACTAGCTTGGCTTGGTGAAGCAACTCTCCAACAACTCAATAACATGCAAGGATGGAACAAAGAATGAAAAAAAGACTCATTTGTGTAATTTTTTATGGTTTCGATGAAAAATCATGCCCTAATCATGACTCATGCATGATAAAAATGGTAATGATAACCTCAGGCATGAACTTGTACCTTTGAAATAACCCTAACTGACTCGAATGACATCCACCCTATCTCCTCTAATCACGAACTAACACCTTTCACTAGATTTGACAAGACAGAAAGAATAAATGTTTTTCATAACATGGCTAGTTCATTTTCTAGCAGTTTCGCTACGAAACTATTAGGCAGTTTCATAGTGAAACTGCTATTTTACAGTGTAAAATGCTACGAAAAGAGGAAAAACTGGCTAAAGTTTCCTTTTCGGATGTAAACACTTGGGAGATGGAATCTGACACCTAATGATGACTTATGAGACATGATATGACATATATGGAGGTGGGTTTGAACCTTAGGAGAGGTTAAAGATTAAAAATTTAAATTTTCCTATACCAACTTGTGACAAATGAACTCTATGACTATGTTAAATAATGTTTCATTTTTTTTGAGTGATAATAGTGGCTCCACTTGGGATGGTGTGCACCTGTGGTACACCAAAGAACCTGTAGTTCCAGTGCTATCCATATTTTTGAAAATAAAAAATCTGAAATTTGCCAAGCTTCCTTCAAACTCTAATGGCATTCACTTCGGGCTCAAGATTGATGATCATCTTGTCTTTATTAGCAAAAAAACATAACAAAATGCAATATATACAATGGAATGAAAGATCAGTAGAAATTTAAGAGGAATAGTGCTTCGAAAATCTTCCATTGACAGACCCTCCAACACAAGGTTGTCCATCCATCTCCTATAGTATGTAAGTGTTGTTTCCATGGAATGCAGCTACTATGAATGGACCTTTCTAGATATTCTCAAACTTACCATGTTTCCCCTTTTCTTCAATTCTAGCCTCCCACTTTAACACCACATCTTAAATCTAAAAACTTTCTTCTTTGACCTTCCTATCAAATGTCTTCTTAATTCTATTTTGAGATTGCTGATTGCTGTTATAGACTTCCTCCCTCTTTTCCTGCAAGGCTATCAACTGATTTATTCTCCTCTAAATTGAATTTGGCTCCTCCTCTAATCCTTGGAGCAGCTTCATGATAGGCACTCCCAAGGATGTAGAAAAAATAGCTTCAGCCCCATTGAAGTACCAATTGACCTTCTTGTACACACTCTATCAGCCCACAGAGCATACTTCAGCTTCAGATGCCATGAATTTTTTTCTTTCTGTAGCACCATCTTAATAATTATCAAAATTATTTTGTTATAAGATTCAACAAGACCATTACCTTGTGGATAGTAAGCAGTAGAGTGCCCAAGTGTAATGTGATATTGATGACAAAAACTGATCAACCTCTTGGATTTGAATGCCTGTGCATTGTCAGTGACGATCTTCATAGGACAACCAAACCTAGACAATATGTTATTTTCTAAGAATGAAATGATGACTGAATCATTTTCTTGCCTAGTTGGGATTGCTTCAATCCACTTGGTGAAATAATCAGTTGCTGCCAGGATCCAACGATGCTGCCCTGAAGATGATGGATCAATCTCACCAATAAAATCTAGCCCCCACTGCTGGAATGGAGCCTCAACATGGATATGCGTCAAGTGTAAAGGAACACGATTTTTCTTACAATAAAAAATCTGGCATTCATGACAGACAACAAACTTTTTTTAGACATATTTGAACATAGTAGGCCAGTAGTACCCTGCTTTGAGAATCTTGTTTGTTGTGGCCTTCCAATAGTGATGACCTCCATAATCTCCTTTATGAAATTCCTCAATCACTTTTCCAGCTTCCTCTTCCAGCAAAAAATTCAAAAGAATACCACGAGTATCTTTCCAATACATATTTTTATCTATGATGTAGTACCTCAGAGATTTCAGCTTCACAAACCTTACTTTAGATTTTGTCAATTCAGCAGGAGCTCCATGATGACGTAAGACAAAAACAATGTCTTTGTACCACTCAGACAAAATGTACTTCTCTTCAATTGGAATCATCTCTTCATATTCATCTGATAATTTTGAAATTTCTGCAATTAAATTCATATCAAGACAGTCAAAATTGGACTAAGCCATCAACTTTGCTAGCCCCTTACCTTTCACCAATTTTGTAGGTATAATCTCTATATGATATTCCAGCAAGTTTGCTATCCAATTCCCTCTCTTACCATCAGGATAAACTTGAGTTAAGATGTCCTTCACAATAGCATTAGGAACAAATGCTATGACATGAGAATGTAGAATATAAATTCAGAAATATTTGTTGGCTTTGACCAAAGCATATGCTTGTTTCTCTAGGATGTTGTACTTAAAATCTGAATTAGCTAGGGTCCTGCTAAAAAATGAAATAGGTTTCTCAGTACCTTGCTGCCCTTTCTATAGCAAAACTCCAGCAATTGTATTTTCTTATGCAAATGTAAAAACAAGAAATTCCTTTGAAAAATCTAGGCTAATCAAAACTGGTGCTTGAGTGAGTGCCTTCCTGATTTCCACAAATGATTTCTATGCTCAAATTTCCATTTAATGTCAGCTCCTTTCTTCAAAATATTGGTTATGTATTTGACAATCTCAACAAAGTTGGGAATAAACCTTCTCACAAAATTCACCCTTCCAGGGAAAGACTAAATTTCCTTCTTGATTCTAGGCAGATCCACTTTCTGAATGGAATTCACCTTGCTTAGATAAATCTTTATCCCATTTTTAGATATAATTTGACCAAGGAACTTTGCAAAAGTTAAAGAAAAAATACTCTTAGTGGGATTAAGAGAAATACCAAACCTTCTACACTTCAGCAAGACCTTCTCCAGATGCTTCAAGTGGTCTTCCTCTCTCCTTGAGAATATTGTTATGTCATCTAGATAGACAACCACCAACTTATCCTTCTCCTCAACAAAGGAATTGTCCATTTCTCTTTGAAAGGTCACTCCTGCATTCATCAGACCAAAGGGTATCTTGGCATACATGACTATTCCCCATGGTGTTGCAAAGGAAGTTTTCTCCTGATCTTCTGGGTGCACTAGTATCTGATTGTATTCTAAAAAACCATCCAGCATAGACATCCTTTGGGAACAAATAATGTTCTGCAGAATTTGGTCCATCTTTGGGAGAGGATAATTGTCCTTCAGAGAAGATTTATTCAAGTTTATGAAGTCAATGTAGATTTTGATTTCTCCATTTTTTTTTTCTGACTGGAACCAAGTTAGCAAGCCATTTTGAGAATCTGATGGGGACAATAATTTTGGCATCAAAGAGCTTCTTAATTTCCTTCTTAATCAAAGGTATGATAAGTGGATTAATCCTCCTCAGCTTCTATTTGAAAGGCTTTTAATTTTCTTTAATGGGAATGGTATGCTGAATAATAGTAGAATCATATTTCTTCAAATCAGCATAACTCCATGTAAAAACATCTATGAACCTTTTCATCATCTCAATATATTTCTGTTTCATATCTGTAGAAAGAAACTTAGAAAGTTTTATCATTTTTAGCATTGCTACTATACTAAGGTTACAGCTCTCTACCTCTTCATCATCATATTGTATCCTAGGACACTTGAACACATCATTTTGGTCAAAAAACTTTTCAAGTGGGATGAGACCTTTGGGTATAGACTTCAGCTGCAACATTTCAAAATTATCCTTAGTTTCAGAAAGCATGTTTTGCTAATATATTTGTGTGCTTTCAAACTCATATTTCAATTCTATGAATTTTTTGACTTGTTAATCATCCTCAAAAACTTGCTATTATGTTGTCAAGGATAGCAGGCCTATGAAAAAATTCAACCTCATATCTTTCACTGGAATGTGCAAGAATAATAAACAGACTTGCAGAAATAGCTAGGGAGTCATCTATTGAGTTTTGATCCATAGTATTCACAATAAAGGAATATTCTTGAAAATTCTCTAACATTTCCATGATCACTGTATGTTCTCATTCTCACATCCTTGGTTTTATATACACCCTCAAATTGTTTAATAACTAATTTAGAATCTCCACAAACATAAATATTTTGGGCACCCAAACTTTTCAAAATTCCTAAACCCAAAAATAGAGATTCATACTCAACCATATTATTTGTGCAATAAAAGTTCATTTTGAAAGAATAGAACTTAATTTCATCCTTTGGAGTTGTGATCCAAATTCCTGCTCCAGCCACCTTTCTTCCTGCTGATTCATCAAAGTGTAACAACCACTAACCTTCTGCCTTTTCGTCACTAATTTGCTGATTTTCTGCTAGTTGATTTTCAACCTTTTGAATTTCTGCTTTCTTCTCATCTTCTACTTCATTAGTTAGTTCACTAAAAAGTATAGCAGATCCTAATTCAGTCTCAACAAAATAAATTGGGAAATACTGAGGTTTTTCCTTACTACTTACCATATAAGGCATCCTTGTTTCTCTTTATAGTCTCCTTTGCTCACGAAAAATAGGAATGGTGGCATAAGTTAGGTACATCTGCATGGTGCCTTTGATTTTTGTTGCCCAAGACCTTGATAGTAGCATGAAAAACTTGGGTAGAATGTTTTCTACCATAATGTCCATTACCACTTCCTTAGCAGAGACTTGTGTAAGACCAACAATAATATCTCTTATCAAACCAATGCACTAAACTGTTTTTGAATTAAAATAAAATAAATCCTTATATGGCCTAACAATTTCCAATCCCATCCTTTCCATAATTAATTTAGACATGAGGTTATGGGAGGTACCTAAATCCAACATGGCATTGTGTAATGTCATATCATGAATACTAAGGTTGACATAGAAAGGAGGCACCTCTTCATTCTTCTCATCTTCCAATATTGGTCCCAAGTAGATGGTTGGATGGTCTTCTTGTACATTAAGGATGTTAGCAACCCCTGGTTTGGAATTCAACATTTTTACAATTTTACTTCTATATTCATTCACCTTAAGAATTTCTCCAAAAGGGACCGGCATCTTGATTTTGGAAATCTCATTCTCCAAACTGAAAATAGAAGTAATTTTCTCAATCTCTTTGATAGCAGGAGGAGGTGGTGGATCTTTTGTAACCTCAACTACTTTAGGGGCATATTTCTTAGGCTATGTTTTATTTTCATTAATTGGAACATTTCTATTACTGAGGTTGTATTGTTTCTACATCTCAAAGATTGCATGTTGATATCCTTTAAGGTAATCAGATGGTTCATCACCCTTGTTTACATCATGATTTGACTCATCATGCTCTTCCTTAGTTAAAAGCATTCCAGATATGTTTTCATCTAAGCAATGAATGGATTCTCATGGTATTTCAGGCTAATCTTCTTCATCAACTAAATTTTGCTAAAAAGGAGGCCTTACTTCAGGGTCAGGCTAATTTCTACTTTCCCTTGGTCTCTGCTAGTTTTGAGGTCTTCTGAATTGAGGATTTCTAAACTGTGGTTCATGTTGTGTAGGAGGTGCAGAAGCATTCCTAAGGGCAATTACATCCATCAAATTTTCCATTTTTTTCATCATGGAGTCAAATTTGTCATCTAAGGTGGAAGGCTTATCTTCTTCTTTCAATTTTTTCTTTCCCATTTTGGAATTTTTAGCTGCTATCATATTGACCTCCACCTTCACAACATCATTTTTCATTTCTGCTATTGAAGGGGATTCTCTTTCTCTGAGAAGGATAGAAAATTCATAGTCAAAAGACTCAGCATGTCTCAATTGAGCTGCTCCTAGTGGAGGCTTAAGATGGGTAGAGATGGAGTCATAAAATTTGTTAGTTCTCTTGGAGAAATTTTGGACAGTTTCATCAACAAATATTTCCAAACTATTTTACTTAGTGAGGGCTTGCACAGGGTTGGTTCTATTTCCCCACTTTCTTAAAAATCTATCTTCAAATTTAGTCCAATTATGCAGGCTTCCTGCAGTAAGGGCTTTGAACCACTTTCTCACCTCACCATTGAAGCTCTGAGAAAATAGTCTCATTTTGACATCTTCGTGGTCAACCTCCTCCCTGTATATAAAGTTATTAAACTGGTCTACATGCTCTTCAGCTGTAATCTCTTCATCACTTCCCCATGTTTTGATTCTGGTAGAATATTTTCTTGGAAGGGCATTAAGGACAACTCTAAGAACAAGAGGGACATACCTAGCAGGCGCAGCAGCAGGTGGAGGTGGAAAATTTCCAACCATGATAAGAGGGACTGTGGTATTTTTAGGGACAATAGTAGTAGAGGAAGATGCACTATTAGGAGGTGGTGTAGCTGGTCTTTGTAGTCTAGTTACAATTAAAATCCAGTCAAGTAAAGGAAAACCATATTTACTTCTTAGCAAGATTTCAAATGGGCCTAGTTCCTTCAAGCTATCTAAAGATTCCCTGTGTAACAATAACTCTGATGTGACTGACCCCAAAAAATCTTATTTATCTTTTTGGGTCACTAAGGCTGAGGTATCAATACCTCTTCTTTGTAGGTCTAAAACAATCTCGGTTAATTATTTTTCATTTTCAGACCTAAAAAAGTCTTCCTAAATTTTATCATCAAACTTTTTATCTTCAAGACTTCTTAAAACTTTAGAGGAAAAGGCTTTTGTGTGTAATGGAGTACCTGATTGTGAAAAACTTCCTTGAATGCCTCTGGAAATTATGTTTGGATTACCCACAATTGTAGGTGAATGTGGGTCAAGATTACTCCTTGTATATCTCCTTTTCGAAGCCACCTTTGAACATGAATATTTTGAATGGAGTGACCAAGGTAGTTGCAGCCTCGAACAGATTCTGAGCTCCTGCTACCTTCAACAATTAAACTTCAAAATTTAGGGAAAAGTACATCTTTAGACTCCTAGCAGATGCACCAAAATGTTATCACAAAATTTCACTTGATTCGTTGCTTATCAAACAACTCAATGTAATTGTTTCAGACCAGCTTTTGACTGAAGTCTGAGAGGGCTCTCTCAAGGGGGTTTTATGATATTGAATAATGATGGTACTATATGTCTAAGTCTATTGAAAATATGACTTTTTTTTTTATTTTTACAGGTTGAAAACAATGTAGGCTTGCTACTGTTTAGTAAATTTAGTGTCCTAAATTGCTAACATAAATTATCGACCAGGGCTAGTAAATTGATGAAGTGTGATGCACTATATGTGCCTAGGTATCCATTTTTCTTACTTCGTTTTTTTTAGTGTTTTATTGATGTTTGAGGGTTTTTATGTTTGATGCTTAGTATGCTACTATATGTTAAAAAGATGAAGTTAGATCTATGTAAAAATGGAGAAAAGGAAATGTTAATAAATGAATTAAAACAAAGTTTATTTGCAAATTTTGTTCCTAACTAGAAAATGATGAAAACAGAGAGTCCTAATCCATGGATATTACAGCTTCTAAATGAATATTCATGAAATGAAAAGTCACTCAAAACACTACAACTTAATATGATTCATTTAGTTAGAGATTTGTTGGAAGAGCTTGTGAAAAATATTAATTCTAATGCAATGAGGATCTCCTAAAACATAAAAGGAAACGTTAAAACAAACAGTAACTTAAAACATTATAGTGAAATATCATTCATTTGATAGAAATTTATTGGAAGAGCTTGAGAAAAATATTACTATAATGTAGTAAGGATCTCCTATGAAATGTTAAAACAACTTATAACATTAAAACTAAATCTCATTCTTGAGTTAGAGGTTTATTGGAAGAGCTTTTGAAATAGATTAATCATAATGTGATAAGGAAAAACAATCAATAAATCACACTATTACAACTAAGTCTTATTCGTGAATTAGAGGTTTATTGGAAGAGCTTTTGAAATAGATTAATCATAATGTGATAAGGAAAAATAATCAATAACTCACACTATTACAACTAAGTCTTATTCGTGAATTAGAGGTTTATTGGAAGAGCTTTTGAAAGATACTAACTGTAGTATAATGAGGATCTTCCTTTTAACTAAGTAACAGAAAATGAAATGCTAATAACTCAGAATATTACAATTGAATCCCATTCATTTAATAGAGATGTATTGACAGAGCTTGAGAAAGAGACTAACTGCCATATCATGAGGATCCTTTATCCAAGCAAATGACATGAAACATAATGCTAAAAGCTATGATTTCATAAAGCAGTCTAAGGAAATA
Organism: Pinus albicaulis; assembly: GCA_034641835.2. Lineage (NCBI taxonomy): Eukaryota > Viridiplantae > Streptophyta > Pinopsida > Pinales > Pinaceae > Pinus > Pinus albicaulis. The sequence continues at coordinate 543,501,911 of CM076575.1, read as the reverse complement.
TGACAAAACAAAATTGAAAATGATTTATCTGGAAAACATGTAAAACCTCCTCGAATAACAGGGGCCCTCTGCTACCAATTTGGTGAAATTCTTCAGTTTCTTAAAGTTGTAATCAAAACAGCATCAATGAACTGAACTTCTTTATTGATAAACTCACAAATCTACATCCCATTCCATCTTAAGCTTTGTTACAAAACACTCTCTAATCCTTTCTCTTCTTCTCTTATTTTTCACTTCCCTTGATAGGAAAAAGCTTCCCCTATTTATACAAAAATATGAGAAGTTATCTCATTAATGAGATTCCATGAATCTCTCCCTCTATCTCTAGAGTTACAATCAAAATAGGAAATCATAAGACACATGTCTTTTTAGAGTTTCAATAGAAATAAGAAATGAGACACATATCTTCTTAGAGTTTCAATAAAAAAAGGAAATGAGACACATGTCCCCATGATCCCATGATCTTCCCACTCAAATTCGAATTTGGTTTTGGGAGGCCACATAAAGGTCTTTTAGAAGCTTCCTTTTGGCCTACACATGTCAGAAAACTCATAACACATATATAGATATATGAAACTATGTTAATTTTCTAGTTTCTAATCATAAATTCACTTTAAACACATAAAATAAATAACTTTGGAAGACAAGGATCCTAACCCATATATTTATGAAAATGATTACTTGATCTATGTTTTTAGGTCAGATAGTTATGAAATGAGAGCTAAATGGTAATGACATAATGGAAATATGTATGAATATGGAAAACACTTTTGAGACTCAACATACCCCGCAACTGAAGTTGTTGCATGTCCTCATGCAACTATTGCAATGATTCATTTGTTCATGAGTTGATCTTTTATGAGTTTTGAATCATATTGATTCTTTCCAAACTTTTTTTTATAATATTTTCTTTTGGAAAAGTATATTACATTTGATTTCAACATTTTTTTTATGGTTGGTTTTTGTGTGAAAATCGATTTTTTTGAACAACGTTTCTTGTGTAACAATGCTTTATTTTATTTGTTGCATCAAAGTTTATGAAAACATTTAGAATCAATTACTTCATCAATGAATTGATCATTTGCAAGGCATATAATCTTTTTGATGGTGTTGCAACAATAGTTGGTTGGGAAGTATATGCAGATGGAAATGGAATGAAAATGTGTGATAGTGTATGACATGTGGATATGAAATAATGTCCCTTCCCCCCAACTAAAGATATGACAATGTGAAAAAGGGAGTGAGGAATTTTTTCAAAGTTACAATTTTAGCATTTTAATGAATTACATGACTAAAAATTAGAAAACCACATACCTTCACTTACCTTAAATGTGGATGAGTTGTGTATACTGAAGAGTGTGGCTGTTGATGTTGTTGGATCAGGAACTATGTAAACAAATGAATTTGATCTGCTTCTTTGTTCTCTTTTTGCTGATGGAAAGATTGAGATCTTTATTGCTGCTGATACAAATTGATTCCTACTGCAAACTGCTGAAATGATGTAGTCTTCAATTGTTACAAAATTCGATGGTACAATTCTAGTCATGCGAATAAATGTATTGATGTTGAGCATGAAGAGAAGTCATTGGGTTACCGACCATTGATGAATGTCGTTAACCAATGCGAGACAAACTCACCATTAATTTCAATGAGTGCCAAGGTACCTAAGTACATCTTGCAAAGTGCGAATAAATGGGCTGATGTCAAGCCACTTGCAAGATCTAACGATTAAGGGACATTGATGTATTCCCATGATTTTCAACGAGAGAACTTGTCATTAAAGCATACAAGCCTCAAGGTACTATTAAGGACTCTAGTCTTGGACCTAGATAATGTGCTGATGTCGATAGGCCAAGACTTGTTAGAAGGGATACCTTAAGAAATCCTCCATCATCTAACGCGAGCATGAAAGAATAATTTTTGAAGGACTATGGATTCAATAATTTGCATTGAAGCAAGGTTTATTTGCAAAATGAAAAGGATAGGAAAAGGAAAATGGAAATGGACAATGAAAGATGGAAAATGACAATGAGAAATAAGCATGTAGGTGAGCTTCTTGCTTTTATTTATGGAGTAGACAAAAAGTAATCGAAAGTGTATGTGAATGAAGGAAAATGAACAACTAACTCTTGCTAGGAAAATGATGGTGGTTTGCTTTGAATTTCTTGGTTGGATTTACAATTCAAAAAGGGAGGAAAAGTAATGGTTTTGATGGATATGAACATGGACTTGTTCTTATGTTTCTCATGAAATCGGTCCTTTGAAAACCAATCGTGCGCACAATTAGTTTCCTTCAATGCTCATTCGATCATCCCAAATCTACAAAAAAAACTTGACATAAAGAACATAAGTGTGTTAAAAAATAAGGAGCTAATTTCTTTCTGATTCTTACGCAAAAATTAAATGTCAAATGAAACAAATTAAGATAAATCAAAAAGTTATATATTCGGTCCAATTCATGATATCGATAAGAATCCATTTTTAAAGAATAACCATGAAAAATAAATCAACTTCCTATTGTCGGATAACTACATGCACTGTGCTTAGTAAAACAATTTGCATCACAAAGATTCGCTGTGCTCTGCAAGTTAAAACTTTATAGAAAAATACACATCAACAATATTAATGCCAAATGTTTAGAAATCATCTAAATAATCTTCTAATTGTCCCACAAACCATTATTAAGAAGAATCTTTTATTTTATTTTATTTTTGAATTGTTTTATTTTTGAATTTTTTTTTTCTTTATTAAAAAGAAATTATTAACAAAGATTTTATTTTATTTTTAATTTTTTTTTTTTTTAATGAAATAAAGCATGGATGAAATAATTGTCCTTATAAATATTTTTGAAACAAAGTCATGTCAATGCCTCTTTTATGCAAGATAAAAATAAAAAACTTGAAATTTCTAAAGTCAAGTTCCTAACTATGAAGGAGATGGAGGCAGAATCCTTCTCAATTTATACAACTTGCATTTGATGCACACGTGATAATGTCTTTGCCTCAAATAATCCATTTGTCATTCATCATGTGCCACCACAGATGAATTCTGCCACATTTTCCTTAAAATAAGGAAATCAGATCCTTGATTATTTCTCAAAATTGAATTTTATAAAACCGTGACTGTTTTCATAAAAAAAAAAACATTTTTCTCTCATGAATACTGCAAATTAATGCTCCTAAGAACCCTGAATTTATCCCAAATGGCTTCGAATTTCAAAAATTTCTTATAAAATTACCTAATTCACCCTGTTCCCGAAAAAACCCATGTTTTAATTTGTTCTAATTCGCCTCGGTTTGCTCAGAAAATTTGTTTTAAAATCGGGTGTTTTTGACAATTACGCATTTCGTTTTCTGGCAATTACTTGTGGTTTGATTTGTTTTTATTTGCAGGTTTTGAAGTGTAATGGCTTGTATCTCATAGAGAAGTTCAGATCGATCTCCCTCATTCCAATTACTTGCAATGGAATCTGCAATATTCTCTTCATCAACAGTCTGAAATCTTCTCTTCATCAACAATTTCTTCATATGATACACTTTCATTATCTGTCCCTACAATTGAATTTTTAATCTTCTCTTCATCAACAATTTGTAATCTTCTCTTCATCAAAAATTTGCAATCTTCTCCTCATCAACAGTTTCTTTATGTGATATACCTTCATTGTGTGCAAATTTTTAAAAATGATTTCTAATAATTGTTGTTTGAGGAAAAACGAATATGGAAAAGAGAAGGTTATTTTTTTAATTGCAGTGCATGGGTATTTGTGTGGATTGAAGGACTGCATATATGCATAAAGCCAAGCCAAAGGTTGGTCTCATGCATATGCGTGGGTCTTATTTCCATGAGCCAATTTATTTATTTATTTATTATTTTTTTTTATTTATTATTTTTTTTTAATTGATTTTTAATAAAATTATATATTATATTTTCAAAAATTCAAAAATATACATATATATTTCATTAAACAAAACAATTATTGAAATTAAAAATTTTCATCATTTTTAAAGTTTATTGTAAAATAAAATGAAATGATGAAAAAAAATCTTTTTCTGATCCTCTAGATCACACAAAGTGCAGGAGGAGAGCATACTTGAGAAGTTACTATTTTTTTTTTTTAGATATAAGAAATAAGGTTACCTAGTTACACTTCCCCGAAAACGGCGCCAAAATGTTTAGTCAATTTAGTGTCCTAAATTGCTAACATAAATTATCGACCATGGCTAGTAAACTGATGAAGTGTGATGCACTATATGTGCATAAGTATCCATTTTTCTTACTTCGTTGTTTTTAGTGTTTTATTGATGTTTTGGGGTTTTTATGTTTGATGCTTAGTATGCTACTATATGCTAAAAAGATGAGGTTAGATCTATGTCAAAAGGGAGAAAATGAAATGTTAATAAATGAATTAAAACAGAGTTTATTTGAAAATTCTATTCCTAACTAGAAAATGATTAAAATAGAGAACTGAATCATGGATATTACAAATTTTCAACAACATTCACAAATAAAGCTCACTCAAACACTGCACCAATTTGATTCAGTCAGTAGAGAGATTATAAATATTGTGAAAAGATTAATTTAATGCAATGAGTATCTCCAAACATAAAAGTAGAAAAATGTTTTTGAAACAAAAAGTAACTTAAACATTATAGGTGAAATCTTAATTCATTTGATAGCTTATCAAGAGCTTGAGAGGAAGATTACTATGATGTAGTAAGGATCTCCTATGAAATGTTGAAACAACTTATGACATTACAATTAAATCTCATTCATGAGTTAGAGGTTTATTGGAAGAGCTTTTGAAAGAGATTAAGCATAATGTGATAAGGATCTTCTATAAAACAAATAATCAGTAACCCACAGTATTACAACTAAGTCTTATTCGTGAATTAGAGGTTTATTGGAAGAGCTTTTGAAAGAGACTAACTGTAGTATAATGAGGATCTTCCTTTTAACTAAGTAAAAGAAAATGAAATGCTAATAAATCAGAATATTGCAATTGAATCCCATTCATTTAATAGAGATGTATTGGAAGAGCTTGAGAAAGAGACTAACTGCAATATCATGAGGATCCTTTGTCCAAGCAAATGACATGAAACATAATGTTAAAAGCTATGATTTCAGAAATCAGTATAAGTAAGGAAATATGACAAAACAGAATTGAAAATGAATTATCTAGAAAACATGTAAAACCTCCTCGAATAGCAAGGGCCGTCTGCTACCAATTTGATGAAATTCTTCAGCTTCTTAAAGTTGTAATCAAAACAGCATCAATGAACTGAACTTATTTATTGATAAACTCACAAATCTACATCCCATTCCATCTTAAGCTTTGTTACAGAACACTCTCTAATCCTTTCTCTTCTTCTCCTGTTTTTCACTTCCCTTGATAGGAAAAAGCTTCCCCTATTTATACAAAAATATGAAAAGTTATCTCATTAATGAGAGTCCATGAATCTCTCCCTCTATCTCTAGAGTTACAATCAAAATAGGAAATCATAAGACACATGTCTTTTTAGAGTTTCAATACAAATAAGAAATGAGAGACATATCTTCTTAGAGTTTCAATACAAAAAGGAAATGAGACACATTTCTTCATGATCCCATGATCTTTTTCACTCAATTTCGAATTTGGTTTTGGGAGGCCACATAAAGGTCTTTTAGAAGCTTCCTTTTGACCTACACATGTCACAAAACTCATAACACATATATAGATATATGAAACTATGTTAATTTTCTAGTTTCTAATCATAAATTCACTTTAAACACATAAAATAAATAACTTAGGAAGACAGGGATCCTAACCCATATATTTATGAAAATGATTACTTGATGTAGGGTTTTACGTCAGATAGTTATGAAATGAGAGCTAAATGGTAATGACATAATGGAAATATGTATGAATATGGAAAACACTTTTGAGACTCAACAACTACAATTGGGCTTATGGAGTCAACAATTAGTAGTTTCAGTGGAAATGTTTCTTGACATGGGACCTGAGGCAGATAGGGGTCTTCAATAGAGGAAAATCACACAAAAAACATAGGGAAACACAATCATTTCATCACTAAAGGAAGTTAGAGCATAAATTATGAATTTTGAGTAACAAATATGAAATATACTGCAAGTGGTAAAAAAATAAAGATATAGATCAATAAGAAATTAAAAACCCCATGAGAATCTCAGGTCTATTAAGAAGAAAGTCACTATGTATTACTGATATAAGTCAAATACATAAAAGTAGCAGTTTAGTGCAAAAAATCTCCAACCCCTCACTCCTTCAATGCTTCATCTTTAAATAGACCTTCTTTACAATAAGGATGATCTACCTGGTGGCTAGATCATCAAATTCTCCTATGACACATCACATAACTGAAAAACATGATTTCTGTTAGAAAACTGATAGCTATATCTTAAAGAAGCATCTCCTAATAAGACTCTAACTACTATTTATTACATAACTCTACCTTATATTTGAAACAATTATATGATGGTTACAACATAAGTATCACGTGCTCGAAAGATACATGATATTTCATCACCACTTTACATATTAAAAAAACCTTCCTAGATCTATGGAGCATAACCCTACTTTTTAGGAGAGCATGACCCTTATCCTCAAATCTGTTTTGACTGATGACCTGTCTTGATAGCAATTCCTTCAAGTCATAAGTATTTGATTATAAGCTCCCTTGACACATTGGAGGAGTCCAGTTGTCCAAAATTTCCATTAAGATGCTCCAAAGCCTTTAACAATTGCTCGCCACGAAAACAAGACAGTTTCATAGTGAGTTTTGGTAGCATTTATTACACCATTTTTTGGTCATCTAGCTTGTTACTATTAGATGGACCAAAGTACACCATGTAAGACCAATTTTTACCCTAAGTAAAATTGCTTTCACTATGAAAAATAATTTAGTAAACCACATTTATTATGGTGTTTATGGTCTAAACAGGAAACCCCATGAGGAAATATTGAATAAATCCACATTTGTTTGATTTTCCTCAAAGAATAGTTAGTTAAACAACAACTTAATTAATATTCCTGGTCATATTTAACCCAAAACAGGAAAATTAATTAGATAAATCATTATTTATCTTATTATTTTCTAGGAATAATTATTTAAATCTTATTTAAATAATATTCCTTGTTAAATTTGACTAAATCATTTATGAATAGTTTAATAAATCATTATTTATTTGATCATTACTCAACCACATCCTCAAAATAATAAATAAATCATTTATTTATTTATTATTTACAAATAAAGGGATTTGGCCAAAGTCAATTTTTTTTCCCTCCAACAAATATAATAAAATATTCCATAAAAGTTGGATCTTGATTTGGTTAATGATATTTTAATTATGCACAAATATCTAGAATAACTCAATATTTTGTTATAAATAGAAGGGTTTTTCCATTCACTCACTACCTTTTGTTGCCTAAAGATCACTCTGGATCTATACTTTTCGTCTGACTTTGATCCACCATTATTGTCATATTTTGTTACCATTTTTCTTATGAACTCCCTTTGAGTTCCATTTTTGTCTGGGTTTTCTACACCATCAAGAAAGAGAGATTCTAGATCTGAAGTGCTGAGGACTTACAAGAACCCATCTCATTGAGGTGGACTGGTAACATCTTTATATGTTCACTTCCTAGATCTGAAAATGTGAAGCTGGGTTACACTTTCTGCCCTTTTTTGAGAAAAAAAATTTCATTTTTTTCGGTTCTTCAACTTTCTGCAAACTATAACAATTTTTCTGTATAGAATTTCATTTTGAGATAAAAATAAAAGTTGTCAGAAATTTTGTTAGCTTTCTATTACTTATTTTTTAAAATTTTTTGATGTAAATTTGATATGTCAACTTAGCATTTCTTTGAGTGTGTGTTTCTTAACAATCAAAGGATTCATAAGAAGTCATGTTATGACGTAATGTTGTATTCATTGAAAATTTGTGTTTTTGAGAAAAAAAAATGTGTTACAACAATCTAGACAGAGTCTACTTTGGTTTCGTCATATTTACAAAGCCAATGGATGCATATCATAATTACTAGAATTTTTTGAACTGGTCCAATACGAAAAACTGCGTATTTTGGATATGTTTCGCGTCGTAAGAAATTTCTTAACATATAAGTTATAAACTAAAAATCTAAAAGCTACCCATTAGAGACGACGGACCAATGTAATGCCCCATAATTTTTTCAATTTTTTTTACAATGTATTTTGGGAGATAAAAAATTTTGATTTCACTGAATCACAATGACCCTCAGAAATTGTTTGCACCCATTTTATTAGAAAAATAATTAAAATTATTAAACGTTTATGAAATTCCATAAAAGTTATATTTCCTAAAAGTAGATTCAATTCTGAAAATGCTTGTCTTGGTTCCGACAGTTAATTAACAACCTTTCATGGAGTTTAATCAGTCCAAAGTTGCAGAACCATATTCAGAGCCTAGTTTTTGTGTAATTGGTGACATGTTAGTTCGGCCGAACTATGTTTTCCGCCGCAGGCTCGTTAAATCTAATGTCTTAATAGTTTGGCCAAACTTTTAAGCAAAATTTCGGCCAAACTATTATATAACTCTCCGTCGGCCGGAAAATTTTGCGGAGCCCCCTACTAAAACACATTTCGCGGCAATATAAATTTCCGCGAAATGATTCACAATTTTCGTACATTTCATCAACATTCTTGTCTTGTCTATTGGATGCATGGAGCAACTCTTTCTTTTATTTACTGCTTAATGTATTTTAATGCATAGATCTAGATTTTGCAGCATTTATCTCGGTCAACTAATTGCAGATCTAAAGATATTTGTAGCCATCTGTATTGTTAGGGCTATTTGTTATGCATGGTTGAATTGAGCCTTTTTCGTACGCTTGCGATTAAGATTCATACTAACAATTGGCGACTCCACAAGGGTTTACGATTATGACCTTTGTCATTTTTCAAATCCCTGCATCCAACTACTTGAAACCCTAGGATTTATCTTTAGCTTCTTGTTTTGATTTTCCTGATATTGTTTTTAACCTATAAAACCATAAAACATTAAAAATTCTAACTTCTGTGTGTTTTCGAACCTATTGCGCAGGTGACAGGCATCAGCCGCAGCTAAGACGAATTTTTTTTATGAAACCTTCTCCTGAGAGTACCGGAAGTGCAGGTCATGATTTTTGGGCCAAAACCTATGACCTAAACCTCCAGGACAGAGAAAACAAGACAAAACCTACGACCTCTACAGAAAACAGGTCAGAAACTGCGACTTGAACTTTTGCGGGAATTTTTCTGAGATTTTTATGGGTTTGTCTAGGCCTCTATTCAGGGTTGTCTGACTTCTGTCTCCGCTCATTTTTGACTTGTACTTGTTCTGTTTTACTCATCAAAGTGGGAACCTAGCCCCCTAGAGCTTCAGTACCCTACACCTTTCGTGGAAGAGTTTTAGCTGCTGCAAGTCGTCTGAAATTTCAGTGTGTTCAGCTATTTTTCAGATCTGATTCCTTACCTTTAGATCCACTTCAGATTGGTTATTTATCCATCCAACACTTCTCATTTTAGTTTTTTTGGGTCTTCCTCTAGGGTCCCTTCCACTTCTCTCCAGGTTGTAGCCTTCCACCACCTCATTTACAACAAATTTTCCTCTTATTTTTTGTTGTTTTTCTGCACCTATTTCCAGTAGATCTGACCTTTAGATCATTTTCCCTCCCCACTCTAGATCTATTAGCTATTTTGGTGTGTTTTGACTAGATTTTTTCCCACCCACAGACTACTTGTTGAGAGGCCCGCCTTCTTGGGTTAAGATTAATGCATAATTAGTTGTTTATTTTTTGTTATTTCAGTTTCATATACTGTTATCTACCGGTTTATTTACAGTTATACAACACACTTTTTCTTTTTCGCTACAAATTTATGGGTTTAAAAATTAAAATTTACACACTTAACAAACACACCCTAAGTGAAGAAGAGCCTGGTTAACAACACCCGGCATAGACTTTAACATTGTAATCAATTTATCCTACACCTCTCTACCCTTGTTTCGACATTATAATAAGTTGATCCTACACCTCCTTACCCTTGTTGGTATCTCTTCCCTTTGTGTCGTGTTTGTGCTTTCATCATTGCACCCCCAAAGCCTTTATCCTGGAGACTTCTTGGCCTTCACCCTCAGTTTCTGGTAGGAAGACTTACGCCTCCACGTAGGATTCGAGTTAGTCCTCCACCAAATCCACACTCTGACTCCTCTTCTGTTTCATTGGGTTCCCCTTCTAGTTCCACTCTCGGTTCTCCCCCTATCACCTTCACCATGTCTGGTTCAGGACCTAACGCTGCTAGTAGCTTCATCCCTAATGCTGGGAACACTACTAGTGGGACCGAAACAAGAAGCACCTCAGCCGCTCCTTTGCTCCCCTATATGGCAGGCCTCAGTCTTCCCGATTTTAACCAGTTGATCAATGACCCCGTATGCCATGATGCTGGTTGGCCCACGATGCCAACTAAGTTCCCTTATGACATCCCCAAGTTTGAAGGTCTTGTTGGAGAAGATCCTACAAATCATGTTCGATATTCTGTTGCCATCTCAATATTGGAACTCCTCCAGTCATGCCCTTCACAATGAAAATCTCTACTATCTTCCATGGCTATTGTAGATCCTTTAGATGATCGATTGATCATCTTTGATGTTGACCGGTTAGAACATCCTCGCCTTCCTGCTTCCCTCGCCTTCTAAATCCCCATCAAGATACGGAATGCCAACGTTTCCCGTTGTATCATTGATGAGGGGGCATCCACCTGTGTGATGTTCGCTTTAGTTTGGAAGCAACTCAGATCACCTGAGTTTTACCCTTCCACTATCACCCTCTGATCGTGGGATGACCACTCCTCTAAGCCCATTGGCATGTTCCTGAATTTTCCTATTACTCTTGCGGGCAAGACTGTTTGTGTTGACATAGAATTCATTGATGCCCCCTTAGATTACAAGATTCTATTGGGTCGTAGATACACCTATGCCATGTCTGTTGTCCCATCTGTGGTTCACCACAAGATGTCCTTCCCTCGTAACGGAAATATAGTCACCATTGACCAGTTTAAATATTACGAAACTAAGTCTCAGACCTCCCCTGAGTCCATCATATCTTCAGTGGCCAATAAGCAAACTGTCGACCCCTTGAACAGTGTCTCACCCGAAGTACAAAGACTCCTCTTTTCTTGGTTCATTCCATGGTCTTCCTCCTCCTGTCTCTGGTCCTAGCTCATCAAATGTTTGCATGATGTAATCGACTCGGGCTTCCCTCATGTAGCTCGCTTCGGCTAGTCAACAGCCTCTCCCTCCGCAACTTGCTCCTAGCACTTTGACTTAGCCTTCTAGACCCCCTCCTCATGGCCCTTCACTTGCAGTTGGTATCCATGAGCCTCTTTACCCTCCTGTCATAGTTCCTCCTGGCCTTAACCATCTTAGAGTTGTCCCGCCTTGCCATTACCTGTCCGGTCAGATACCATTCCTAGATCACCCTCCCAGAGTGTTCTCGGTACCTGTGATGCCTACCTTATACCTTCCTAACCTGACCTTGGGGATTCTCGTCTAGTACATCGATCCCCCAGCTGCTACCCCACCTGGTCAACCCAAAAATTATCTTTCTTTGACCCCTATTCAACTGCTCCCCATGACCCCTCCCGCTACTACTATGCCTCAACCACCTCAACAGGAACCTTCTCTTGTTGTGATAGCTTCAGGTAAAAAGGGAAAAGCTTGCAAGAAGGCACCAAAACACAAGGCTGCCCCGACTGACCTGGCTTCTCCTCAGCCTCTAAATCTTGGTGATTTATGTGATGTCGTTTGTCATGCCATCCATCATTTTCCTGATTTGCCTCGTATCAAGGCCATGGTCAATGTTTCATTCCCTGAGTCTACGGTCGCTGAAGCCTCTGTTTCTTCCTCGACTGTAGCCAAGAAACCTAAGAATATTCACACCAACCAACCTTGTGCTTTGTGTGATCTCCATGGCCATTATTCTCACCATTTTCCCCACCTCACGCATTACCACGCCTCTTTGGAGGTAGTTTGGGAGTATGAGATTGAACAAAACTAGTCCACCTCTCCCATCCTTACGCAGTATGCTTTAGGCCTGCTTGAGGATTTACCCACTCCCATTGACATTCCCCCTCCTGATGTCGAGATGACGGAGCCTACGGCCACCATCCTCTACATATCATCATTCATGAGATCCACGGTGGAAGCTCCCTCTGAGGCTTCCCCTTCTGTTTCGCTCGACCTCGCTTCAGCGATCACCCTGGGCTTAACATCAGTGGATCCCTTATCTACTTGTTCTTCTGTCACCCCCCATGATGATGAGCATGTGAACCTTTCTTCTCGTGATGATGAGTGAGGTATCTTCGCCACATTAGGTGGTATTTCTTCCACCAATCACCCCATCTTCTATTATGATGACGATATTATGGAAGTAGTCACCACCCCTAACTTTATCTATCCCCCTTTACATCGAACCCATGCATTCAAAATACATACTCCTTGTGGCCATTACATTGAAACCCAATGTTTGGGTAAGGGGGCACCCATATTTGAGAGACCAGGAGAATAAATTCTCCAAAACTCTCCTAGTGTATCTGGTCATGTTGACTCTAGTACCCTTATTCTTCCCCATTTAGAAGAACCTCTAGAGTCCCATATCACTTCAAATCACTCTAGGGATGATACCCGTCACCATTCCTTCATCTTACATTAGCAACCCAATCCCCTAGACATTTTTGTTGACCAACCTGTGGGTTTTCTAGGAGAGCACTAGTTCATTATCTTCAAATCCACTCTTTAGGATAGTGACACCTTGTATGCCAACCTAGAAACTTAGTCCATCCGCTTCATATATGCAGTACCAAAAGAGATTGGTAATCCTCAATTCCATTTCTTGAACTATATAACCATAACGAAAGCAAATGGTGCACCACATCATAAAAATGTGTTTAGATTCCCCTTTTTCTAAATACATTTTGGCGTGACCATAACATGCTTGGGGTCACCTATACCCATCAACCATAAAAATTCCAGATCTCAGCCAAAAACAACATTGAAACCCCCTTTCTCTGATAGGTCGCACTTTTCAGGTCATTTCCTGGGATAGGTTGCAGTTTTCTACCTAGTACTTGCTACCCAGGTTGCAGCACAGACCCCAAAAAGTGTGACCTGGCCTGTTCATGAGCTCTGGATACCTAAACTGAACTTTTGATCCCCTTAATTGAAAGAGTATGGTTAGGCCTCTTACCTGTAACTCACGGATCTTGATTCCAACGGTCTATTTGTCTGCTATGATCACCGCAAGATTTAGGGCCTTATCTCCTCTCTACATTCACCACATCTACACTTGCAAATGAGTGAATTTGGAGGGAAAATTCCTTATTAAAAGAAAAACGTCCAATTTCTCTTTCGCCCGCTGTGACCAAGCCATAGCTCAGTTTGAAAAACTGTCCATACCATTGGAAATCTCTCACTGAGCTCTAAAATGGGCATTTATTAGTTTTTTGTGATTTGATACTTCACCAGGATACATTTTTCCAAGAAGGGTCACTTCACCACCCCTCAAAATCGAATTTAGTCACTTGCAACACTTGTACTTGGGCTGCCACTTTGTCTCCATACTTTTCCATGCTCATGTTGATTTTCGTCATGAGTGACCATATTGCACTCATGTTTTTATGGTCCCTAATGGACCTTTTCTGTGTGGCAGCATCATCGAGTTTCCCTTGTTTAGAGCATCCAAGTTGAGTAATCATTGCATCCATGGAGTCTATCCCGAGTCCCTTTGTATCCCATTATAGTCCTCCATCCTTCATTGTTTGGTTCCTCTCTCGTGTCACACATCATGGCCTTCAGTCTTACTGTCCCCTTTCCCCTTTGATATCGTGTCAGTTGCTGCCACGTCATCCATGCCCTTTATGCTCTAACAAGGAAAGTTTCCCGTCTGCTACTTAGTACCCCTCATTTCATCATCATCCCTAGTGTCACTTTGTTATTTGCTCTACTATTTTCTCTCGTGCCTTAGTTGAGGATCCCTTATTGCCTCACCTATGGCAGACCTCCTTCTGTCGACATCGGATCATTCATTTCGGAAGACAGATCTAGAGGGTGATGTACCTTGGTTCCAGCTTCCACTCTTGTTCGGTGGCTCAGATAAGGAAAAGGGACTCCTTATTTCCTTTTGACTTGATTGTTTCTCAGCTCCAGCTCCTTACAGCATGATTGAGATTCGTATACTTAATGGTTCAGTGATTTAGTAGATTGTATTGGTGATTCCCAGGTGTGTGTGAGATGTTTCAGACCTCATGAGGGGGTGGCCCTTCAGGTAGCCCCCCTCATTCCCGGATGACCTCTTCATTATAACCTTTGAAGCAAATCCATAGATTTGATGATGTTGACCTCAGTTGTTTGCAACGCCTTTTAGTTTTCATGTATCAGTCATATTTCTAGAGCCATTTCCTGTTTGCAAGGGCACTTTGGTTGTATTTATATCTCATGTACGAAACGCTACGAAACTATGTGTAATGTTCCAAATCTGGAACTCAGCAATGAATAATATGTATAACAGTCTTGATATGATGAATAAGCTTAAAATATACAAAATAAACACATATAAATCATTTTTAGCTACAACAACAACTTTTACTTCGTTTCATGATCCGGAAAGTGGGGAAAAAAGGTATTTTATGCCCTAAAAAGGTTGTTTTAAAAAATGAGCGTAAAAATAAGCAGGGTAATTGGATGGATATGATATCTTAGGCCATGAGGGACCTATGCTTCGAATTTCAGCTCAAAATAATACTCCTAGATATGTTCAACGGCTCCTCCTTTCCCGACTACGCTAGAAAACCTTTATTTCCCATGAATTTGCTAAGCAAAAATTTTTGAATACTGTGAGAGCATAATTTTCATGGGGGTTTCTATAGAAAATGATAAAATAAGATTTATATGCAACTTATATTGATCAAATAATAAATAAATGGAGTTTTACACTGTTATACAACAAAAACAAGACACCCAGCAAAGGATCCCGGCAAAATGCATGAATAACAAGCAGCACTGCAAAAATAATGCAGTTACTGCATCTCTATATTATACATGGCTGAATATGACATGAGATAACATAATAATACAAAAAAATTTCCCTAGGCCTTCTTAATGGAACTCCTGGAGGGAAATTAACACCTCCTCCTCAAAGACTAGCACACAAAGGCAATGTTTAACCTAGCAACAATGCTTCTGTAGAAAAGGACGCAGTTTCTGAAGTAAACTGCATTGTGGCTGAATGTGGATGAATTTACCCAAGCCAAATACTGATATGAAGCTCAGATCACTCCCCTTTTATCCCTTAAGAAAGCTGATCCAAAGAGAGGATGGAATTCCTGCACATGAATTCTTTGCACTAAGCAGTGCGGCAACTCCGGCTAAACAGCTGAAGCATGAAATTGGTCTCAAGACCAAAATAGCTGAATACATGAATGAATCTCATTTGATTCTATGCCTTCCTTTTATCTTTGGTGAGCCTCATCACCCTGGACCCCACACAATGTTGAGGTGACTTCTTTATGAAGCTTCCTCTTTCAAAACTACGCCGCCCTAGCTAGCTTCCCTCCTCTTTGTGACAACACTGTTGACTTGTTCAACTGGAACCAATCCACCTGCAATGCATCTTTTCACACAAAGGGATCTTCAATCTAGTTCTCATATGTGTGTCTAGGCTGCTTGTTCACATTGAGCTAGTTTACTTGAGTGTTTCATTCCTCCTCAAGAATGCATGTTGACTTAGTCAAACTTGACTATGTCCCCATCTAATTTTCCCTTGTTCACACTTGGAAGCGTAAAACCAACTCCCAAGGTGATCTCCTTCCTTACTAAGGTGGAAATTATTCATATTTTTATTTTTCATGGGCCTCCTTACCCATTTATTCCTCTCCTAGGTGAAAGTAGCAAAATCTAATATTCCAAATTGTTATATGCAAATTTTGGAATATTACAGTCCTCCCCTCCCAAATGTTGTTTGTCCTCAAGAAACTGCAAGGATAATACTAAAGAGCACCCTCTTCTTCCCTATAGCAACCTCATAAGATGGAATCCTCCAAATATCAAGGTGCTGCATCATCAAAATTTCTCCAAGTTTCCCCTCCCAAGTGTGTAAGTTGTCCAAATAGCTGACATTATGTGACAGGGGATCATCCATGGAGGCAACAAAGGGTTGTTTGAAGGTCCTTTTGGGGCATGAAGGCTGATATAGATTGGGATTTATCATCCCCATTTGAATCTATGCTCCCCAAGCTATCAACCAAGCGAAATGAGCTACCCTCCAGAATGGTAACTCATGCAAATCATCCTCCACCTAAAGCTTCGGAAAGGTAGGTGGGCTGAAATTTTGGACATGGTAGACATAGTAGCCTACCCCATGCTATCTTCCTCTCCACTTAAGATAAGTATAGATGATTTTATGATCTTGGGCTGCCATCATGTTTCCCTCAAATGGCAAGAAGGAAGCTAGACCTCCAAAGGTCTCTCTCCCAGCGATGTGCATCAAACTGGCCCAAACCATCTCATACATAATGGATAAGAAACCATCATCATATGGACCTCCATCCATCTCATGGTCCTCCTCATAAAGAGAAAAATATTTTGATGTAGAGGCCATGTCTCTTCCCATGCTCCCCTTAGAGCATGTAATGCAGAAAGTGTGGGGATTCTCCTCCCCCAAGAACACACCCACTCCATGTGTTCCTCCTCCAATCATGCTCCTCATATAGGCAAGAATAATATCAACAAATAGGATCATGATAAGCAGCATACTGAGAGAAAGACAAAAGGTTTCATTTGTTGCTGGAAGGTACCAACAGTCTCCCAAGTGGTCACAGCGCTGTCTTCCCCACTGTAGCTCCATGAAATGGTATGGCAAGTTGCCTCTTGACAAATGGCTTGTTGTATAAGTCATCACACCCACTAGTAAATAGTAGATGGTTGCACATGTCAATTGAGCATACAATAAGAAACCATATACTTTCCCCAGATCATACATTAGATGGTTGTCTCCATCATAATAGCTGGCCAAAAATGGTCCATGGAGCCTAAAGAGAAATTTTCCCGTTTGTAGAGCAATGCACTGCAAGGAAATGATAAGAGCATGTAAATGTTGTATTGAACAATCAATAAATGCATCAATATAATTCTTACCATGTAGTGAAGACAACACAAAATCCATAGATGAATCCTCCATAGTGGCATGACATACCCATATGAAGAGGAACGAACCACATGCTACATGAAAATCCTCCTCCTCATGCTTGGAAATCCAAGTCAAGGAGAGCATACCACAATAACCAATGATTCCATCCACCATTCTACCAATCTCACCTCCTCTATGCTCATCAAGTGCATCAAATATGAAGTGATCCTGGGAACACTCCATCAATAAGCTCATGCTCCAAAGTGACAGCACTGTTGGCCTATGAAAATAGGCTCCTGCCAACTCATAAATCCATTCTCTGACCTGCCTAATGTCAAAGACTCCCCCCATAATGTTTCCATCTCCTCCCATTGCAACATCATGCAAAATGTGAGAGCAACTTTGCCTTTGCTCTCTCTCAATCCTCCAAATCAAAAAATGTCTTCGCTGCCTCGACATACCTCCATCATAAAACTCATGTGGTGAAAACATAATGATTACATCATCATAATGGATCCACCCTCCTTGCTGCCCCATGATGCAAGTACCCTACCAAGCCTTCTCTTCTCGCATACCCTTCGAAAAAGAATATGTCTCATGATGGCCAAACTCTCTCAAGAGTAGCCAACACAGTTTTTCCTCCTGCTGCACAGTATCATAGATTTTCAAGTAGCTCTCCAGCTCCTTGCTCTCTATCCACATCCTCTCATCCACCGATGGAGGCCTCCTATCATTTTCCATCTTGGTACTCCTCCAAAGGAGACTACCATCCTCCCATATCAGATTTTTCTCCTTGCATTTCTTCGGATGCTGGAATGCAATTCCTTGGAGATATCTTGGAGAAGATCTCATGTTCATGGCTATCTTGAATCCATCAAGACCCAAAGGTGATAGAGGCAAAGCCCTCTCACTGCTATTGTTTGATAGCGCTGATAGCTTCTCCCATGGTATAGTTGCTACCTCATACTCCATCTCAAGGTTCAGGACTCTCCACAAAGGATCACACTTCAACCTCAAGGTTTGAGTTCAACTCAACAAGGGTCCAAGAGAATGATGGTTCATTTGTTTCTTGAACCATTCAAGTCTATACAGCACAGTGAAATATTTCTGCTCTTCCCTAGCAACAATGTTTGATCGTGGGCCATCTGAAAACATATTTCCACAACTTTCAGAGAGATTTGCTGCAATAAGTAAAAGTGGAAATATTCCCATACCTTGGTGAGATGTGGGAACCTCTTGTAGAGCTGCAAAGGCTCCTCCTTCCAATGTAATGGCTGCCCCAACTGCTGATGTAGGAAGCTGCGCTTCCAAGGTTGTGACTGTGCTGGTACTTGTCTCTTCCCATGGTGGTGTAGACCCTCTCTCCTCTGATCTCTCGTCATCAAAAGTTCTGATCAGCTCTTGAGTGAACTCAGAAAAAGAAGTCACTCTTGTGTGGCTTAAGTGATTGCACCACCAAGTATTGGCTTCACCCTCCAGGTGCGGCGCTGCGATTTCTGTTGCCTCCCTCTCTTCCACTGGATGAAGTAGGAATAATTCCTCAAGCTTTCTTGCCCAAGCTCTTGCTGTAGTTGACCCATCAAATTTAGACAATAGGAATCTATTGCCTTTTATTTCTACTTTGCTGCAAGATCTTCTTTCTTCTCTCAGTTGAACAAACTGAGGAAAATCTAGGTTACCTTTGGAAGCCCTAGGTTGGCACTTGTATTCTACCAAATACCCACTCAAGATTTCATGCTCTAAGTGGTATCCTTGCTCTTCACTTCCTCTATGAGAATAGGAAGTGCATGCATGTTCTTCTGCTTCTTGAAACCTTCTAGATGTCTTACTGCAACTCTTTCCTCCTTGAAACCCTCGTGGAGTTTCAATTCATTTCTCTTCTTCTTTCTTCTTGGATCTGAAAATGGATGAGAGTAAGGTCATCCTCTTCATCATCTTGATCTTTTATGGCTGAGACTCACAAGCTGAGCCAGAGATCATGCTGTGATACCACTGTAATGTTCCAAATCTGGAACTCAGCCATGAATAAGTTGTATAACGGTCATTTTATGATGAATAATCTTAAAATATACAAAAGAAACACATAGAAATCATTTTTAGCTACATCAGAAACTTGTACATCATTTCATGATTCAGAAAGTGGGGAAATGGGTATTTTATGCCCTAAAAAGGTTTTTTTTTTATAGAAACGAGCGTAAAAATAAGTAGGGGAAATGGCTGGATATGATAGCTTAGGTCACGAGGGACCTATGCTCTGAATTTAAGCTCAAACTAATACTCCTAGCTATGATAAACAACTCCTCCTTTCCCGACTAGGCTAGAAAACCTTGATTTCCCATGACTTTGCTAAGCAGAAATTTATGAATATTGTGAGAGCATAATTTTCATGGGGGTTTCTATAGAAAATGATAAAATAAGATTGATATGCAACTTTTATTGATCAAATAATAAATAAATGGAGGTTTACACTCTTATACAACAAAAACAAGACACCCGACAAAGGATCCTGGCAAAATGCATGAATAAGAAGCAGCACTGCATAAATAATGCAGTTACTACATCTATGTATTATACATGGCTGAATATGACATGATATAACAGAATAATACAAAGAAATGGCCCTAGGCCTTCTTAATGGAACTCTTGGAGGGAAATGAACACCTCCTCCTCAGAGACTAGCACACAAAGGCAATGTTTAACCCAGCAACAATGCTTCTGCAGAAAAGAACGCAGTTTCTGAAGTAAACTGCGCTATGGCTGAATGTGGATGAACAGACCCAAGAAAAATACTGATATGAAGCTCAAATCACTACCCTTTTATCCCTTAAGAAATCTGATCGAAAGAGAGGATGGAATTCCTGCACATGAATTCTTTACACTAAGCAGTGCAGCAACTCCGGCTAAACAACTGAAGCATGCAATTGGTCTCAAGACCAAAATAGCTGAATACATGAATGAATCTTCTTTTATGATATGCCTTCCTTTTATATTTGGTGAACCTCCTCACCCTGGACCCCACATAACGTTGAGGTGACTTCTTCATTAAGCTTCCTCTTTCAAAACTGCGCTGCCCTAGCTAGCTTCCCTCCTCTTTGTGACAATGATGTTGACTTGGTCAACTGGAACCAATCCACCTGCAATGCCTCTGTTCACACCAAGGGATCTTCAATCCAATTCTCATACGTGTGTCTAGAATGCTCCTTGTTCACATTGAGCTACTTTACTTGAGTGTTTCCTTCCTCCTCAATAATGCATGTTGACTTAGTCAAGCTTGACTATGTCTCCATCTAATTTTCCCTTGTTCACACTTGGAAGTGTAAAACCAGCTCTTAAGGTGATCTCCTTCCTTACTAAGGTGAAAATTATTCATATTTTTATTTTTAATGGGCCTCCTTACCCATTTATTCCTCTCCTAGGTGAAAGTAGAAAAATCTGATATTCAAAATTGCTATGTGCAAATTTTGGAATATTACTCTGTGTAAAAGTGCAGAAATTGCACATTTCAAAATTGTCTTCACAAACTGACCTTATGCTACAAAATATTGATTTTTTGCATGTAATGAACTCTCTGAAGCATATTTAATCTCAACTTATGGCTCTTGTGGTGTTTCCTCCTCATTTATGATTAGTTGAGCTATGGGATCCTCAACCACAATCATCTTTAAACCTTTCTTTTCCATCTCTTCATGAATCATATCCAATTGTTCTTGAAGGTCTTTGAATTGATCCTTCAGTGTCCTATTCTTGGATTGCAAGTGCAGTTTTAATATTTTTGATGTGCTTTAACTCTTCTCTTAGTGGCTGAGTCCACTTTATTCGTTTTTTGTGTTATCAAAGGTCTTTGAGACACTTATGACTTGATCCTCCCAAATCTTCCCCGTTTCTTCAAACTGCACTCTTTCAGCTCTATGCTTCTTTTCCTCTTTCCTCCAGGCTAATATATCTTCACTTGCATCTTTCAACTGCTCCTTAAGGGTTTCAAATTCTGTATTTTCAGTGATTTTCTCTTTTCCCTTCTTTTGTTTGATGACTAGAACTTCTTTTGTAGGCGAGGAGAGCTCTATGATGCTTGGTGGTGGCTGAACAGTTTCACTGACCTTCTGAGTTTCTTTGCTGGTTTCCAAGACTTTCCTGGCATGTCTTGTCATTAGTTTTCTAGCTTGAAACATGAATCCAGCATCGTCACCCACAAAATTCAGTAGAAGCCTAAGGTGGTAGGAATGGAACCATGTGAAACCTCCCTTCAAAGGTGAAGTACTTATGAATAATTAGTAGCAGCTTTGAGAAGTTTCCTTTCATGTATCTCCTTGGGATAACATTTGTGAGATCAATTTCACTATGCTCTGGCTTGATGAATTCTTTGCAGTCCTGCATGGTGAACTTGATGCCTTTGAACCATTGTTCCCCTCCCCTAGGTATTCCTGTTGCTACTGCAATGGTCTCTGGTGTTATTGTGAGGTTTAACATTCCCACCTTTGAAGCTGTCCAATTAAAACTGATAGCAAACTCCTTAGAAAACTCTAAATGGCACCCTTGCAATCTTTGATAGAATTGCAAGCAACCTGGTCTTTTGAACACTTCCAAGGCAGTTGGGTATTCATTTAATAAATTCATGTCCATGGGTTCATATATGAGGCAGTGACCACATTTTTTAGTCTTCTTTCTTGCAGCCATGGTGAATTTATATCTTCTCATCCTCACTTGATTAGTGACACCTGTAACTTTTGAAAATGCCAGCAACCAGCTTGGCTTGGTGAAGTAGTTCTCCAAAAACTCAATAACATTCAAGGATGAAACATATAATGACAAAATAATCAATTGGGTAATGTTTTATGTTTTTAATGACAAATCATGCCCTAATCATGACTCATGCATGCTAAAAACAGTAATGATGACCTCAGGCATGACCTTGTACCTTTGAAATAACCCTAACTGACTCGAATGACATCCACCCTACCTCCTATAATCATGAACTGACACCTTTCACTGGATTTGACAAGATAGACAGAATTTTTTTTTTCATAGCTTGGCTTGTTCATTTTTCTGACAATTTTGCTACGAAACTATTAGGTAGTTTCGTAGCAAAAACTGCTATTTTAGAGTGTAAAATGCTACGAAAAGAGGAAAAACTAGCTAAAGTATCATTTTCAGATTTAAACGCTAGGGAGATAGAATCTGACACCTAATGATGACTGATGGGACATTATATGACCTATATGGAGGTGGATTTGAACCTTAGGATAGCTTAAAGATGAAAATTTTAAATTTTCCTATAACAACTTGTGACAAATAAACTTTATGACTATGTCAAATAATGTTTCTTTTTTTCTGAGTGATAACAGAGTAGAAGAATTACTCCTACAAGAAATTTGTAGACTTATTTAGACATCCAAAAATCGGTTCACTCAACAGTGAAACAGAGCCAAGGATTAGTCAGGAAATTGAGAAGGTGATGTAGTTAACAGATCAGATCAGAATAGCTGATTGGTACCTCTACCAAAACTACACAGATATCAAAGTTTATGGCAGTGAATTGGCTCCATACAAATTTCCCAAATACCTCTCCATGATATTATTTGCACTTGATTATATCAGACAAATGGTAAATGCAGATGAGGTGGATTTTGTCTCTTCAAAGAAGAATTTCCAATTCAGGATCAAATCACAGATTGGTCCATTCATTTGCAACAGAAGAGCTGCAATGGAGGAGGCAGATAGAATATTAAAAGAGATGAAGTTCACTCATAGCTTCACTTGGTCATATTATCCCATGGGAATCATTTCTAAGAAGAGAGTGGAGAATAAACCCAAACCATACATTCATACCCACAGATTGAAGATAGAAAAGTATATGAATTAGGAAGAATGGGCTGTAAACACACTCTAGGTGGCGGAAGAGTAGGTCATATCCACTTCAGGAATACAAACACAGACTCCACAAGAAAGGAAAGGTGCAACAACAAAAGGTGACAAAGGAAAGCAACTAGAAAGGGAATCAGGAAGCAAAATGACAAGGGATGACCAAACTGATATGGACATTGATACATCTACCAAGGAATTCAAGATGAAATACAGGAAGAGAGCCAAGGTCCACATGGAAATTGATGAAGGTAGTGAGAAAGATCAACAAATTGTAGTCACAATTAGAGATTTTACCAAGCTCATCCCCAACAGGTGACCAAAAAATTTTCTCAACATCCTCTGCCACTTTTCCTTTCCAACAATAGAATGTGCATACCCCAACATCTACTACCACTGAAAGCCAAAAGTATGATTATATATGTGATACATTTAAATAAATCAAAATAAGGAATGAGGTTCTTAATAACAACACATATAATCAGTTTTGGAAACAAACAAGCATCTTCCAAAGCAGGCGTCAGGCATCTATCAAATTTTGACTCTGAAAAGGGGAGAATGAAGATGAGATTTATAGAAGCACAAATACCTCAGCCCAAAACTATAAAATATTACAATAATACCTCTTTTGAGTTTGATATAAAGAGCATTGATTCAATAGACCAAATGGAAATTAAAAAAAAAAACAGGAGAAATGATTTCCTCCACACTAACTAGTATAGCCATGAGTCTCTCAAAGTTTCAGGTGACATTATCCAACACATAGTCATAGTTGAAGATGGAAAATACTTTCTCCATGGCCAAAGGCTCAAGGATTAAATCCCTGGGGGATTTAGTGGTGCAAATTGGGTACAATACATCAAACCGAGCAGTGGTAGAAGCCCTTGGTAAGAAGAATAATGCAGACATAGTTGCTTTCAAGAGACAACTCAAGATGCCAGTAACATAAGATCCTATGGAAAAGGAGATAGAATAAAATGAAACACAAAAAGAATAAATGATGCAATTCATCCTTGAAAAAGCAGAGAAACATAAGAAAATGGAGAATGAGATGGAGAAAATGGTAAAAGAAATATAGAAAGCAATAAGAGATGAATTAAAGGAAGCAACAAAAGAAGCAGCCAAGGCCATGATTCCAATACAAGCAGTACCTATTGTTTTTCTTCATTCAGAAACTTCTACAACTACAAGTGCACCAGGAGAAGGCATTGAGCATCTAGCTAAGGCAATGGAGAACATGTCCTTATAGACAACATAAATTAAAAAGTTGCAAGATAAACTCAGTGACCTACAAGAATAGTTAAAAAGGAAATATTCAGCACATGCCACAGAGTTGTAAATTAGAAAAAAGTTAAATGAAGGTTTGTAGAAGTCCCTTCAAGAGCCCTCAAATTGGAGCATGGTGGGAAGAGTAAAGGAAATCATTTGGCAATGCATAACTAACTCAATGAATGATATCTGGCCATCAATCCAGATAATTTTCGAGCAAAGGGATTTGATTCATCAAGCAAGTATTGCAATAGAAAAGGAAAATGGGGAATTAAGGGATAAAACTATAACTACTAATAACATTATCATATTTCTAAATTCCAAAAGAAGTTATGAATTGGAACCCCTGGGAGTAGAAGATAGGACATCAACTATTCTGGAAGTTAAAAAAGTGTTGAACAAGAATAATTTAGTTGCTCAGATTGAAGAAAAGTGCAATCAGCTGCAGATTGGAGTAATCAGGTTCTTCAGTAGCATGGAACCACTGAACAAGAAAGAGTTTCCTTCATTATTTGTGATCAATGAAAAACTTATGGAAAAGCCAGATTATGTGAATAAGCTGACTGACATCTCCAAGGCTTCATCCAAGCATGCGAATATGAAGAACACAATGATAGGGAAGGATTTTTATGAATTTTTGAGTAATGATATTTTCATATAGCATGAAATTAAGCACATTTTCCAGGTGAAGCCAACTTTCATGAAATACACAAAAAATGATGAGATATATAGAATTTTTATCAGGATAAAAATTCTGAGTCCAGAATATTGGGAGACGTTGTGTGATTTACAGGAATGATGACAGCTCAACATATTGACAGAAACAACCAGCTGAGTCCATCATCCACATTAGCAGTTCCAGTGTATTAGTGCAACATAATAACATTGAATTTTCCAGCAAAGAAAACCACCACAATGATCAATAACGGTTTCTTGAAAACTTGAAGAAATCTGTCAAAAGATCATTACAATGTGTCCATGCACGGGACACAAATGTCAAATTTTAGTTATTTTGTAATAAATGAACATATTTCCTTTTTTGATACATAAATATGTAGGAATTAGTTTAAATATAGCATTTTTATATAGTATTAGGGATTTGACCCTAGATTGTAAGCACTTTTCATTTGGAGTATTTATAATTTTCAAGCTGGAGCATCAATAAAAAGATCAATTTTCAAGATTCATGTGCTATGTTATCCGAGTGATGTTTTTCCTTTGTCAGGTTTTAATGTTTTCCACTATTTTCCCTTCAAATGTATCATTTTAATTCTAATTGTAAAACAAGAAATTTATATTAAGATTTTCTGCCACAAAGCACCTTAATTCTGACTGTTTATACAATTTTATTGTTTTCTTCTGATATATGGTTTAAGAATCCTTAATTTCTTTTAAATCATTACTGAAATCACTTTTCTCCATTTCATAATTTCACTAAGTTATAAAACACCAGTATTCATAGTTATCTTTCCTTGCATTTGTTCTGGAAATTGACGCATACACCCATCCTATGTTGAATCTATAGCCTAATGGAAACTATTTAAAGAAATTCGTTTAATCCAACCAAAACCAATCAATCAACAACAACTCCCACATTTAGTTTAACTAGCCTAATATTAGAAAGCTTAAATCAAATCTAAATCTTATATAGAGAGATCCCTCTCTGAGTCTAGGAGGGCTAGATCCTAGGCTTCAAGTGGTTTTGATGTTGTTCTTTATAATTTAGTCTTGCCAATCTTATAAATTATAGAGCGATAACATGAGGATCAGTTGGAAAGATTTTTCTCTCTATTCTTTCTCTCTCTCATACTCTTGGATACTTAGAGATTATTCTTGGAGCACTCTTGGCAAGTGTGGCATACTTGGATATTTGGAGCAAGAAGGAAAATATCAAGCATGGAAAAGCAGGATCAGGGAGCTACAACAATACTCTTTGTAGGTATCAATTTGCATGTATAATTCTCATGCTATATTTGGCATGCATGGTATTTCATGGGGTTCTTTGTTGTCTTGGAATGGAATTTTTCTAGGTATGATAGTGTTTCCAGCCTATCCTTGCCATTTCCGAATAGAAATGGTGTTTTGGTGTTCTCATGTTTTATTTTAGCTGGATCACTAGATGGATTTGAAGCTGAGTGAGGTGGATCTCTGAATGATATAGAACCAGTTCAATTTTTTCCTCGGTTTAGGGACTAGTAATTCGGGTTTGGATTGCGATAAAGCCTGAGAGGTGGTGGTTGGCTCTCTATTTCAAGCCTAGGAATATTGGGTTTGGGATTTTGGTAAAGCTTGGAGAGTATGTATCAGTTTGGGGTCTAGTGACCCCTGATTTATACTGTGGGTTGTGGTAAAACCTGAAACACTAGGAGACATTAAAATTCCTCACTATTTAGGTTGAAATAATCCAGTGATATCCATGTTTGTGTTGGCCTAGTGATCGGTGTTAGATCATGGTAAATCCGGTTATGACATGTTTATGGTGTTGGCCTAGCTATCAGGGTTGGATCATGGTAAAGAATGATTTATATTTGATGAGGGTGAGGTGGTTTAGCCTCAGTATGACTTGGTTCGTTCTTTTAGTTTAAGTCCCACATTCATGCTTAGAATATGGCACATGGATGATTGGCTGAAGTAGATTTCGCTTAGCCAATATATGGTCAGGTGGAATTTGGAATTCCTATCAATATATATATTTATTAATTCTATTGATGATATATCCATGGTATTTTTGTTGGTGTTATGTTGGTTATAAGCATGTATTGTGATAGTGATGAGGTATGGCTCTCTCTAAATTTTTACCTGTAAATGAATATCCAAGGTATCTATGGTAAAACTGATTGTATAATAAATTATGGTGTGGGGAGAAATGATTCTTACCCATCCTTAGATAATAAAGAGACCCCTTTGTTTAAATATGTTGTTTATTCCTGTAGATGAGATGTTAGTGACATGTTTAAAAAAATGTATGTCATGGGTGGGTGGGTTCAGATGAGTTTTGGTTGATGTGATTTCTTCCATATGTGTATTTTAATGTTATGTAACATCTCCTTAAGTTACAAGAAGTTTTGGGAAGTGACCTAGGCTCAGGGGCTGAAAATGTGGCACAAATCCTTGAGCTATAGGAGAAAAATTCGTTGTTTGGGCCTGAGCCGCTACGTTGCCAAGGCTAGACCATGGATCTAGGGTCTAGAACCACTCAATTGTCCTTATATGCCTACGACTTAGCCTCAAATGGGCTAAAAATCAATCCCCCATCAGGGAACAGGGCCCTAGAAGGTAGGGTTACCTCCTAGGGATGTGAATAATGTAGTGTAAGGTGTGTTTTTGGTGTTTCCATCAGTTATACTTCCTTAAGGTAATATAGGAGGACTAATATCATATTAGTAGCCTATCATAACATGTTTACCCTAGTTGGCTAGTTACTTGGGTAGATGTGGGAAGAGGGTGTTACAAGGGAATTTTTGGTTCTGTAAATAGAAAACCAAATTCCTATACCATGGGTTATCACCCACATCAATAAATTTCTCATTGAAAAAAAAAAAAACAGAGACTCATCATCATCACCTGAATTGGTGGGTGATGGATGTTGATCTAGATGTAATGCCAAGCCATGTCCGACTATATTTTTTGAGGAGGTAATGGTTAGATCATGTTCTTTTATTGTGGCAAGCCAATGTGCAAGTCTCACTTTAAGTAATTAAATTATAAGATGACATAACTTGACAACAAGTAAAGTGACCTTTACTTATGCATGCTTACAAATAATATAATTTTTTAATTTGTCAATCACTTTGACTAAAGAAAAAATCATGTTTTTCGATCAACAAGTATTAAAACTCTTCTTCTTTCAAGCTCTGACTCATGAAAGTGATTGGGTGTTTTTTCCATTGACCATATTTATGTATAAGAATTTACGAAATAGCCTCTTTTGTTACATTAGTGTAAATGATGAAATATTTAGTAGAATCTAGTATAGCCAAAACAAGTGCAGAGGCAATTTCCTGCTTGATACGAGCATGTTGGGAAAAATCATTCCATGTAACTTCACAGTCCTTTTTTGTTATATTAAGAATTGTTTTCAAAATCTGAGGAAAATAATTTATCAAAAATCAGAACAAAATCGATTTTACCCATAAAGGATTAAATCTTCTCTTTATAATTGGGTGGTGAAGTATTCTTGGTTGCAACAACTTTGTCAAGGTTGATGCTAATTTCGGCTTCCAAAACAATGTGTCCAAATATTTTACCAGCTATGACACTGAAAATAGTTTTTTTAGGTTGAGAGAAATGTTGAATCTCCTACATTGAAGGAGGACACACTTACGATGGCCAAATTTATTAGCACCACATTTAGAATAAACTGTCATATCATCGAGATAAATATAAAGGGTTTTCCTAATTATATCATCAATGAATAATAATGATCCGAATTATCCATAGTGTTACAAGAAATTTGTCGACGTTTCGAATCCCAATGGGGATCCATATTCAAGACAATTTTCGTTCAAAACTATCCTGAAGATGGATTCCCATTGGGATTCAAAACGTCGACAAATTTTGTGTAACACTATGGATAATCTAGATCATTATTCTTCAATTGATAACCACATGAGCTTAAAAAATATATCATCAAAATCCAACAACATGGCTCTCTGAAAGGTAGCAACTATGATAATTATGTCAAAGGCCACGAGTTCATAAGAAAATGTGCCCCAGCGAGTGGTGAAATTGGTTTTATATTTGTCAACATTCTTCAAATGTATCTTGTTGTAACCAGAAAAACCGTCTAGAAGTGACATCATTTGTTATCCTACAACATGTTGCAAAATATGATCCATATTAGGCAAGGGAAATTTTTCTTTAACACTATATTTATTCAAATATTGATAATCAATGCAAAAGAGAATATCCTCGTTTTTATTTCTAATCGGGACCAGGTTTTCTACTCACTCTGAATACTTTATGGGGAAAATGATGTGGCCATTGGGAATATTTTCTATTCGTTTATGAATGGTAGCTTCTAGTGCAGGATTGATAGGTTTTTTCCTTTTCCTAATGAGGTTAGCATATTTTATAATCTAGATAGCATGTTGTATAATACCAAGATAAAAACCATGCATATCCTTATACTTACATGAAAAGATGTTAAAGAATTCCTTGAAAAGGGAAATGAACTTTTCCTTTTCTTGATAGGTGCATGGAGCTCCAATCTGTAAAATATTCATATCATCAATGGTTCCTATATCAATTATGACAGTTTCACCAATATTTGTTTTATACTCCTCTACATGATATTTCTTTGACAAAGAAACATCACTAGGGGAAAACAAAATTTGTAATGGAGAAATGTCAAATGGATAATTATTGTCCTTTAGTGATATGATTTAATTTTTGTTAATTGACTAAGTTTGGATAGAGGTGCTTATGCTCTTGTCATGCTTAAAAACTTGCCAATATTATTCATTATTAGGTATATGAGGCTTATACAAATATTGAAAAATGCAATCAAGCTTATCAGGTAGGGTTTGTCAAGAAATTTTGGAAGCATAAATAACCAACTGATCAACTAAAGAATTGAGTTCCCTAGAGATATGAGTGATGTAGTAATGTTAAAAGCATCCAATAAAGAAATTTTCTCCCATTTCAACTTGATATAATGTTTACTCAAATTATTATTGGGAGAATAATTCTTCTTGACAAGATTCCCAAGTGGAGGGCCTCAAATTCGACAATGTTAATAGTACAGTCAAACTCAAGTCTAAAGGAATATTGATGCAACTTACCCTAAGATGAATATAAAATGATACTAGCACCATTTCCCTCACAAGATGAAGCACCATGAAAATGAAAGTACCTAAGTTGGTCATAAAAAGGATGATAACAAGGTGGGTTCACATCTTAATTTCTAAAGAGGGAATACATACCCATTTCGTCCTCAACATAATTAACATCAGGTTGAGGTAAACCATCAAAAAAAGGAGTAATCCAACCATCCCTATATATGATAATGTTCTTGGAGGTCTTAGGGATAGTCATGTGAGTTCCATCAAAAGATAAATACCCTCATGTGAGAACTTGCCGGTCTCTCCCTAATATGATAGAATAATTAGAGACATGCATATCCATCACTTATATGTTACAGGTAGTCTTGATTTTTGGGTGAGGGGAGACAACTATGATAATTACTTTGATGATACCTATGGACTCTTGCAACGAGTTATTAAAGCATATAATTTTCTGAGGGGTATCATCGGTACACTAAAGATCAAGTTCTTCCATGATGATATTAGGCATGACATTAGGTCCAGATCCCCCATCTACCAAGTAGAAATGATAAATTTTATTATGGATTTTCATAGACACATAGAAAGGGGGAGTCCTGAATATATTGTAGGGAGTATTAATGGAAAACATTGTTTCTTGAAGGGCTTTTTCGGATTGAACTTATAGACAGTAGATTAGGAATTCTATTTCCCTTAAAGGAATCCTTTTAACTATTTT
The DNA here is from genome assembly GCA_034641835.2 of Pinus albicaulis. Taxonomy (NCBI): domain Eukaryota; kingdom Viridiplantae; phylum Streptophyta; class Pinopsida; order Pinales; family Pinaceae; genus Pinus; species Pinus albicaulis. The sequence continues at coordinate 543,471,070 of CM076575.1, read as the reverse complement.
TTTTGCTCAGGAATAGTGTCCATATGAAGAATTGAAACATTGGTTTTATTTTTTTCCATTTGAGTCAAGATTCTAAAACTAGGAAAAGAATTTGAAGAAGACGATGGGGAGGAATGCACATTTGGGATAGGAGCAGAGCCATTTTTAAATGAACAATTGTAAAGAAGTACTAGATTCCCTAGCTAGAAAGATTTACTTCTCATTTTTGGATGCCTTTTTTGGGTACAACCAAATACATATTACACTTAAATATAAGGAAAATACCACTTTCACATGTCCATGGGGAAAATTCACATGTTGGGTGCTTCCATTTGGATTATGTAATGCCCCTGCTACCTTCTAGTAGGTAGTATTAGAAATAATTTCTAATCTCAATTGTGTAGAGGTTTACATGGATTATTTCTCCATATTTTGCAATTCCTTTTCATATTCCCTTCAAAATTTTAAGAAATTACTAATCAGGTGCTAGAATTCATTCCTCACTTTGAGAAATCAGAAATGAAGATTGATGTGTAAAGCGGGGATATTTATTGGACACCTCATTTCTAGTGAGTGTATACAGGTGGACCCTGCAAATATTGAGATCATTATTCACCTGCTAGTGGCCAAATATCAACAAGAAGTGAGAGGTTTTCTTAGACATGTGGGATATTATCATAGGTCCATCAATCACTTCTCTAGGATAACTTATCTTTTTCAGTTATTAACCAAAGACACTGATTTTTATTCAATTGATGCTTTCCAACATGCCTTTGAGTAATTAAAGGAGAAGCTAATGAAGGCACCCACCCTAAGGGGACCTAATTGGTCCCTTTCTTTAAACACCTCCTTTTATGCCTCAGATACTACTATTGATCCACCCTTAGGGCACGCAGAAAACTAGTTGTCCTATGCTATATATTTTGCTAGTAAAAATTTGTCACATGTTGAATTAATTTATATTGTAACAAAAAATGAATTTTTAGTTGTAATTTTTCTATCAATAAATTCAGACACTACATATTAGGTTATGAAGTGTTTTTTCATATTGATCACTCTACAATAAAGTATTTAATAATGAATAAACTTTTGACTAGTGGTAGGGTTACTAGGTGGTTGTTGTTACTATAGGAATTTAATATTATAATTATTGATAGACCTATAGAATATAATGATGTAGCTAATTATCTTTCTAGATTAGACAATCCAGGTCAAGTGATTCCTAAAGACGATTCATTTCTTGAGGCACACTTAAATTTTTTTTACTAACTCCCCTTGGTTTGCAAATTTAGAAAATTATCTCGTTACAGGGAAAATACCACCTTACCTATCTACTAGAGAAAATCATAGAATTGTTAGAAATAGTGCTTCATACTTCTGGATTCAGGGAGAGATTTTTTATAGTGGACTAGATTTTACTATCCACAAATGTGTAAGAGAGGAAGATTTGTTTGAAATATTTAAAGCAGCCCATGATGAGTGTTAACAATGGAAAATCGTACAAGAAAAGACAACATTATTTAATGTCAGGCAGAACGATTTACAGGGTTGAGAGACATTAGAGAATATGGAAAGTATTTAAAAATCTCTAAGGTTTGAGGAAAAATAAAATTTGAACTAGTCATAAATGATTTTTTGCGCAAAATCCTTCAATAAGAGCACCTTTGCGTGCCTTTTGACCCTAAAAGCGCACAATCCTGGGAGTGGTGGAAGTCACTTTCTGGGATGATAAAAAGCACACTCCAGGATATTGATTCCACACTTGAAGCCACGTAATGATAACCACCCAAGCCTCCTTAGGACATCAAGGGAGCACACAATGGAATAAATGTGGTACAAAATGGAATCATCCCCCTCCCTTGGGTCACCATCCATAATGTACCAAGAGAGGGAAGGAGGATTTTAATTCTCCTGTAAAAGGCCACCAAGAAATGAGTAACTTGAGAGCACATTGTTATGCTGGCCAGAATTGCCGAAGCAATACCAGCAGTGTGTGATTTGGAGCAGACATGGAGGGGACTCAGTTGTTGGCCATCCAACAACTTTAGTCCACCATAGTAGAGAGAGGGATACTTTGCGCCAAGGAAGATCGGAAGTAAAGACATCCTTGCATCGTGACTTAAAGCCCCAAGTTATAAGGGCCCCTTGGCAAGTGGGTCAAAGTTTCATCCTCATTTCCTACCATCACTCAATAAGAGGGGATGTAAGCACCGTCGTTTGGATTATTGAAGTTGTTTGACTCTATTTAGAGCTTTTGTGTTATTTTTTTTAGTTTTAGTTTTAGTTTAATGTTTGAATATGCATGCTATTTCTCTATCTAGTATGTTTATGTTCTACCATGTTCCACTAACTTGCTTGACTCCATATATTTTCTTCCTGTGATCGATAAATTAAGAGGGAAAACCACACCCCTTAAGTTGGTGTGATTTTGTACATGCATGCACCAAACACACTAACAGAGGATTGGTGAATCCACTAAATTTTATTTCCAAGATTATGTGGTTGTGCCCTTTTGTAGAGACCTTCATCTGTGCTGTGGAGTTGGGCTGAAATTGCCCCCTTTTTCTCCTTCAGTCCCTAGTTCATCCCAAGTGACAGACTGAAGCAAAAAAACTCCAAAAAATTACTTTTATAGGAATTTGCACGCTTTTACCTTAGACAAGCATGCCGAGGGCGTGCATTGAGAGTTGACCTGCGCGCAGACATCGAGCCTATTGCAGCCTTTTGCACGCAAAAGACAAAATGAAAAATTTCTCCCATATTTATATATTTTCTTGCTTGTAAAGTGCCTGGAAGCCCATAATACATGTTCCAGCATTGTTTGAGGTACCCCACAGCTTGCTAAAGCTCACTCTTAGCTGCTTTTGGTAGGCTTAGTGTTAGTTTTTTTTCAAGTTGATTTTTGCAAAGTTCACACATAGTTTAAGTAAGGGGGGAAATTAACTTGCATTTTGATTTTTTTTATTTTTTGAAAATTTAGGTACCAACGCACCTAGATAATTAGCCAAAGTAAGTGGCCCAAGTCCACACATGCTTAGCTAGTTCCTTTTTCTAATGTAAAAGTCATTAGTTTAGTTCAAATTTTGCACTAAGATTTCAGGACCGGGATTGAATTGTCGATAGAAGAGCAAGTCATATCTGTTGCCTTTGCACCCTTCGGTGATCCTAGGCAAGCATATGAATGCTCTCTATTCACAACTCACCATCTCTCTATAGTTGATCACATAGATTAACTATGAAAAATAGAAAGCGGCCCATATCCGCACATGTTTTTATTTTGAGCAAGGAAGAATAGAACATAGTTTAATAGGGGATTTTGAAAATTATCATCACATAGCCACACGTTCAAACTCACTTTTTTCTCACACACATCCACACACTAAGAAAAGAAAGATAGCTAAAAATAACTTAACAAAACTCACTAAATTCTCCCCACAGGGGCCAAAAAATAATTTATATTTTAAGTTAGGATCAAGGGGGTAGGTATCCAATAATATGCCTTGATCATTATTTATCTTGAAACATAGAAGTTGACTATTTAGGGAGCTTTAAAATCCACCTATCAGCCCGAAAAAAAAAACCCGAGTGCGACAGAGTCCCGATTGAGAGGGGTTTAGGCTTAGGCGCAGTGCATATGGTATCAGTTGGGGCTACTTGACCCCACTGATTACTATTAGCTGAACTACCAAGAATCCCAAGACTCGAATGATTATGTGGGACAGTGGTACTTAGTGGCCAAAATTAGGGCATCCTTACCCTATAGGTGACGGTGCAGGCAAGCACTAGATCCTCTACCCTTACCTTGGTGGATTTTCTTCTGTTGATTGGGGGAATCACCAGCTCTTACGGGACTTTGTGCCATCACTCGCAAGATATATTATCAAGGCCCAGTTTCATTTGAGTGTGTGAGGACAATTAGGTCTTCTAGGATTTGAGTATGATACACAAAACAAGAAAAAGCCATATTTTTTGATTGACTGATCACATAGGACTAATTTAAAGGGAAAAACTATTTTATTTTCACTTTGTTTTATGTATGCGATCGAAATTTTGCTTTGATTATAATCTCTATCCTGTCAAGTATTTCCAAAGCCATACCTAGTCAATGCCAGAATGGACCCAATGGGACCTCGTCGATCTAGATGTCTTCCAGACCTTCCCCAATTACCGGGAGGGGTTCGAGGTCTTTCGCCGTTTAGGAATCAATGAAAAAATGATGCCATCATTATTGGTTCATCCTTTATTGGGACATCTTTAGTTGGGAACCCTGGTCGGTATCCCAACGCCACACCACATACCGCTCCTACCACAACCCCTAGAGGGCAGAGGAGTGCTACCCATTCGGGAATCCAGTCGAATACACAATAGGGTACATCATAGATAAACCTTATTCCTAACTAGAACATTTTGTTTTCACAAGTTGAAATGGCTACAAACATGCAGTCACCTTTTCTAGCTTCATTGAATCTACCATATTTAACCAAGTTGACGAATGAACCCATTTCACACAACCCCATATGGCCTCCCATGCCCACGAAGCTCCCTTCAGACATTCCAAATTTCAAAGGAAAGAAAGTGGAAGACCCACAAAATCATGTCATGAATTTCCACTTGTGGTGCTCATTGAAAAACATCGTTGATGATACTATTCGATTGAGACTATTTCAATGCACTCTAACAGGAGTAGCAGCGAAATGGTATGTGGAGCAACCCTCTGCTACACATGGAACCTTTAGTTCCCTCGCAACTGCGTTCTTGACCTATTTTCAGTTACCCATTCACCATGATTCTAGAATTGAATTATTGACACACTTTAGGCAAACCCTCACCGTCCATATCTCGGACCATCTCCATGAATGGCGACGACGTCGTAGTTTGTGTAAAGCCAAAATCGACGATCGAGTAATTTTAGACCTGTTCCTGAAAACTCTCACTGTAGATATTTTGAAGGATGTGGCGCAAAAAGGTCCATATCTGAAGAGGATGCCATCAAAAAGGCCCAACAAATTGAGTTGATTTATAAGTAGTCAGGGTATATTTACAATATCTTGCCAAACGCCCCACACCTGTAGACTTAAAAATAATTTCTAGATGCATCGAACTTTGCATACGGTTTAATTGGGTCATTGACCCAAAGTTACCCAGGCAGCAACATTCAAAACCCTAGTTACACGTATGATTCTACCTAGAACGTACCACAACCCCTTTATCAAAGTCATCACATGCCTCTGCAAAATTTGACCAGTAGGGCGTTGTCGTATCACCATGGAGGACCCTATCCTCCGGCTCAGGGGACCCAATACACAGGTAGACATAATGACGGAAGAGCTCCCCCCCAATAGCTAGTTACAAACTAGGGACCATGTTATGCTCATTCCCCAACACAAGACCCGCCTATGCAGAATAATGCATAGGTGAACTTTGTGCAGCCTTCCCGAAACCAACCACGCCAACCATATAACCAGGAGAACTACCCTACTAACATGGTTAAGGAAAAAGGAAAAAAAAAAGCCCAAAGGGAATCCTGGACAGGGGGGAAACAACCAACAATTCCATCCATGATCTCAGGCTGGAGGCAACTCCAATCGAAATCAAAACCAGGAGCCAAGAAATTCCCAACGATAGAGAAAAATGCCACCTATTCAAACAAACCACTCTTGTTCGATCTTTGGTGAGTATGACCATTACACTCACCACTGTCCTGATCTCCCTGAGATGAAGAAGCTGCAGAGTAACCGAGAACAAGGAGGATTGACTTCCCAACAGACAACTATGATGTAGGAACCTTCCCCCCATCAAGGGATAGTTAGCACTCATCAAAAAAATCCTGACGACTCTAGAAAAAGAAACCACAAAATCTACATTATTGGCAAAGAGATGTTTTTTAAAACACGAAATTGAAATTACAAAACCCCACAAGAGACCAACACGTCAGGGGCTAGTACCAGTGCACCAACTACACCTTTGACCATATCAAATATTCTTATTGAACCATTGCCAAATATGGCTAAGGGACCAAATAGGTGAGTAGGAAAATATTCCAAAGTGGCCCATAATTATAGCATCGTAGATGATCTAGCTTAATATACCACTACTATGTTATATTTGGAAGTATTACAGTCATGCCCAAAACAATGGAAATCCTTACTTTCCGCGTTAGGTGCTATCGACCCTACCGATATGCGCATAATGGCTTTTGATTTAGAAAAATCCACCCCTAGGCTTCCTTCGATGTTCGCCTTTCAGATACTAGTATAGGTCCAAAATATCACCATTCTTCGATGTGTCATTGACGAGGGTGCATCCAAATGCATCATCTATAAAAATGTTTGGCAGAAGTTAGGGTCTCCCAAACTAAAACCATCAGTCATCACGCTTAAAGCATATGATGGTCGTCCTTCAACCCCTATCAGTCTTCACCAAAACGTCCCAGTCTGCTTAGCCGGAAATATGGTCCTTATAGACATTGAATTATTGGATGCTCACTGTTTGGTCAATTTAGTGTGTCCTAAATTGCTACATTAATTTATCAATCTGGGATTCGTAAGCTGATGAAGTGTGGCACACTATATGTTCAAGATAACCTATTTCTTACCTTTTTGTTGTTTTTGGTTTTATAACGTGAGATGAAAAAAATAAAAAAAAGTATGGTTATGATTGTTCAAGGCAATGATATCCTTTATAATGATTTACCAACTTCAAACTTAAAAAGGAATTTGAAACATACAATGACAAAACTTGAAAGGAAATGAAAATGTGTTGCTAATATAATAAATCAAACAGTGAACTATTGAGCATGAAAACCAAACTATCCTTGCTGCTGTCTAAACAGAAAAGAAACTATGCTTAAAGAAATCCAAGAATTGCAACAAAGTAAATCTAAATCAAATTACATCAACTTATATTCTGATCCCTCACCATTAGTCCAACTATGGCTTTCGGAGGTAACCATAAACAACTTGAGCAATCTGATATCTAATTTGCAGAAAAAAGAAACTAATATCAAACTACACACTCATACTTCAATTCCTCACCATTAGTCTAGCTATGGCTTTTGGAGGTAACTGAAAATGACATGAGCAATTTAATATATCTAACTTGCAGAAAGTAAACTAATATCAAACTACACCTTCATACTTCAATCCCTCACCATCAGTTCGGCAGTGGCTTTCGGAGGTAACTGAAAATGACATGAGCAATTTAATATATCTAACTTGCAGAAAGTAAACTATTATCAAACTACACACTCATACTTCAATCCCTCACCATCAGTCCAGCTGTGGCTTTCGGAGGTAACTGAAAATGACATGAACAATTTGATATATCTAAATCTAACTACTGAAACAAATGTGCAAGACCGAAATAAACAAAGCAGTACTGGAATTAAACAAAAACTAAGAAAAATAAATTAGCAGCAGAACAATATTGATTCCATGTCATTAGTCAAAAGATATGCAAATGCCCGGGCTGCCTATTTATAATCTGAAACAAGAACACTGATCAGTTAACAATAACATAAAACATGAATGATTATGGATAGAAGTACAATGTAAAGCATGAAAGATTATGAACAGAGATGAAGAATAAATACCATGAAAGATGCAATGTATAAACACATGAATGATTATGGCACAATGAATTTAAAGAAACGAAACAAGAAACTATACAATAATGCACAAAACCTCAGCGTGTGCAAGGGCCCTCTGCACCAACCTCGGCAACAACCTTCAAATACGAATTATGCTTGGAAACAGAGTCTTCTTATATATTAAAATGCAGTCATAACAGAGAAATGATATTACAGCACAGTGGCAACGCAATTACATTACAGAGCTATATGGAGGCTAACTATTATGCGTATGAAAACGCGTTATTTATAAAAAAGGTGATATAACTAATTCCCTAAAGTTTGTGCTGATAGAGACACGTGAACCATCACGTCCAGAGATCCAGCATCATGGCCGCGGTGAGGAGTAAATCTATGAAGAGTGGATGTTGGATTCGACTTATGGAGCCGTGTACAGGTGTTGATGTGTCTCCCGTAAATTAGAAACGGTCATACAAATCTCCACGTGATGAGAAACAGAGTCCTGTCACCGTGGGACTCTACGGTTGACTTCCACTTGGCCACCTTTGACCGCAGCCTCCTTAGGTGAATTTGCCCGAGCCAATAGGACACGATCCATGTCCACATCATTTCCGACTTGCCCATGTGGCTCGAATTGCCTGAAGACACCTGTAACATAGACTTTCACAAAATGGCTGCGGAAAGTTGCAGCAGCTGCAGAAAGTGGCAAGATTCCGCAGCTAAATGAGCAAAAATCTAAATCAAACAGCAGACACAAAACATAGTTAAAAACCATTTTAGATGCTCTTTTACAATTGATATGCAATGATATTGACAACTTAGAAGGTTCAAGTGAATGAAAAAGGTCTAGAAAGGTGTATAGGAAAGATGCAGATTTGAGACTCAACATACCCCCACTGTGAAGGTGTTGCATGTCCTCATGCAACCAAAATTTTGATAATCCTTTTTCAGTTCATATGCCTTGACACTTCAGCCAGTACATCCAATCCTCTCCTCTTCTTCCTTGGTGCTGCTAACATCCCGGGCTTCTTCATTAAGCATCTAAATTTGATATTAACCAGTGCTCTGCTTAACTTCTGGCATTTCTTTTTCAATTTCTTGTTCTTCTTCTGCCATATTCCCAGATGTAGCATGGTATTATCATGAATGATTTTGTCCAATTTACTTTTTTCCTTCAATGTCTCATTTTCATTTTTGATGTGTCTATTTAAAAGCTCTAGCTCAAAGACTTCTTGTTTTAGTGATTGGACTAAATCATCTTGTACTGTTTGAGGCTGAGTGGACGAAGTACTGGGACCCGTAGCTGTTTTTTCTAAAGATTCTATATAATCATATACTTCTTGTTGCTTTGGGTCTATCTCAGGTGTCATTTTTATTGGGCTGTCCCCAAAATGCCGTGGAGGAGAGTTGTCTTCAAAATCTGGCTGAGAAGGGCTCACATTAACGTCTGGCTGAAAATGAGATGGACTATGTTCAATGTCTGACTGAGAATGAAATGAACTAGGTGTACTGTATGACTGAGAGTGAGATGGACTATGGCCATCTGGGGATTGTTCAGATGTTTCTTCTCCCAAATCAATGAAATGGGGTTCTTTCGTTTGCGTTTTCCTCAACTTCCCCTTAAGCCTTGAACTTCTTCTCACACGCTGTGGACCACTGTCTTTTTGCTTTTGTTTTCCTTTCCTTTTCTTCTTGGCCAGAGATGAATGTTCTTGAAGATGAACTAGTCTTTCAGATAACACTTGATGATCTTCTTCGGAAGAAGGGGTTTGATGCATAGCCTCAATACTTTTTCTCTCTTTTGATTTTATTGGCTTTTTACCCTTGGTTTCTTTCTTCTTCCTTTTTGACAGTCTCTCTTCCCTACTAGTTCTTTCAACTGTAGTAGTAGGAGTACTTTGAATTTCATCATTTGTTCTCTTTCTCCTACTCCTTCTTGATGTGCTACCTTCAGGAATTTCCTAAGGTTCCTCAAAGAAATTTCTAATAAAAAATTGTTCCCGTGTATCCTTCTTCTCTTTTAACTGTTTTTCAATCAAAATTTTTACAAGACCATGGTGATATAGATGTGGTTCTACATCTCCTAAATGCTTATGAATAGTCACAGACATTTTCTTCAAACTATTTAATAGAAAATATGGCAGATTAAGGGTCTGGTTATCTAGAAAATTCATCAGCAATCTGGTATGGTACATATACATTGACCCAAAACGGCCTTCACAGGTGATAAATTTTTGAACAACTAGCAGCAAAATAGCCCATTCCTCTTTCAAAGCATGAACATGAATTCCTCTTTTAAAAATAGTTATGTCCATACCTGGGTTATGTAGAATTACTCTCCAGGCTTTATCATTAATGCTTTTGTTCTTAAACCATCGTTCACCCTCTTGAAGAAGTTCTGTGGCAGATGTTATAGATGCCTCATTCACCGCAAACTTAAGGTCTCCAATCTCTACCTCCAAACCATTGAAAGATCTTGCAAAGGCTTTTGTCACCTCTTTATGGTAGCCTCTGAACTTTTGGATAAACTGTAGCCACTTTGCCTTCTTCAATATATCCCTGACTTGCGGGTATCCTTCCATGAATTTAGGTCCTTCTGGTTCTGCTCTTAACAATTTACCCATACTTCTTTCTGCTCTTTAAAAACTTGCCTGCGTGGAGGAGGGTTCAATGGAAGTAGAACGACTGAATGAATGGAAATGAGCACGATGACTGTAGGTAGATATCAGAGAGTGGGTATATAGACTGTAGCGTAACAGAGAATGAAATGGAGTGAAGCGGAACAGAGAAGGGTTACGTGAGCATGGCAGAAATGCGGCTGTGAGATTAATAGAACAATAGGAGGAGTATAACACATCCGGCAGTGTTTTAAAATTTGGTGGCTGCAAAATAAATGTAAGCATGTTTATACAACAGCTACGGATTTTATGCGGCTGAAAGAAGCCGTAGTCAAATCAACTACGTTTCATCATCACAGGTGGAGGATCAGAGTTTGAGTGAAGATCGGAGGTTTAACTATGGGACCGTTTGAGAATGAATACAAGGATTGTGGGAGGATCATATGGAGATCATGGAGTGGTTACGAAGTTTTTCAATACAATCATTGCACATAATGGAGCTTATGGTTCAAAACTATGTAAAAATGTGTTTTAAATGCCATTTGAAATAAATTTTTACTCATACCTTGGAATTCTTGCCATTTTTCCTTGGTCTTCAATTAGTTGCTCCTCATTGATATCTTGAATGCCCCATGTCTTCATAATTGGTCCTCATACCTGCATTTGATTTCATGATTATGGAAATAACATCTAGTTGTACATTCTTTTGAAAAACAGAGTGGTAGCTGCGGAATCTGCTTCTGGCTGCGGAAACTGGTGTCAGCTGCAGAAACAGATGTCAGCTGCGGAAACTGACACAGCTATTATTTGGATGAATGGAAATGAACGGATGACAATTGATTAAATGGAAATAGTCATGAAAGAGAATTTTATTGATGAAATGGAATGAAATAAATAAAATGAAGTGAAATGGAATGAAGTGGAGTGAAATGAAGTGGAATGAAGTGGAATGGAATGGAGTGGGTGGTCACAAAATTTATGAAATGAAAGAGAGATTTTTTTTGGAAAATGTAGAGTGTCAGGTGTTCCTGATTTTCACCCTATATTTTCTGTATAAGACTGCCAATCAGTGATTGGTTTTGAAGCTTATACAAATATATATATATATATATATATATTTTAACTGAAAAGAATAAAAGCTAGGCTGGTGGAGAAGAAGAATTCTTCTGTACCAGCCTGATTGCAGAATTTTCTTGAAACATTTTGACAAATTCCTCTTTTGAGAGTGGCTTATGATAAAATTTCAATCTGTGGCCATTCACAATAAGAGGATTTTGAAACTCATCAATGGTCTTGATTCTTACCGCTCCATTGCTAAAGATCTTGTCAATCTCATATGGCCCAAGCCAATGAGTCTGAAATTTTCCTTGAAATATTTAAACTTGGAATCAAATAACAATGCCCAATCTCCTTCTTGAAACTTCTTCTCTTTGATGTACTTGTCATGCCATTTAGCTCTTTGATATTGAACTAGATCAGTTCTTAAAATTGCCTCTTGTCTGATCTCATCTAGCTCATTCAACTGCTCCATTCTATGCTTTTGGGCTTCTGATAAGTCCATCCCCAACTGAACTGTTATCTTGAAGGTCTTGACTTGGAACTCAATGGGGAGCAGGACTTCCTTCCCATAAACAAGTTCATAGGGCGAATGTCCTGTTGTATTTCTCCATGTAGTTCTGTAGGCCCACAAGGCTTCAGGAAGCCTTTTTGCCCAATCTCTTCTATGTAGATGAACAATTTTGGTGATGATACTTTCGAGAACTTTGTTGGTAGACTCCACTTGACCATTTGCTTGCGGATGGTAAGGAGTAGATCTTCTATGCTTGATTTTGTATTCTTCCATCAACTTCTCCACCAGGTTGGATGTGAATTGGCTTCCTTGATCTGTCACAATTTCTCTTGGAACACCAAAGCGAGTAAAAATATCCTCATAAAGAAAATGAACAATTGAATTTTCAGTAGCAGATACTAATGCTTTGGCTTCTACCCATTTAGTAACATAATCAGTGCAAACCAATATATACTTCTTTTGCTTAGATGGTGGATTAATAGGTCCAATGAAATCTAAAGCCCATTTTCAAAGGGTTCAATGAGTACCTGTGTTTGCAATGGCATTTCATTTGAAAGGGTAGGTTTCCCTACTCTTTGGCAGCTGTCATACCTTTTGACATATTGTTTTGCATCTTTGAAGAGGGAAGGCCAATAATATCCTAAAGAGAGGATTTTATAGGCCGTCCTTTTGTCTGCAAAGTGTCCGCCGCATGGTTCATCATGACATGCCTTAAGAATATCAGGCATTTCATCTTCCATGACACATCTTCTGATCACAAGATCTGGCCCTGTTTTAAACAATTCGTTAGAAATCCATGAATATTTTGAACTCTCCTGAATAATTTTTCGTCTCTCATTTGGAACTAAATGTGAAGGCAGTTTCCCTGTAACCAAATAGTTAGCAATATCTGCATACCAAGGAGTCTTAATAGTTACTGCAAACAAGTATTCATCGGGAAACTTATCCTCTACAGGAGAATCTTCTTTAGTATTCTGAATCCTAGACAAGAAATCAGCTACTGTATTTTGTTTTCCTGGTCTATCCAACATAGTAATATTGAATTCTTGCAAAAGTAAAAGCCATCTTGTCACTCTGCCATTAGTAACAGGTTTGTTCATTAAATATCTAATTGCAGAATGGTCAGTATGAATAAAAGTTTCATAACCTGTTATGTAATGTCTAAACTTATTAATTGCATGAACAACAGCTAAGAACTCTTTTTCAGTCACAGTATAATTCAACTCTGTGGGAGTCAAATTTTTATTGGTGTAATAAATGGCATAAGGAATTAAATCTTTTTGACCCAACACAGCTCCAAGAGCTGTATCTGAAGCATCTGTAGAAATATGGAAAGGAAGTTTCCAATTTGTTCCTCTCAAGATAGGTGCTTCAGATATTCTTGTTTTCAAAGTTTCAAAAGCGGATTGACAATCAGGATCCCATTTAAATTCACAGTCTTTTGTAAGCAACTTGAAGAGTGGAGATACTATTTTAGTGAAGTTTTCTATAAATCTTCTATAGTAACCAGTAAATCCTAGAAAACTTCTAACATCTCTTTGACAATTTGGAATAGGCAACTTGGAGATGACTTCAAATTTTGATCTATCAACCTTAATCCCATCTCCTGAAATATGATTTCCTAAAACAATCCCTTCAGTAAACATCATAAAGCATTTTTCATGGCTTAATGAAAGGTTTGTTTCTTTACATCTTATAAGAAATTTTTCCAAATTTTATAATGCCTCTTCAAATGAATTACCATAAACTGTAAAATCATCCATATAAACCTCTACACAATCATGGATTAGATCAGAAAAAATTCCTAGTACTGCTCTTTGGAATGTTGCAGGTGCATTACATAACCCAAAAGGAAGTACTCGATAGGAAAAAGTTCCCCATGGACAAGTAAATATGGTCTTATCTTGATCTTTAGGTGCTACCTGAATTTGATTATAGCCACTAAAACCATCCAAAAATGAAAAGTACTTTTTACCTGCTAATGTATCTAATACCTGATCGATAAAAGGCAAAGGAAAGTGATCCTTCAAAGTTGCTTTGTTCAATTCCCCGTAATCAATGCATACCCTCCATTTACCATTCTTTTTAGGTACTATAACCAAAGGAGAAACCCATCGGCTATCTGAAATTGGATAAATGAAGTTTACATTGAGTAATTTTTGGAGCTCTTCTTTCATTATCTCCCTAAGATTTGGATTCATCCTTCTTTGAGGTTGTCTGATTGGTTTACTGTTTTCCTCAATATAGATATGATGGATGCAAGTCTTTGGATCAATACCTTTCATGTCAGTATACTCCCATGCAAATGCAGTAGAATGTTTTTGCAAGATTTTGGTTAGTTCTTCTTGTTGTGACTTTTCCAAATGTTTGTTGATATTCAATGTTTTTCCTGGAAAAATCTCAATAGTAGAACTACCAAACTCTTCCATAGAGTAAAGAGACATTTGCCTTGATGATAAATATTCCATGTCAGATTCCAACTGAAATTGTGTGGGGTCATATTATGAAGATATCTCAAAATTTTCTAATGTGTTCAGAATTTGACTATCCTCACTGATTTCAGAAATGATAAAGACAGGTTGTATAGTGTCCTTATCATCAACCCATTCATTGTCTCCTACTTCTGTGATTGCTTTTGCTGGAGGATACAAATTGAATTTCTTTGTCGAATTACCATTAGAAATGTACATATCCCCAGATCTACAACTAATGAAAGCATCAGCTGTGGCTAGCCAAGGTCTTCCTAATATAAGTGGGTGCCCTCCTAGATTACTCTTGGGAGTTAAAATCATAAAATCTACTGGATATTCCCAAGAATATAAGGAGACTGAAATATCTTCTAATACACCATCTGGTTTGATAATTGATCGATCTGCAAGTTGCAGTAAAGTAGGTGTAAAAAGAAGATTAGGAAGTTCTAGCTGTTCCATAGTCTGTCTACTCATAATGTTGATAGTAGCCCCTAAGTCAATCAATGTGTTTGGAATTTCTATCCCATTTATATGTGTCTTGACAATTGGACTTCCTAGATCTACATACTTCTGCATGGTAATTTTTCCCATCATGATATCTGCAATTTTTCCTACCAGGTGGATTCTTCTTGTGTCTTTTAGTTTCCTTCCTGGTCTTTTGAAACTCAACTCCTTTATTATTTTTTCTAGAATAGGAATCTCTCGAATGGCTTGTAGCAAGGGAATATTGATACAAACATTCTTCAATTCATCTAGAAAATCATAGTTAGGCAACAAGATTTGTTTTTCCAGCCCCTTGTCAATTTGTAGTCTTTCAGGAAAAGGAGGTGTAGATGAAGATGCAGGTTGCTCAACTATAGGAGTTGTGGGTGTTAAATTTTCTTTTTCTTTTTGAATGCTTGAATTTTGAAGAGATGCTTCCTCAGAACCCTTATTGAATTTAAGAGAGTCCTCCTCAGAGGTATCTTGCTCTTGAATATCTATAGAAGGTTTTTCTAAAACTCTACTAGATCTGACTTGTACATCATTGAGAGGAACAATCATATAGGTAGGAAATCGTTGTCATTCTATCATGTAAGTATTCTGAGGATTTTTATTGTTAGGATTTGGCAATGGCTGAGCTGGAAGTTGATTTGTCTTTTGTTGGTATGGCAGCATGAGTCGAGGATTTGGATTTTGTTGAGAAGGTTGTTTTTGTGGAAATGGCAATGAAAGTTGTGGGTTTGGGTTTGGAAGTTGTGGAGCTTGTTGATTTTGAAAAGATGGAGGATATTGGTAAAATTGAGAAAATCTCCCATAAGGATTTTGCATCCCTTGTACCCATGGCTGATATGGATTTTGATGTTGGGGCCAAGGTTGTTGCCAAGGATTCCAATTTGGTGGGGTTTGAAGATTCATAGGGTTGTTAAACCCTTGAGTTTGTTGTCCCTGCCAAGGTCTTCTTGCAACAAAACGGAGAGATTCTACTGAATTTGGGTCTTCTTGAAAAACAGCTTTGAGTCCAGGAATTGAAGGACAATCCTTGATCTCATGATTCTCTGAGCAAATCATACATGTTTCTATAACTTTTGCATCCAAGGGACATTCCCTTAAAGCATGTTTCTTCCTACATTTCGGACAAAAGATGGCTAAAGCATCTGTTTCTGCTTTCTGCTTGTTTTGGATTTTAAGGGTGTCTAGTTGTTCACTAAGGCTCCCTAAGATATCAGTTTTGAATTCATCAAGCATATTACCAATCTCTGCCCTACTTACTGATCCGGTTGCAGATTTGTTAGCCCTAATAAGAGAAGGATCCCTAGGCCCTTTTCCTGTTTTAGATTTTCCTCTTGAGAGATGGACACATAGTTCTGTTATGTCACGAAGTGGAAGTTGAGAAATTTCTCCTTTCCCCATCATGTTTAAAATATCTATCCATTCATCTCTAATGGATTTTAATATGAGGGCTTTCAAGGTTTCATCATATAGGTTGCTCATCTTTGCTCTTTTTAAGTTGTATTGAAATCTTTCAAGTAAATCTTCCAAGTTTTCGTCTTCTTTTTGCATCATTTTGAATACCTCATCCTTGTGATTGGTGGGAATACAATAGTCCAAATATCTATCCAAATTTTTTTTTTTTCATATCATTCCAAGTCCTAATAGATTGAGTGGCTAATCCCATGAACCATTTCAAAGCAGCTCCCTTCAATGTTGAAGGAAGCAGTTTGAGTTTTTGAGAGTCTTCCATATAGTCATAGGTTCGGCACACGACTTCAAACTCAAACAGAAATGTTTCAGGATCCTCACTTCGCAATCCATAAAAGTTGGGGAGGACATATGGTGAGATATTTTTCATTGTTGTATGAGTTTCCTCATCAACTATAGGGAATCCAAACAAGTTGTCTCCTTCCCTATTTCTTTCATTATTACCTTCACCATTGTTGTCTCCATTGTTTCCTCCTCCTCTACCTCTACCTCTAAATCCATCTACTGCCATGATAGTTTCTTTAGAGTCCTTAAAGTCCTCTGGTTCTTCTATCAAGGGAGGATGAGAGGGAATCTCTTCCTTTTCTAAATGAGATTTAGTAGGTGGTATAGGAGAATCCTCTAATTCAGTTGCTCCTTGAATTCCAAAAATCTTAAGGCTAGGGGTAGATGGTGGTGAATCTTGTCTATGCCTTGAAGAAGATGGAGTTGTAAAAATCGAAATCTTGGCTTTAGCTATAAACCTTCCCCTAGAATCTCTTGCTCTATGCATGTCATTTTTTATTTTTATTTTTATTTTTTATTTTTTAAAAGTTGGGCTAATAATTCTCTTTCTGATCTTCCAGATCACACTAGGTGCAAGAAGAGAGCATACTTAAGAAATTACTGAACCAATAACTCTCTTTTCTGATCCTCCAGGTCACACTAGGTGCAAGAGGAGAGCATACTTCAAGAAGTTATCAAGTTTTCCCTTCTTTTATTATTTTGTTTTTTTTTTTAAGAAATTGGCTACCTAGTTACACTTCCCCGGCAACGGTGCCAAAATGTTTGGTCAATTTAGTGTGTCCTAAATTGCTACATTAATTTATCAATCCGGGATTCGTAAGCTGATGAAGTGTGGCGCACTATATGTGCAAGATAACCTATTTCTTACCTTTTTGTCGTTTTTGGTTTTCTAATGTGAGATGAAAAAAATAAAAACAAGTATGGTTATGATTGTTCAAGGCAATGATATCCTTTATAATGATTTACCAACTTCAAACTTAAAAAGGAATTTGAAACATACAATGACAAAACTTGAAAGGAAATGAAAATGTGCTGCTAATCTAATAAATCAAACACTGAACTATTGAGCATGAAAACCAAACTATCCTTGCTGCTGTCTAAACAGAAAAGAAACTATGCTTAAAGAAATCCAAGAATTGCAACAAAGTAAATCTAAATCAAATTACATCAACTTATATTCTGATCCCTCACCATTAGTCCAGTTATGGCTTTCGGAGGTAACCATAAACAACTTGAGCAATCTGATATCTAATTTGCAGAAAAAGAAACTAATATCAAACTACACATTCAGACTTCAATCCCTCACCATCAGTCCAGCTGTGGCTTTTGGAGGTAACTGAAAATGACATGAGCAATTTAATATATCTAACTTGCAGAAAGTAAACTAATATCAAACTACACCTTCATACTTCAATCCCTCACCATCAGTTCGGCAGTGGCTTTCGGAGGTAACTGAAAATGACATGAGCAATTTAATATATCTAACTTGCAGAAAGTAAACTATTATCAAACTACACACTCATACTTCAATCCCTCACCATCAGTCCAGCTGTGGCTTTCGGAGGTAACTGAAAATGACATGAACAATTTGATATATCTAAATCTAACTACTGAAACAAATGTGCAAGAATGAAATAAACAAAGCAGTACTGGAATTAAACAAAAACTAAGAAAAATAAATTAGCAGCAGAACAATATTGATTCCATGTCATTAGTCAAAAGATATGCAAATGCCCGGGCTGCCTATTTGTAATCTGAAACAAGAACACTGATCAGTTAACAACAACATAAAACATGAAATATTATGGACAGAAGTAAAATGTAAAGCATGAAAGATTATGAACAGAGATGAAGCATAAATACCATGAAAGATGCAATGTATAAACACATGAATGATTATGGCACAATGAATTTAAAGAAATGAAACAAGAAACTATACAATAATGCACAAAACCTCAGCGTGTGCAGGGGCCCTCTGCACCAACCTCGGCAACAACCTTCAAATACGAATTACGCTTGGAAACAGAGTCTTCTTATATATTAAAATGCAGTCATAATAGAGAAATGATATTACAGCACAGTGGCAACTCAATTACATTACAGAGCTATATGGAGGCTAGCTATTATGCGTATGCAAACGCGTTATTTATAACAAAGGTGATATAACTAATTCCCTAAAGTTTATGCTGATAGAAAACACGTAAACCATTACGTCCAGAGATATAGGATCATGGCCGCGTTGAGGAGTAAATCTATGAAGAGTGGATGTTGGATTCGGCTATGGAGCTGTGTACAGGTGTTGATGTGTCTCCCGCAATTCAGAAACGGCCATATAAATCTTCACGTGACGAGAAACAAAGTCCTGTCACCGTGGGACTCTACGGTTGACTTCCACTTGGCCACCTTTGACCGCAGCCTCCTTAGGTGAATTTTCCCGAGCCAATAGGACATGATCCATGTCCACATCATTTCTGACTTGCCCATGTGGCTCGAATTTCTTGAAGACACCTGTAACATAGAATTTCACAAAATGGCTGCGGAAAGTTGCAGCAGCTGCGAAAAGTGGCAAGATTCCGCAGCTAAATGAGCAAAAATCTAAATCAAACAGCCGACACAAAACATAGTTAAAAACCATTTTAGATGCTCTTTTACAATTGATATGCAATGATATTGACAACTTAGAAGGTTCGGGTGAATGAAAAAGGTCTAGAACGGTGTATGGAAAATATGCAGATTTGAGACTCAACACTCACTTGGACAATAATATACTCCTTGGTCAGAGTTATATGTACGCCATTTCAGCCATAACCTCCTTCATCTTCTGCATTATGATGTTCCCCCACGTGTACCACATCATTACTGTCGACCAATTCATGCATAGCGAGAAATGACCCCAAACAAACACCAATGTAATTCTACCCTATGTAGATACATCCAGGGACGCGCTTTCCCGGTACCAAGAATATGGACCTGGCAAGTTAAAACCGTCATATGCCCTAAGATCTTTCCTAGGAGACCCTCCATTATACCTGAGTCATCACCTGATGTCACTGGGGCTCCGGTGTGCATGATGTCCACATCAAGTGCCGAAGAGAGTCAAGACATAGACACAAGTAGTAATGACACCGAGTCCTTCGCCATGGTAGCCTCTATAGCCTACGCTACTTCCCAAACCCCTTTCATCTACCCCCCAGCTGGTTTCATCTCCCTGTAGGTTTTGGCAGCAATGGTGTTACCAAACATATCGTTTGCAATACTAGTTTGGAATCTCATTCCCCCTACTGGGATAGGAGCCACACACATCACTTCCATAGGGTTAAGGCTCCTCAATCTCGAGTAGGCCCCACCTGTTCAGGAAATTGTCGGAAACATCCATGCGAAGGAAATTCCCATTGCAAAACCAATGATTATGACTAAGGAAACCGAGAGAAGAGTGAAGAAGTTGGAAACTCCTACCACACAACGAGAATAACCAGTCTGCGCCATATGCGACATAATAGGACACCCTACCCATATCTTCCCAGAGTTGGACAAATTAAAACCACTCCTAAACTCTGAGGTAGACATCACAACGCCACGTTCCCGAAAAAAGGAACCTGCCACCAAAGGTAAAGGCAAAGCATTGCGTACCAATCACACATGTGCTATCTATAGCAGTTATGGGCACTATACACATCATTGCCTAGATATTCTGTGATATGGGGATGCCTTACATACCATCGAGCGATCCTGTCAAGAAAATCCCCCAACCCAGTCTTCTGGAGATGAACCTTGTACCATCTTGTACCTACAGGAGGAACGAAAGTCACCAGAAATACGCCCAGTTGTATTCCCCCCTCCTATTATACACTTCACGCTATGCGATGAATGTGATCACTTCCTTGAAGAATGCGTAGCCCTGGAACTGATCCATAGATCGTATCCTATAGAATGGGTTTACTACGTTGGATTGTGGGCAACACAATTCACATGTCCTTTATGCGTCGACAACCACTTTCTAGAAAATCATCACTATATCCCTCGATTTCTATTAGCCCTCGCTATTTTGCGCTCAACTATAGTCCACCTCTCCCAAGAAGATGGCACGAACTCAGAATCCATGAACAACTCGAAAGCCCAAGAAGATGTGATAAGTAGATCCATCCTATTCTTGTTAGCTGAAAAGAGACCAATTGGGGAACCCATAGTTACCCCCAACCGCTCTCTCCAGAGAAGACCAACATGTGCATTATGTAAAACACCCAATCATGTGGTCTCCATTTGCCTTGATTTAACAGTGTTACGATGTTGGTACCATGCCAGACCACAAACTAAGTATGATGGGACCCCCATATCTAGGCTATTTTTCCCAGTATGTCAGGGAAATCACTGTGGACAATGTTGTACCTATATCCCACGATTTCATCTCCTCATTGATATGATTCATACAATAGAGAAGAAACAGGACGAGCTCAAAAGATATAGAAATTACATCACCCCTAGGCAGCAACCCCACACCCACACGGGTGTGATGGGAAAACTGGGATGACCCAGGCCAAACCTAGGATAACATGTGGACTGTGCAAATTGATTAACCACCGAGTCAACCAATGAAAATAACTGAAGCCCCTTGCAAGCAACTTTGGCACAGTCTCTTCTTTGCCACAGAGAATTCTCTCTAACCAAGAGAAGATCACGCGTACCTATTGCCAGATTTGTTCACAATTTCATCATACAATTAAATGTGAGCATCTCCCCAAGCTAAGAGTGATAAGAGAAGCATTAAGTCTACACTCCCCCAAAGCGTTAGAAACACCGAAGCCGACAACATAGAAATGGAAGCAGAAGACCTCCTCTTCTAAAACAGATCCTTTCCAAGCATCCACATCTGGGATGATGAGTAGTGTTTATTCCAATACAATCTACTTGGTTGGCATAGTGGTACCATGCACCATTTTCACTGACCAAAATGATAAACCAGAGGTATGCTCACTAATGGAAACATTCAGGCACCTCTTCATCGGGCATACTTTCCACCCATAGGAAATTGACCATCCTAGTGGGGAACCCAACATTGTGTTGACACAAACTCCCACCACGAAGATTCTTCCCCCACCGAATTCCAACGACACAATACACCACATACAATTTGTATCATCACATATCAGAAATAGGATTGTAGCCGCACCCACATCCTAGGATTTCCACCTTATACTTGTTGCAAAAGGTCAAGGTACCTTGTGCTTTTGCATTGATTTTTGCGAGATCCCAAATTTGCATGCCGCCATCGAACTCTTCGATGATACCCAGACTCTAGAACAGTGCCTAGTACAACTAGAGTTGATCGATGAAAGCCAACGACAGTCACTAAAATACAACGAGGCCCATAAGAAAAGGGTAAAACCATCATTCGACCACCACATCAGCCCTCGCTCATTCATCGAGGGAGAATTAGTCCTCCTCTATGATGTCGAAAAAGAAGCCCTAGGTCCAGGAAAGTTTGAAACCTTGTGGAAAGGACCCTACATCATAAAACATTTCCTCCACCAGGGGGCATACATCTTGACGGAACCAGACGGGTCATGACTCAGCAACCCCGTCAACGACCTTTACCTCAAGAAGTTCTACCCATGAGGGCGAAGTAGGCCCTATCCTAGAGTTAACGTACACAAACCCAACCACTTTAAATTTTTTACCAAAATAATTATTAAAAAATGCGCTTGAGTGCCAAAATGGATTACCAACCTGAACCTTACTTCAAATTTGTTGATGGAGCACCAAGATGGTCTCAAATTTTAGCAGCAGCTGCTTGGGTCATTTATCACCCCGACTGATCACCAATCTGCACCAAAAGTGTGTGTATCAGTTCAACAACAAAAAAATAGGCAGAATATGATGCCATCATCGGACTTATGTGCGACGCCCTCCATAAGGGCATACGCCATATGCATGTCTACCTCGATTCCCAGTTAGTAGTGTCGTAGTTAAACCAAACATTTGAGACAAGAGATTCACATCTATTTAAAAAATATTTGCGTGCAAAAAGATTAAGCAAGCAATTTGACTATATTACATTTACACATGTACCAAGGAGTCAAAACCAAACAACTGATCACATAGCTAACAATATTATAAACTGGAATGCATCTCGACTAAACCATCATACATAAAAAAACAAAAACATAGAAAACATAGATATCCATTAGCATAACATGAATCCATAAACACAACATATAGAGCCACAAAAAATTTCCCTCATATATATTTCATGGTGTCTGTGTTTGAGTACAAAAAATAATGTCGCTGACCCATGAGCCAACCCGAAGATACACAAAAATTCATCAAAAATAGGGGAAGCATCCTCATACTAGTTTCTTTCCCCATGTACAAATAAAATCTAGGGTGGTGCTTCCCCACCTGAAGAACCTGGACCCACAGCCGCTCCCGGTACCACTACTGGAGTCACCGTCAAAACTAAGACTATCACACAACGTAAAATAAGCCGATAGCCCCTCTCTTGGGCCATCAACGTCTCTAGCCAAACCTCCTCAAGGTCATCTAGAAAGGCTAGAGAAGGCATCCCCTGGTCAAGCGGCCCACTCGATCTTAGGCATCCTCTAGAACTGACACTAGAGTAGTCAGCTTAGCAATGCGAGCATCGGCTGCATTGGGATGTGTCACCTCTGCATCAACACGAGCTTGCTTGGTCGCAGTGTCGGTAATAGCTGAGCTCCTACCCTCTCCTGAAGGGCCAGCATCACCACCAGGTCCACCACCCTAAGCCTGTGCAAGATCTCCACCCAGCCCCCCAAGACCACCCTAAGGTCTCCGAAGAGGACCGTGGCCAACCAATCGAGCCACGGGTCGACCTACCTCGCCGACATATGCAAGATTACCCAAAACTATGTCAGTGTCACCATTAAAACACATAAAACCATATATACTCAAATAAATGTAGAAAACATAAAAAAATACCTGCTGGTCACCAAGCATAGCCAGGAGGGAGACCCATCTGCGGATCCCCCTAGAAATCCATCCCTACATACAGGAATGGTAGAAACATCTGGGGGTTAACCTCAAACCAAACCTCCATTGTGGCGTTCCAGTAATGCCCCACCATACCCCAACCTCCTTGCGGCATCACAGGAGCCCACCTCCTCATGCAAGGTTCTTGTGGCTCCTTAGGAGGCACCGCCACCACCGGTCTCAACAACACGACCCTCTCGTACATGATTCTGCATAGAATGCTGGCATACACAAACAAATTTTATCCATTCTAGACCTTGTTAAGCTGCATCACCCTCTCATCATAACAAAAGCGAGAAAAATAAAAAAAGTGCATGTCCCTCAGCCAGTGCAAGACTCCAACCTATGGGCTCGATGCCCGATGTGGGGCCAACGACCCTGAAATTTGCACAATAGTTGCTAGAGCGCATCGCTCAGCGAAGTTTTTCACCGAGGCAATGGCTATGCACCCCTCCGTAAGGGGCTCCTCACCATAATGATGTGCCCAGAACCTCTCCAAATCCACCCTCCCAGAAGGGAGTGGATACTGCAACGCCTCACCATGAGACAATAACCTGGTCACAAAGTATATATCCATCTCAGGATGGATATTGATGTCAGTCCCATGCAACAAAAACACGTTGCTCCTCCTCTGCCAATGCTAGATCAAGTACTTTAGCAGTTGGTCCTGTGACTAAAGAAGCTTGTTCTTCGCAAACCTGAGGATACATGATTGTGCCAATTGTCGGTGCACCTGACCCTTAGTGGTTAATGCAGTATGGAGCTTGGGCCAATCCCACTCCCTCCACAAGATCCTTTCATCCAAACAGGAACCCATCAGCAACAGAAAAAACATCAAGAAAAGGTAAAAAATTCAAAAAAAATTCCTTGGCCTTTTGCGCACTTGTCCCTCAGACATGCGTGCTCAAGGCATGCTTGTATTTCTCACAGGCATGCATAAGTTATGAAAAAAAGGGTAACAGAGCACCTAAGGAAATAAAAACCCCAGAAAGCGCATGTAGAAGGCGCGCTCTTACCTTGATTACCCGCACAATCTAGGGTAAAAATGACTCAGAATCCATACAAACTAGTTTTGTACGGACCCCGACACCCTCAGACTGAAAAATTTAAAGTGCAGGACATCATGGAGGTTACCTGGGCATGATATCGCTAATCCCTAGTGCTTAGGCTGACTGCAATAGCAAGAACTGCTCTGTAGAAGCCTCTGACCTCTCAAAACCTCAACAAGTACAAACGAATTGACTTAGGGCCATATTCACCTATATATCACCCTTTTCAAAAAAATTGGAGGACCATAACGAGAGCTTTGAAGATCCGTTCTCCAAACCAAAAGCATCACAATGATCAACACTCCATAACGAACAAAGGCGATGCCATACATTCGAACTCCTGAAAAGAAAAATTTTCAGCGCCAGTAGGCATTCCCTCTCTCATCTTCTTTTTTAAATCTCATGTCTTTCAATAATATTTGAGAAAGAAGATGCTTTCACTTGAGGTATTTGTTTTTGCAGGAAATATCACAAACCATCCACAGCGCCATCCATTGAAAGTTTCAAGGGTAAGTATCATTTTACCCCCAACATGATAGAGTCCCATAAAACTCTACATATCCTGAAATCATTTCTCCATCAGAAATTAACCATAGGTTCCACATATCGAACTATGTTTATCACCACCTCGCCCTGCACATGATATACATCCTTGTTGTTTGGTAGAGCCTCCCCTCCATGGTGTTTGTCACCCACAGTAGACCACCATATGACTTTAGTCCAGGAAGCACTTCATGCCCATTCATCCACCATGCATAAGGTAAAGTTTTACCATACAAAAGAAAACCCCTTTCCCGAACGGTCATGTTGTAAAAGCAGATCAAAAGTGCACTACCGCACCTCTCATTTGGCCCACCATACCTCCGTCAGCATAATCCCATCTATGATAAATTTTCATTTGTTTCATCAACCTCACACACGAGACCAACCAATGGGCCTCCCACCCTCAGCAAAACACCCTCCTCACGTCATTAGTGAGCAAACACTTTCATGTTTTGGGGCACCCATCTTTGTGTTTTGTACAAACCAAACCCCATTATTTTTCTACTGCCATGGGAGAAAAAATGAATGAGTGGGTGTGGAACATAGTGCATTGTTTTGGGGCACCCGTCTCTGTGTTTTGTACAAACCAAACCCCATTATTTTATTCTTTTGGTAAGTGTACAAAAACCGCAAACAGTGCACTATGTTACACACCCACTTATTCATTTTTTCTCCCATGGCAGTAGTCTCTAAACACCCTTGGTCGGAATATACCACCATCACCCAAAATCCACCATGACATTCATAACCAGTTTATACCCACACTGGAAGTCCTACCGACTCCAGCGATTTCCCCATCAGAAATAGTTATTACTGCCGCCAAGCTTCTTTTTATACTCCGACCTTGGGCCACTGAATCCCCATCATTAATTTTTGGTCATCCCCCTCCATCATGCCTGTGTTAAACCCATCACATCCAGGATCCTGATCCCCTGAATCAGTGACCATTTCATTCAGTTGAGGCTTCCTTTTTGTCGACTTCAACAACTATTTTCCAAAAAGGAAGCAGTACCTTGGATCACCCTTCTCCATAAAAGGGGCATCCTCGGGTGACGCTGTGGGAGACATCATTGCCCACAGATGTCGTCGATCCTCCTGACATTCGACTACAATGTAAGATTTCATTTCAAGATGGTATCGTACCTTACAAACATTGCACTTTGATCAAATTTGTTGAAGACCCATGCCTTCATAAGCATCTATTTCAGCAATGCTTACACGGGAAGGTCCAAGCCGAAATCTATGCGTACAATGCATAGTTATATGACATACCAAGTTTACGCATATAGTTACCACATTCCATCTATCGTTAAAGGGAAAACACCCATGAGGGTGCCATCAGTTGGCATCATCAACCAATAGATCACTATTATATTAGTGACATAGACAGAACATGTATATGTCAAATATATTTTTTTAATTAGCCACAAAATTACGAGCATGGGACATGCCCGCCTCGTAGAAAATTTGTATATATTGTATCATAGTTGCTTACAGGGGTCCCACAGGACATGGCCATTTGTCGAACCAGTGCAGGGTGTCTCCAATTCCGAGCTACACATAGGTCTTGCTCTCTCTACACAGAGTATATAGAAAAGAAACTATAATGTATTTCGGCTATACAATTCTTCCTAGACCTCACACATTAGGGTCAACTGTTAACATTGGAAAATTGTACAAGCAAAGACGACATTATTTAATGTCAGGGCTGAGAGACATTAGAGAATCTGGAAAGTACTTAAAAAGATCTAAGGTAAGAGGAAAAAACAAATTTGAACTAGTCATAAATTCTTTTGTGTGCCAAATCCTTCGATAAGAGCACCTTTGCGCACCTTTTGACCCAAAAAGCACGCAATCCTGGAAGTGGCAGAAGTCACTTTCTGAGACCACAAAAAGAACACTCTAGGACATTGATTCTACAGTTGAAGCCGCTTAAGGACAACCACCCAAGCCTCCTTAGGACATCAAGGGAGCACCCAATGGAATAAATGTGGCACACTATGGAATCATCCCCCTCTCTTGGGTCACCATCCACAATGTACCAATAGAGGGAACGAGGATTTGAATTTTCCTATAAAAGGCCACCAAGAGATGAGTAACTTGAGCGCACATTGTTATGCTTGCCATAATTGCCCAAGAAATACTAGCAGTGTGTGATCCAGAGCAGAGATAGAGGGGACTCAGTTGTTGGCCATCCAACAACTTCAATCCACCATAGTAGAGAGAGGGAGAATTTTCACTAAGGCAGCTTGAAAGCAAAGAACTCCTTGCATCGAGACTAGAGCCCCAAGTTCTAAAGGTCCCTTGGCAAGTGAGTTAAAGTTTCATCCTCATTTCCTACCAGCACTCAATAAGAGGGGACGTAAGTGTCACCATTTGGATTGTTGAAGTTGTTTGACTCTATTTAAAGCTTTTGTGTTTTTTATTTTATTTTTAGTTTTAGTTTAATGTTAGAATATGCATGCTATTTATCTATCTAGTATGTTTATGTTCTAGCATGTTCCACTAACTTACTTGACTCCATATATTTTCTGCCTGTGACCGATAACTTAAGAGGGAAAACCACACCCCTTAAGTTGGTGTGATTTCGTACATGCGTGCACCAAACACACTTACACAATGAGCCTTGTGGGGTCCATTTTACAAACAAAATAACAACATGCAAAGTTCCTTGTGCGAGATATTTTTGGCCTCCCCTCTTCAAGGATTCAAAACAATACATTAGTTGATGTGATAGTTTCCAGGGAATGGTTCATACTGTACAAGCTGATGAAATTCCTTGTGTCTACATGTTATGATAGAGCCCTTTGAAAAATGGACTATTGATTTCGTTGGACCCATTGCACAGATATCATTAAACAAGAGGTATATATTAGTTTGTAATGATTTTGTAACTAAGTGGGTAAAAGCTAGAGCTATTCTTTATGCGACCAAAATTTATGTTATTGATATTCTATTTTATGAATATTTTACTCTATTTGGTGTTCTTAGAGAGATTCTTACTAACCATTGATCGCAGTTTACCTCTAATATCCTAAAAAGGAATTATAGATCAATATAGGATCAGGAATCATAAGTCTTCTCCATACCATATGTAGGCCAATTTCCAAGTGGATTCCACAAACAAGGTGATAGAGTCCATCCTGTGGAAATCTGTGAAAATTCATAGAAAGGATTGGGAAAAAGGCTCCTTGAGGCCTTCTGGGCATACAAAACTACTTGGAGAAAAAATTTCGGTCACACACCTTACCAACTTGTATATGGAAAATAGTTGTTGTTACCAATTGAGTTCCAGATCAAAACATTTAGAATTTTAGTCCAACTTGGATTGGATGTCTTAGAAGCATAATAGCAACGTCTCTTGCACTTGATTTGGCTTGATGAGATGATAAGGGATGTTGTCCAAAAAACTATTTTGATATAGTAGAAACACAAGAAATGGCATGATCAACTGATCAACAAGAAGAAGCTCGAATCAAGTGGTTGGGTGCTCCTCTATGACTCCAATTTAAAATATTTTAAGGGGAAATTATACACAGGCTAACTCGAACCATATGATGTAGTTAGAACTTCGAGAATGGAGGAGGTGAAGTGAATACCATCAATGAGCAAGGGATCATTTTCCTAGTAAATGGGCATATAATCAGATCTTATCATCAACCCTTTACTAAGGAAGAGTTCATCCAACAATTTAGGAGGAAATTAAAGAAGGATTTCTAGTCTAGTATGAGTACTAATTGACTTGTTTCTTTTCCTTAAAAAAAATCAGGAAATGGAAAAAAAATACAAAAAACTGAAAATAATGTGTTTAATCGTGAAAACCAACTTGCTGGCATGGTTATGCAGATGTCTACTTCTAAACCAGGGAACTAGTGGGAAAATCCTTTTCTTAATCATTTAATAAAATGGGAGATACAATGGAATTTGCATTCATTTATAACTTTTGACTAAGAAGAAGTGGGTTTCTGAAGATAGTTATGGTGGAAAAAGATAGAAATCTACAAAATTATGGCCCTTATTAAAGTTTAGGGAAGTTTATTTAATTATCTTCATGCAGTTAGAACAAAGCTCTTACTAAAGTTAATTTTTTTCCCTACATGTCATAAAATTACTTCTTACAGAGGATTTATCATTTTTAAAATTGGGTAGTCGGTTTGGTTCCACTCCCTACTTCTTTCTGCCCCTATGTTTTTCCCTATTTTTTTATTCCTTCCCATTCTTATTCAATCTATCCCTTCCCCCCTTCTATCTTCCCATATATTTTGCACCTACTAAATTTGTCCCTTTCTTATTTCATCTACCCCTATCCATTTTATATCGCCCCATCTTTATTTCCCCAAATATATACAATCCATTCTTTTCAAATTTATTGTTGTCCAAATTCTAACATCCCATCTATTGTTTCCCTGCAACATTCCTCCCATTATTATCTTTTATCCTTGTCCCTAATTCTATTTCCCCCTTTTTATTTTCCCTAATTTTTACCCTCTCATTCTTACATACAGATCCCTATTCCATTTATCATTTATCTCCTTGCCTCTACAACTTTCTAAAAATTTTTATATAAAAATGTTCTTTCATTATTTATGGAAAAAAATTCTTATAGCCCTAACATCAAAATCATTTTGGAAAAAAAGACATGAACTATATCCAAAAAAAGACATGAATATAATGTTAGCCTCCTCATTTTGCAGAATTCAGGATGGATGACCTTCCTAAAGAAGTTTGGTGGGTTCGATATAGTTACTGTGAAGGGTTTACCTCATAGGAAACTAGGCTCAACTGCAAAGGATAGGAGTGGTTAAAAAATTCTTAGGTGAGCATGTTTCTTACATTGTTTTATCATTGATTCAAATTTTTAAACCTTACTAGAAATTAGGGCTTCCATAGTCCTTCATCATTGAAAAGCGAAGAAACCTTCTTTATGTAATGCAAAAGTTTTTGACATGTGAAGTGAAATATTTTGTGACCATTCTCTATTACATGTGGCTCCTCCTACATTTTGAATCAAGCCAGTTAATAAAATTCCCACTTTTCCTTTTGAAAAGCTTAACTAAAATGTCGAGGATCTTTTAGAAAATCTTTGTTGTGCATGCAGGATATAAATTATGTCACTATGGATTTATTAAAATATTGGTTTCAGAGTAATTAAATATAAGAGGTATAAATTGGAATGGTTTTCTTGCTATTCATACATCTATGAACCCTAGGAAAGTCATTAATCTTCAAGAACAACTATATGAGGGCTTTATATTAAAGTTGATAGATATCGGTTCAAAAATTTTTCAGATAAAAAAGGTTAGTCCGAAAAGGAAATGAAGGAATTCTAAGCCAAATAATGAATAATTGTGGGACAACACAATGTTAAAGGCATCAACATCTATACTGACCCAGAGAATAACTAGAGGGATGTTGAAAAAGGAGTGTTCCCCCTCTTCTTCAAAAGTTCCTTCACAAGTTGTAGCACCTCAGATTCCTTATCAGATGATGAACCTAGTTTGTAGCAGGGACCTAATGTGAATAAATAGCCCCCCTAATAACAAAAACATAGGGTTCCCTTGGTGGAAAACCCACTATATAAATCCTTGTGGAAGAGGAGGTAAACCAAATAAAAAGTGATAAGGGCTCTGTCAATAAAAAAGAATTTGTAAATAGAAAAATAAAATTTTCATATCTAGTAGAAGAAGTAGTTGCAATGGGTGATCCTATTGCTAGATACATTCATGAAATTTCTGAATAACATGGAGAATCGATGTCAATTAATTCCTTGTCTGAAAATATAATGACTAGAGAAATATTGTAGCCCTAAAATAAAAGGAAACAGAAATGGAAGTCCTTGAACGTTTCTTGAAATCTCAAAATGCAATATTGCACACTAGAAATGGAGTGTTGGTGAAAGAATCAGAAGGGTTTGAGGATACTAATAGAAAATGGATAATTCACTCTCCATACTTAAAGACTAAGAACGATAAAATAAAAAGGAATATTAAGTGGCTTTAATCCTTTGACTCCTCAATTGATATTCAAATTCCGAAATGATAGGGGAAGGCATCTTCAGTTTTGGATATTTGGAAGGAGTGAAAATACGATTATATTTTTGTGAGAACACACAAAAGAGTCGAGTTGAGGGGATGCTAGGCTCCTAATTTTCTCAGTTTTTATCCCTATCACATCCTATTTTGACACTCTTATTTCATCAATTCCGACCCTTTTACCTTGCACTTCCTCATCATTTTGACACAATGAATGAAGGATTGGGTCTAATGTGTATTTTTTTTAAAAGTAAAAGGTAAACCTTTATTCTTGATCAAATTACTTCATTTATTAATTTTTTCCAAGGTTTATGTGTATTATAAGTCACTAATACAAGTTTATGCAGTTCCTGCACCACCTATATAGATCCTGCACCAAAATAGGAATGTACAGATTTTGTGGTCAACAAGATATGCCACAAGGGCTAGTGGTCTATTAATTGGCGTGCATTTGTTAAAGACTTCTATGGAGCCAAGGATGATTCAAAGAGTACCTACTATCACTATGTTTAAGAACCTAGCCAAAATAAAAGGAGCTTCTTTTCAAGTCTCCAACGCATTTTATCTGCAAACTCCTTGGTTAGATCAAGACTATATCAAAATTTCCAGCAGTTATGAGTTCTTATGATCTATACTATTTTTCTCTATAACATATCGGCTAATTATAGCCATGATGTATTGTATAATTTATAAAAACTATATTGTGTATTTTTGCCAAGCTATTTCTACCTTAGTAACTAGATGTTTTCAGTTTAATACATGATGCCACTCCTTCAATCACTTGGATCTAAGACTATAGCCATGTATTAAAGGAATGAGTTACATATTTAATATAAATTCATTGATGTCAAGTTCTTTAAAATATTTTTTTTTATTTAATGGTTATTTTCATCTCATGATTTAACTATTTCATTGAGGGTGCAAGATGGTTGGTTAGGGACCAGCTAATCCATGTCGTCACTGCTCTTGCATATTATTTTATTAGATTAGTTTGTTGATATATTAAGGTGTGTGAGTGATTTCTCTACTAAGGTTTGTTCAATTTTAAGATTCATTTTTGAAATTAATATATATGTGAGTGACATTTATGCTCCTTTTTTTCTAAGATCTACAAAGCTCATTGATTCAACTTTAATTTTCATTCAGATCTAGAAGTGGTGTGGTTACTTATGTGATGAATATTGGTGAAAAGTGTGATATATGACTTTGGTATTAATACATATCATAAAATATAGTTATAAATCCTTTATATGTTCTAAGGATACTTATCTATTAGATTCTATATTGTGAGCTTTGAAATTATTTGTTTGTAGCACTTTAGTAAAGTGTTGATATAGACAAATATTAAAACATATACTATATCTACAATTCGTGATAAAATATCTAGAGATCCATTTAATATATAACTCTTTATAGCCTAAAATAAAAAAAAAACGTTTTACATCTAAAACCATTTGGTCACTTGGATAAAAACCCTAACAATGTATCCCAATATTCGGTTAATGATAATGATTCTATAGGTTATTGAGGTTTGGAAAATATCTAAGCTTGATATGCATATATTATGTCTAAGACTGATTGATATGAGTTACAATATTTATGAGCCAATTTCTAGAAAACCCCAACAAAACTCTATTTTCACTTGATTTTTTCTTGCACAGTAATAAGACACGTAGTCTCTAGACTTAAGTAGTGATTTTCTTGGTCATAATCTTGCATACTTTGTCACGATTGTTAATCCATATATCTTGATGATTTAATCAATTAAGAACTGTGTTCCATATTCATGATAAATACTTCTGATATGTGATAAGTGTTGAGTGTGAAAGGAGGATTATTGTGTGAAAATAAATCTTATCTCTCAAGTCAGACGTTCAAATTTTTTTGTTAAAGTTTCCTAAAGTTTGATTTGTGAATCTTTCATTATACACCTGTAATATGTTTAGGTGTTTTTCTACAGGATGTTGATGCACCATGCTCGTGTAACAATTACAAACATTTGGTTGTAGATTATTGAATTTCACCTTTCATCTTATATGTCTGTAGCTTCTTAGAATACTTGTTTGAAGAGTCTTAGTTTACATTTCTGAATTTTACAGTGCCTTAATTTTGGTGTCCTTGCACTAGATTTTTTAGCACATTATTTATAGATGTGATTCTCGAAGCAAGACATTATTTGAATGAATGCGAGTTTGTGAGGATCAATTCACAGTTGATGCAATTTATTGATTTAGTAACACCTTAGTTAGGTTTCATCCATTCTTTTGTTTTTTTGGTTTAACATAGGATTGCTTAAATAAAGAACAAGAGTGGAATATATACATTAGGGTTTTATCAATGGTGTGTGCTCTTCTTGGCATAAGGATTGTGTGGATTTTCAAGAATTTATATAGTCCTGCTGCTTATTTCCTTGAGACACTTTTGATTCATGTTTTTATCAGTGAATTGAAATGATAGTAATCATATTTATAGTTCTAATAATTTGTTTGAGTGTTTGCAGGAACTAGATTAGGAGATAAATCTTTGATTGCGAGAACCTAGAAGAGCGCTAAATGAATTTGTTAAGGTAAGGATTGATTTTGTAGAATTTCCATGGTCTTTCGAGGAATTTCCTATGTTTCTTCTCTAAGTTTAAAAAATTTTGGCTAACAATTTATGATGGTTCATTACTCATAGAATTACTACAACCAACAAATTATGGCTCAAAGATATGGAGAGACAAACACCTTTTCAGACTCCGGTATTTTTCACCTTCAATTGATCCTCCATCATATGTATTCAATAAGAAACTTATTTTCAACTTTTACTATCTTCTATATGAAGGCCAACTCAAATTGACTCAACCCACTAAATATAATGTGAAAATACCATGGAGAAAGTCACTGGAATTGGCTGGAAAGTGCACACAAGTTGGGAAATACCACCTATAGGGATTAACACTCCTCTTGCATCTTGGAAGTGTGTTATAATGGACCCTATGAAGGCTTCTACATGTGTTATAATTCTCCATGCATTCATTATCACCCACATTACCAACATTTCACCTAATATTTGTAATGTAGAAATTATATACAAGATGCATGCATATATCCATATTCTCCTGATCTAACAACATTTATATTCTTGATAAATACACAATCCTTCCATTGTTAATATTTTGTGGAAATTAAACATTCAATTGCAAAAACATGAAGCAATAAAAAAAATCGCACATAACACAGTTGTTTAACAGGAAAGCTTGAAGCTAAAAACCCCAACTATCATATATTATGTATCATGGATATCATGTAAAAATCTCATACAAAGCTTAGTAAATCAAGCTCTCATTACAATCAATCATCACACACTAATTATAAGAAATATGAAAATCCATGCACCGATTTCTTGTCACCTGCTAGCCTGCCTCCACTGCGCAATCCCTGCTGAATAATAGCTCTGAATGAATTCGAATTACCCTTGCCTTGACTGCGTAATCCTCATTGGAAACTCCAATGTGTGTGTGGTGCAATCAATGCATCACTATAGTCACAACAGATAGTCCATCTTTCCCTTTCACCTATCTCTCCACTAGGTCTCCACTGGAAATGACATGCACTGTAGTTAACTACTATATTTGTTTACTTGATTAATGAGTTATTATTTGTGAATTAATTAAATAATTAAGTAACTCCACTTTCACTAGTGTATCATTTAGTTAGACTAGATACAACTAGCTCAACTGAGTTTAACTCCATTAATTGAGTTAAACTAAATAACAACTCCATGAACTACTCTTCCAACTTTGTCATAACTTTGCCACTTCAGTTATAACTGAGTCCTCCATGCATGAACCACCAGTAGACCCTAGGAATTGTGGAATTCCTTCAGCCCATTGATTTTCCAAATATGTGCACTGAAACTAAGTGCTCCAAGAGAATAAGTTGATGTTTATTGTCGGATTATTATTAAGAGCTAATAATAATCAACACTTCTATTTTTAGATGGATGATCTATAAATAGACTTCACCCAATATTCTAATTTCATCTATTTTTCCAACTTGATCAACCATCCACAAATAGCATCCTTCAACTTCTGAAATATGATCACCATGTCTAAAAATAGACATATTCTAAAAATATACTTGCACCAAAAATAGCTTGCGGGCCCACTTAGTGAAGGTGAATCTTTTCACTAAGCTCATCATCTTGTTGAATATCAACACTCCCTCTCAATAAGATAGAGATTATCCTTCACCCCGATCCTGCCTCTATGGTATTCTAATTTTCTCCTGTCGAGCGCCTTCGTCAGAATATATACATCTTGATTTTTCGTAGGAATGTACTGAAGCAACACGATCTTCTGCTACAAACAATCTCTGATATGATGATACCGGATATCAATATGTTTAGATCTATCATGAAACATAGGATTAATCAAGAGTCTAATGCAACTTTGATTATCACAATGTATCACTGTAGGATCTAGATGTGAATCGAACAAACTGACTAGTATCTTCCTCATCTAGATAGCCTCACATGCAACTCGAATTATTTCCATGTATTTCTATTTCACTGAACTGAGTGCTACATATTTTACTTCCTATTGTACCAATAAACTACTATAGAACTGATATTGAAAACCCCTCTTGATGTGCTCTTTCTGTCCATTGGTCTACCTATCCAATCTGCATCCGTGAAGCCATGCAACTTCACCTCATCCGTCTGTCTGTACCATAATCCATACTCAGATGTGCCCATGAGATACCTCAGGACATGCTTTCCTGCCTTCGAAAAGAGCTAGGTAGGCTTAACCATCGCTTGTGAAAGCTTGTTCACCGCATAGCATATGTATGGTCTTGTATTAACTAAATACATGAGAAAACCCACCAACTATTGATAAACAGTGGCATCCACTACCTCTGCTGATGTAGCATCCTCTTTCCTCCAATTTCGTGGAAGAGGAGTGTCAATAGGTTTGCAGCCTTGCATGTGAAACTTCTCCAGTATCTCCCGAGCATACTTTCCTTGAGACAAAAATAGGTCACCTTCCCGCTGCCATATTTCCAATCCAAGGAAATAATGAAAGAGCCCCAAATCCTTCATCTCAAACTCCTTTGCAATATCTTCCTTGCATGAGTGTATCAACTACTCATCACCCGTTAGTATTAAATCATAAACATAAAGAAAATTTATTAAAAGCTTACGCTCCACCACAATTTGGTACAGGTTTGCATTTGCCTCACTCTTGGTGAAGCCAAGACCAATGAAATAGCTGTTGATCCATGTGTACCAAGCACGTGGTGCTTTCTTCAGCCCATACAATGCTCTTTTGAGCCTGCACACATGTGACTCGCTGCCGAAGATGTAAAATCCTTGAGGCTTCTCAATGTACACCTCTTCCTTAATTATCACATTAAGGAATGCAATCTTCACATCCATCTAATTAATGTGCCAACCCATCTGCACTGAGAGATCAAGGATGGTCCTTATGGAAGAATATCGTGCGACTGGTGCAAAGGTTTCTTCATAATCAATCCCCTCGATCTGTGAGAAGCCCGCCCTGAGAAAAAAATCTTGCCTTATACTTCTTCACGCTCCCATTAGCAGCTTGCTTTACCTTGTAGATTCATCTTGATCCAACAATTGATTTACCCATCGGCCTTGGAACAATCTCCCAAGCATTTTTTTTTACAATGGAGTCATACTCCTCCACCATGGAATCTACCCATGTGGGCTCCTGCACTACTTATTCAAAAGAATATGGCTCTATCACAATACACTTGCTCATCAGAGCCATGTATCTAGTAAATCAGTCAGGTGACTGTATCTATTTGCGCTGTGATGTAGGGACTCCTACATTCTGTGCCACATCAAGCTTCAATATCTCAGCTTCTGTGGTGCACTTTCTGCCTTGTCTGATATTTGGTTCTGCATGAGTGGACTCCTCCAATCCATGAATCTTCTCCTGTGGCTAATCCACATCTAGAGGTTCATCTTTGGGAACATGAAGTTCCTCCTCTGCATGCAAGTATAGCTCCCTCTCAAGCGACAGCTTCATGGATTTCACCTCATTGAATTTTTTTATCTCGTCGCACCACAGTCATCCAGCTGTCTGGAGAATACACATGATAATTATGGGGTGTTTCTATGTACCCCAAAAATATCCCAACTTCTGCAGTCACCTCCATTTTCTTCCTAGCATCCTTTGTCACATAAATGTAAACAGATGCACCAAAAATCTTCAAATGAGACATATCAGGCTTCATACCAGTAAAAGCTTCTTCATGTGTACTCATGCCAAGTACTCTATGAGGACAATGGTTTTGTACATAAACTGTAGTGTTGCATGCTTCTACCCACAATTGCAACGGTAGGCCCTGGTCATGCAACATCGCTTGTGCAACACCCACGATAGTTCTGTTCTTCCTCTCCGCGACCCCATTCTGCTGTGGGCTATGAGGTGCTATGAGTTCTCTTCAAATTCCTTCTTTGCTATATAAGTCTTTCAATTTTCCTGAGATGTATTCACCACCATTATCGCTCTGTAGATCTTTCACTTGCTTTCCCAACTCCTTATCCACTAATGCTTTAAACTCACAGAACTTTGAGAATGTTTCACTCTTCTTCTGCATGAAGAAGATCCAACATCTACGAGAATAGTCATCAAGAAATATAACATAATACCTATGTTTTTCTATTGAATCAATCAAGAAAGGTCCACACACGTCTGTGTGCATTCTCTCCAGGATCACTGAAGCATGGTTCTCCTTCTCATGACATGTGGTCTTCACAAACTTACCCATAGTACATCCCTTGCAATGATCTGACTTTGCAAGAGTGCCCTTGGGAATTCTAGTAGAAATATGCTACACAATATTCAAAGCGCCATGGTGAAGATCGCCCAATCTCCTGTGCCATAGTTCGCCCTCATCCTAGCTCACCACTTCTTCTGCTTTGCCCATCATTGCAACGCAGCCATCTACCTCCAGATTGTAGAGATTATTAACTTGAATCCCTATCCTCTTGGTTTGACCCATTGTTTTCTGTCGCAAGAAATATTTTCCATCGCTAAAAACAACGTCATAACCTTTATCTTCCAACATTGCGACCGAGACCAAGTTCTTCTTCAGACCTGGAACATGCATAACATCATTCAACAAGAATGGACTATTGGAATCCCTCTCAAAGGTAATGGTCCTAATTCTGGTCACACTGTATCGACCATCATCGCCCATCTCTATATGCATCTGGAGGTCCTTCTCCTCCAATTCACTAAACAACTCCTTGTCTCCCATCATATGGAAAGATGCACCACAATCAAGATACCACACTGATCCCATATAGCTTGAAACCAAGCATGTGATCAAAGAGAAATCAAGTTAAAATTGCGAGGCTAAAGCCTCTCCAATTGTAGCTCCAGAAACCTTCTTATTCTTCTTCTTCTGTGGGCAGCTAGTGGCAAAATTCCCATGTTCGTGATAGTGAAAACACTTCACCTTGGACAAATCATGCTTCTTAAATTTATCTTTGGATTTTGAAGGAAATTTATTCCCCTTCCCTTTCCTTGCTTTGGCAGCCAATGCGCAATTCTCTTCATCTTCATTATTCGATGAAGAGCCATCCCTGGTACCCCACCTTATCTCCTCCTACACAAGATCTGACCAAAGTTGCTCCCATCCTAGCAGTTTCTCCCATCCATTGACAGAGTCTTCGTAGCTATGCCAACTCTTAAGAAGCCAAAGGAGAGCCAAGCTCACCAAGTATTCATCATCAAAAATAATCCCCACACTTCCCAGTTCATCCCTACAGTGGAAAAAATTCGTGAGATATTTTGGAATACTATTTCCCTTCTCCATTTTTATTTTTCTGGGCTTGTCTTTCAGCGCCAACTTCCTCTGGTTGCTGCTTCTTTGGAAAAAATCTGTCAAAGCCTTCCACATTAAGAATGGAGTGGCTTTCCTGTGAATTTTTAACACAATATGGTCCTTCACACCTTCCAACAAAATTTTTCTTGTCTTTGCTATCTTCTTTTGCCATGCATCAAGTAATGCAACATCGCTAGATCCCGGCTTAGGAACATCGCTATCGATGAAATCCTTCAGTCCATTATCCTCCAGCACCGCTTTCATCCTATTCTTCCAGGATATGTAATTCGAGCTTGTAGAAATTTGAATAATAGTTGAATTATTCACCGATATTATCCTGATTAGACACTATTTAAGCTTCATGCATAATACATAACCTCTTCTACAATTGATCATCAATATGCAGAAATAGAAGCAGTTGCATGCGCACATTAAAACATAATCAAGCACACATATGACACAGTATGTAATGGGGAAAGCATACAGCTAAAAACCCCCAACTATCTGTATATTATAATGATAGAGAACATGTAACAATACATAGCACAAAGCTCTCACAGCTCTCAGCACTATCTCACATGCTACACACAAACTAGCACGGAAGATGAACAAGTCACAGGTTCAAATCTCCTCTACAAGTCTGCCTGCCTCTACCGCGAAATCCAAGATGAATAATGATCATATCCAAGTTTGAATCCACCTGGCTTGTACTGCACAATCCTCATTGGCAATCTCAATCAATGTGTGTGCAAATCTCATGCACAACCATAGTCACAACTGATAGTAGACTCACCCTTTCACCCACCTCTAACACTGGTCTCCACTGAAATGTCCATGCATTGCAGTGAACTGATGTGTTCTTTAGTTGATTTATGAGTTAATAATTAGTGAATTAATTAATAATTAATTCACACCACTCATCACTAGTGTATTTATCAGTTAGACTAAATACAACTAGTTCAACTAAGTTAAACCGAACACAACTCCACCAACTGTCTCATCAACTCCACCAAACTCTGCCACATGAGTTATAACTGAAGTCAACCATGCAATAGCTCAACTAACCCTTAGGAAAAGCGTATTTCCTTCTGTCAGCTGCATGTGCCACATCCAAGCATCAAACCGAAGTGCTCCAAGAGGATAAGATAATGTTTATAGTCTAAATATTATTAAGGGTTAATAATATTTGACTGTTCTATTTTTAGCCCGGTAGTCTAAAAATAGAAACCGCCCAATGTATAAAAATAGAGGTCCATCTATTTTTACCAAATCGACCAATCATCCATAAATAGCATCCTGCAACTCATAGACCATGATCCATATGTCTAAAAATAGACTTTGCGCCAAAAATAGCCTGCGGGCCCACTTAGTGAAGGCGACTTCTTTTCACTAAGCTCCATCATCTTGTTGCATTTTCAACACTTCCTCTCAACAAGATATGGATTATCTGCAACCCCTATCCTGCCTCTGTGGTATTCGAATTTTCTCCTGGTGAGCGCCTTCGTCAAGATATCAGCATCCTGATCCTCCGTGGGAATGTATGAAAGTACCATGATTCTCCGAGGCACACAATCTCTGATATGATGGTACCTGATGTCAATTTGTTTGGATATATCATGAAATACTGGATTAGCCAAGAGTTTAATGAAACTCTGGTTATCACAATAAATCACAGTAGGCTCCAAGTGTGACCCAAACAACCTGACCATGATCTTCCTCATCCATATAGCCTCGCATGCAGCCAAACTCGCTACCATGTACTCGGCCTCTACTGAACTTAGTGCCACGGATCTCTACTTCCTGCTGTACCAAGAAAATGCTGTCGACCCGATACTGAAGATCCCTCCAGATGTGCTCTTTCTATCCGTTGGGCTCCCTGCCCAATCTGCATCCGTGAAGCCACATAGCTTCACTTCATCCTCCTGTCTGTACCACAAGCCATATCCCGATGTGCCTCTAAGATAACGCAATACATGCTTACCTGCCTTCTAGAAGAGCTTGGTAGGCTTAACCATAGCTTGTGAAAGCTGGTTAACAACATAACATATATCGGGTCGTGTATTGACCAGATACATAAGCGACCCCACCAACTGTCGATAAACAGTGGCATCCACTACCTCCGCTGAAGTAGCATCCTCCTTCCTCCAACCTCCAGGAAGAGGAGTATCATTAGGCTTGTAGCCATGCATGTTGAACTTCTCCAGTATCTCCCAGGCATACTTACCCTGAGAAACAAATAGTCCATCACTGCGCTGCCAAATTTCCAATCCCAGGAAATAATGAAGGAGGCCCAAGTCCTTCATCTCAAACTCTCTAGCAAGATCCTCCTTGCATGAAAGTATCAACGGCTCATCACCCAGTCAAAATCAGATCGTCACATACGGTACAATGATCGACAACTTCCCCTCCACCACGTACGAGTACGGAGTTAGGATCCGCCTCACTCTTGGAGAATCCAAGTCGGTGAAATAACGTACATCTAGTGTGTACCCGAAGCACGAGGTGCTTGTTTCCAACCCACTCTGATGCTCTCTTGAGTCTGCACACATGTGACTCACTGCTGAAGATCTCGAAACCTTCGGGCTGCTCTATGTACACCTCCTCCTCAATGACTCCGTTGAGGAACACAATCTTCACATCCATCTGATGAATGTGCCACCTCATCTGCACTGAGAGAGC
Source organism: Pinus albicaulis (assembly GCA_034641835.2). NCBI lineage: Eukaryota > Viridiplantae > Streptophyta > Pinopsida > Pinales > Pinaceae > Pinus > Pinus albicaulis. Next base: position 543,429,445 of record CM076575.1, on the reverse strand, counting down.
TAGGATCGTTCGTATGGAAGAGTACCTTGCGTCAGGTGCAAAGGTCTCCTCATAATCAATCCCCTCTATCTGTGAGAAGTCTCGGGCAACAAATCTTGCCTTGTACTTCTCCACACTCCCGTCAGCCACCTGCTTCACTTTGTAGATCCATATCAAACCCACCACTAATTTCCCCTCCGGCCTTGGGACAATCTCCCATGCATTGTTTCTGACAATCGAATCATACTCTTCCACCATGGCATCTACCCATGCGGGGTCCTCCACAGCTTCCTCGAAAGAGGATGGCTCTATCACGACACATTTTCTCACAAGAGCCATGTATCCGTGTACCGGTTCGGTGACTGTCTCTGTCTGCGCTGTGCTGTAGGTGGTCCTACAACCCTCTCTGCATCTTGAGCCAGTCGCTCAGCTTTTGTAGTGCGCTTGCACCCTCTGATGGTTGGTGCTGCATGAGTAGTCTCTACCACCTCATGAAATTCCTCTTGTGGCTGATACACATCTAGAAGCTCCTCCTTAGGAACTAATAGCTCCTCATCTGCATGCAAGTGTGGCTCCCTCTCAAGCGAACACTTCATGGCTTTCTCCTCCTGAAATTTGATATCCCGTCACACAACAGTCTTGCGACTGTCTGGAAAATACACACGATATTTGTGGGGTGTATCAGTGTACCCCACAAATATCCCAACCTCTGCGGTCAGATCCAGCTTCTTCCTGGCATCCTTCGTCACATGCATGTAGGCAGGTGAACCAAAAATCTTCAAATGGGAAATATCAGGTCTCTTACCAGAAAACGCCTCCTCCGATGTACTCATGCCAAGTATCTTGTGAGGACAACGGTTCTGCACATATACATGGCTTATTTCATGCCTCGCCCACAGGCGGAAGGGGTAGGCCGATAAATCTGACATCACCCATAGACATCCACGATCATTGTTCTTAAACAGCAACCCCGTTCTGCTATGGGTTATGAGGTGCTATGAGCTCTCTCCGAATTCCTTCTGCGTTGCAAAAGTCCTTGAATTCGACAGAGATGAATTCGCCACCATTTTCGCTCCTAAGAGCCTTCACATGCTTCCCCGATTCCTTCTCAACCGGCGCCTTGAACTCACAGAACTTTGAGTATGTCTCGCTCTTCTTCTACATGAAGAAGATCCAGCACTTCCGAGAATAATCATCAACAAAGATCACATAGTACCGGTGCTTTGCTGTCGAAGCTACTGAGAAAGGTCCACACACGTATGTGTGAATTCTCTCAAGGATCGTCGTGGCGCGACTATCCTTCTCGTGAAAGGTGGCTTTCACAAATTTTCCGAAAGTACACCCCTTGCACTGATCTGATTGCGCAAGAGTGCCCTTATGAAGCCCAGTAGAAATCTGTTGCAGTATCTTCAAAGCTCCATGGTGAAGGTGGCCCAGTCTCGTGTGCACGACTCGCCCATCATCTGAACTCACCACTCGCTACCTTGCATGCCATTCACTAGCAACCATCCACTTATAGCTGATAAAGGTTCTTGATTCGAACCCCTATCTTCCGAGTTTCTCCAGTTGTCCTACTGTGCAGGAAAGCCTTTCCTTCGCTGAAGACAACATCATACCCCTTGTCTTATAACATCACCACAGAGATCGGATTCTTCTTCAATCATGGAACATGCATCACATCCTTCAATACGAAGGGTTTATCGAAATCCCTCTCAAAGGAGATGGTACCGATACCGGTCGCACTGTATCTACCATCATCGCCTATCTCAAGGTGCACTCCAAGATCTTTCTCATCCAGATCTGAAAACAAATCCCGATCTCCAGTCATGTGAAAAGATGCACCATTGTCCAAGAACCAAATTGATCCTAGCACACTTGAGACCAAGCATGCGATCAGCAAAATCCCGGCTGAGCGCTTGAGGCTAAGGCCTCCTCACATTGCGAGATCCGACGACACAGCATTTTCTTCTTCTGCGGACAATTTGTGGCATAATGTCCGTGCTGGTGACAGTGAAAGCACTTCACCTTAGACATGTCCTGCTTCTTGCCTTTCGCACTGGAATGAGAAGCTTTCTTGCTCTTCCCCTTCTTTTCTTTGGCAGCCAAAGTGCAATTTTCTTCATCAGATGCCTTTGATGAAGATCCGTCCCTGGTACTCCGCCTTATCTCCTCTTGCACAAGATCCAACCAAAGTCGCTCCCATCTTGGAAATTTCTCCCGACCATTGACAGAATCCTGATAGGTATGCCAACTCTTCGGAAGAACAAGGAGGACCAAGCTCACCAATTCCTCATCATCTACTGTCACCCCCACACTTCCCAGCTCATCCCTTCATTGGATGAACTTCGTGAGGTACTTGGGCATACTGTTGCCTTTCTCCATCTTTATGTGTTTGAGTTTATCCTTGAGCGCCAACTTCCTCTGCTCGCTCTTGCTTTGGAATAAATCTGTCAACACTTTCCACATCAAGTATGGAGAATCTTTTCCATGCATGCTGGATACAATGTGATCCTTCACGCCCTCCAACAGAATCCTTCGACATTTTGTCATCTTCTTTTGCCAAGCGTCAACTTGAGCAGCATCAGTAGGCTTTGGGACCTCATCTTCTATGAACTCCTTCAGCCCGTTATCATCTAATACCGCCTCCATTCTATCCTTCCATGCAACATAATTCGAGCTACCCTCAAGGGCATACTCCAGTCACAATCCGTTGAAAGACATTTTGACTTCGACACCAAGAAAACTGCTGCAAATTCGAATTCCAAATTCTGCTACAAATTCGAATTCCAGCAGCTCAAAACTCAACCGCTTCCGATCTGTGAGAATAAAGTATTTCTAGCACAGAGATCGACTGTAGGGGAATTTACTGGATATATCACCTTTCAGAGAAAGGATGGATCTAGAGGCTACTTGGCCCGCTTACAGACTCTGTCTACCGAAATAAATTGTAATCACTGTAATAGATCCAATGATCAATTTCGCTCCGATACCATGTAGAAATTTGAATAATAGCTGAATTATTCAACGATATTATCCTGATTACACACTATTTAAGCTTCATGCATAATACATAACCTCTTCTACAATTGATCATCAATATGCGGAAATAGAAGCAGTTGTATGCGCACATTAAAACATAATCAAGCACACATATGACACGGTATGTAATGGGGAAAGCATACAGCTAAAAACCCCCAACTATCTGTATATTGTAATGATAGAGAACATATAACAATACATAGCACAAAGCTCTCACAGCTCTCAACACTATCTCACATGCTACACACAAACTAGCATGGAAGATGAACAAGTCACAGGTTCAAATCTCCTCCACAAGTCTGCCTGCCTCTACTGCGCAATCCAAGATGAATAATGATGAGATCCAAGTTTGAATCCCACTGGCTTGTACTGCGCAATCCTCATTGGAAATCTCAATCAATGTGTGTGCAAATCTCATGCACAACTATAGTCACAATTGATAGTAGACTCACCCTTTCACCCACCTCTAACACTGGTCTCCACTGAACTGTCCATGCATTGCAGTTAACTGATGTATTCTTTATTTGATTTATGAGTTAATAATTAGTGAATTAATTAATAATTAATTCACACCACTCATCACTAGTGTATTTATCAGTTAGACTAAATACAACTAGTTCAACTAAGTTAAGCCGAACACAACTCCACCAACTGTCTCATCAACTCCACCAAACTCTACCACATGAGTTCTAACTGAAGTCAACCATGCAATAGCTCAACTAACCCTTAGGAAAAGTGTATTTCCTTCTTTCAGCTGCATGTGCCACATCCAAGCATCAAACTGAAGTGCTCCAAGAGGATAAGATAATGTTTATAGTCTAAATATTATTAAGGGTTAATAATATTTGACTGTTCTATTTTTAGCCCGGCAGTCTAAAAATAGATTTCGCCCAATGTCTAAAAATAGAGGTCCATCTATTTTTACCAACTCGACCAATCATCCATAAATAGCATCCTAAAACTCATAGACCGTGATCCATATGTCTAAAAATAGACATAGTCTAAAAATAGACTTTGCGCCAAAAATAGCCTGCGGGCCCACTTAGTGAAGGCAAATTCTTTTCACTAAGCTCCATCATCTTGTTGCATTTTCAACAGAGCTCCCATTAAGGGCATACTCCAATCGCAACCCATTTAAATACATTCAATGCATACTCAAATTCTGCACCAAGAATTTTTTGCAGCAAATTCGAATTGTCCACCAGCACAAACTCAACAATTCTTCACAATTGCAGTCTTCAAGAATTGACACTTCTTTGATACCATGTATAAATTATATAAAATATGCACGCATATATCCAAATTCTCCTGATCTAAAAATATTTATCTTCTTGCTAAATACAGAATCCTTCCATTGTTAATCTTTTGCGGAAATTAAACATTCAATTGGAAACACATGAAGCAATAAAAACAATCGCACATAACACCGTTGTTTAACGGTAAAGCCTGAAGCTAAGAACCCCAAATATTATATATTATGTATCATGGAGATCATTTAACATATCATACAAATATCAGTACATCAATCTCTCACTATAATCAATCGTCACACACTAATCAGAAGAAGTCTGCAAATCCATGCACTGATTTCTTGCCACCTGCTCGCCTGCCTCCACTGCGCAATCCCTATAGAATTATAGCTCTGAATGAATTCGAATTACCCTTTCCTTGACTATGCAATCCTTATTGGAAACTCCAATGTCTGTGTGGTGCAATAAATGCATCGCTATAGTCACAACAGATAGTCCATCTTGCCCTTTCACCTATCTCTCCACGGGTCTCCACTGGAACTGATATGCAATGTAGTTAACTGTTGTATTTGTTTAGTTGATTAATGAGTTACTATTTTTGAATTAATTAACTAATTAATTCACTCCACTTTCACTAGTGTATCATTCAGTTAGAATAGATACAACTAGCTCAATTGAATTTAACTCCATTAACTGAGTTAAACTGAATAAAAACTCCATGAACTACTCTTCCAACTCTGTCATAACTTTGCCACTTCAGTTCTAACTGAGTCCTCCATGCACGAACCACCAGTAAACCCTAGGAATTGCATAATTCCTTCAGCCCACTGATTTTCCAAATCTGTGCATTGAAACTAAGTGCTCCAAGAGAATAAGTTGTTGTTTATTGTCGTATTATTATTAAGAGCTAATAATAATTGACACTTCTATTTTTTGTTCGACAATCTATAAATAGACTTAGAAAAATATTCTAAAAATATAATTTCATATGTTTTTCCAACTTGGTCAACCATCCACAAATAACATCCTGCAACTTATGAAATATGATCACCATGTCTAAAAATAGACATAGTCTAAAAATAGGCTTGCGCCAAAAATAGCTTGCGGACCCACTTAGTGAAGGCGACTCTTTTCACTAAGCTCATGATCTTGTTGAATCTCAACATGTAGCCTTCTTTCCTTGTATCTACAACTCATATTCATGGCATGAATATACAAAACTGAGACACTGTAACACTCATAAAATACATACATTGGACTAATACACAACATATAAAACATGATTACAAGGTTAAAAACGACTCAGCACTAGTTGACACCAATGGAAACACTACAACGGAAACATGCTCCTCCTTTGACATTTAATGTCAACCTGAATATGATATTCCCTCTTTAACCTAATCTTTCAAGCTAATCACAATACTCTCTCCCCCTTTGACATCAATGGCAAAGGGAAATATCAACACTAAAGACAAATTCCAACAATGAGGGGGCTAAGAGAAGTACTCCCACTGAACTATTGATCTCCACATATTCATACAGACATTGTTCATAAACATGTATTGTTTCATATACCTTATTTCCTCACACAAGAGGCTATATAAACCATCAATTGGATCAAATACTCCACTAACATCATGGAAAAATGATATGGAATGAAATGAATGGTAGTAATTATGATGAAAAGATCAAATCCATGCATTACCCAAGCTAAACATACTCCCCTTGAACATGTAATGGGTTTGTAGCTATCTTCTCCACACTGTTGTTCATGAACGTTAACTACTACAAGTACCTCTTTGAAGCAAGAAAGAGGCCACTCCTCATGCCAATGACTCTATAAAATGCATGGCCAAATCATACATAACAAAATTACAGGGATAATACATGATATAAAAGGCTTAAATAATATAAATACATGATCCTACAATAAATCCATAAGCCCATGCATGGTTGATATGTCCATGAATACACAACCAAAATGGCCCAACAATGATAGTAAATAGATATAAAAAATAAAGTAGATGATTAAATCATGCTACTCTACATCACAAACTTGGTTGCAAAAACACATTATAATTCTTACTCCAATGCATGTTTGATACCAAGATTCAGTCCGCCATAAGCCAAATTATAAAGGAAATGAGAATATATGGCTGAAATATTCACTTAGTAGTGCATACATGGATGATTTAAATTTTCTGCTGAAATTCATGCCATATACCTCTCTCTCTCTCTCACTAAGTCTTGACTGATAAGAGACTGAGATAATATCATCAACAAGTCCATGCATGGATGTCATAAGTGGTACTGAAATGCACAAAAGAGTGCACCCTTCAATGCATGCCTAAGACTCATGACACTTTCTTGAATGCATGTATAATACCATGATCACACAACAAACTACCCCTATGCGATGACATTAATAACAATATAGGGCTACATATCACACACAAGAGTGATTTACAAGGATGATATAAAATATATTACTATGCATGCAAATATTCTCTCCCATGCATGAAAAACACTAGGGAAACTCAACCAATGACAATAATGATCATAAATGATTACATGCAAGGTTGATCCACAACTTCGAACTCATGATAAAAAGAGATAAATATGCTATAAATAAAATGAGTGAAATCATGGATGAAATTTCTCTATAAACCATAAATCCTTAAATGGATGCATAACTCCCACTATGCTCATTGTACCTTCAATAAACATGTTGATTCTGTAGAGCTAAATGTGCAAGTAAGCTCATGATAAAACATGTTTCTACTTCTACAACGTGTACACATATCCATCATGTTTCCATATTGCTACTCATATGCAACAACTTATCATGATACCTCATGTTTCCATACTCCACCATGCACTCCCCTTAAGGCTATCAATGCCTCACATGGATTTTTTCAGCCTAAGTAGATATTTCATGAAAGAACATAATGTAGTATGGGTTGATATATCCTACTCAAAATATAAAGAGGTATATTTTTTCTTTGATCTCTTATTTTTCCTCACTCTTCCTTTCAGCACATCCACATGGACTGGTGTGTTGATTCCTTTGGTGATCACTCTCTTTGACCTTTTTTTTCATATATAGAAACCTTTGGAACTGAATACCACTTTGTTTCCTTCATCAACAATCTCACCCACAATCAAGATATTGTGTTTTAGACCTTCTGTTATCACCAGTAATAGTTCATTTTTGTTAGGAAGGTCATTTAGCATAGGTTTTATTGTCATAGTAAATTAATTCATGAAATTGATAAAATTTTGTGAATTGGTCATAATCCTAAGTTTGAAGAGTCCCACATGTCATGCCATCATGGTAAAATCCATAAAAATACATCAAAAATATCCATGCAATGGTTCAAAATTCAGTTTTAGCCACCTGCCTATTTTTTCCCGAGTCCACAACAAAATCAATGGAAAACAAGCTATTTTCGCTACGGAATCACCTGACAAGTCCGTAGCAAAATTGCCAAACTTATAATTGGAAATGATACGAACTCATGTTTTTATGCATTGGTAAAGGAAAGGGTGAGTGTAAAGTTTTAAGAGGTTAGAGGTCAGTCTGAGGTCACCTGATCAGTTATTTGGAGTCATGCAACATGCGTGATCATTATTTGTCATTCATCATTTCACTTAACCTCTCTTATTTGTCTTCATACTTCTCATATTCAAAAATTCCATTTTAAATTGATCCTTAAGAGCTGTTGTCTATCATCTTTCCCTGTTGCCTTTGAATATAGCTATTTATCATATTTAGAGAGGTCCAACTTTATCTGCAAGCACCTTGATGTTCAAAATTCTTCTTTGTAGGTGTCATACTATCAAGGAGGCCAGTGTTGTGTTAAGAGATATGGACATGCATAAAAATAATAACAAAGGGGGCTCAGTGGTCAAGTATGAGCCCATGTATTTAAAAATTCTCAATGAGGATCCTATTTTTCCAACAGCCTTCACCGGTACTGTTTGCATGATGTTTTTCTAGAAATTACAGGGTTTTCATGCCTAAGTCTCTAAGGACTTTGAAATGAATTTTTCTGGCACTGCATCAAAGGTGGGTGTGTTGAGTTTTGTGGTGTCTCATGAAAAAATTTTCCAAGCTACAAAGATTTCGAGGACATGCAAAGAGTGGTTTAAAGCCACTAAATTCAAATTGCAGAAATGTGATGAGTTCATGAAGCCTAAGCATATTGGAGTGTATATGACATGAGGGATACCAAGAAGCTGCCTTAAAGAAAATTACTCCAAACTCCTTATGGTAATTCTGAAATATTTCACATTTTAAGGGAGGTTTCATATGATTTATCAGTATCATTTCATACTTTTTCTACATTTCACTAGTAAGCATCATTTGGACCTTCCCTTCTTATTTAGAATCCTAGGTAAGATGTTAGATAAAGTACAAGCTATGCCTACGGGTAATGAAACTTCAATTTTTCATTATGGATTAATCAAGCTACTATTTTTTTAGGAATTGAAAAAGTTAAATAGAGATTGGGCCACATTCCTATTTCCTAGTGGATATGAAGTAGATGAACTAACTCCCAAGAAGACACCTAAATCAAAATAGAATCCTTCAAATAAAAATGATGAACCTATAATTGAAGAAGAGGGTGTACAAGAAGAGGAAACATAGCCCATTGTAGAGCCCATGGAGATTGAAATAGAACATGCACATGAAATAGAGGTAGCTCAGACCACACCTACAAGTAGCAAGCCAAAGCTCAACAAAAAGAGTCATGGAAGGATAACTAGGAGCCAAACACTGGGGAAAGGTAACCTTGAGGATAGTCTACAAGCTATAGATATAGAAGAAACTGCAATGGTAAAAGTTGTGGATGTCAAAGGAAGCAAGAAGAAAAATAAGGGCCTCACTACCAAAAAAATTGACTTCTCAAGTGAATATGCAGGTTTTGTGTTCAAACCAAGAAAGCCACTCACTATATTACAACTTTCCAAAGGTGTCAAGGCTGACAAAAGTGCTAAAGTGATAGAAAAAGGCAAACAAGCTATGGTAGAAGACATCATTGAATTATCTCCAACTAAGGAAGAAATCATTAAGCAGAGGAAAGGCAAAGAGAATGTCATTGAAAAATCTGAAGTGAAACTTTTAAAGGAGCAGTTGAGGGAATCCAAGGAGGATGTTATTGAAACAAAGTTGGAATTGGAGGAAGCTAACCTAGAAAGAAAAATGGCAGAGGAGTTCAAAGAAAAAGTCAATGAGAAAATTAATCATTATGATGAGTCTTTAACCAATGAAAATAAGTTGTTGAAGAGAACCCTTCCTCTACGCAGGGTGTTGAAACATACAAGGAAAAGGAATATTTGGTTGCAGGCAGAGAGAAATAAGCTTAAAAGTTAAGTGAAAGAGTTGGAAGGGTAGATGGAAATGATACAATCAAAGCTCAAGAAAAAAGGTTTAAAAATAATAGTCATAGATAAACCTGTGGAAACTGAAGCCTCTATTGCCAAGGGTGAAGCTTCTAATGTTTGAAAAGGGGATAAAATACATTTTTAATATTTTTTGCATACTTTCAGATCATTTATTATAGAGCCATGGACAAATTTTGAATAATAAATGCATAATTTGCAAGTCCATTTCAATTAGGAAATTTTGTAGTGTGTACTAGGCTTGAAGCTGAGAAAATGCTATGAGCTCGCTGTAGATTCCTTTTGGCTATATATCACAGGTTTTGTCATGAAGGAGGTAGGTAAAGGTTTGTGTTTAGTTATTTTGACTCATTAAACAATCCCAGATCAGCAAAGGGAGAAAATAGTTTGCAGAAATAGTCAAAGTCAAAGGTGCTATGAACTCTTGCTATGGACTTTCCTGAAAGTCCCCTGTTTCTGTAGCATAGAGGATTTTGAAGAATTTTCAAGTCTTGCTTGTCTTTTTGAGACAATTCAACATGTGGAAAGGTTAAATGTCATCAGGTGAATGTTTTGATGAAGACATACTCTTCGACAATGCCTTTCAAATTTCCAGCTCGTCATGGAAAACTTCATCAACAATTATGACAACACCTCCTAAAATTTTGGAGGACATGTCTCCTGACTTGGTGGGAGTATTTATGTTTTCAGTCATGGTCAGTGCCATCTCAGGCACATGACCTTTTCAATGTAAATATGCAGCCTTAAAATTTTTTTAATGTAATAAAGAGGTTGTACAGTCTTATTAGGTTTCTAAGTCCTAAAAATATCAGTTTTTTGTTTTATCTCCTTGTAATATGCATTTGGTTAGATTAGGTGTCAAAAAAAGTATTTGAAGGTCCAACCTTGTTGGAAGACTCAATTTAAATATGCCTAAAGTTATAAATAGGCATTTATTGAAGGAGAGAGGGTCGTTTGAAGTTTACTACAAACTACTATTGTAAAACGTTTCGTCAGTAATATATAATGGCAACTTGTTTCTCTTTACCTTAGATTCATTGATATTCTCATGAGTATTTTAATTTTTTATTCTGCAATTTTATCTTGAGTTCCCTAGTGTTTGATTACTTAGAATTCATGGCTTATATGCTCTAACTTCCTTCAAACACTTAGTCTATTGCGAATTTTATCTTTTAATCAAAATATATACATATGCCTCAGCTTCTATGAGAGGAGTTTCACATGTCATTGAGTTATTTACACCGACTCCATATGCCCAATGGTAGTGATTTGTCCACATGTTTCACCTACATAAAAAACACACTTAAAACCCAATTTCGTAGTTAGCCATATGTTGAACTTCATTTAGATAATATGATTCTATATCCTTGAGAGAGCCCTCTCAAGTTGAAAATGATAATTTTCAGCTAAAAGTAGGTTTGAAATAGTTACTCTAGGTTTACTGCTCAAGAAGCCCAACAATATTCAATTTAGTGATAACACTATCAGCAAGCCACACATAATATCAATTGATCTTATTTTCACCAAGGTTGGCCTTCCCTCTCCCCGAGACTCTCACTGGTCCATTACCTTCAAGAAAAACATTGCCACTCTCGATTCTCTATAGAAATAGAAATATCCTCTTATCTCCTGATATATGGTAGGAACATCAAATTTCAATGTACCACCTATCATCATCATCACGTGTGCAAAGAGAAATACCACACTTTCCTAGTTATTCCTCCTTTTTCTTCCACATGGTGCTTGGTTGCTTCTTCTCTTGAGCAGTCTCCTTTGTTTTCATTCCAAGTCTACTATAGATATGCTACTACTTTTGAATGGATGGCCTGAAGAATCTATAAAAATTGTAATATTTGGCCATTTTCTTGAAATTATGGCACACATAACACTCCACGTGACCAAGAATAAGGCCAAAGGATATGATCTTCTTTTTTTTCATGTCAGCTCTCTACCTTGGATTTTTTTTCCTTTACTCTTTTTCCTTTGTATCTCTTCTCTTGTAGCACAAATTGTTCGACTAAGGCTTCATTCTCTAATTTTTCTTTATGGCTTGCTACACCATTAGCAATAGGGGAATTTATTTCTTTAGGCTAAGTTTATTCCTTCTTCATGCCCTTTTTATTTCTTTTCTTTTTTCATATCTTCTCTAATTCTCCATTCATGTTTCTACTATCACCTCCAAATAATATCTATAATCTATCCTACATCTCTTTAGCATATTTTAGATCTCATATTTTCTCCAAGTATGCATTATGGAGATTCTCATAAATTATGCATCTCACTTGAGCATCCTGCTACATTACTTCAGGTGAGAGTGGATCCTTGCCACATCCTTCACATACCAATCTGCAAATGTTATATCCAAAATACAATAATTGAGATTTAACATTCTAATGCCATACCCTTAAATTTGTAGTAGTGAGGAAAAATACTCCTGGAGGATTCATCCTAAACAAGAAAAAGAATTGTAAATTTTTACCAACACTCCCTGGATCAACTCTCTAGAAATTAAGTTGCAACCAAGAGACACTCTTTCATACCAATTTTTGGAAATTTATATCACTACTTGGTGGGGGGGAGGGGGTGAATCAGTAGTGTATCAATTATATCAATTATTAAAAATTACAATGACTAAGTATGCATCATTTAACTACCACCATAATGTATGTTTTCATATCATAATATAAGAATATAAATCATACGAACCAAATGAAGAAGTAATAAGAAACATATTACCATCAACTCAAAACCACACAAATCTTCATCACATAGGGGACACCGGACGCTAGGTGGAAAACCCAACTAGGAAAAACCATTGTTATTGTTGTCTTCATTTTCTTCTTCTTATTATTAAAAATTATATTCTTTAGATAGTCACTAGCCACCACTAGTGTTAAAGCCTCTACTCACAAATAAATTTGAGCCACTACTCACTCGGACGTCACTGCTCCCATAACTATGCAAACCACCATCTGTTGAAGGTCACCTTCTTCATTGGTTTTCCATCCACCATTAGATGGAAGCCTCTACTCCCTAAGTAAGTTCTCCAAACTTTACTGGAAGGAAGCCACATCTCCCCTGGAAATCCACCAATTGCATACCACTTGCATCCAATCCTGTAATTACAACATTTAAGGCCCCAACCATATAATCCACATGGGCCTTATTTCATCTATTTTCAAACTACAACCCATCAATTTTACATACAACAAACATGAGCCTCATTTCGTCCATTTTCATACTGGCCTCACAATAAAAACAATATGCACTTATCGCAATCTCTCTTCAAAAACCAATATGATAATAAGAACAACCAAAAACATACATATAATCTCAATTCAACTCCTTTTGAAACATATCAAATATGATCACAAAATCCAGCCATGTGTCAACAATAGAAACCATGTAAAACATGATCACAATGCTATAGCCATATAAAAGTTCTGCAATAATGAAACATGATCTTCTCAGCTATGATCTCCTGCATACACAATGTTAGAAATACAACAGTGCCATAGAAAACATGCTAAAATATAATCTCTAAGGTAGAAGCAATACCCTCCATAAAATTCCTTCATAAACCTGCATTAAATAATTGTTGAAGCACGCACATGAAATTATGTAATAAAATTTATTTCCTCCAACAATTTTCTATAGTTATGTCTCTCCTCTCACCATTAGGTATCAAATATATTTAATGAATTATTCTCATAAAGGAACTAGCCTCTCCAACACAAATATTTCTCATATAAATAAAATATCTGAAATGATCAAACAATAATGGCTCAGAGATATGGAGATGAAAACACTCTTATTCATACTTCGGTATATTCACCTTGATTTTATACTCCATCAGGGAAAAATTTAGGGGCTGATATTTGCAGGTGGGCTAATTTTCCATGTTTTTTCCAAAAAAAGATTCGCCAATTTCCATTTTTTTGAAAATTGATTCACCGAAATTTATAGTATAAAATTATTTTACCCTAAAAATCACTGAAATTGTATATATACTAATATAAAATAAATAGAAACCTAAATATTTTTACAAAAATTTCATCGAAAATTTTACAATTTACATATTGAGGACAAGTAAGATTTGCCAAGGTTTCGAAACTTTAAGATAAACTTCCATCCTTAAAATTTTCCCTGTCCTCCATCATTTGAATTTAATGAGGGAATTATTTTCATCTTTAACCATATTTTAGATGAATTCAAACTCCAATCAACTCAAACCATCCAATACCATGTTGAAATACCATGGAGAATGCCCTTGGAATTGAATAGAAAGCAGACACAGGTCGGGAAATACCACCTACATGGAGTAACTCTCCTCTAGCATTTGGAAAGTGTGCTATAACACACCCTACATGGGATACTACCTGCATTACAATTCTCATTGTATGCATGTTCAACTATGTTACCAATATTTCACCTGACGTTGTAGCCTTCTTCCACTTGATCTAAAGCTTAGCTTTAGGACATAAACATGCAATATTAAGAAACTCTAACACTCATAGAATACCATAAATGTGACTAAGAAAAGACATAGAAAACATGATTACAAGGTTGAACACTGCTAAGCAATAGTTGACATCAATGGCAACAATACAATTCCAACATAGGGATTAAAGGACCATATAAATCATGTTCAACAAGTGTCTAATTTCAATGTGATCACTCCTTCAAGTTATCTATAAAAGCAATGCCATCCATGGAACAAAGTAGGAAAGTTTATTGTAATGAAGTGCTACAAGAATACATACTTGTAAGCTTCCATGCGATAATCCAAAGACATTGTGTGCCTTAACAGTGAGTTATGATGAGAGGGAGAACACTAACCAAAGACTGTGAATCAACAACAATTGTAACACCATGGTATAATACAAACAATTTATTATTCTCCCCAAGAAATAATTTCACTTTATTCTTTAATGCAATTGATTTTTGTTTTTCATGGTAATGTTAAAGGGTGCTATATGAATATGGATTTGGTGAATTTTTGTTTATGTGCAGGGAATTAATGCAAGGAGATCAGAGCAAGGATGTCTATCAAACTCTTTAGCTGGCTACAGTATAAATTTTCATCTTGATAGTAGGTTCACCATAATTCTCCTCCTCGCTCATTATTTATTTGCATGTGTAAGAGTGATATTAGTAGGGCAGGTCTATGGATGTAGAGTATCTTACTATTGCAGGAGAAATATTCGTTAACACACCTATAATATATTGACTTTATTTTTCACAATTTTAAGATCTCATTTATATATAAACATAATAAGATATTGGTCAACAAAGTGAATATCCCTCAAATAAATTATGTAAAAACATATCTCTTTTAAATATAAATGCTATTATGTTTTTCTCAAAATACCTACAAATTTAATAAATAGCTTAAATTTTTGAAATATTTATGTACTAACTCTAGGATGTTAGAAAATGATACTCAACAAATATAGTCATAATTAATCCAAGAAAAATTAAATAATATTTATTTGGCATAACAAAATTGAATAACAATTCCATTTTTCTATGTACTTTAGAATTGATTTTTATCCTAAGCTAAATTGAAATGATAAGGTTAAAAGTAAAATAAATGGATGTTAGAATATATTAATGGTATTGGGAATAATTAAAAGAAGGGCCATTTCCCTTTAATACACCTTTTATTTGAGTGATTCTATAAGGTTGTAAGGCTTGCCGTTGTAGCATTTTTTGATAAATCTACACAACTTAGGGGATATACATATTATCCCATCCCTGGGCCTTTTTCTAACATATGCTTCTTGTACATTGATTTGGAAAGGATGCATCTTCACAATAAGATAATATAATTGTTCAATATCCTTTTACTAAAAACTACAAGTGTTTGTTCATGCGTTAAGGAACCATATTCATAAACATTTTTAAAATTAAAGGAATGAGAAAAAGATGGGAACATGTCATTAGATATACTTGAATATTGAAGTGGGAAATAATAATTCGTGACTTTCACTAACCTTGCAAGTCACTATTAGCTATTCCTTGTTATAGAAGTTGGTTTTTCTCTCATTAAAAATAAATTTATGGTAATGAAATTAATTTACAAATATGAGTTTGTTAACTTCAAAAATAAATTAAATTTGGAATAATATACATTTATAAGTTCAAATTAATTAACATGAAGGTTGAAATGTTTCTTATATTATATATTTGAGGCTTCAGTGATGTATTTTGTTTGTAGAATCATTTTTCGGATCTATCGCATATTATATTCGATGGATCCATAAAAATTTTCTTATATTTTTCAAATTATTAATAAAAATAACATAAAACCTAAAATGAATTTGTTAGAAATACAATTTCTTATCAGGTTCACCAAGAGATTAATGTTTATGTGAAAAAATATTAAATATTGAAAATATAAGAGAATTTTCTAATGAAAAAAAAAACATTGCAAAGTATGTAAAACTTGTTCACATGAAAATGACAAAAAAAAACTAAACATATATATATGTCGACGAATTTTCATTAATAAAAAAGTATATACAAGGATATCAGAATGCATGTGGCCTCACCCCGACCAGGTTTGTTGATCAATGCTATAACCATATTGCTTACAAAAACAAAATCCCAACTAGGAGACCCAAAACCTTATAGGCACCAATTACCATAATTATTCATCTAAAGTATTAAAGGCATGATTATCTAGCCCCATGCCTGGAGGAGGATGAGGGTGGTAGAGACAATGGACATGTTGCTCAAAATAAACAAACAAGGATTTCAACTTCTTGATTTTGTCAGTCAGAATATTTTTCCCTTGCCAAACAACCACAATTCGTTCATGAACGTGGTACTAGAAGTAATTTAGTTTCTCCAAATTTGCCATAACAACCTCGTGTTATTATTTCCAGACTCTTTCATGAGATTCCAGAGTAGCTAAGATGGATTGGAGCATCTCCAGTTGTGTCAGACATCTCCTAATGCGACCAGTAGCTACACACCCCTAAGAGGCCACACGTCGCATCCCGCCACCTTGCCCTTGAGCACTCGAGCCTCAACCTCAACCCAATATTCCACCCTTGTATCCACCCCCATGAACACCCTGAGACAGTTCCCTACAACCTCTGCCACCCACATGACTAGCTAGTTTACTTTTCCCGTCACCAACACCACCAGCCCCACTGGCTTTACCGCATTGATAGGATACAAGACAACCCCTACCAACATAAAAAAACTCTTGTTATGCTACGTCTAGCACCAGATGAGATAGGAAAGCCTTCATGGAGGCTGGCGAAATCTAGATTTTCCCTCACAAGAGCATGTGAGGAGCAGGAGAGGGGCTTCATCTTGGGAGCCCCACTTAGAACTAGAGACCCACACGAAGCCCCGATCATATTACACAACAATATAGGAAGCACTAGCGTGACATCCCATTACACAAGAAACACTACTAGCTAGCTAACAACCACCGTAGGCCCAACACTCCATGCCCTTGCCAGGAGAGGTGGAGCGACGCCACCGCTCCAGTCTCCTCCGCCCCAATTCAATATGTAATGACTACAGACCTTGGAAAAAAATAGCTGACAACCTCTCACCAAGAGAACCCAATGGAGAACTAACCAAATACCCATAGGGAAAACATAAATCTCTAACTCCAAGAAGCCCAAGTGGCGCTAGAGCCACTAGACTTCCTCAAATCTATTTCTATGACCTACAACACCCAGACATGAGAACCAAGCAAGGTCAAATATAGAGAACTAAATTATGACCCACAAAAAAAACTCATGCTAAGAGAATTTACCACCCATAGGACATCGAGTACCGTTGGTTACAGCGCCGTCCACTACACACATAGGGCTACCCCAACACCACCTAGAATGCAAAAATATGGAACTAACAAGGACCAAGAGATAAAATACCAAAACCAACCAATTCTCCACTCAACCAATGTAATATTCCAAATAGGAAAAGACAGTAATACAAAAGACAATAAACTGGAAACTACAACAATATGGAAATAAACTGAAAAAATGATAAAAATAAATAGAACAACTGAGCCATTTTATTAATATGGAGGTGAAAAAAATACATCAATGCTTCAAAATATATAGCACTCAAGCCGAAAAAAGCAGGCTGGAATGGACTCAAACTCTCCCACCAAAAACACTTCTCTTTGTTGCGCTTTTTGAGCTCTCCCTCTGTGTTTCCCTATTGGAAATAATATTGCTTGGTGAATATGATTACGTAGATGAGGATGCTCTGATGCTCAGAAAAATCTAGGATTTAGAATCCATACTCTATGGAAAAAATCCAAAATAACCCAGAAAGGATTTGCAGATTGGCTGACCTCGGAAAATCACCCTCCTAATGCTTACAATGAATAATTTTTGGGTATGCCGAACTATGGGCTGAACTAAAAGATAGAATAGCTCCAAGTACTCCCAAGCCTAGTTATTGAAGGGCTAATCCCTTTAATGGATTCCAGGCAGAAATGTTATGGAATTTCACCCTCTTTTGATGAAATCTACTACTGGACTGCGTAATTCATTGAGTGGTTGCGCAACACAAGAGGGTATACAACTAGCCTGAATGCCGGATGATGAGATTAGCTCACATGGACAACAAGAATCCTCTCCTGAGTAGGCATTCAAAGTCCCCCAAGGATGAGGTTGGGACCTCTGCTAGGATACACCCTCATTCTAAACAACACCGCGGACTCGACTAAACAACCCAAGCATGCTCAAGTCGTGAATGATAAGAAAATAATAATAATCTAGAATGATTTATATGGCTGCCATCCCCTTCCTTATATGCTTGTGAGCCCTCACCCTCTTGGCCCCACACAATAATGATGCTACACACATGGCCACTAACCTCCATTATGACTACGTTGTCCTCCATTGTCTCCACTACCTCCATGATTGTGTTGTTGATTTGGTCAAATTGACCCCATCCACATGCACTGACCCACGTTCACACCAAGAAGTGGTTTATTCATCTCGACCCTATCTAGATGAATTTATCCACATTCACATTAAGAAGAGGTTTTATTCCTACTACAGGGATGTTTGGGTCCCTCTACCCCATTATTCATCTATTAATTAATGAAGACAAAATTTAATATTCTAATTAGCTAAAAGCTAAATTAGGAATGTTATAGTCCTCCCTGCCAAAACATTGCTTGTCCTCAAGAAAATGCAAAGATGTGGGCCACCCTCTTGGTCCTATGCAACTGAGACCCAATGCCTGAATCCCATACAAATGCCTCAGTGCAGCTACGACCCTGTGTCAGGCTACCTGTAATAGACCCCTCAATGTGGGGATCCCAAATTCATCTCTCACCACACCTATCATCAATCAATCCTCCCAGATACCAACGCCACCATGGCCAATCATTTCCCAAGTCCCCTAGCTTGGACTAAACACTACAGCTGGCTATAGCTACTGCCTCATGAGGTGAAGACCGCCAACATGCATCAATCCTCCAGTGCTCTTATTGTGATGTATCTCTGATTGTATAAGCTTCCCCACGAACTGTGTACAACTCACACCTCTCTATAATCCAACCCCTGACACATCTGAATGTTGATCCTGCTCTCCAGAAGTCGGGATGGACTGCTGAAGAGTTTTCGACATGTGACCCACTACCAACTATAAAATGTAGAACATTTCATGTCTATGGGTCCCTGCTCCACTATGATCCTGACTAACAAGATCGTATCACCGATAGGATACCAACTGAAGATCTCCTGCCAGTCTATCCTGGTCGAGGAATCCAATGTGGTGATATCTGCATATGGAACATGTCTGGAGTGTGGTCGCAAAATCATACTCATGTCATGCTGCTCTGTCCCACCTATCAACGAGAGCTCCTTATAAAGGAAGGCCCCTCTCTCTATAATAGGCCCAAGTGGGCAAGGTGTTTTGTAAGCCCAATCGATGTACTCCTGGAGAGTGCTTCTACCTAAAAGCACTACAATTCTGTTAACTGTATGTGCATCTATGGGCACCTCATCAATGGGTCAGCGCAAATATGGATGCACCACCATCTCCAAGAGCTCCTCCTCAATGGCCGACCCCAAGGTTAGCTACATATCTAGCACTGACTCACTCTGATCCCCCAACTGGCTCTCCCCCAAAAGGACTATCATGCATTATTTCCATAGCCTCCTCCTTAGCTGCCCCATGCTCCACCATATGCTACATAGGTTGAATCATCACAAGTGACTCATCACCTTGAATATCTCTCATCGAGTCCCCTAAATTCTCACCCTGCACGGTGGAAGACAAATCTGGCCTACTATCGTCAACTCCACATGATGGCACATGCTCCCCAGAAGTATCCTCATATGACCGCATGGAATGTTGTGAAGAAGAGTCCTCGTCCTAGAATATATAAGGAATTTACTCCTGCTCTACCTCTGCCACAACATCTGCATCACTTAAGCATGAGTGATCATGCCTCCAAGGTTCTTTGCAAATGAAGCAAATTCCCTTCCTCCTCAACTTGTTCTTATTTCCGGAATGCTCAACAGTAATCCTCCGGATGACACTCCCTCTGCCTTGGATATGCCGATAACACCCTCGTAGCCCTTTCTCTGCTAAACGTGGTGCCTCTAAATACTTAACAATATCCTCATCAATTCTAGGTGAAATGCATCCCAGGGTACACCTAATTCCCCTATGCATAAGTCCCCTTGGAGGAAACACTCCAAGTCACGCTACATCGTAACATGGATCACTTCATACCACCAAGTGTCTCTACACTCTTCAATATGCCATTGTATACTCCAACCTACTCCTATACACCACTAGATACTGCCGGCTATGGCTATACCATCCCGTACTGTATAGTATCCTGCATGGGAAAAAATATCCACCACTCTGCTAGTAAACCCCCCCCACGACGTGGGATACATCTCCCCATCTGCTCTAAAGGATCGGAGTGGCCCAACTCTTCACATGACAATGAAATCACTGCTCTTATCCTCCATATCTCAAGTGTACCTTATACCCATGAGAGAGCATCATCTCTACGTATTGCCATGTCTGGTGGCCTGGCAATGCCGCCTCCTCCGACCAGCTCTTGCCAAAGTAGGCTAATCACCTTGTGACTCCATGCATGGTCATTATGATGAGATAGATCCTGAAAAGGTTGTACCCTCCTGTCGAACCATCCTATCACTAGGGATGTCCGGGGTTTTGATAGAGATCTGAAAATGTGTGTACGCCCAAACATCAAACCCATTACACAATGACTACCATCACCTACTGACTCTATCATGTGATGGGAAATCCAACCTAGATCCAAACCATAATTTGGCCCTCATACCCCTCTGGTAATCCATGGAGTCTGATGCAATGTGCCCATGGATGTATCCAGCTACCTAGCCTACTCCATGGGGTACCATCTCAGTACCTCTCACCATCCAACCTCGAGAAAATAATCAAATGCAAGAATCCCTGCACATAAAATAGTACCTCCATCATGCGAATGTTTCACCCTATCAATGTATGTTTGAAGGGGGGTGATTTAACACTCCAATGTGCCCTCTAACTACACCATTAGGGAATCCAACCGTTCCCTAATCTGGACGAACTTTTCCACTGACTCAGCACAGACCACTCTCATGCCCTCCACCTCCTCATTCTGCCATAGGATAGCCTCTCTTACTGATGGGGCCTTTATCTTCAAAGCCATAAGGTCAACTTGAAACTGATGGCATTGTTGTTTGCACCATCATCCAATACCTCTGTATCTCCTAGCGCCTACTCAAGGGCTAGCCCAAAGGATGGTTGCACACCCTCCTCCATAGATAATCCAATATGTAGGTCATGCTCACTAGCCAACTCCATGTGATTTTCATCTAGAAATTCTTCCATAAACCTAGAGGCCTCTATACCTATCGGCTCCTCAACAATGGTGGAGTTGTCTCCCGACAACTCATCGACTTGTGATGCACTGCTATCATCATATAACTCAATCACAAACCCTGACACCCCATTAATGGATACCTCAATAATGGGTGGTGTCTCATCAATGAGTGTATGCTCAGTTGTCTCCTCCCAAGTCTTTGTCGTACTCTTTGATGACCCATCAAAAGTAGGTAGAAAACGTCTACGTATGGTACATTATAGGTTATGTCCCTGCATGTACCCTCTTCCTTTTTTATAGCTTCAAGGTCTTCAGTTATCCTTAATCTGAAAATTTTCTTTGAAAGTTAGATGTTCTTTGAATCTTTGAGACTGAGATTCATATTCTAGAAAATAATCACTGAGAGCCTCCTGCTCTTGTGGTCCTCCAACCCCATTTCCTACTGTTAGGAAGTAAGGAAAATTGGAGCAGTATGAATCTTGCTTCACTGCCAATTTCTCACACCAATGATGTGAAGTACCAGAACTTTCTCCATTTTGAAACCTTCTTGGGGTTTCCCTTTGTCTCTTGAATCTCATCTCCTTGATATCTCTGGCGAGATCTTGCCTAGTTCTGAGGAGGAGATTTCCAAACTGCTTCCAATAACCTTCTTCACCCATTGGAGACTTCCTTTATCCTCCTCCACTAGAACACCATTTTCTTTGCTGGGTGTGAACTCTGAAACAAGTTGAAGCTAGTATTGCAATTGGAAGAATTTGGAAAATGACCACCAGTGACAACAAATTTGAGAGAATATTGTTCATAGAACCTTCTGTTTCTCTCAATATAGACTGAATTTGGAAAATTTGTTCATACGATAGTATAATTTGTCTGTTCTACATAAAACCCATATTTCATATTTGCGATATTAGTCTTCATTTGCCTTAAACATCCAATGCAAAATCGTCACTTCTTATCCCACCAAATTTCTGCATTTTCCATTACTTTATCTCTCATAGAACCTTTTGTTTCTCTTAATATAAATATAATTTGGAAATAATTCTCATAGAGATAGAATTAGTTCATTTTGCACAAAACCCATATCTTGGGTTTTCGAGATTAGTCTTCATTTTCCCAAAACATCTAACTCAAAACCGTCACTTTTTATTCCAGTGAATTTTTGTGTTCTTTGTTTTTGTATTTCCTTGTCCAGCTCATAATGTGTTCTATTTCTTCAGGTGTCATGGACTGGTTGTTCTACATGCTGAGCCAATTATATGAGCTCTAATACCACTATAATATTCCAAATAGGAAAAGAAAGTAATACAAAACACAATAAACTGGAAACTACAACAATATGGAAATAAATTGAAAACACCATAAAAAGAGACAGAATAGTTGAGCCATTTTATTAATATGGAGGTGAAAAAAATACAACAGTGCTTCAAAATGGATAGCAATCAAGCCGAAAAAAGAAGGCTGGAATGGCCTCAAACTCTCCCACCAAAAACACTGCTCTTTGTTGTGTTGTTGGAGCTCTCCCTCTACATTGCCTTGCTGTTAATGGTACTGCTGGGTGAATAGGATTGTGTAGATGAGGATGCTCTGATGCTTAGAAAAGTACAGGGTTTAGAATCTAGAATCTATGGAAAAAATCTAGAATAACCCAGAAAGTATCTCTGGATTGGCTGACCTTGGAAAATAAACCTCCTAGGTTTATAATGAATAACTGTTGGGTATGTCGAACTATGGGCTGAACTGAAAGATAGAATAGCTGCAAGTACTCCCAAGCCTAGCTATTTAAGGGCCCGTCCCTTCAATGGATTCCAAGTAGAAATGCTATGTAATTTCACCTCTTTTGATGAACTCTGCTACTAGATTGCATAAGTCACTGAGTGACTGCACAACACTAGAGGGTCTGCAACTGGCCTACATGCCAAATGATGAGATCAGCTCACATGGACAACAATAATCCTCTCCTAACTAGGCACTCGAAGTCCCCCAAGGATGAGGTTGGGATCTCTACTCAGAGACACCCTCGTGCTAAACAACACTGTAGACTCGACTAAACAACCCAAGCGTGCTCAAGTCATGAACGAAAAGAAAATAATAATAATAATACAGAATTCTTTCTATGGCTTCCATCCCCTTCCTTATATGCTTGTGAGCCCTCACCCTCTTGGTGCCACACAATAATGATGCTACACACATGGCCACTAACCTCCATTATCACTGTGTTGTCCTCCATTGTCTCCACTATCTCCATGACTGCGTTGTTGATTTGGTGAAATTGACCCTATCCACATGCAATGACCCACATTCAAACCAAGAAGTGGTTTATTTCTTTCCACCTTATCTAGATGCATTGATCCACATTCACATTAAGAAGTGGTTTTATTCCTACTAAAGGGATTTATACCCTCTTATTCATCTATTAATGAATGAAGGAAAAATTTAATATTCTAATTAGCTAAAAGCTAAATTAGGAATATTAAAATAAACCAGCTAAACAAACTAAGGAAAGAAAAAATTCACCCAAAGAGGAAAGAATGTAATTGTTACCTTCAGAACTCGCAAATGAAGGAGCATCGAATTTCGGCACACCACCATACCTGCACGACCTAGTAAGTCAGAGCCATAGACCAATTAGAAAACATTTGAAAGCCAAACAACAATAAAAATGTGGCATAAACCACACTAAATAACCACCAAAATATAGACGTCATGGATCCCCATGATCCTTCTTGTGCAGGCAAGGAATTAAAGTTCACATGAGTTGAAGCAGGAGCATTAATCGTCGCATTATGGGAAGGAAATATGCCTTCCCTCCACCACCTTTGCCTTATGCCAAGAGTCATTCGTCGACCGCCAGAGAGTGACAACTATTCACTACCCCCATCGAGGAATCCACCTCTTTGTGAAAATTTGAAATATCTCTACCAGAAGAGGGGAATTGGAGGGGAATGAACAGATGAGGAGGATCCCCTCGTCATTGTGGTCACTCCCCTAGTAAGCTATCATGTCTGTTGTTTGATTCCCTTGTCTTCGGACATGTTTAGTGATTACACACTCTAAGGAAGGTAAGCCAACATGGATTCTTTCATAGATGAATTCCATTCTCTAGCTCTTAACCACCTTGTCCAAAGGGGTTCCATTGATTAACTTTTGAAGGATAGAAATTACCAGCTAGGAATCCCCAAAGACCTGGAAATTGGTTAGAACAATATTTTTTGCTATTTGAAGGCCCTTATCCAAAGTGAGAAACTTAGCAAAATTATTTGTAGTAAAAGCACATGATGCTACAAATAATTTAATTTCCTTTCCCTCATCAACCCAGATTAGACTGCCCAATCTTGTCGTGTCGGGATTTCACTTTGAGGCACCATCAATGTTTAGCTTAAAAAATCTTGTAGGGGGACAAATAAACTTGTCTACCAATGATATTATCACCAATAGTGCCCTAGGAAGATCTGAAGAAGAGATTGCTAGACAAAGCTCCAGGGTCTAAATAATTGAGGACTCCCCACCTATGAATTTCCAATCTTTGTCCTCCCAAATTTCGATCAAGATCAATTATTTGATACTTCGTTTAATTATATCCCAAAATTTCCTAGTCCTTATAATATATGAGTGGAAGACTAAATTATTCCTTTCTTTTGAGAGGTTCCATAGATTAAAACGAAGAGAAAGGTGTTTGGCTCTATTGACAATTGTATTTTTAAACAGGTTCCAATGCCATATATCCATTATTTATTTCAGGCTATTCATCGATCGATCTTGAGCGCCAAAAATATTTTCTAGGTGAGTCCAAATCTCTTTTTCCATTGGAAATTTTTTTAGGATATGGTTCATCATATCTTCCTCATTTAAGAAAAGAGGACACCGTGATGGGCCTTCAAAACCTTTACGCTGAATCCTATCCCAAGTAAGGAGCTTTCCCTGACCAATTAACCATAAGAAGAAGGCTAATTTGGGCCAGGGAAGAGAGCACCATATTCGACACTAGAAAGGTTCTTGCTCCAGATCACTTGAGTTTTAAAGAATGACGTAGGATTCCTTTTACCAAAAACACTCTGATGGACTGGTTCCCCAACCGAAGCCTATCTGAAGCATCACTATTCAATATAAGGCGTTGCTAAATAAAAGTAGATAGGTCATCCCATGGCAGGGTTGGGTCATAATCCAACTAATGATATTTCTTCTCCCACTCTCTCCATTTAGATGGTGGATTTGAGGCTACCGAAAGGTATTTTACATGCACCGCCCCAATTTGGGAGGTGATGTTCTTAATGTCTATGAGAATTTCCTATTGGGATAACTTGGGATATTGAATCCATGCTTCCTCCAAGAAATTGGACTTGCGACCATTTCGAATCTCGTAGAATCCATGCTTCTGAATTAAGTATTTATTTTCTTAGCCAAATTCCAAATAGAAGAGCCAACATGCAGAGTCTAAGGGTTTGACAATGGATCTCGAGTGTAGTTCTGACCATATTTGTGATACCACAACATTTTTCACCATATCCACCAAATTTTTTCACCTAAAGGCCCTAGATAAGGTCACCATTTCTTTCAACCCAAGAACCCCATGATTTTTAGGCTTTAAAATCTTATCCCAATAAACTAGGAACCATTTTCTACCAATCTAAACACCCGAACAAATAAATTTGTGGAGCTTAGCAACCAAGTATTTGTAGACACTTTTAGTGGAAGGGAGTGCCAAGAGCCAGTAAACGGGAAGATCTTGAAAAAATGACTTCAAGAGAGTAAGTCTACCAGAATAGTTTAGGATTCTGAAAGTCCAACTTGAGAGTTTACTATCTATGCATTCTAGAAGATATCTCTAACAAGAATTCCTTAATGAATTTTGGACTAATGGGATACTTAGATAAGTACTAGGCAATGAGTCAATCCAGAAACCAAGAGGCCTTTCCAGATGTCTTTGCATGCCCAGGTGGGTATTGAAAAAAAAAATATCATATATTTCCCCATTGACTATTTTTCTTGAAAATTGCTAGAAAAATTCAAGGATGGATATTATTTTTCATACTTCTCGGAGTGTAGGCTTACCAAAAAGCATATTTTCATCAAAAATTTGTTGGTGCAATATAGGAGGGGCCTCTAGGGTGATTCCCAAACCTTGAATGAGACCAAACTCATAAGTCTACTTGATTAATATCCCCAAAAAATTTACTATAACAATATATAAGAAAGGAGAAAAGGGATATCCTTGTATTAGCCCCCTTGATCCTCTAAAAGGACGAGAGGGAGACTAATTTACAATAATATAGTAGAAGGGGGTTTCTATCATAGATTTTACCTATGCAATCCAAGAAGGAGAAAACACAAAAGATACAAGCACTGAAAGAGTATAATTCCAGATCACACGATCATATGCTTTAGAAATATCTACTTTGATGAGAATACCTAGGGATTTGGAGGAGTGTAGAGAGTGAACCATTTCTTCAGCCATGATGATTACATCCATGATATTCCTGCCTTCAATTAAAGGTTTCAGCTGAAGAACCATGATGCCTCAAATTACTTCATTAAAGGTTTCAGGAGAAGAACCATGATGTCTCAAATTATCTTGTAAATGGCATCACATAATTCTATAGGTCTATAACTATTCGAGTCCACCTCCACACCTTTCTTTGGAATAATATTCAAGAAGGTGGCATTTATACCCAACCAGATTCTATAAGATCGATGAGATTCTTCCACCAGTTCATGTATTTCATTACCCATAAAGGGCCTACAGGATTTGAACAAGTATGAGGTAAAACCATTAGGTCTAGGGGTCTTATTGGAGGGAATATATTGAACTACTTATTCTAATTCATAGTAAGATATCTCCCACATTAGAGCCTCATTTTTCTCTTTTGAGACCAACAGAGGGATACATTATCTGAATCGATGAATCGCTTCCCTCTTATCCACCTAAGGGTCTGTGAGAAAGGTTTCGAAGTGGGTGATCAACACATTTGTGATTTCCTCATGATGCACGAGCCTTTGACCATCCTGCCCATTTAGAGAAAATATTTTGTTCACCTACCTATGTTTTATCATTGCTCAATGGAAGAACTTAGTGTTGCACTCCCTTTATTTAAGCCATTGAACTCTTGACTTATGTTTCGATAAAATACCCTCTTGCTTCCTTCTTTTCTCCAGGGAAATTAACACACGTCCCTCCTTAATCTAAAACCCATCCTTCCTTCCCTCGATAATAATATTTTGTTGAATTAATTTCATTTCATACTCAACAGCTCATTTATCCTTATGAATATTTCCAAACTTAGATATTTTCCATTATTTGATCCGTTTTTTAAGCTCCTTCAACTTGATCTAGAAATTTATATGAGATTACACCCAGTTACCATGATCTCCTTCCACCATCCCTCTAACTTCTGTATAATGTCTAGGTTCTCTAACAAGAATGCCTCAAAATGGAAAGGTTTATTTCTTGGGGGAATTCATAGGTCAATCTCTAGCTAAATGGGCTAGTGATTAGAACCGAGATGGGGAAGAATAGACTCTTGAAGATGTAAATTATGCTGAAGAATATTATCATATATTAGGAATCAAAATAACCTGGAGTCGATTTGATGTTTACCTCTTCTCTGATTGTTCCATGTTAAAATACCATTGCTAAACTCAATATCCTCTATATTGATTTCTTGAATAGTTTCCTAAAAATCTCAAGAAACAGGATCCAGAATACGCATACCACCCTTATTTTCACCTAGATCCTTGGTCATATTGAAATCCCCATCCAAGATCCAATTTTCCTCAGTGAGAAGGTCTTTCAACTTTATAAGATGATGCAAAAAACAAGCCTTCTCTCTTGGGATTGCTAACACACAGCCCCCCATGAGCCAAACCTTTGCCACTAAACCTATGCATTAAACCTGACCAGTAATACTATTGGGAAAGGCTATCCAAGATTTAAAAGAGATAGATCTGGTATCCGAGATAAACCCTAGCCTTCCAGCCATGCCCTTGGAATCCAATGCGTTACTTTCCACCACTAGCCAACAACGATGCACAATTTCACTTAAATTCTCTTGCGATACTTTAGTTTCTTGAAGGACTATGATATATGAATTTTCTTGATGAATCTGTTCTCTGAGGTACCTCAACTTACCTTTCATGTTGAGGCCCCTTATATTGCATGAGGTCACTTTCATTGAGAGGGGGAACGAGACCTTCAATAATATTCTGTGAGAAAATTAGCTTGTCCCGAGTTAACCAAAATAACTACAGCTTCATTGATTACATCTATTGTGGGTTTTATACATTTCCTCCTCTTTTCTAAACTCAGACTAGACTATGTGCACTGGGATAGGTATTCCTCCTCTGAGACTACCAGGGCTGAATGAGGGGAGGGCTCCAAAGGTTCCTGAAAATTTTCCCATTCATTTTAGATCTGATAAAATTGATCCAATTTGTCTTGAGGTATATCCATTGAGCTATCCTTGGCCCATTTTCTTAGGAAGGCCACCATTATCTATTCATCAGAATTAAGTTGTTCCATTCTTACATTGGTCCCTAATTCTTGCTCAACTTGAGTTAGAAACATTTGGATTTCCTTACCATTTGATTGTGCCTCTAGGGATTTCCTCTTACTTGATTTTTTCTTCTTAGGTTTTTCTGGGGATTCTTCAATTTCCATCATCTGTTGTGGATGGGTCTCTAGTGTTGGTGGTTTTGGATCTTCTCTTTCTGTAGACTCTTCGAACACAGCGAAGCATTTTTCCAGTTACCCTTTTTGGGTAGATGGAGGTGTGGGAAGGGGAAGGAGATTGGGAGGGCATATATTGTTCGATGAGCACCGTCTAGAGAGTTACTGAAATCTATCCAACATAGCATTAGATGGAGGAGGAAGATTCTTCTTAGGCCTCTAGGGACAGTTCTAGGATAGGTGTCCATACTCATGGCATATGTGGCATTTGAATGGAACGTGTTCATAATCTAGAGGATGAGACAAAACTTCATCTTGGTATTCAATTTTTACTGATTCTGGTAGAAGTTGGGAATTATTCATATATACACAAATTTGTGCATAACATGGAAATCTTTTACACTTGGTGATTTTTGAAATTTGCACAATGTTTCCAATAAAGTTGTTGATTGATTCTAGGATTTCCGCTTCATAGAAATATTTTATTAAGGAATACAACCTAACCCAGATGCATGCCGCAAGAAATCTCTCCTTCTTCGCATTACATGATTGTTTCGAGTGCCTTATGAAAAGTCCTACACTATCAATAAAGTAAGGGAAATTGTCTAGTGTTCTTCTCCTATCCTCCTGGTCCTCAAAGATCATTGTGAAAAATAAATCGCTCTTAAAAGGAGCTCGATCTGGGCTTTTGGTTTCCATTTTAGCTAGATCCATCTCAGAATATCTATCTCCTTGGGCCAAATACCCATAAATTTGTAGATTATTATGTGATCTTGCATAAAATATTGGGATTGGGCCAAGCAGTTACTGGTGATTCTAACTCGATGATTTTTAGTTTCCTTTAGTAGGCAACGAATCTTCATCTTGTACTTCTAGTGAGCCCCACCACTGGAGAGGAAGCTAATTTTCCTTTTTGTGTCCATGTCAACATAGAAGGATCCGATGAAGATCGATGGTTGCCCGTAAGAATAGAATCAGAGGAGGGGAGGGGGGGGGAGGGGGGAGGGTCACCCCCTCCTCCAGGCATAACTGACATGGGCACAATCAACCCGATGCCAACTTATCGAAAAAAATTAGGTTCTGTATGCCAAAAAAATTTCTTTGTGATGCAATTTTTAGAATTATGAGTAAACTCTAGCACCTCAAAACCCTAGCAGAGATCTTTGTGGAGGAAAATTTTTATTTATAAACTCCACTTTCATTTACAATTATTTTAATATTCTTTTATATAATTTAATTTAATTTAAAAGAAATTATAATATAAATAATTACATTATAATTAACCATAATGGAATAACTAATAAAAGTAAAATTATTTCAACTTATTTGATCATATATCACTCATTAATTTGTATAATTTGATAAAATAAAATAATTAATTACAAATCTGCGATTGGGGTACGAAGTAGTTCCATATCATCATTCGGATGATTGACAATAATGAAATGATGGTGGGGAGGGATGAAGAGAAGGCACCTCCCAGTAGGCATGTGTGGGAATGAGGTAGTGGGTTCACAGACATTAATAGTATGGTAATTGCAGTAGGTATGAAAGGCCAAAATAATAGAGGCCAAGCAGTGGTGGAGAGAATAATCTGCAACATAATTGTCTTGGCCTAGTGTGTGGTTGCAACCATTTTATCGAGTGAGGCAGTTAAGGTGGTTTATTTGGATAGGCATTGTAGTATTCCAGGAAGAATCTTCGTCATCTGGTTCATGGCACAGATTAACGGGTATGTTTCCTATTTTCAATTCTTTGGCCCATCATCTATGGTTATTTTGGATTGGTCTTTGCATAAAAGGTGAGATCGTTATTAGAAAATGGAATGCTAGTGGACTCTGTTATGAGTTCCTAAAAATTCGTCAAGTTTCCACAATTGCAGTCCTTTGCATGAATGATGTTTCCTTGTCTGTGTCTGTCTTATTTGGAATACTATTGTCTAGGATGGGTATCCATATTCGAAGTTTTGTTTTTAGCTGGGTAGATACAGATGATTTTGATTACGGTGGGGGGTAGCTATTGATTTTTTTGAACCCATGCATATCAACGGCTGCTACATTCTTGACTAGGGTTTCTAATGTAAATGAGGTTATTTTCAATGCTTTAAGGCTCGAGGAGTCGCTCTCTAGGATTTGGTTGTTTCATAGACAACCTTTATTGTGTTTCTTATTATTTTTTGGATTTCGTAAGCACATGTTGTTGAACACAGACTCAAAATGGTGTTGGTGACCTCCATGGATAGTTGTCATTATATCAATTAGGCTCTCGCCTAACATTGACTATTTTTTTTCTCAATGAATTTGTCTCAAGTTCATGTTATAAGTTTTGGATCTAGGTTCACGGGTTCAACGACCAGCTATGATCTTAGACCACCCCTTATTGTTGGCCTGCTCAGAGTTTTGACATAATTTCCTTCAGTATAATGGTTCACCCGAACCCTAGTGCTAGCACTTCTGGTAATGGAGGTCGTGGTCAAGGCAGATAGAAGGATAGTGAGAGTGGAAGTGAGTCTTCATCTGCACAGCCACAAAGAAAAGAAGGTGCAGAATTGATGCTCAAATAATTAAAGAAGTTTTCCAAGCTTATAATGTTGGTACTCCTACCCTCATGAAACAATTGATTGAGACATGGGAAGCAAAGCTCAATCAATGAGCTAAAGATGATTTGCAACTAGAGGATTGGCGACTTCTCACCCCAGACCCGGGTTATATCCACTGTCGCACCACCCAACATAAACAGTCTATTTATCTTTATTAGATTATAAAAAATTTCATGGCTAAAGCCATTATGGTATCGTCGATAAATGTTGGAAAACCTGACCCTGGTGTTTAGGACATCAAGGAAGAAGTGCAACAAATTCAACAACAGAATGAATGCCTTGGTCGGATTGAACAACACATCATGTGCCTCCCGTAGTCAGAATTACCTGGTTTTAGTGCAAAGGTCCCCGCCCTTGTGGAGCCCTCAGATGATGACTAGTGTTTAAGTTCAGTTCTATTTTGTTTTTTGTTTATATAAATGTAGTATATTTCAGATAGAAAAATTTGTGGTAATTATGTAGATATAGAATGACACTGGTTTTTAGATAGTCAGGCCTATAGGCCATGTTTGACACACTTAAAGCTTTTAGATTTTGGATGAGTTATAACGTGTTTCGATGGCCAACAGACCTGGTTTTCCACTGGCCATGTTGAGGCCATCGACCGTTTTTCTTGATTGTAACCTATTTTTTGAATGAATGAATAAAAAAGGTTCTACTAAACTTAAAAAAAAGTGAATTACAATTATTTGTTTCATTTTCTTTTATGTTTTGATAATACTTACCTACCATAAAAAAATTAAATAAAAAACGTATACAATGTTTCCAAGTTACATATACATATTAGGTTGGTGTCTCATTTTTTTTCCCTTTTATTTTTGTTTCTCGTCATGATTAGGTTTCTCATAAAGATGTTTTTTATTACATATATTTTAGAGGATTTTAGTGTTATATATGTATTTTTAATATTTTGAGTATAATTATAAATTTTCAAAAGAGAAATTTTTAAAATAAAAAAGTATTTTGAAAATATTTTAAAGAAAAATAATTAAAAATATTAAAATAAATAAAATAAAAATTAAACATAAAAAAATAATTATAATAAAAAATAATTTAATATAATAAATAAAAGAAAATAATATAACAAACTAATCTAATTTTTAAAATAAGTTTATATCTCAATTTATCCAATATGGATGATGTTTTCTTTGTTGAGTTTTAAGAAATTTTATTTTATTTTTATATCTTTTTGTTTCTTCAATTAAAATTATAAAATTTTAATTAAGTTTATTATTAATAGAAAAACGAATACATCAAAAAAAAATTGAAAATTATATCTTTAAAAGTTTTAGAATTTAATTCTACGGCCTCATGATAATTTCTTTTTGCAATTAAAGGGACTAATAGTTCCAATGTGTCTTTCCCAAATTCAAATGCTATGATGACTAGTCTAATATTGAACTATGTTGATTAACCTTGTCTACTGAAGAGAAAATAGTAATTGGCCTTCTTAAATGTAGAAAGAATAAATGGATTGAGAAAAATAATAAAATAGCGAAATGTTCTCAAGGTTTAAGAATCACCTTATTATCATTAATTATTTTTATTTTTTTGGTGTTATTGTTAAAGTGCAGAGACATAAAGAAATATCATACTTATTATTTTGTTGAATTCTTGAAACCGGTAAGCAATGAAAATGACTACGAGTTTTGGGATTATTGATAAGTTTCATTTCATTGCATTATGATTATGACGTATATAAAGGTTATTATTAAATGATATGCAAAAATGAGAAGAAAAATATTATTATTTGAATATTGGTATTAAGGGTGGTTTTTTTTTCTCCCATCTATACTCATAAAATCGACAAACGGTTTAAAAGAAGAGGGATGGTGTCATACTCCTCATACCGTTCTCCTTACGGTGGCTTAATGATATTTTGATCCCTGAAAAGTTTTACAGGTCTTCATTAGAAATTCAATGTTTTCCATCAATTTTATAAAAGTTATAAATTTACAATTAATATATTGATAAAACCAAATAAAAATTATGATTAAAATTGATAGAAATAATTTATTTCCCAATTTTCATAGTAATAATGCTTTTGAAAACCTGTACCATTATCAGTACTATAATCTCTACAAAATTAGCTATCGATGGCTAAAGAGTTTATTATGATTTTAAAAACAAATGTAGAAAATTTTGAACACTATGATTAAGATAAAAAAAGTCTTCCTTTTCAACACTTTTCTAACACTAATATTATTTGACATTGCATATTTTAGGCTTATATAACATTCTTAAGCCTTAAAAAAAGAGAAAATCCAAAAATCATTCATACTCTACAATTTTCAAATTAGATGCATATTTTAGTCTTATATAGCATTTTTAAGGCTTAAAAAAGAGCAAATCCAAAAAGCATTCATAATTTATCATTTTCAAATTAAATCCAATACTTCTTACTCTTTTTTGATTAAAATTACATTTAATTATATCTAACATATTTTAGGCTTATATGGCATTTTTAAGGCTTTAAAAAAGCAAATCCAAAATTAATTCATATTCTATTTTTTTCAAATTAATTTTAAATTTAGATTAAATATATAAAAATAAATAAATTATTGATTGAATATGGAAATTTAAACCTTATGTTACTACTTCTAATATGAGTAGTAACATATTTTAAAGAGGTTACAACTAAAGAATATGAAACTTGACGTGAGACTATAATGAAATTATTTATGAGATTATAATAAGGTTTGAAGCCATTACACCTATATAAAATATTATTGATGGAATTTAATTTGGATGAGAGGGATAACGCACATTCATAACCACCAAAAATAGAACTAAGTGACAACTATCAATGTCAATTATAACTAAAATATTTCAATATTTCTATTTCCACCTTAAGCCAAATAATTATATATCAACCTTTTATGTATGGAGAGATAAATAAATAGAAAATAAGAAATAAAAAAATATTCTATGCATAGGTGATTCATAGTTTCAAATTTGAGAAAGATGTGTAATTAAATATTTAATATGAAATTGACACATATAAAAATTATTAATAGCAAAAAATATTTAATTTTGAAAATAAAATACTGAAAATTTAAAAGAAATTTCTTCCTATGAAGGAAATGTGTTAGTCCTTCAATTCTAAATATGGAGTTGATATTGGAATTAAAAAGTATATGATCAATAATTTTTTTCTTCTCCAAAAAAGAAAAAAATAATTATATTTAGTAATGAAATTATATATAGTTTTATTTAAATGGAATTGATAAATATGATTTAACATTGATCCTAGCAAGGTATAATGCTTAATTCATATGTCAAATAAGACATGACATATGTGCATTCTTTGACTTACATATTATTTAAAAAAAAATATACATTATTTTACAACAATTTATAACACATTAAAAACAAATTATAAATAAAATATTTTAGTATCCATATAACCTAAAATATTCAATGTTATTTTTTATTTTTCTCTATGCTAAAGAAATTGAAAAAAAAATTCTTATAATTAAAATATTTCAAGGAATTGAAAAAAAAAAATCTTATAATTAAAATTTTTTAATGGTGTGTTTATAAATATAAGGGAAATGCATTATTTCTTCCATGTTTAATATTAAATTTATATGGGCCATTTAAAAAAAATATTAATTACAAAATTTATTTCCAATATGGACAATAAATAATACATAAGAATAGGTGTTTCCTTCTAAGATGTCACCAATTCATATTGATAGGTGGAAGAATTTTCACACCTCTATATATATTAGCAATCAAATCTCTATCTAAAGGGGTAAAGTATGTACACCTATATACATTAGCAGTCAAATCATTTTGGGGAGGAAGGTCTCTTGTTCCATAAAAAAAGGATCTTATAAATTGTTTTCTCTTTTAACCATGGTGAATAAGTAACACATTGAAGTAATCTAGGAATGGCCAGGGATTAAATCTTCCACCTACCACTGTAACAACATCTAGGCATGGTCAGGGATCAAATATTCCACCTACCCCTATAACACCTAACGTATATGAAGTATCCCACAAACTAGATATAACAATAATTTATGACTTAGCAAGAATAGGTGTTTCCTTCTAAGATGTCACAAATTCATATTGATAGAGGGCAGAATTTTCACACCTTTATATATATTAGCAATCAAATCTCTATCTAAAGGTGTAGAGTATGTACACCTATATACATTAGCAGTCAAATATTTTTGGGGAGGAAGGTCTCTTGTTCCATAAAAAAAGATCTTATAAATTGTTTTCTCTTTTAACCATGGTGAATCAGTAACAAATTGAAGTAATCTAGGAATGGCCAGGGATCAAATCTTCCACCTACCACTGTAACACCATCTAGGCATGGCCAAGGATCAAATCTTCCACCTACCACTATAAAACCTAAAGTATATGAAGTATCCCACAAACTAGATATAATAATAATTTATGACTTGGCAAGAATTGAGACATCACATGGATGGGGGTGCCAACTCTGTAGACCTTGCCACAATGATTCAATCATGTCTTTTGGATTTTAACTTGGTTGGATGGGAGACCAAATTGTGCGCCTGATATTCTAGCTACCAACCTCAAACACTTCATACACCAATTTTTAGTAGTCAATAAATTGTCCATTGTCCCAGAAAAGAATGAACTCGAGGGACTATTAAAATTCATGAAATCATTACAACAAAACTTGTCATGCCATTTGTGAGAATTGATCTTTTGTATGAAGGATAATATTC
This sequence comes from Pinus albicaulis, assembly GCA_034641835.2. Lineage (NCBI taxonomy): Eukaryota > Viridiplantae > Streptophyta > Pinopsida > Pinales > Pinaceae > Pinus > Pinus albicaulis. Next base: position 543,392,949 of record CM076575.1, on the reverse strand, counting down.
ATTCCTACTAACCACTTGAGATATAAAAAAAAAACTTGACGAATTTGATAATAATAATAATAATAATAATAGAAAGTAAAAAAGAAATTTTCTTTGTATACATGCTTTGTATTTAGGAAATTACCTTAAACTTTTAATTTGAAGTTTACATGTATAATTTAAAAAATTTATTGTGATGTGGTTCATAAAAAAAATATTTCAACATCCACACACACATAGTGTATATAAAGAATTTTTTTTTAATAAAACTTGGTGAATTGGTGACACATTGGAGTAAAGTGGGTGGAAGCCAGTGGGTGAGGCCTAAGATCAAATTTTTTGGCTTCCACCATAACACCAAGAATACATACAACATCCCACAGCCACATATAACAATAAATTATGAATTAGCAATATATATACTAATAAATTATAGCTTAACAAGAGTTGGTGAGTGAGCCTACTCTTGCAACCTTGTGATAATGGACCAAACATGCCCCTTATAATTTAATTCTAGCGAATAGGAGATATGTGATTACTTTGATGCCCAAAGTTAACACATGGCATTTAAATGTCATTATTAGCAATATTTCAAAAAAATGATATTTACTTTTTAGAGATAACGTAATTGAAAGTAAAGTAATTATTTTGAAGATAAGTACTTTCAAACGTGTGGTTGCATCAATCCTTAAATAAAAAAATATTTTAATGTGGCTATATTGTTGAGATTCAACAAGATGATGAGCTTAGTGAAAAGAGTCGCTTTCACTAAGTGGGCTCGTAGGCTATTTTTGCCGCAAGTCTATTTTTAGACTATGTCTATTTTTAGACTATGTCTATTTTTGGACATGTCGATCATATTCTACGAGTTGCAGGATGCTATTTGTGGATGGTTGGTCAAGTTGGAAAAATAGATGGACTTCTATTTTTAGACATATTGTGTGGAATCTAATTTTAGATTGCCAGTCTAAAAATAGATATGTCGAATATTATTAGCTCTTAATAATATTTGGACTCTAAACATTATCTTATTCTCTTAGAGCACTTCAGTTAAGTGCACAGATGTGGCACAACAGCTGACAGAAGGAATTACGCTATTCCTGAGGATTTGCTAGAGCTAATGCATGGAGACTTTAGTTAGAACTCATGTGACAGAGTTTGGTGGAGTTGGAGAAGTAGTTGGTGGAGTTGTATTTAATTTAACTCAATTAGACTCAGTTGAGCTAGTTGTATCTAATCTAACTAATTGATACACTAGTGAGAGTGGTGTGAATTAGTTAGTTAATTAATTCACTAAATAATAACTCATTAATCAACTGAATAATACATCATTTAACTACATTTGATGGCAATTTCATTGGAGACTAGTGGAGAGATAGGTGAAAGGGCAAGATAGACTATTACTTCTGACTATAGTGATGCATTGATTGCATCCAACACTCAGTGGAGATGCCAATGAGGATTGTGCAAGGAAATCTTGGTGAATTCGAGTTCATTCAGATCCATTCTTCACCAGGGATTGCGCAGTAGAGGCATGCTAGCAGGTGGAAAAGATCGGTGTATGGATTTGCAAGATTAGGCCTGATTAGTGTGTAGCGATTGTATTGTACTGAGAGATTGATATGATCAGCTTTGTATGAGGATTGTTACATGATCTCTATGACATATATTATATACAGATAGTTGGGGTTTTCAGCTTCAAGCTTTCCCATTAAACAACTGTGTTAATGTGTGTGAATTTTTATTGTTTCATGTGTGCATTGCAATCTTGATTTAATTTCTGCAAATGATCAATGGTGGAATAGATTCTGTATTTTGCATGAAGTTAAAATAGTGTGAGATCAGGAGAATCTTGGACATATAACACATAAGCTATATAATTTCTACATGGTATCAGAGCAGTTGATCATGGGAGCAGATTACAATTATTGAAGCGGTTGAGTTTTGTGCTAGTGGAATTTGAATTTGCTGCAGTGTTTTATTGGTGTCAAAGTTGAGCATTCATTGAAATGTCTTTCAACATATTGTGATTGTAGTATACCCTTGATGGAAGCTTGAATTATATTACATGGAAGGACAGGATGGAGGCGGTGCTGGATGATAATGGGTTGAAGGAGTTCATAGATACTAATATTCCAAAGCCTGGTTCTAGCGATGCAACCGCACTTGACGCATGGCAAAAGAAGGTAGCAAAGTGTCAAAGGATTATGTTGGAAGGTGTGAAGGATCACATAGTGTCCAGCCTTCATGGTAAAGCCACTCCATTCTTAATGTGGAAGGCTTTGATATACTTGTTCCAAAGCAGAAGCGACCAGAGGAAGTTGGCGCTTAAAAACAAGCTTAGAAAAATAAAAATGGAGAAAGGCAACAGTATACCAAAATACCTCACAAAGTTTGTCCACTGCAAGGATGAGCTGGGAAGTGTGGGGGTTACTATAGATGAAGAGGAATTGGTGAGCTTGGCTCTCCTTGGGCTTCCAAAGAGTTGGAATAGCTACGAGGACTCTGTCAATGGACGGGAGAAACTGCTAGGATGGGAGTGACTTTGGTCGGATCTTGTGCAGGAGGAGATAAGGCAGGGTACCAGGGATGGATCTTCATCGAAGAATGAAGATGAATAAAATTGCGCTTTGGCTGCCAAATCAAGGAAAGGGAAGGGGAAGAAAATCCTTCTCAATCCGATGCGAAAGGAAAGAAGCAAGACTTGTCCAAGGTGAAGTGCTTTCACTGTCACTAGCATGGACATTATGTAACTAATTGTCCACAAAAGAAGAATTATAAGTAGGCTGCTGGATCTGCAGCTGGAGTGGCCTTAGCCTCGCAGTTTGATCTATATTTTTCTTTGATCACATGCTTGGTTTCAAGTGTGATGGGATTGGTGTGGTTTCTTGATAGTGGTGTGTCTTTCCATATGACCGGAGACAAAGATTTTTTTAGTGATCTCGATGAAAACGATCTTGGAGTGCACATCGAGATGGGCAATGATGGTAGATATAGTGCGAATGGTATCGAGACCATTTCCTTTGAGAGGGAGTCTCAAAAACCTTTCATCTTGAAGGATGTCATGCACGTTCCAGGATTGAAGAAGAATCTGATCTCTGTGGCGATGTTGAAAGACAAGGGTTATGACGTTGTTTTTAGCGAGGGAAAAGCCTTCCTGCGCAGTAAAAAAACTGTTCAAACCAGGAGGATAGGGATTCGAGTTAAGAATCTTTATAAATTGTTGGTAGATGGCTATGCAGCAATGGCAGGCAAAGCAGAAGGAGTGGTGAGTCGGGATGAGGGCGAATTGTGGCACAGGATATTGGGCCATCTTCACCATGGCGCTTTGAAAATTTTGGGGCAGATTTATACCGGGCTTCCCAAGGGTAAACTTGTGCAGTCAGATTAGTGCAAGGGATGTACTTTGGGAAAATTTGTGAAGACCACTTTTCATGAGAAGGATAGTCGTGCCACAACGATCTTTGAGATAATTCACATAGACATGTGTGGACCTTTCTCGGTTGCTTCAACAACAAAGCACATGTATTATGTGATATTTCTTGATGACTTTTCTCATAAGTGCTGGATCTTCTTCATGCAGAAGAAGAGCGAGACATACTCAAATTTCTGTGAGTTCAAGGCGTTGCTTGAGAATGAGTCGAGGAAGTAGGTGAAAGCTCTAAGGAGAAATAATGGTGGTGAATACATCTCTGGTGAATTCAAATACTTCTGCAGCAAAGAAGAAATTTGAAGAGAACTCATAGTGCCTCATAACCCACAGCAGAATGGGGTCGCGGAGAGAAAGAACAGAAAAATCGTGGGTGCTGCATGGGCGATGTTGCATGATCAGGGCCTTCCCATACACTTATGGGCTGAGGCATGCAACACTACGGTTTATGCGCAAAACCGTTGTCCTCATAGAGTACTTGGCATGAGTACACCCGAAGAGGCGTTTTCTGGTAAGAAGCTTGATATTTCTCATTTGAAGATTTTTGGCTCACCTATTTACATTCATCTGGTGAAGGATGCCAGGAAGAAGCTAGAGCCGACTGCTGAGGTTGGGATATTTTTCGGGTACACAAAACACCCCACAATTATCGTGTGTATTTGCCAGACAATCGGATGACTGTTGTGTGACGAGATATCAAATTTCATGAGGAGAAATCCATGAAGTTGTTGCTTGAGAGGGAGCTACACTTGCATGCAGATGACGAGCTACTTGTTCCTAAAGATGAGTCTCAGGATGTGGATCAACCATAAGAGGAGGTTCATGGAGTGGAAGAAACCACTCATGCAGCGCCAAACATCATAGGGCGGAAGCGCACTATAGAAGCTGAGCGAATGAATCTTGATGCAATGTAGAATGTAGAAGCCCCTACATCACAGTGTAGACAGAGACAGTCACCTGACCGATTTACTGGATACATGGCTCTGATTAGCAAGTGTATCGTGACGGAGCCATCCTCTTTCAAGGAAGCTGTGGAGGATCCCGCATGGGTAGATGCCATGGTGGAAGAGTATGATTCGATTATCAGAAACAGTGCATGGGAGATTGTCCCAAGGCCAGAAGGGAAATCAGTGGTAGGTTTGAGGTGGATCTACAAAGTGAAGCAAGCTGCTGACAGGAGTGTCGAGAAGTACAAGGCAAGATTTGTTTCCCAGGGCTTCTCATAGATCGAGAGGATTGACTATGAAGAAAATTTTTTACCTGTCGCAAGCTATTCTTCCATACGGACCATCCTTTCTATGCCAAACATCAGAGGGCGAAAGCGCACTACAGAAGCTGAGCGACTGAATCTTGATGCAGCGTAGAATGTAGGAGCCCCTACATCACAGCATAGATAGAGACAATCACCTAACCGATTTACTGGATACATGGCTCTGATGAGAAAGTGTATCGTGACGGAGCCATCCTCTTTCAAGGAAGCTGTGGAGGATCCCACATGGGTAGATGCCATGGTGGAAGAGTATGATTCGATTGTCAGAAACAGTGCATGGGAGATTGTCCCAAGGCCGGAAGGGAAATCATTGGTAGGTTCGAGGTGGATATACAAAGTGAAGCAAGCTGCTGACGGAAGTGTTGAGAAGTACAAGGCAAGATTTGTTGCCCAGGGCTTCTCACAGATCGAGGGGATTGACTATGAAGAAAAATTTGCACCTGTCGCAAGGTATTCTTCCATACAGACCATCCTTTCTCTCTCATCACAGATGGGTTGGCACATTCATCAGATGGATGTGAAGACTACATTCCTCAATGGAATAATTGAGGAGGAGGTGTATGTTGAGTAGTCAGAAGGATTCGAAATCTTCAGCAGTGAGTCGCATGTGTGCAGGCTCAAAAGAGCGTTGTATGGGCTGAAACAAACACCTTGTGCTTGGTACACATGGATAGACAGTCATTTCACTGGACTTGGTTTCACCAAGTGTGAGGCGGATCCTAACCTATACCAAATTGTGGTGCAGGGTAAGTTGTTGATCATTGTTATTTATGTAGATGATTTAATAATAACAGGTGATGAACTGTTGATACACTCATGCAAGTCAGATCTTGCAAAGGAGTTCAAGATAAAGGACTTGGTCCTCCTTCATTATTTCCTGGGATTGGAAATTTGGTAGCAGAAGGGTGGACTATCTGTGTCTCAAGGCAAGTATGCTCGGGAGATACTGGAGAAGTTTCACATGCAAGGCTGCAAGCCTATCGACACTCCTTTTCCTGGTGGTTGGAGGAAAGAGGATGCTACATCGACAGAGGTAGTGGATGCCACTGTTTATCGACAGTTGGTTGGTTTGCTCATGTATTTAGTCAATACACGACCGGACATATGCTATGCTATGAACCAGCTTTCACAAGCGATGGTTAAGCCTACCAAGCTCTTTTGGAAGGCAGGCAAGCATGTCATGAAGTATCTCAGGAGCACATCTGGATATGGATTGTGGTACAGACAGTCATATGAGTTGAAGCTGCATGGCTTCATGGATGCAGATTGGGTAGGAAGCCCAACGGATAGAAAGAGCACATCTGGAGGGATTTTTAGTATTGGATCTACAAAATTTTCTTGGTAAAACAGGAAACAAATATCTGTGGCATTCAATTCAGCGGAGGCTGAGTACATGGAAGCAAGTTTGGCTACACACGAGGCTATATGGATGGGGAAGATCCTGGTCAGTTTGTTCGGTTCTCACTTAGATCCTACTGTGATATCTTGTGATACTCAGAGTTGCATTAAACTCTCGGTTAATCCAATATTTCATGATAGATCTAAACATATTGACATCCGGTACCATCATATCAGAGATTGTGTGCAACAGAAGATCATGTTACTTTATTACATTCCTATGGAGGATCAGGATGCAAATATTCTAACGAAGGTGCTCACAAGGAGCAAATTCGAATACCATAGAGATAGGATCAGGGTGGCAGATAATCCCTATCTTGTTGAGAGGGAGTGTTGAGATTCAACAAGATGATGAGCTTAGTGAAAAGAGTCACCTTCACTAAGTGGGCTCGCAGGCTATTTTTGATGCAAGTCTATTTTTAGACTATGTCTATTTTTAGACATGTCGATCATATTCTACGAGTTGCAGGATGCTATTTGTGGATGGTTGGTCAAGTTGGAAAAATAGATGGACTTCGATTTTTAGACATATTGGGTGGAATCTATTTTTAGATTGCCAGTCTAAAAATAGATATGTCGAATATTATTAGCTCTTAATAATATTTGGACTCTAAACATTATCTTATCCTCTTGGAGCACTTCAGTTAAGTGCACAGATGTGGCACAACAGTTGATAGAAGGAATTATGCTATTCCTGAGGGTTTACTGGAGCTAATGCATGGAGACTTTAGTTAGAACTCATGTGAAAAAGTTTGCTGGAGTTGGAGAAGTAGTTGCTGGAGTTGTATTTAGTTTAACTTAGTTGGACTCAGTTGAGCTAGTTGTATCTAGTCTAACTGATTGATACACTAGTGAGAGTGGTGTGAATTAATTAGTTAATTAATTCACTAAATAATAACTCATTAATCAACTGAAGAATACATCATTTAACTATAGTGCATGGCAGTTTCAGTGGAGACCAGTGGAGAGATAGGTTAAAGGGAAAGATAGACTATCAGTTGTGACTATAGTGATGGATTGATTGCATCCAACACTCAGTGGAGATGCCAATGAGGATTGCGCAGTGCAAGCTTGGTGAATTCGAGTTCATTCAAATCCATTCTTCAGCAGGGATTGTGCAGTAGAGGCAAGGTAGCAGGTGGCAAAGATCGATGCATGGATTTGCAATATTGGGCCTGATTAGTGTGCAACGATTGTATTGTACTGAGAGCTTGATATGATCATATTTGTATGAGGATTGTTACATGATCTATATGACATATATTATATACAGATAGTTGGGGTTTTCAGCTTCAGGCTTTCCCGTTAAACAACTGTGTTAATGTGTGTGAATTTTTATTGTTTCATGTGTGCATTTCAATCTTGATTTAATTTCTGCAAATGATCAATGGTGGAATAGATTTTGTATTTTGCATGAAGTTAAAATAGTGTGAGATCAGGAGAATCTTGGACATATAACACATAAATTATATAATTTCCACACACACACACACATATATATATAAAGAGAGAGAGAGAGAGAGAGAGAGAGAGAGAATTTTAATATTTGTGTTGTTAATTATGAGAAGATATGTAATTATTTCCAAGATCAACATGAAATCAATGCTAACCCAATGATGAATGAAAGAATGATCTTCCCATCCATGTCACCATAATTGTGTGAGGTTCCATGGAGTGTGAGATAACATTTATTCTCCATGGGTGGTACCCTCTTTCTCTCTTTCTCTCTCTTGAGTTGGAATCTATCATGTGGAGAGAGACATATAGTTCTTCTATGTTATTTTTTATTTTTCTAATTCAACAAAAAGTGAGGAAACATTTTCATTTTAACATAACTGCTGTGTCCAAAACCATAATAATTTGGACTTAAAATGATTTTACATTGGTTAATATAATATTTTAGTACTATGATCTTAATGTAAGATTTTTCAAAATTCATTTGAAGAAATAAATAACAAATAATTTAATTTAATCATTTGCACTCAAGCATTATCTAGTATGAGAAGATGTGTGCTTTGGTCCATTCTGAAAGTGGAGTTGAAAAGTTTTCTTTAAAAAAAATATTCTAAATAAAAAAACAATTTGAGTTATAATAAAAGATTAAGTGGATATACATATATGGTTAGATTTAATTTAAAACATTAATAATCTCACTCTTATTGTACTAGTTGAATCTAATTTTTTTAAATTACAACCAATACAAAAGGGATATAGTAAAAAAATTCCATTTTCATTCTAAGAGTAAAAAATAAAACATTTCAATGTTCATTATATATATATATATATATATATATATATTAAAATAATTTAGTTTTTTTAAATGTGTAATTCAATTAATTTTTAATATAGAATTGGTATATCAGATTCAAAAAATATTATTAATAATAATCAATGTATGTCATAAATGTAATATTTAGTTATGTAAGGTTGAATAATATTTACATATATTTACAAATATATTAATAAAAAATAATATAATATTGTTATGGTGAAAATATTTTAAAGAGTTTCATTATTTTATATATTTTTAGTTGAATTTGTTTGAAATTTAATAAGGATTTGTTAGAATTTTAAATTTAAACTGTGTAGTCTACACAATCCAAGTGTTTAAGAAAATTTGCAATGCACTGAATCAGTTTATGCATTAGAAAATACAATTTAAGCACTGAAAATTTATACATGATGTATGTAAAGAAAATCAATATAAATCCTTCATAACCATACATATATAAAACATTAAAAAAATTTAAATCTCTTGAAATGTAAACCTTTTTTTCCTATTTTACACTAATTTTTTTTCACTTGATCTTTCTACATTTGCTAATCCATGTGACTGTTTCCTGTCAATGTAACAAGCCCATGTCAGTCTGAGCAACAAGGTGTAACATGACGCTATAAGGTGTAACACGAAGCTATAGTCGGTACATAAAGGTCGGATGGCCGTGCATGGATAATGACCTAGGTGGAGTATGTGGCTAGAGCTGCTACCAAAAATAGGGCTCGATAGAAGCATAGCTGACGGGGTATAGCTACGAAGTAGATCGTGATGGTAATAGTCAATGGCAGGAAAGCGAAACTCCATTCAGAGTATTTCTTCTCTGGGCCGATCTTATCGTTGTTTGCCTCCGTAGCTATTGTGAGGTAGTTGCAGTACCGAGCGTAATTGACATATAGATTTTGAATTAAGATAGATCCTTTGCAGTACCAGTCTAATTCATGGTTAAGATAGATTTTGAATTAAGATAGATTTATATAACGATCCCGAGTATCATAAAAATTATACCGCTTTCTATATATATAGAAGTGACATATGCGTAGAGGCACTGCAATAAAAACAGGAAACGTGTGGGCATTATGTTCCACAACCAAACTGCAAAGCTTGAAATATTTAATTCCTTCGGCGAAAAGAATGAAGTACTGCGGTTCAACTATACCTACTCCCATAAAATATGGATCGACTCAAGTACTGCGGTTCAACTATACCTACTCCCATAAAATATGGATCGAATCATTTATCCTCTCCGCATGTTAAATCAGTTTCTTGACTGCAAATGACATTTTAATGTCTATCATAACTTACTGTGTGCAATACACTACTCGTTTCAGATACGCCTTGAGGCGTGTCAGCAAATACGATTCCATGGCGTCATCGATCTCCAGTTTTAATACTTAATACAATAATACCTAATTTATAGTTTCGCAATTTAGTATATATGCTTACTCTCACGCATGTAAGATTCCAAACCAATCTCACTGTCAAACTAAGATTATCAAATACAAATCCATGGGATATTGAATTGTATACAGAAGTCTGGGCTTTCCGATTGTCATCTCAGGTTCTTTTTTAGGATCACACATATTGTGACTTCTACGCACACCAAACAGGGACCTTAATTTTCATATAATATATTTATGTTTATATATTTTTTGTTTCAGTTAGGGTGAGCTTAGGCTAGGCCAGCTCCATTGTTGAATGGAAATTTTGTTTCTTAATTTAGGGTGAGACTATGTTTAGGCTAGCCCTAATATTGAATGGAAGAATAATTTTTTTCTAGCTAAGGTGACTCTAGGTCCACCCCAACCCCAAGGTTGGATGGAAGAACTATCTGTCACCAAGATTGTGTGAGGCTCAATCTAGATGACTCCTACCCTCAATCTCTATTTGAACTATTAACTTGATAAGGACTAAACCCCACACAAACAAGCTTTTTATATTTCATAAATCACATAAGATACATAATTTTTGGAAAACTCTCTATTGCATTTCTCTTAACCAAACTAAAAATGCAATAGAAGATGTAGCTTCACCATGATTTTAAAATGGACTACTATTTGCCTTCTTCACATAGGCATGCCATAAATATAATTATTAAAAAAAAAAACCAACTATGATGAAAACATATTCACTTGTAACTTTGGACTACCATTATATACCACCTTATGTGCGTATTCTCACAGACTATAGGAAACTAGTACAATCAAAAGTAGAGATAATCAACATTAGCCTTAGGAATTAGATACCTTGATATTACAATATTGGTGTTTGGGCTAACTGGATTGTGCAGTTTTTTGCAACTAAGATGTTCTTCCAAGTGAGCAAGCCTAGAACTCATACTCACGATATGACTAAGTGGATATGCCACATGCTTTTTCCCTACACCAACTTCTCACTGAATAATCATCCAAATTTTTGCAAAATTCCCTTGCCTCTCTCGCTTCGAACTTGAGAAACATAACATTGAAACCTCACCCAACTTCGAAAAAAACTCTATGCAAACTATTGCCCATCACAACAATGATGATAGAGAAGGTTCACATGGGAGGCTAGGTGGCTACCCTGTTCCATGTGTTTAATACATTGGGTGGCGGAAGTACCATCGCCCTCCCACTTATCATTTTATTAGCCTCCTCACCCACCCCCATTACTGAGTTCTTGTTCTAACTAACCAAATCTTCGATTTGTGGAATATATTACTCCCATTAGTTATGTACTTAGGGGGTGCAAATATATAAAGAGGGATTTGAGCATAAAATGTTGGCTAGCATGTCCACAATTTTGTTACTTGTTTGAGGCACATGTAAAGAGTGACTCCACTGCTAAGATGATGAGAAAGGGCTAGATCGAATATTCTTTCCTAAAACCTCATGATGATTTAAAAGGGTTAGTTGGTGATCCATTGAGAAGAAAAGAAAATAGATGAAAGAAAGAAAATTAAAGATCCAATCCATTTTATCCAATTCTCTAAGAATTAAAATGCTCTTAAGATGGAAAATAGATAAGTCAAACTGAGTTTATTAAAATATTTGGTTAGGTCTAGCTTGATGAGAATCCCTACTTTTTTACCTTTCCTAAGAGAGTGGATAACTTCATGAGTTACAGCTATGTTCTCGAGAATTTTACAACCCTCTACATACCCTATTTTTTCCAGCGCTCTTTGGGAGACCAGAAGTGGCTTTAACCTATTGGAAATGATCTTTGAGAGAATTTTGTAGATTACATTGCATAATGCAATTAGGTGGAAGCTTTGGGCCTCCATTGATTTCTTATTCTTGGGGGCAAGAGTAATCAATGTAGCATTTAGGGCTAAGTGTAGTGATTTCCATATCCATGATTCTTCAACAAGCTCATGGATATCCCTGCCTAAGAAAGGTCATCCTTCCTAGAATAAGTATGTAGTGAAACCATCCCGACCAGAGGCGTTATTCTTGGGCATCAATTTCACCACCTCTTCTACCTCTGAGAAAGTGGTTTCCCTCATCAATGCCTCATTTTGTCACTAACTGAATAGGGCATGGACGTTTGCCATGACTTTTATAATAGCACACATTTATTGGGAAGAAGGCTATGTAAGGAGTGCTTCATATAATATATTCAGATGATGCTCTAACTCTAAATGATCAAATAATCGATTTCCTTCTTTTTCTATTAGTGAGAATATTTAATTATGATGCTGGTGTTTTAACCTATGAAAAAATTTATATTTTGTTCCCCTTCTTATAGCCATGTTGTATGAGATTCTTTCCTCCATATAATTTAGTCCTGCTTTCTTTTGTCTTCTATATTTATCAATCTTTGGCATTTCTTATCACACAAATTCTTTGTTCTTACTTCCAATATGATTCCTACATATGTGCCGCAAGCTTGTATTTTTCCTCAAAACAGTTGTTGAATTATTTCTTATTACATCCCTTGATTCTTGATTCTATTATTGAGTAGGGAAATTTTGAGAAACCCCAAAAACTTTATATATATAATAAATGGGTGAATCTCCATGGTACATAGGAAAGTATATCAGCTATTTTATCAATAATATAATATGCATGTTAGGTTTTTTGGCAAATCTTTCACTTAATTATAAAATCTTTTTAAATCTTGGCGATTTTATAAAACAATGTAAAATCTTGATAAATATTGCACAAAATTAGAAAATATTGCATACTTTTGGATAATATTTCATAATGTATGAAACCATATGTAATAATGATAAAAAATAACAATTTAAAATGTAGTATATTTATTTTCTAAATTTTAGAAAAGAAACATCATGGGTTATTTTTGTGAATTTTATTACTATAAACCTTTGCAAATCTCTTTGTAAGATTTTATCATTTTTTATCACAAAGCTCTTATTACCTCCAAAGGGGAATGGAGAGGTACTCCCAAAAGTGTACAATGTTGAAAAACAGAGGCTTTTTTTCTCAAACTGGGTCTAGACACATTAAACCAACTCAGTCATATCCTATGTAATTCACATAAAAATAATGTGTGTGAATAGAAATCTTAAAATCATGAATATTTACATCATTTTCTTTTAGTTTATTATACATGTATTCTCGAATAGCTGGATGCTTCTCTTTTAGGTATTTGTAATGTTACTTCTTTTGTTAGGTTCCTATGATGACACTTCATCATTTAGGTTGCTATTTATTATGCATTTATTCTCTAATAGCTATATACTTCTACCACTCACAAATATAAAGATGGAAATTTTTTCGCTCCTAGATTCCCACCTCCTAGATTCCCACAACCTAAAAGGTTGACACCATAACAACTGAAGGAAAAAATAGCAAAAGGGATTTTTTTATAGTTGTGATAGAAAGTACTCTAAAGGTCATAAGTATGTTGAGAAGAAATTTTTTTATATAGATTGTGAAGAGGAGGAAGGAAAGGAACAAGAAACATCAGAATAAGAGGCTATGCACTAGGAACCAACCCGAGAGAAAGAAGAAATGAATATGATTATATCTTGTAATGCATTAGTGGGAATTTCCACTCCTCAATCTCTCAAGATAGAAGGATATATCAATAATAAAAAACTAACAGTTTCTATTAATTCAAGAAGTACTCATAATTTTACTCATCATAAGATAGCTAAGGAATTGAACTGCTTTCTATATCCAAGACGAGAGTGTCAAGTGATGGTTGCAAAGGGAGGAACAATAAATTTCTTAGGGATATTCCATAATATCAATCTAACCATGTGGTAATATCTATTGAATAGTCCAATTATTTCCATTCTAATGGACGGTTTTGATCTTGTATAAAGGTATCCAATGGTTACAATCTTTGGGGACGATATATTTTATTTTTCAAGAACTTTTCTTGAATTTTTTCTCAAAAGGAAATGAAATTGAATTAAGGGGTGTCACAGAGAAACCAGGGAAGATAATCATCTCAAATGGCATGAAAAATGTTTTGAAGAAAGAAAAACGAGGCGTAATTTTACAATTATGCTTATTTGACATTCAAATATCAAAATTACCCATTTCTCCAGATCTCCAAAGAGTCATAGAAAATCATTCCAAGGTATTTGAGACTCCCAATGGTCTCCCATATATTCATGATTGTGATCATTCTATTCACTTAATTCCAGGAAGTGTTCCTCCAAACATGATACCTTACAAATATCCCTATTCTCAAATGAGTGAAATTGAAGGTATGGTCATAGAAATGCTAGAGGAAGGTATACTTCAACCTAGCCAAATTTATTTCTCTTCTATAGTAGTATTAGTGCACAATAAGGATGGATCATGGCATATGTGTCCATGTTATAGAGAGTTCAATAAACTCAATATTAAAGATAAATTTCCAATTCTTGTTATTGATGAATTTTGGGATGAATTACATGGATCAATTTACTCCACGAAGCTAGATATTTTTTCTGAATATCATCAAATTAGAATGAAGATAGGATACATCCTTAAAAAAAAACATTCAGAACTCATAAAGTTCATTATGATTTTTTGGTCATTCATTTTGGCCTTACTAATGCACCTTCCACATTTCAAGGTTTGGTGAATTCCACTTTCAAACCATCTCTTAGAAAAAGTTTGTTAGTTTTTTTTATGATATACTAATATACAACAAGTCTTGTAAATATCATGTTCAACATGTTCATATGGTGCTTAAACTATTGGAGAAGAAATGATTGTATGCAAAACTCTCCAAATGTTTCTTTGGGGTACACCATGTGGAATATGTTGGTCATTTTGTATCTCATGATATTGTTAAGGTACACCCTAACAAAATCAAATCCATAAAATAATAGAAAACCTGACAACCCTAAAGAATCTTCAAGGATTTCTTTAGTTGACAGGGTATTATCAAAATTTTGTTAGGAATTATGGGAAAATAAAACATGTCTAACAACATTATTGAAGAAATATGTATTTTTTTAGATTCGAGAAGAAACTAAGGCCTTTGAACACCTTAAAGAGGAAATGTGCCAAGCTCTAGTCTTAACACACTAGACTTCATAAAAACCTTTATTGTGAAATGTGATGTCTCATAAAATGGAATTGGTGTTGTTTTAATGCTAGAAGGAAGACCCATTCATTTTCAAAGTCATCCAATGAAGGAAGAGTATTTGCACAAACCTATTCATAAGAAGGAGATCTTGGAAATATTGCATGCCATGAAGCAATGGCACCTTTACCAAATGGGAAGGAAATTCAAGGTAAAACACATCGTGATAGTCTTAAATACTTTTTTGAACAAAAATTTCCTTAAAAAAGTAGCAAAAATGGGTCAAAAACATACAGTTGGATTATGAATTTGAAATCATCTACAAAAAACATAATAAAATGTTGTTGTAGATGCACTCTTAAGAAGGGATGAGGATGTGGCAGCATTTCTCTGTATCATTTATATTATTCAACCTGATTGGATAACGGAATTAAGGGATGAATGGAAGAATGACAAAGATATGTGGACACTCATTCAAACGTTGCAACAAGATCACAGTATATATGATACATTTATTTGGAAAAATGATTCATTATGGTACAAAGATCGCTTATATCTGTGTAAGAACTTCCAACTCAATAAAAAATTCTTTTGAAATTTCACACCTCTCCTTTAGGAGGGCATGCGGGATTTTTAAAAACTTACCCCATGGTCAAGGAGGATTGTTTTTTGGGATGGAATTAAATCTTATATTCATAAGTTTGTGGCAGAATGTTTGATTTACCAACAAAATAAAGTTGAGATAATTAAGACACCAAGTTTGTTACAATATTTATCCATTCCAAGTTAGAATTAGCAGTTCTCAATGGATTTTATCACAGTTTTACCCAAGTCCGAAGGAAAGAGTGTCATCATGGTGGCAGTTGATAGACTCACGAAGTATGCACACTTCTATGCACTATATCATCCTTTCAAATCCAGTACAGTTGTTGTTGCAGTTATGGAAACAATTCAAAAGCTCTGTCGAAACCCAAAGATTATTGTATGTGAAAAAAATCCCATTTTCATTGGAATTTTTTGGATAGAATTATTTTCTTCTCTTGGTACTCAATTAACTCATAACTCATATTATCATCCTGAATCTGAAGAGAAAATTGAGATAGTGAAAAAATGTTTGGAAGGATATATTCGTTGCTTTATATATGATAAAAAAAACATAATGGGTCATATGGTTACCTCTCGTGTAATTCTAGTATAACAATTCCTTTCATACCGAAGAAGAAATGACCCCATTTATGGCACTTTATAGATATCATCCACCATCAATAACATCATATTTAATAGAAAATTCAAAGGTTCAAGAAGTATAAGATCACATCAAGCATCAACAATAAGTTTTCCAACTCTTAAAGGATAACCTGACTCTCACATGGAATCAAATGAAACAACATGCATATCCACATTGTAGTGAAAGAAGTTTTGGCATAAGTGAATGGGTATTGTTACGACTATAACCATACAAAATAATGCCCGTCAAGCAAGCTAAGAAGGATAATAATTTATCACCCAAGTACTATGGTCCGTACAACGTGTTGTAAAAGATTGGTATTATGGGATAGAAAATGGATTTTCCTCCATCTTCCCAAGTACAACTATTTTTCCATGTTTCATGCTTAAAGAAGGTTACACATGAAATTCTTCCAGTTCAAACAATATTTCCAGAACTTGACGAGGAAGGAAAATTCATATTGGAGCCTGAAGCAGTCACAGAAACAAGAACCTGACAGTTATGGAATTGATAAATTTTAGAGTATCTCATTAAGTGGGAGTACTAAGGATTCCAAATGAGAGGATGGGTATTTTATACAGAAGCATTCAGAGCTACTAAAGCATTAACATCAACATATTTTTGAATGAGAGCGACATGTTAGGCGCCTATAATACCAATGTAGCCCTCATATTGTTATTTTTGTTCCCCTTAGAAGCCAACTATTGTTATTTTTGTTCCCTTACATTATTATTTTTATGTAGGCCCTAATTATATTGTTTTCATTTAGACTCATATATATACCAAGGAGGTCATGTAATTTCTATCATCCAAGAATTGTTCATTTATGAGATGGAAAAGGAGGTTCCACCCTCTAAGAGGCTTATTTTAAAGTCATTTATCTATATTTTCTTCTATTTTGTGATATGGTTACATAAAATTCTCCAATTCCTTGGCTTCAGATTAACACATTGAATTCCCACAAAAAAATTGAAGCCATATATTAATCCTAACATCATATTTTTATTAATTAAACATGACAAAAAGATAAACATAGGGATGTTTTACTCAAAAGAGGTATTCAAATTTAACCAAAGCCCTTAAATTATTAAAAATTAGATGAAACCAATCCTACAGTGAAAAATTTCAATTAAACATCAAAAGAGAACTAGAAGCATTCAAGGGATAAGTTAATGAAGGAAAAATGAATTATAAATAATAGAAACTTCCATTAAGCCACATGTTGTTCAAACTCTTGGTGAACATTATTGAGCATGGTTGTCAATGTTTAGGTAGAAATTAATATAGTTGACCATGTTAACCATCATGATCATGGTTCACAACTGTGGAATTGGTTTCACCATGGTGAATATAGTTGCAATGTTGCGAAAAGTTATTAAAGTTATATTAAAAATAAATACGGAAAAAGCATAAATATTAAACCTATATTAAATTTATTATCTAAAGTTATCAAAGTTCTAATTAAGTGTAATGGTCCACAAGGGCTTGGGTTGATGGTGATCGAGTGCTTTATTAAAACACTCCTTACTATGAAGTCATTAGTTCAATTCCCTGACCTGATTGAGGTGATATATTGCACATAATGAAGATGTAGTCGTGTCAAGCTTATATAAAAAAAAAGTGTAATGACTATATTAATGTCTATTTCGATGTTGATTCTGCTTAACTAGGTGTTGGCTTGAGGGGTCCTGATCTAGGTTCAGAGGTTAAGGTTTGCCAACAAACCCCTATACTACCAGCCCTTTCGGTAGTGACCTACTTCCGCAGGTCAAAGTCTCACCCGAAGTAGTATGGGTGGGTGCTGGAACCAGGTTTCAGCACCCTGAGAAAGGATAGGTAAGGCAAGCAGAGTTGCATCCATATTTACAATGACCAGATCTCCTATCTCAGAGCTAGATCTATAGGTCTCCTTTGCATCCGCGTGTGCAAGGTCAACTATACTTATGGTGCTAAAAAATTATATACTTCTAAGACAGTAGTACAGCATTTCATAAAACATAACACAACAGATCCAGATGCAGTAAAAACACTTACAAAGTACTTTTGCAGCTTAACACAGAATATGCATAACACATCAACTCTCATAGATTCACATAAAAATAACACATAGATTCAGTTACTCAAACAACCTTTCTCATTCATCAACCTGTCAGTTCCTTCTTACAATACCGAAACCTAACCTGCGCACACAACAATAGGGTTCACACATAGCAGGATTTGGGATCTCCGCGCACACAGCCAACAGGAGTCCTTTCCCCAAAAACCCAAATAGATCTACTATGCCACAATTCACACCAAGATCTCCTCTTCTTCCTTACAATTCAAATTGTCCCTCTATTTATAAAAATCTAATCTAATCTTTCCTATGGTCCACAAACCGTGGTTTGCGTACTCTAGGTCTACCCTTTGACCCATTACAATTATTTTAGGGCTTTGACCCACCCCAAAATCCCTGCGCTAGACTAAATATAATAAAAAATATACAAAATCGGACCAATTTCGCAGCTTGTAGGAGACCCTGCTCCAATAGTCCCCCAACACAATCTTGTGACTCATCCCGAGTCACGGTGGCCGCGGGTCTACCAATTGTCCCTGGAGTTGCGTGGTTATCTTGTTCATGCCTTAGCGCCCCATCCCCTGTGGGCCAAGTCTGCCTGAGACAATTATTCTGGCCATATAGTCATTTAATCCTGTATGGCTTGAGTCGACTGCCATTGACATAGCCTGGTAACATGTCACTACGCAAGGTAGCTAACCTGACTGCTTCACCATCCATGATTTCATTAACAGTGTAGGGACCAAGCCAGTGCTGTCAGAATTTCCCTAGGTGTTTCGCAAACTGGCTATCGTATAAGAGGACTAGGTCGCCTTCTACAAATGTCTTTTGGCGAATATGTTGATCATGCCAAGCTTTATCGTGAGCCTTCTAAACCTGCTGATGAAATTTATCAATGAATCGATCTTCGTCCAATGCCAAAATCTATGCAAGGCGTTATTCCATTATGTCAGGTTCTTCCATATTTGTAAATGTTGTGATACGTAGACTAGGAACAATGTATTTGATTGGCATAATGGCCTCCTTCCTGTAGACCATCCGAAAGGGGGTCCTTCTTGTTAGCTTCTTGTAAGTCATCTGATAGGCCCACAGAATAGAGGGGATGTGTACATCCCAATCACTACGATCGACATTGCAAACCTTGGTTAATGCTTGCTCTAAGATTTTGTCGAAAGCCTTGACCACCCCGTTTGCCTGTGGATGGTATGGTGTAATTTTAGCGTGATGGATCTGGAATTCCTCATTCAAGGCTTTTATCATTTCATTAACGAAGTGAGTGCCTCTGTCGCTCATCAAGATCTTTGGGCATCCAAATATGGTCAGGATTTGCTCAAACATGAAGTGCGCAACAATATTTGCAGTACAATCCTTCACCGCTGATGCTTTAGCCCATCGAGTGACATAGTCAGTGGCAGTAATAATGTAGCGCGCACCTGTCTTCTTTCCTGGGGGATTGATTGGTCCTACAAAATCAATGACCCATTTCTCAAAGGCCTGCAAAGCTATTTGAGGTTGCAATGGCATTTCATCTCTTCGTGAGGGTCATCCTTTCTGTTGGCATGTATCGCACGATTTACAATAGTCGTGAGAATCATGGTGTAGGGTAGGCCACCATAACCCAGCTCTCAAGATCTTTTGTGCCGTTGCCTTTCCTACATAGTGGCCTCCTCCGAGGCCTTCGTGCACCTCTGCCAAGACAGCATGTCGTTCATGCTCCAGGACATATCTGCGCAGTACTTCAACAACACCTAGTTTGTATAAGTTGCTGGATATGATAGTAAAGTCTGCCACCCGAGTAACCAAATCCTTCTTCTGCTGTACCGAATAGTTTGCCAGGGCTACGCCTGTAGTCAGGAACTGAATGATATTAGCTAAGTGTGCATCAACGACCTTAATGGTGAATAGCTGTGCATCCGGTAATCCTTCCTCCAAGTTAGTAGGTTCTTCGCCTGTCTTAATGCGAGATAGATGATTCGGATCCACATTCAACCTTCCTAGATTGACAATAATTTCAAAATCATACTCGTGAAATAGCAACAACCATCAAAAAATATTCCCCCCCAACACAGGCTTGTTCACAAGGTATTTTAAAGTTGAATGATTGGTAAAAATCTTAAAGTGTCCTCCCAACAGATAGTGTCGATATTTCTGTAACGCGTATACCATAGCCAGTCCTTCTCGTTCGGTGGTGGAGTATTTGCGCTCCACGCCAGAGATTTTTCGACTAGCGAAGGTGACCGAATGATCAATATCTCCCTCCCCAAGCTGAGTTAGGACAACGCCCAAGGAGATTCCTGATGCATCCACATGTATGTGAAATTCCTTCAACCAATCAAGAAATATTAGTATGGGTGCAGAGACCATCTTCTCTTTGAGTAGCTCAAAACTCTTCTGACATTCATCATTCCAAAAAAATGAAACATTTTTTTTAAGCAGTTTTTCCATGGGTGTTGTGATCAGTGCATATCCCTGAATGAATTTTCTATAATAGCCCATGTGTCGAGAATAGAACGCAGTTATTTCTCCATTGTTGGGACTGCAAGGTTTATAATTATTGCTACCTTTGCAGGATCAACCATAAGCCCTTGTCGGCATACTATGTGTCCCAGCAAAAATTCCAAAAGGCACACAGAAAATACACTTCTTGATATTCAAGGAAATCTGGTGCTTTCGACAGGCATCCAACATGATGCGCAGGTTGGAGACATGCTCCTTTAACAAGCCGAATACCGTCCAGTCGTTGAAATAAACTTCTAGAAACTTATGGATGAACTCCTTCAATACGGCAACTACTACTCTCGAGAATATAGCAGGTGCATTCTTGAGACCAAAGGGCATGACTGTATACTTAAAGGATCCCCATTCTGTTGCGAATGTAGTCGTACTGCGATCTTCAGGTGTGATTCAGATCTGGTGGTATCCTGAGAACCCATCGGTGAAGGAATATGCTTCCTGTTCACCCATGCTATCAAGGATTTCGTCTGAGAAAGGCGTAGGGAAGGGGTCATGTACAAAGGTGTCATTTAACTTGTGTAGGTCTATGCAAATTTGTATCTCCCCCTTTTTTTTCTTCTATTGGACGACCATCAGACTTACCCAATCTGACTATTCAACCAGTTCAATGATACCTGCAACAAGCATTTTGTCGAGTTCTTTTCTCACCTTTTTCTTATATTTTGGGATCAGTCGGTAAGGATGCTACTTTACGGGGCACGCCTCTCATTTCAGAGTGATGTGCATAACGTTTAGGTCCCCCGTGATTCCTTTGAGCTCGAAAAAATTTGTTGGGAATAAGTCCTGATATTCCGTAAGTAGCTCTACAATTTTGCCTACAGTTCCTTCATCCCAACAATCCCCAATTTTGACCTACCTAGGGCATTCTTCCATCTTGATATTAATTTCACGTAGCTTGAAAGGCTGGGTAACATCAACATTCTGCAGCAGGGGCCCGATAACTGTACGTTCCCCTTCGGATTCTGGGACAGAGGCGTTCCGAGGATTATCTTCCTCTTCCTCTATCGCCAAGCTCTAGCAGTGGACTATGGCTTACATCTGCGCTTCCCATGTTAGGACTTCCGGTGCAATGTGATGGTGTGAGTCATTAAATAAAAAAGCATTGATGCCCTGCAGAGCTTCTTTGAGCACCTCTTTTCCCCCAATTAGCCCGAATGTTTCGATAAATTCATCTTTTAGTGTCTCCTAGTGGCGGGTGCGCTGATGGAGCTCTGTATCTAAATGCCATGCGACGAGGATAGGCCCCAAGGCATGAATAAACAGATGAACCCACTCTTCTGTAGTTCAGTCAGACCATTTGTCCATCCAGGTGAGCAGATGCTCATGGGGATCTCCTGGTCCAAGGAACGTCTTGGTGCATACGTTAGTCAGGGGTGCGAACCGCAGGATCATCATATCCTGACATTCCTCCCAATCCTAGAATGCTTCCTTGTGGGTGTCCCACCATCGCACATGTGTTCTTTTCATAGCTAGATTAAGGGCCTATAGCCTTATCCCAACATGATAAAAGCTTTGGGAAGAAGAAACAGATTGGAGAATATTTCTTCTTCACCGAAGCCAACTTAAGTAACTCCTCAGCTGATAATTCAAGAAACAGAGGAAGAGGGAATTTAAATCAAAGTTAAGCAGCCCAAGGTCATGGTCACAGTCAAAGCAGAGGAAAAAATTTCAACAGAGGCTACAATTCAGGAAGGATAAATTTTCAAGGAAGAGGCTAACAGGAACCGTAGCTTCCAGTGTCAGGAACTCCATGATGCTACCAGACTCATCAAAATGGGGTAGATCTCTTACCTTTGAGGAAATGTAGCATAATTCCCTTGTGACTCGAAGACACCATAGCGCCGAGACATCGTGCAACCGGTTTTTCCAATTCTCCATCTCCTCATTAGAGTCAGAGAAACATTCACTGTCTGCCTCCCAATAGAGTACCCGATCCGCTGTGGGATTGATCCAATCTTCGTTCTGCGCAGTCAATTTTAAATGTGCTCCACCTCTTCTTCACCGCGTACTGGCTCTGTGTAGTGCTCACCTTTTGTAGGATCGAATGGGACTATCACCCTTGTTATGTAATTTTCAAACATCAAGCTTCTCTTTTTGAGGTTGATGATACCACCCATATCTATGGCCCAGTCTAGTCCTAAGAGCGTAGGGTATGGGTCTGCATCGTCTACAATCTGAATTACTTCAAAATCAGCCTAGACCTTGACCCCAGCGATATCCACCAAGAATTTTGATAGTATCCCCAGAGGTATAATCTTCTGCTAGTTGGATATACACAGCTGGATATTGGACCACTCCAATTCGGGTTCTCCCATTTGCTGCCAAATTTGCTTAGGTAGCACATTTGCATCTGACCCCAAGTCCAAGACAACCTTATCCATTTCATAGTTACCGATTTGCGCAGTTAATCTCATCTCCCTACCGGTGCGTTTCCTATCTCTGCCTAGCTTGTGCACGTCTTGGACTTCTGGAGATAGGTGAGACTGCACTATGCAACTATCTATTAGTGCCTGAAGGTTTTCTTCAGTTCATTGGTTGTGTAATAGCTTCATACACACCTGCAGGAATGGTCTCATCTCTTCACCTACCTGGAGGTGCGTAGGTGTCTGCACAGTAGATTCCCTTGCCTTAGCAAGGTCCTGGGGGGCTACGATAATTGTTTCTTGTCCCGATTTTCTGTCCAACCCTTCTTGGTTGATGGGTGCCTATCGAATCAGAGGACCCTTCACAGCTTTCTTCTTAGGCTCCCTGGTGGCCATCCTACTGCATGTTACAACCTTCACGTTTGGATTTCTATCCCGTAGTTCAACCTTAACTCTTTGTACATTCTGTGTTGGTGTTGGCTGCTTTTCTTGCATTTTTTCTATTAAGATTGGAAAATCTTCAATCGCATGGTCCAGCTGTCTGTAATATTTGCAGGATGGTCTTGTAGGATTTGGGAAGTCCCTTGCAAAGTGTCCTACTTCCCTACAGCTATAAAATATTAGCTATTCGCATCCTCGACCTGTGCTTCCTCCCTGACCTCCCATGCCCTAGCTGGGGATCCACTAAAGTTTGCTGGATATCTAGGTGACACAAGGTTTGATTGCACCCTATACAAGTTTCCTCGATCTATCATCATATCATAAGTTCGATAGTTTTTCTCATCATTTCCTATCGATCGGTAGAATCTGCACCATTGTTGCTTCAACTTTGAGACGTACGTACCTAGACGGGGGCAATGGTTCATATCATGCAGCCCTGCTACATGGCAGTCATCACACCACAACATAGATCTGCTTGAGCTTGGATGCGATAGGTTGGGTTCTCCACTTGCTCCTAGATGCACCGGACTAGGTCCTCCTATCGGCATGTAATTTGCCAATAGTGGGCACCGATCCTTTGTATGTCCAGATGCCCGACATTGTATGCACCATAAGTTTGCGCTAGCTCCTTTTCCCCGTTCCTTCCATAGGTTTTGAATCTCATGTGCATGGCTCCGACTTGCTCCTGAATTTTCTGTACTCCTACCGAGGTATCTCCCCTGGGTGCAACTTCTAGTTTCATGCGGCTTCCAAAGCTTTTTCCTATGATTCGAAGGTTTGGTGGCCCATAAGTACACGCAAGTGAGATAGCAACATAGCGATGAACCATTACATACGCTATCTATCGTCATACTTAAATCCTCCTTCTCTGATTTCTTTCTTTAGTCTTTGATCAGATTCCCATACAGACTCAATTTTTCCTTGCTTGAAATATTTCACGTCTACTACGATCTGAGAGTAGGACTTAGGTTTTCGGAACTGTTGTTTCAGAGTGTCCTTAATATCCGGAATGGATGCGCTTTTTTTTTTTAGATATTTATAGCATATACCAGTCTAGAACTCCCTCTTTGAAGGCTAGGGATAGCTGCGCCCTTTTCACAGTATCACTTTCCACACCTTGCACAGTCCATACTGAGTCTGCAAAAAACCAAAATCGGTCGATGTGCTCATCTCTCGCACTCTTGAAGGTAGGTAATTTTAAGTGCGCTGCCATATCTTCTTCTAGCGGGGTTTCAGACGAGGTTTTCTTCTTACGTGGTTCTGACGGCAGTGTAGCTAGCAGAACTTGTGCAGCTTCTCCTCTCTGTGGGCTATAGACAGATCTATCCCCTTCTTGATTGGTTTGATAGTACTTACCGCTCTGCGTTTTACTTTCGTCCAAATTGGAGATCATTTAAGCGTACCTGCTCTCAGGCCTTCGATACTTGTTTTGGCATTACGCAATCCCTCTCTCAAAATTCTCCCGGTCCCTACAACGGAACCATTTGTTGGCTCGAGGGGTCCTGACCCAGGTTTAGAGGTTAAGGTTTGCCAACAAACCCCTATACTACCGACCCTTTCGGTAGTGACCTACTTCCGCAAGTCAAATTCTAACCTGAAGTAGTATGGGTGGGTGCTGGAACCAGGTTTCTGCATAGTCAGAGAGGATAAGTAAGGCAAGCAGAGCTGCGTCCAGCTTTACAATGACTAGATCGCCTATCTCAGAGCTAGATCTATAGGTCTCGTTCGCATCCATGTGCACAATGTCAACTATACTTACGGTGCTCAAAAAATTATATACTTCTAAGACAGTAGTGCATCATTGCATAAAACATAACAAAATAGATCCAGATGCAGTAAAAACACTTACAAAGTACTTTTGCAGCTTAACACAGAATATGCATAACACAACATCTATCATATATTTGCATAAATAGTACACATATATTCAGTTACTCAAAAAACCTTTCTCATTCATCAACCCATCATTTCCTTCTTAAAATACCCAAACTCGACCTGTGCACACAGCACCAGGGTCCACACATAGTAGGAGTTGGGATCTCCGCGCACACAACCAACAGGAGTCCTTTCCCCAAAAACCCAAACAGATCTACTATGCCACAATTCACATCAAGATCTCCTCTTCTTCCTTACAATTCAAAATTTCCCTTTATTTATAACAATCTAGCCTAATCTTTCCTATGGTCCGCAAACTGTGGTTTGCAGACTCTAGGTCCACCCTTTGACACATTACAACCCCAAAACCCCTGTACTAGACTAAATATAATAAAAAATATACAAAATCAGACCAGTTTCACAGCTTGTAGGAGACCCTACTCCAACACTAGGTGATTGACATGAGTTAATGTATATATTAATATATATCTTAATATCTTAATGTGTAGGAAAAATATTATTAATCACTTATTATATGTAGATAACTATATTGATAATGTGCTAATGTATAAATTAATGTATTGATGCATACATATTAATTTATAATTATAAATCTATTACAATTTAAATAAACAATATAAAATTATTTTAAAAATTAGTTAATATACTAATAAATGTTATTATTATTAAACCTTAATATAAATATTATTAACATCATTAATAATGTTATTAATATTAATATTAATGTTATCACAAACCTTAATTTTATTAGAGAACCTTATTATTATTATATATTATCAATAAAGCTTTTTAAACCTTATTATTAATAAACCTAATGCTCATGGTGTCTATGGATAGTCATGTTTAGCATGATATCTATGTTGATTATGGTTGACCATGTCAACCACACACACACACACATATACACATACAATTAGTGTATTATTATGTGTAGATAAATGTATTGGTATACAATTACTAATCTAGTATTATAAAGTTATTAAGGTTTAAATACTATTATTAATAAAGTTATTAAACCTTATAAATAAATAACTACTAACCTTATTAACATTATTAATTTCCAGGTTAATGCTATTGAACTTAATATAAATATTATTATTAAACCTTACTATTAAAAGTTATTAATAATAATGTATTAATAAATTGTACTAAAGCTTATTAGCAAGCCTTAATGTTAATATTATTAATATAAACCAAATAACTTAATGATGTAATACTTAATTTTGATATGAATCTATGAAGTTAATGTTTATATCTGGTTTTTGTACATTTTGATGCTAGTACAAAGATATTATAAATGACCAATATTAAATAGATATCATCATGCTACCGAGAATTTCCTAATTAAACTAATTAAGTAAATTCCATTTCCTAGGGAGGTGTAGCTTGATACGTTATGCCATGAAGTTATATCCATCTAAAGACAAGGGTTTTCTGGATTTGTTCTCAATAATCAATAGATCTAAAAACTGAAACACAAAGATAAGATAGAGGGACATGTAGTGTATCAAACACGAATTTACTGTAACCCTTGACCTTCAAGCATGGCTTAGGTAATGATACATTCCTTGAATTGTCAAACTATGGAATTTTACCATTATTGCAATCCTAATGTAAAATTTTTATCCATAGGACCTATTTTATTCTGAAGATCTAAAAGATCAATGTGATAAAAATTCAAACATTTTTGAGCTAAAATATTAGAGTCGAAAAGGTAAGCACATTGTAAAACTAGGTAAATGTGATATTAACATAGAAACATGGGAAATAAATAGAATATATGAATAATACCATATATATATATATATATATATGGTTTTTGATAAATTCACAATGTGTCCACAAATTAAATAGAAAAATATAAAGAATACTATATAGAAAATATATGTTTTTGTGTTTATTTTACCTAATGGTTTTTCATAAGTTCACAATGTGTTCTCAAATTCCTTTAATATAATATACCCATGCATGTAGGTTGTGGCTAAAAGAAATTAAAAAATCTAAATAACTAATGTATAAAAAATAATAATATAAAAAATAGAAATAAGTACATGCATGCACATCGAGAAACTAAACAATTGGCCAACATATAGGATTATTATGCATCGCCAGAAATTATTTACATTGTATATCTTCATGCATCATATAATGTTGTCCCCATTTAGTTCGAAAGTGTCTCTACTTTCCTAATGACTTTACATTAACACTTATTCTCCATCTCCACTTATGTTGGGTTTAAAAAAAATTACGATATCATTACTTTGAACATTTCCAATCTCTAATCTCTATGACATGAAGTTTTTATAATGCCTTTGCCAATTAGAACTTAATTACAATAATCTTGATTTCACTTGAACTGTAATGTATCTTTTTTTTTCTATTTGATTTGAACACACCTCTTAAATTATGTTTAACTTCCTTTTGAATTGTCTAAAACAAGAGAATGTTTATCCAATACAAATTCTCCTCATGCATGGCTCTTAATGGAAATTTTATGATCCACATATTTTCATTATAAAATTAATATTTATAGATCCAATCATGGGTTTTGAATAATTCAAATTCATATACACACAAATACAAAATGAGTCATACTTTCTCTTTTAAATGGGAATTTCCTTCTCAACTCAAGGTCTCCTTTTCTTATGAATGTTGTTCTATTCTAATTGTAAATTTCTTCATATAATTCAGAAAAATTGGCTGAACCACCTTGCTTGTAGTATCCATGGCAAGCTCCTTCACATGGTGCTCCTAGATATTTAAGGTTTGAACCAATGATGTCACAAATATTTTCCTTAATAATTACGCCGTAAGGTGTTACTATTTGAAAATAACTCCCGTAGCTGCCACTGTATCCATGTTTGAGCCATTGGATCACATGTTATATGATTGAAATGTTTTAGGTCATTAGATCAAGTAAATATTTTTATATATGTTTTTTATAATGTTTTTTTATTTATTTTTTTAATAAGTTAGATTGAATTTAGGTTTTGGTGATGATAGAAAGGTTGTAATGTCATATTTAACGTTACACAAAATTAAAAATAAAATAAAATTAAATAAAAATATTGACATAATGTAATGAACATTTTAACTAGGTCAAAATACAATAAAAAAATAAAAATAATAAAATAAAATAATGATAAACTATAAATATGGTCCATGGTATTGACCCATGGTATTCATGTGGAATGTAGTTTCTTTATAGGGGGAACTAAGATGGCTTAAATCAATATTAACTCTTGATCTAAACTAATTATTTAATAAAATTATTTTTAAATGTTTATAATCATTATTATTTATAATTTTACTTAATAAAATGTATATAAATTTTCATACATCCAAATATACATAGTTTTTCTTGTTGTGTATTATTTTTGTTACAACTATTTTATTATTCCAAAAATACATGGTTTTTTTTGTTATATATTATTTATGTTATGTTTTATAATTCATGAGTATTATTTCTTAATATTTAAAAAATTAAATTAATAATGAAAAATTTTAAAATATCTAATCTTTTTTAAATTTCCAAATTATTTCAGATGGCATGATTTATCTTGAGCAATAATGATGAATGTTATTTGAGAACAACTCCCCTAGCTGCCACTGTGTCCATGTTTGAGCCATTGGATCAAATGTTAGACAATTGAAATGTTTTAGGGCATTAGACCAAGTACATAATTTTATATGTGCCTTTTATTATGTTAGTTTTTTTCTTTTTAATAAGTTATATTGAATTTAGGTTTTGGTGATTTTTAAGTTAAAATGTTGTTATTAAAAATTTGTTAGATTTTAACCTCAATTTTTTTAATAAAATTTAAATTAATAACTTAATAAAACTAGATTTAACATAAATTAGTTTAATGAATATATATATATATATATATATATATATATATATATATATATATATATATATATATATATATTAAATACATAAACATTCAATTTTTGGGTACATAAGCATAAGATTTTTATTTATAATAAAATTTATATCATAAAATTAAACTCCACAGAAACCAATTAATTTATATTACATGGATAAAAAACAATATAGAAAAAGGAAAATAACTATTTATATATTTAAATATTACACTTTTGTGCTACTATGCTCTCCAAAAAAATATGATAAAAAGGTTTTAATGTCATGTTTAACATTTTGACTATGTCAAACTACAAAAAATTAAAAATAAAAGTAAATTAAATAAAAAGATTTACATAACGTAATGAACATTTTAACTAGGTCAAAATACAATAAAAATAATAAAATAAAATAATGATAAACTATAAATACATCCCATGGTATTGAGCCATGGTATTCATGTGGCATTTAGTTTCTTTATAGGGAGAACTAAGATGGCCTAAATCAATCTTAACTCTCGATCAAAACTAATTATTTAATAAAATTATTTTTAAATGTTTATGACCATTATTATTTTAAAATTATACTTAATAAATGTATCTAAATTTTCATACATCCAAATATACAGTTTTTCTTGTTCTATATTATTTTTGTTACAACTATTTTGTTATTCCAAAAATACATGGTTTTTTTTTTTATATTATTTATGTTACAATTGTTTTATAATTCATGAGTATTATTTCTTAATATATAAAAAAATAAATTAGTAATGAAATTTTTTAAAATGTGTGATCTTTTTTAAATTTCCAAATTATCTCATAGGACATGATTTATATTGAGCAATAATGATGAATGTTCATAATTCTCATTTCTTAAATAACACTAAATTTAACTTTAGAGGTGTCGGTAACAATTGTTTGTATCAAAGTCAAGGATACAGAAGAAAGAAGACATGATGAAGAGAAGCTTCCAACCTTACAACAAGCCCTAAAAATGCATAAAGTTGAATGTATGGAACCCATTTTCCCTAATACACATGAGAAGTGAAATTAAAAATATTGGAATTTGGAAAATGTCACAAAGCTTATCTCATGTTCCATTCATTTAGATCTGAAGTATATGGAAGAAGAAAAGCAGGACAATGGATACTTATCAAGAATGTATGATTCTTTAGAAGGAAACGATGTTGACAAGGCTATGGAGGACCAAATAGCAGAATTAAAAACAGAAGAGGACTCTTCAGAAAATGGGTTACTCAAGGATATTGGAATCCAGATGAGCTAAATTATCTCACTGATTCAAGCAAGTGCTAAAAAAGATACATACAATAGTGATATAGAGACAATTTATTCATAAACAAGAGAAAGCTAGAATTATAACCCGAGATAGAGTTATGGGAAGAGAAACATTCCAATTGTAAGGAGGACTCAAAAAATACTAGACAAACGACACTTACCTATTGCAACCAGTTGAAAAAAAAGGTATCTGTAAAGGGTCACTTAGGGAGGAATCTATTATTTAAAAGATCGGGAAAATTATTTCATTTCAAAACAAAAATGTACTATCACTACAGATGGGAGTTATTACATTTAAAATTTGTTCCCATTCTTGTCACTACAAAATTTGATTGTTTATTTTTATTTGATGGGAAAATAAATGATCTTTAAAAGGCACTAAAGTCTTGAATTATGATCCCTAAATAAGTCGCTAGATTCCCTGATTATGAGCTGATTTTTTCTTCTTAATTTTGGGTCTTCATGATGTTTACTATTCTGACTAAGATGAGAAGTTCCAAAGAAGTGGAATATGGGTCGTTCAAAGAGGAATTATGGAAATATGATTGTAGATATTTTATTAATATAAATTATCTGAAATGAGATTAATTAATCATCCCCAAGGGTTAAAAAGGGCCCAAATGTCTCTTATCCATAAAATTGACAACTAAGATAACTCTATGCTCTATGTCTAAATGACACTTGAAGGTGGATTTACCATACTTAAGCTTCTTATTAGTCACTTATGAAGTACAACATGTCATAGTGATCAGTTTTAATTCTGTTAAATAATTATAGCTGTAGAGCAGAGTCAGAGTTCTAGGAGTAGTATCAAAGGAATTCAACATTCTGAATGTGATAGAAGTAAATAATTTCATGGAAGGGTGAAGTATGCCCAACTTGGTCATAAAAGCCAAGTGCATCCTTCATGTAGAAAAAAATAAACATGCAGATTTAGTCATATAGAGGCCTTGAGTACTTTGGCCAAAATGTCTCATCCATTATGAAAAAACACATCTTACATGCAATTAATAACAAAGAAGTTGTTCCACATCAATTACCCAATATGGATATTTTGATTTGAGGTCCAATAAACATAATTCTCCACCCCTTATTTTGGAGGATCACTTGGAGCCAAGAAAGTTCCTACTATCTCTTCTTTCTTATAATTTATTCTTTCCTATACCACAACCTTACGATGTTTCCTTTGCAACATGTGGTTCAATTGCTACTTTACTCTATCACCAACTCATCTACACATCAAGGGTCAAACTTTTATTTTTAGAGATGAATTAACTAAGTGATTATCTAAAGAGCCATCCAACAATTACTTAATACCTAACAAGTTGACATTTTTACATAACTAATTCTTATATTATAACATTTTTTCAATTATATATAGTATAATATATCCATCTACTACTAATTTCCAAGAGAAATAAAATCAGCCTAATAACATCCCCTGAGGGCTTGCAGAATTTTAATTCAATTGTGAATACTTATCAAGGAGATGGTAGGGACTTAACCTCCATGAAATATTTTAAAATAGACCATTTAGTTCAATTGATAATACTTATCAAGTGGATGGTATGGATTTAACCTCCATGCTATATTCTAAAATATTTTTAACGTTATTCATAAATCAAAGGTTATTATCTATCTCCAAAGTGGTTATGGCATGTTTTCCCTTCTAATTTTAAGTTGGTTAATTAAAAAATGTCATGTGAACAAGTGCCATATAAAATGAGTTATGGTTTTTTGGACACATGGTATTGGCCCATGGTATTGTAACAAATCTTATTCACACATTAAGAATCTCCATGGTAAAATGGAGATGAATATCCATTCTTAAGAATATTGTTACATGCTTTTTTAAATGTATATATGTTTAATTTATATGTTAATTCTTTTTATAATAATAATAATAATAATAAATTATTTACATTTTAATTATTTTTTATCATTTTTAAAATTTTAGCAATGGGATATGTATCATAAAGAAAGTGTTTTGATGATTATCACAGATATTTTATATACTCAACTATATACATAGCACAACAAGAAATATTATAAACACAACTACATCACTAACACATACGTATTATGGATTCTATATTGTTAACAATATTACTCATACATACATTATTAGTGTAAATCTATTCCATAATTAAATACATTAAGTATTATTTATTACATGAAATTATATATCAACTATATTATTCATTGTTGCATTATATTAAAATCACATAACCTTTACAACTAGAACCTCCTTAATATCAATTATATTAGTAAATTTGAAAGATTTTTCATATATTATAGGACCTCAAATATACACTAGTCTTGCATAATATTAAACCTGGTAACATTAGTAATTTTATTATTTATTTTTAATGTAAATATCATTTTAATATATAAAAACTATTTTATTGCAAAAAAAAATAATTTGATTGATTTAATTTATTTTAATGTATATGATTTAATTTATTTCAATTTTATTTTTTATTTTTTATTTAATTACTTTTCCTTTGAATTTTACTTCATATTAGTAACTTAAAATTTTGTATTTATATTATTAAGTTTCAATTTAAATTTACATTAATAAATTTTATTTTATTTTAAATTGTGATCATTAAAATCAATCTATGTTTAGGGTTGTAAAATATTGGTCTTTAAATGTTTTAGAATTTGTAACTTAAATTGTATTAGATTATGATTTATTGATTTTATTAAAATAATGAAAGGAAATAAACCATATCATAGGGTTGAGAGAGTTATTGTACTATACCTTAAAAAAATAACATATGGAAAATTAATTTAATCATCTCTAAGAGAGTTGTTGTAACAGAAGGTAAAAAGGAACATATGGTGGCACAAAAGTAGAAGTAAAATTCATGACATGCTACTGTTACTCCACATGGGGGAAGTGTTAGGGTCCTATAACAATAGGGATCATAATTTTGAATTGACTATGTTGAGTCTTGTAATATTGTACATACCTTTGCTTTCTGCAAATTATTTCCCATATTAAAAAATGAAAATAGCGTATGTCCTAAAATAATAATAAAAGGACCAAAAGAAATAAATATAAAAAAAGGATATAAAGTATGAACCCCACAAAAAAAAGCA
The DNA here is from genome assembly GCA_034641835.2 of Pinus albicaulis. NCBI lineage: Eukaryota > Viridiplantae > Streptophyta > Pinopsida > Pinales > Pinaceae > Pinus > Pinus albicaulis. Next base: position 543,359,363 of record CM076575.1, on the reverse strand, counting down.
AAAATAAATTCTGAAAGTGTTGCACATTCAAATGCCACTACCCTTAGTTTACTTTACTTTTGAAAATAATATTGTGTTCAACTTGTTCAAAACGCCACAATTCATGATGATCATACAATTTAATCTTGATTAAATAATGCCTTTAAATTTCATGTCATGATAGTTAGTGAATAAAGATCTGACCAAATCATTTAACCTTGGCAGATCAATAGTTAGGTAGAGAATAAAGTGAGCTCATAAGTTTAATCTGAGCCATTGGAAGATATAAGGTTAGAAATAAGTTAGTTTTCTTATCAAAATAAAATAAAAGGGTCAGCAAACTCAAATGCACCCAATAAAGGAAGTAAAAAATGTAGGATAAATAAAGGGTAGGTAGGATACTTTCAAGAGTTATGAAAAGCGTCATTTGGTTTATCCATTGTCACTAATGTCTTTCTAACATTTCCCCTTATTCTAAAAATTCCTCTTTCCTCTCTTGGAAACCATTCTCCCTTTCAAAATACCTTTCCCTTTTCAAAATCCCTTTCCCTTTGTTAACATCCCTTTTCCCTTCCTTAAAACCCATTTCCATTACGAAAAACCCCTCCCCTTGACTAACCCCGCCTTTTCCAATAAAACAACAAAGCCCACAAAACCAAAGTTTCAAAGCATGAAATAAATATTATTATCAGGCCCCACTTCCCTTTGAAATTACCCCCCCCCCCCCCCGCTTAATATATTTCACAAACTCTCCCCATATTATATTAACCCTTCAGCTTTATTTTTATTCCCAACCACTTTCATTTAAGAATTCCACATAATATATATTCCCCGACCCACTTTATTATAACCCTTTGCATATAAACTACCCCATCACATAAGTATATTTCCCAACCCCACTGCTTGAAAAACTCCCAACTCATCTAGTTGCCCGATCATCATTCATTAGATCTAACGACCAATTAAAATTTATGCACCCCCTAACATTAAAATGTTTAAAGCTAAGGGGGGTGCGAAATGGATGGTTTTATCCACCCCCTACCTTGCCACGTGGCACCACTAGATCTTATTGCAGCCCCCCCCATCCTAAACCACCAAAACATTCTTCATCATGCGATAATCCACTAAACCGTCTCTGCACCTTGTGATGAAACCACTACTGTTTGAAATAAACCTTTGTGCCATTGCGATAAGGCCCAAAGGTTTAAAAGTAATAAAAACTCCACCCGGAATTTTATTTCACCATTTCTGTTTATTCCTGAAAAAAGAGACCAAAGCCATTACGAGACTAATATTGAACCTTGCTGCTGCCTGGACTCCTTCCACGACCAAATTCACCATTTTCCAGGTAATTCTAAGTACCTAAAACCATCTAATTTGTTGATTAGCTAAATAATTAAACAAATTAATGGCTTCCCACAATATCTAGAGTGTAAACCCTCTTCAACCACCAATATTAGATGTCGACCACACCCCTTTGGCTGATAAAGACTTCAAAATCAGTGATACTATGACAGATTGCAACTTTTTGGAGCTACACTATTGGAGCCATGATAAATTTGTTGATTAGGTAGATAACATTCATCCATGGGATTCAAACCTGCCCAAATACATATTCCCTCAGACCTTTTAGTTCCCATAACTCATCATACTCTACCAAATCAGTTATTTTCCTAATGAAAGAGCTTTAGTTACCCTAAACTAAGAAATATTATTCACAATTACTACTCAATCCATCAATCAGATGCCCCAGATTCAACCACAACCTGATGAAGTACATTTCTCCATTGAAATCCTTATTGAAATATACTTAAAGCTGGACATCCCTAACAGATTCCAAATATTTCAAACTTTCCTCCCTCCATCGGTAGAAACCCCTAAAAAAAATCCTCCATACTCAGCTTCTATGTTTTCAAAAATAATTAGGCAGATTGTAACCATGTTGTCATGTATTTCAAGATATTTCACTCATGAGCATGTAGATGCATCTATTATTGGTTTCCTATCCATCTTTTTCCCAGGTCAGCCTCCAGCTAGAACCTTCAATTTTTCCCAATACCTGCCAGATGTTATCCATGATCAGCTGGTCAAACTGCCAGAAGGAGTTTTCAAATACTCCTTAATTTTGTTTCATATGTTTATATTTTTCCAATCAGAAAGGTTTGCAGTTAGCCTCCAAAACTTGGACACAGAGGGTAATCCCCAATCTGTTGTCTTGTAGACATCCTTCATCAGAAATGATTCCATTGAATTCAACTTCAAAGAATTCATTGATTCTTTTATTTATCCAGTAGTTAATATCCTAAGCAGTAGCATTCAACCTAGAATTGGTGAAGAGCTAAAAAAGGTTTTACAATTGTTAGAATAGATCAAAACAAGAGACTCGTATTTATACCACGATCATACAGAAATAAGATTGTATGGAAGCCAACTAGTTCCATACAAGCTTCCCAAATACCTCCTAATGAGGATATTTTCTTTAGAATACATAAGACAGATTTTGAATTAAGATGAAATCAATTTCCTTTCAGCTAAGAAAAATACCCAATTCAAGATTAAAAACCAACTAGGGCCTTTTATATGTAATAGTAGGAATGCTGGACAACAAGAAGATAAATGTTTACAAGAGTTCAAGTTCAGTAGCAGTTTCAAATGGTCTTATGACCCCTTGGTTGTCATAAGAAAATTGACAGTTAAGTTCAAACTCACCCAATTTATTCATGAGTCAAAGCCTGAAATTAAAAAGTATTCCAACCATTTAGAGTGGTTGGAAAATACTTTACAGGAGGTGGAGAAGCAGGTTGATACTAGTTCCATCCTACTTACTCCAACCCCACAAGACAAAAATTCAAAGAGGGAAAGAGAGTAAGGTTCTTATTCTGCAGAAACTACTTGTGATACAAAATTCAAGATTATGTATAGAAATAAGACAAAGCTAAATCCACTGATAGAGCATGAAAAGATAGTTTGAATAGTAGAAACCATTGAAACAGATAGTGTTGTTAGAGATGATGCACCTCCAACAGTTTCAGAAGAAAGAAGTCAACCATCAACTTCCAATGAAAAAATTATTCAAGAACAACATAGTGCAGAGGTTTCATCATCAAGAAAACTAATGGAGAAAGAGAAATATATCATGGAAAAATACAAAGATATTAAAATCAGAAATGAAGCATTAAAGGTTGTCACATATGCATAGTATTTGAAGAAAAGTCCTAGTGGTCAGAGTAGGTTGTTTTCAACTTATGACCTCAAGACAAGGAAGATGTAGATGACATTTCCACAGCCAAAGGTGGAGGACCCTAAATTTTTTGAAGATTATACTAAAAAAACTTTTGAATTTCCTACCAAATATGTGCATCCCATTGACAAGATTGATTTTCACAAACAGGCAGGAGAAATGATCTATTGCACCATGACACATAAATATTTAAGTGTCCATAAGTTACATAATTCTCTAGAAAATATAAAACTAGAGAAAACTTCATCACAAGCTAAGGATAATAGGATAAATTCACTTGAATATTTGGTAGTGGAAGTTGGTTATAATCCAAAAGATATCAAAGTAGCAGAAGAACTAATAAAGAAGAAGAATGAAGACAAAGTTGCATTGTAGAAACAAATAAAGTTAGCAAAAAAAGAGAATCCACAAACCAAAGAGGCTTTGGAAAATGAAAATCAAAAGGATGAAATGATGAATCTCATCATTCAATTAACAACTCAACTAAAGGAAATGGAAACAAAAATGGAAAAACTAGTGAAGGAAAAACAGGCCAGCGTGGAAGAAGTTCCCATTATTGCTATTCCTATAGCTTCTACATTAGCTCCATTGTCTACAACAGTTCCAGTATCAACAACAGTTCTGACAACTACATCAACAACAACATCAACAATACCAACAACCCATCCACTGATGAGGCCAGCAAATTAATCAAGGCAATGCAGGATATGTCAATTCAAACTACTGAAATCAATAAGTTCAAAGAACAAGTGAAGAGTTTAGAATATGGAAATAAATTGGCAGAAGTAATGCATCAAACAAAAGTACAAAAAGCCAACAGATTAACTAAAAGAATCCATAAGTTAGAAAAGGAGTTATTACTGAAAGGGCCTTTAGCCCAAGCAAAACAATAGTTGTAGGCCAATATCATTAACTCAATTAATGATATTTGGCCTTCTATATAGGTTATTTTTGAATAGAAGGACTTGATAAAGGAGGCTAGTGAAGCAATTCAAAATTCCAAAGACAATCTTGGAAAGAAACCAAAGGAAGCTTTTGAGATAACAAAATTCCTTAGTTTCGAAAATAAAAAGGTATAGGAAGAGCTTGAGATATCAGATAGAACAGAGACTATCTTAGAGGTGAAGAAAGTGATTTCCAAGATAAATCTGATGATACATCTTGAAGACAAATGTCAAACAATGGAAATTGCAGTGAACATGTTTATGAACAAATTTGATGTATTGAGGCAGAAAGGTCTACCTAATCCTTTGGTAATTAATGATAAACTAATGAGGCATGAATATTCTGATAAGAAGATTATGGAAGTAGTTAAAGAGACTTCCAACAGTTCAACAATGAAGGGATTTCCCACAAAAAAAGTACTCCTTCAAAGTTTAGAAAACATCTTTTACCTCCAGCATGAGGTAAATCACCTTTTTGTGAATAAGCCAACATTTTCCAAATACACAGAGGCAAACGAGATTTACCATAGGACGATAAAGATTAAACTTCCAGATGAATAAACCTGGGAAAAATGGTGTGATTTACTATGATAGGTTAAAGATAAAATAGATGAAATATAGCGTGAAAGAGTAGACAACATGAAAGAGCAGACAACTTGAAAGAAAGATAAATTAAAGAAACAAGTAACAACAATCAAAGAAGAAAGGGACATATTTCAGTTAGTTACTAGGTGTCACTATCTTCTTGCACGAAGATATTTTATTTCCTTAAATAAATCCTAGTCACTTGATAGGAATCAAGATATTTTGTGTAAAGTTTTGTATAAATACTTCGTTATTTCGAAGTATTGAGGGTGGATTTTTGAATATTTCTATAGTTGATTGATCTACTACCTAAGGGTTATCAAACCATTTCCATTTGACAGACAAGACAGGTAATAAAGGGATTTCTTTACAATATTCATGTGTTGAGCTATTTCAGTGAAGCATATTTCAATTGTTCATGTTTTTTTCTTAAGTATTCCATAAAATTTAATATGTTCTAGATTTTAATGTTATAACAGGAATTTTATTGCAAAATTTGTTTAAATACACTATGTTTTGAGCTGTTATACATTTTAATGTTTTCTTTTGATATCTGGTTTAGGGAATTCTTAATTTCTCTTTGATCCCAATTGACCTCCTTCACCTTCCTTCATTATCTAGTTTAAGGAATTATTAACTGCTCCTTGATCCCGATTTAAAACCACTTCACCATTCAGCCTTGAGATATGATTTTGCTCAGCTATCCTGCCCTGTAACACTTCCTTTATAATTTTATTATGTTCTGTTTTTAAGGTATATTGACTCCATAGCCCAATGGAAAAAATAAAGACACCTATCCATCTAAATCAGTAACTCCACCAACAAATCAAAACCAAACCAAATAAGCATACATAACTAGCCTAAATGTTATTAAACAAGCAAAGTTAAATCATTAAGAGAGAGACCTCTCTGAGAATTAGGAAGGCTAGGTCATGATCTCCAAAAGTGGATCATAGTTACCTCTGATATTTATTTTTAATGCACATAAAAACTCTTGGAAATTTTAGAGTGCTAACATATTGGCGATCATACTAGGGAAGATTCAGTCGTCAGTTAAAACAAATCTTAAAGGGAACATTTTTCCTCATTTTTTCACCTTAAGGTTTTAAAAGGGTTGTTAAAAATTATCATTGAAATTTAAAATTATGGCTAAAATATTATACCAAGGCTCATCCTGATCCATAGCATGCTACAATTGTTAATGATCCTGACAGAATTTTAAGAAAACCTAAAAAAATAGAAAGTCTAGGAAGTAGTAGTCAGTTAATCAGAGAAAAATATCTTCCTAAAGAGTTATAAAGCATATAGGATATTCAATTTGATTTATCATTTGAGAATTATTTATTTAGAACCAAATCTAAATACTCAATCCTTAATAGTGTAATATACCCTAACTTTATTCAATTTATTGAAGAAAATAAGGAAACTATACAAATTTATTTAGATCAATATATTATAGACACTTTTGATAAAATTGATGTTTTCACCTCAACTTTGATTAAATATATATACAAAGCCTATTTTAAATAGTCAGTTTAACTAGCTGCCCTAACTGATGCTACCCCTAAGCATTATACAATACCTTCTGAAATTGTAAATACAACTTTATTTAGTACCACCTCATCTATAGTATCAACCAATTTTCATTCCATAGAACCATTCATACCTAAAATTCCTCTCCAACCTAAATTTTCAAGCTCACCTTCAAGTATTCCAAGTACATCTTCTAGCATTCCAAGTTCATCTTCAAACACTTCAAGCTCATCTCCAAGCACTTCAATCTCATCTGCAAGCACCACTAATTTACATCCCAGTCAAGCTAGAATCTTAGCCATGGCAACTAGATATGCTCATTTGGTCTTACAGGCCCCTTTACATGCCATGCCACAGGATTACCAGAGTAAAACTTTTCAGTTTGATGGTACTGGTCAATATAATGCTCAACAACATGTAAATAAAATGATTGATTATTTTGAATTACATGAAGTTGATGAAGGTGACGTACATGTGAGATTATTTTCACATACATTAGCAGGAGAAATTAAAAAATGGTTTAAATCTTTAACTGCTAACAATATTGTTGATTTAGCTGCTTTCCACCAATTTTTTATCAATAGATGGGAAAGAAAGAAAAACCCTTTACAAATATTATTTGAATATGAGAACATTAGGATATATACTAATGAATCTGTTCAGGATTACTGTACTAGGTTTAACAAGATTTATAATGCATTTCCAGTGAGTATTAGACCCCCACCAGACTTGGCCCTAAAAAAATTTCCAAATGGTTTGATGCTGACATGTCCTATCAATTAAGAGAAAGAAACCCTACAACTTTAGAACAGATGCAGAGTGATGCAGTTAGTGTAGAAGCTAACTTATTAGCTAAACGAGCTAGGATGAGGAATGAAAGAAGAGTGACAATTAAGGAAGAACCATCCACATTAGATGTTAGGATAGATAGTTTAGCTAAACCTGTAGAAAGATTAATGTACATATTTTAGAACATGGAAGGAAAGCCTCAGTGGGAAAATCAATTAGGTCCTCAAATTAGAAATCCCAGCTTTAGGGAAAATCCTAATACTGGTAAATCAAGAGAGGTTGTATCCGATCAACATATTAGACCACCTTTCCAAGAAAACTATGTTGAAATTTCACATCAAAATGAATAAGACCAGGACACCTAGATAAACTTGATGGGAATAAATGATGAAAACACTAATTTTCTTACCCAAGAATAACATGAATTATACATGTTACAAAAATTACAATTAGAATTTGGAGAGTCCTTTGACTACAAACAAGGTTATGAATCTCCTATCTATGAAGTTCATAAACAATATACCCTTAGAAGAAAAAAGAACATAGAAGCCCCTACTAAGAAAACAATCCAAACCCAAACTAAGAAAATAGTAGAAGCTCTTGTGACCAAAACTCTAGAATTTCTCCTTAGTGAAACTCAAAATACTTCCAGTCCAAATATTGTTGACATAACTTCAACTGCTACTCAAACTTCAACTGTTACTTAAAAGGTTCTAGACAAGAAAGTTGAAAAAAAATAGTAGATACACAAACTAAATTACCAACTGTTGATAAAAAAGACAAAAACACACAAACCACAATTCGTAAAGATGAAATCATTCAATTAGGAAAAACTCAAATACCATTCAATTTCCAAATTGAGATAACAAAATTGAAAATACCAGTTCCTTTAACAGAGATGGTGAAAAATGATTCATAAAAGACACAAATAACTGAAACACTAAACATAGGTGAAGGTGAAGATGCCATTAACTTCAATGATGATCAACGTGAGTTATTATTTGGTCCTGAAGTTAATGGAAAACATCAACAAGGGGGTGTCCCTCAATTCTACATTAGCCTAAACATTCATGATAAAATCTTACACAATGCTATGTTAGATTCAGGAGCATCTCATAACTTAATGCCTAAAGAAATAATGGAAAAATTAAACTTAGATATCACCAGACCATACAAATACATGTTCTTCTTTGATTCTAGTCAAGTCAAATGCCTTGGCCTAATAAAATACCTATGTGTAACTCTAGTCCAGTTCCCAACAAAGAGTATTGTGATGGACATAGTAGTTGTTGATATCCCTCCTAAATATGGTAAATCATTAGTACACTGATAAGGTAAGACATAGGCCAATCATACCTGATAATTTGAAGTATTAAAAAATATTTTCACAAGACTCACAAATCTATAATCTCATGAATTCTGAGGGAGAATTTCAAAACTGTAATACAGACACAGATTGTACATTAGATTATACCATGAATAATCAACTCGATGTAAATGATGTAAATAAAATAGAACCAACTAGATTCACTAAAGTAGAAATAGATAAATTAGAAACAGTAGAAATTGAAGAATTAATTAATGACGAATCAGAAGTTTTAAACCTCAAAGACAACATTTTTCCTAAAGGATTAGCCCCGTTAGAAGACCTTTTTGACTCCAATGATGTAGCTAGAAAACCCAAAATGGAGCCTCTAAGATCAGATATAGAGGAATGTAACATAGGAACAGAATAAAAACCAAAGCTTATCAAGATATCTAAGTCCTTACCTCCAGCTGAAAAGTTGAAATACATTAGCTTTCTTAAAGAATTCCAAAATATATTTTCCTGGAGTTATGAAGACCTCAAGTCTTATGATACCAGCATTATCCAACATAAGATACCATTCAAAGAAAATCATAAGTCCTCTAAACAAAATATTAGGAGAATTAACCATGTTCTTATGCCATTAATAGAAAAAGAAGTTAAAAAGATGTACGATACTCAAATCATAGCACCCATCAGATATTCTAATTGGGTCTCTAATTTAGTCCCGACTAGAAAGAAAACAGGAGAAATCAAACTCTATGTTGATTTCAAAAACTTGAACAATGTATCACTAAACGGTAACTATCCCCTCTCTAAAATGGACCACATTCTACAGAGAGTAGTAGGGTCATCCAAAATTTCATTACTTGATGAATTTTCTGGATACAACAAATCCTAGTCCAACTTGAAGATCAAGCTAAGACTACATTCCTTATTCCCCAGGTAACTTTCATGTACTTGAAAATGCCCTTTGGATTGATGAATGCGGAAGAAACATTCCAAAGAGCCATGGGCATTGCCTTTGCAAAAGAAATCCATAATTTTTTAGTGATTTACCTAGATGATGTCACAGTATTTTCCAAAACAGATAATGAACATATAGATCATTTGAGAAGAGTATTCATAAAATGTAGAAATTTTGGTATATCCTTAAATCTGAAAAAGTCACCTTTTGGATTAGAAGGAAAACTCCTAGGACACATGATTTCAAAAGAAGGTATTAGAATCGATCCAACTAGAAAAGAAGAAATCTTGAATATTAGTCATCCTAGAGACATTAAAGAGTTACAAGCATTTTTAGGCAAAATAAATTTTCTTAGAAGATTTATCTCTAGCGTAGCAGAATTACTTAGAAATTTTAATCACATGTTGAAAAAAGATTCAACATGTTATCACTCATAAAAATGAAGCATCATTTGACAAAATCCTAGAGGTTAATGTGTAAATGGTAGGGTCATAGAATTCATTTTTCATTACTTGGTCAAGGGAAATTTCAAATATTTCTTGTTTAAGCTTACCCTAAGGTCTAAACCCACTCGCTTTCAAATCCCCTCATGTCATATCACTCATAATTTTCTGACAGATTTCAATTCCCAAGGTTTTTGTACTGAAAAGGTATTTTTATCCAAGAATCCCTACTTTCATAGAGAATTCAGTTTAAAATAAGCAGAAAACGCTACGAAACAGGCTAATAGTTTCGTAGCGAATATGAAGCATTTCTCTGTTTTCTGACATTGAGAAGTCAACTTCAAAGGAGGTTCATGGGCAAACGAAAAGATATTTTAAGAAACTGAGAGAGGTTGTTTTCACAAAAAATATCGAATAAGAATAACCTCTCTCATGTTTCTCATAGGTGTTATCAGTTGGGAGATACAAGGATTTCTTTAAAGACCTATTTTCAGAAAACAAATATTTCTTGTTTTACACATGTTGTTAAAATGCTGATTTTGGACAACTGGAGATGCTTTTCTAAAAACCAAGAGAGTTTTTTCTTCAAAAAAATTATATTTACAAAAAAATTCTCTAGTTTTGCAAACTACATCATGGATGGGGAGATATATGCTATATTCTAACACCTATTTTTCATAAAAAAAGAGAGGAAAAGTCAGCAAGGATGTCTTAAATATGAAAGGTGAGCTTGACACCTCAAAACTCTTGGTTTGATTTGGTTTATGGTTGATTGAGGCTAGTAAAATGTTAGATACAATTTTTTGGCACTTACAGGTTTCATATTTCAAAATTATACAAAAATCTACATTTTTAGCACTTTTCAACAGTTTTGTAACACCCCTAGGCTTGAAGGGCAACAAAACGCTACGAAACTACTGTAGCTGCTCTTTTTACTTTTTGAACCAGTTATGGATGCTATCAAGAGTTGAAATTGGTGTGGAAGATGTATTTAGTGATTATGAACACGATTCCAAAGGAAATAATAAAAAAATATTGAAGGTGAATGGCATTTTTGCTGCGCTATGAAAGTACGCTACGAAACTGCCTTACTTTCGTAGCATACTATGTAGGAGTTTTTTAAGCATATTTTTGGGCATATGTGGATAGCTAGGTATTATCCAAGTGTTAGAGGATCATGAAAAGATTCATTCATCACTTAAATACCAGAAATGAAGATAAACTGATAGCCGAAGTATTCATGGAAGAAGAAGACCATTTGCCTAAAAAACAGGGTTTTGTTTCCTAGTTTTGAGGAGGTTAGTTAAGTGGTCATGTAGTGATGAGTATCATCACCCCAATTCAAACATGTGAAAGAATACTTGTCAAAGAATGTAATTTCTTTAGTAGATAATGTTGTTAAAGGCAACAATGAGTAGTTTGAGTCCTATTTCAAATAGGATTGTCAAGTAGGATAAGTGTTTGTTTGTCATTAAGTTGATGGTTTATGGTTATGCAAGGTGTCATTAGGAAAAAAATCAATGTATATGGCCTGGAGGAAGAACATATCATGATGTAACAACTCTATTAAAGGCCATTGGGTTGAATTTTTAATGGGTTGGAGATTTTTGGTAAAATTGGAGTTTATTGTAAATTGACTATTTTAGCAATACAAAGATTTGTTACTTGACCAACTTGAGATTCTAAAGAATTTTTTACTGCTTACCTATTCTAGTTGTACCTCTTATGTATCTCACTTATAGTGGTTTTAATTTATATTACTCATAATTCATCCATGTGATGCTCTGACTTCCTTTATAAGTGAATTGACTGTGTATTTTCATGTTTCATGTGTGTATGTCCTATTGCTAAAAAATCTGACCTGCCTCAACTTCCATGTCAAGTAAACTCACTGAATCACTGAAACTTTTGACTCCATAAGCCCAATGTCTACATGTTTATATTATTTTCAACCTACATTAATCATAACCATTTTATTTCCTAAATAGAGTTAGCCATCTATATATTTATTCCATATCATTAACCCTTGAGAGAGCGCTCTCAGATTGAGGAGGCTAAGCCTCAGTAAAAATATTGGTTTGAAATAGTTGCATGACATTTCCTGATTAGCAGCCTATCAGAAGAATTTTGCGATAACATTTTCGTGTGTCTACCAAGAGCCTGAAGATATATTTTTCCTGAAATTATGAAGTCGAACTCTTGAAGTTAGCAGGAGCTCAGAATCTATTGGAGGCCACAGGACTACCTTGGCGATTACATTGTTGAAGAATTCAAAATTTAATAGATTCAAGGTGACTCCACTGCTTGAAGATCAGTAGCTTGATGAAGTTTCAAGATGAATTCCATTGCAGGAAAAAATTCCAGGTATGCCCCTATGAATTGGTCTCACATCCCTGGTTTTCCAAATCCTATGCCAAATGTTGAATGGTTAACCGATCTTCCCATATTTAAAGATGAAAAGAAATACAATGTTTCTCTTCATTTGGTTAGGTTTCATATGCCTATACATATACTTAAGGTTCAATTCCCCGAGGATTGTCTCATGAATATGTTTATGGTCACTTTAGAAAGAAAAGCATGGTCTTGGTATGAAAGCTCACTAAATGGTTCATTATTTTCTCTTGATGATTTCCATGTTTCATTTTATGAGATATATGAAGAGTGTCATCCCTCCTTATTGCTGGTCAAAGACTGTTGTAAACATTGTGTGAGTTTTATTGAATATTTGGGGAATTTTTATGAAGATGATGAGTTCATGGATGAGGAAATTTTAGAGGCCCTTCATGAAAATACCTTTCATCAACAAGAAGAAAGAATATCCTCTCTCTTGGATGAAAATGAAACTCAGCAGGAGTTTATTTATGAAAATCATATTACATCCTCTAAGTTTGATGGAAAGTTGCAACAGACTTGTCAATCTTTTGATCATCAGGAGTATGAGAATCATTTCAAATAAAAAGAGGAAATATTGGAAGATAATTGCTATAATCCTCAGGTAAAGGAAGAATTTTATTCTTTATTTCATTCCTTGCATCAGCCTACATCAAATAATGATCACACTAATGAGGAAGTGGATGAAAATTTTTCTTTATCCTTTTCTTCTAATCTGAAATCATTTGAGTGCAAGTCAGAATATAAGATTCAATTTGTGGATGAAGTTGCTAAGAAGATTGAAAAATACATTGAAGTTTTAGAAGACCAAATTCAATCCTATAGTGCTCATGATCATGACCATTCTTTCTGAAATATTTCCATGCCATAACAAAAAGAGAGGGTGTTTCTTCCTTTCTCTTTTGAGATTAAGGAAGAATACCTTGTTATTGAAAATCAGTTTGATAGCACAAAACTGAAATCTTGTGTGGCTGAGAAAAGCATATGAGTTGTCCAAAGTTGCAGAATGTTTTGAGAATTATCAAACAGATTATGTCTTCTATGATCCTATAGCTGACTACATGGAAGAGTTCTACAGTCCAAATTTTCAGTTATATTTTCATTATGAAGATCAGATACCTCTTATGTTTCCTTGGTCATTTCAGTATCATGTTTACTTTTGGTTCAAGCGCAGTCAAGAGCTTCAAGTGTCAAATCAGATCAATGACTGGCTTCATTGTAAGTTTCATGTTGCTTGAATTAAAAATGGAGATTGCAATTGTTAGGGTAGGTAGGAGTGTGTGAATAAGCTCAAAGTTGACTGAGCATATTTTCAGTAGGTACATATTTGGTTCTTCAGCAGTAATCATCAAGCTTGAGCCTGAGGTGAAGACTATAAGAGCTTGGTGAAGTTCTCATAAATTTCAGTTTCTATTTCCAAGAAGATGGATGGCACTGGAACTACAGGTTCTTTGGTGTACCACAAGGGCACACCATCCCAAGTGGAGCCACTATTATCACTCATAAAAATTAAGCATCATTTGACAAAATCCTAGAGGTTCATGTGTAAATGGCAGGGTCATAGAATTCATTTTTCAATACTAGTTCAAGGGAAATTTCAAAATTTTCTTGTTTAAGCTTACCCTAAGGTATAAACCCACTCACTTTCAAATTCACACATGTCATATCAATCATAATTTTCTAATTGTCTTCAATTCCCAAGGTTTTTGTACTGAAAAGGTCATTTTATCCAAGAATCCCTACTTTCATAGCAAATTCATTGTAAAATCAGCAGAAAACACTATGAAACTAGCTAATAGTTTCGTAGCAAATATGAAGCATTTCTATGTTTTCTGACTTTGAGCTGTCAACTTCAAAGGAGATTTCCGAGCAAAAATAAAGGTATTTTAAGAAAATGAGAGAGGTCATTTTCAATAACATATCAAATAACAATAAACTCTCTCAATTTTCTCATAGGTGTTATCGGTTGGGAGATAAAATGATTTCTTTGAAGACCTATTTTCAGAAAACAGAGTTTTCCTATTTTACACATGTTTTTCAAATGCATATTTTGGATAGCTAGAGATGGTTTTCTAAAATATAAGAGAGGTTTTTCTTCAGATTATTATTATTGACAAAAAAATCCTCGTTTTTTATAAAATACATCATGGATTGAGATATATAGGCTCTTTTATAAGACCTATGTTTCAGAAAAAAAACATGAAAAATCAGCAAGGATGTCTTAAATATGAAAGGTGAGATTGACACCTCAAAACTCTTGGTTTGAGTTGGTTTATGGTTGATTGAGGCTAATGAAATTTTAGACACAATTTTTTTGCACTTACGTGTTTCATATTTCAAAATTATACAAAAAACTGCATTTTCAGCACTTTTCAGCACCTTCATAGCGCCCCTAGGCTTGAAGGGCAGCAAAATGCTACGAAACTACTGTAGCTGATCTTTTTACCTTTTGAACTATTTCTGGATGCTATCAAGAGTTTATTGGTGTGGGAGATGCATTTAATGATGATGAAAACTATGCCAAATGAAATAATAATAAAATACTGAAGGTGAATGGCATTTTTGGTGTGCTATGAAACAGCCTTACTTTCATAGCATACTATGTGGGAGTTTTTTAAGCATATTTTTTGGCATCTATGGATAGATGGTTATTATCCAAGTGTTATAGGATCGTGAAAATAATCATTCATCACTTAAATACCACAAAATGAATATAAACTGACAGCCAAAGTATTCATGGAAGAAGAAGACCATTTGCCTAAAAAACAGGGTATTGTTTCCTAGTTTTGAGGAGGTCAGTTAAGTGGTCATGTAGTGATGAGTCTCATCACCACAATTTGACCATGTGAAAGCATACTTGTCAAATAATGTAATTTATTTATTAGATAAGGTTTTTAAAGACAATAATGAGTAGTTTGAGTTCTATTTGAATGTAATATCCCCAAAATGGGATTGTCAGCAATGCATGTCTGAAAAACGCATTTTTCAGAAATGGATGCTACAGAAATTCAAATCAGCCCTTGCATCCCTTATATATAACAATATAAGTCATAAATCCAAGAGAATATCATAAACAAATCATTCTAGGTGAGGTAAACAGGTATCCCACACCTAGTGTGGCTTGGAAAATACACAAGGAAGGGACTGCAGCAATATTAAACAACACTACTTTAGAAATAACACAGTTCAGAAAAATGAAAGCAGGAGGCCCATATGGAGGCTCAATAATGTCATGTATATCAGAAAATCAGAATTATATTGACGCTCATGAGTCTTAGAACATAAAATAAGAGACTTTACATGAAGAATTGCTCAAAATAAGAGGTTGCAACCATATAATATGACTATACAAGCTTGAAAACATTATTTTATTAGCTGAAAAGAGCTATATATTACACTCCAGATCTAGAGCAGATCTGTGTACAAAAATATAGATCTGTTTTAGATCTGTACACTATATTGTCTCCTATTCAAATCCCCCTTGGGGTTTTCAGCAAAAAGTGTAGTACATGGAATATATTTGAGATCAAATGCAGTAGATCTATAGAATGATTCAGAAATTTTGAAGAAAATAAAATATTTTTTAGATCAGATCTGAATATGACATGGATTATATCTGTAATCCACGGATCACCACAGTGAAGGGCAGATTCCCAACACTAGAGATCTCTCCTCCAAAATGTGCCAAAACACCCTACAACTTTTTCACTTGAAAATAACATAGTATAGGAAGATTAACTGTGTTGTAGGCTCTAGAGCATGGTTTGGCCACAAGACAAGATCTAAAACTGTGCTCCAATCATCCAATACTCTCTTTCCAGGGGAATAGAAGGCTTTCCCACTGAAAAGATGCACTAGAATGGCTTAGATATGAATATATCTATCCTCCACTTGTTGCAGCTTGCAGAAAAACCCAAACCCTCACTAGGATCTAAGTTGTAGTTGAAAGGAGAAGCTTGACCTTAAGCCTCATAGTGGACAAGAAATGCAAGTCTCTTCCAAGAGCTACTCAAGGAAAGAGAAGGATTCCTAAATAGGAGATCCTTGTGCTAAACAACACTATTCTCTTCTAAACAACCAAGAGAATGAGAAATGTCTAAACAGACAAATTATTTAGAAATAATATGGTCATCAACAACACTTCTCTTGTTGTCCTTCTCATCCTTTTATAAGATTGAGATCTTGCAAAACCCTAAACCATCTCAATGATTTAGCTCCTTTCACATGTGTGCCCTCCCACTAAAACTGCGTTGTGCATCTAGGAGGTTCATTTCATCTGGAAGATGCTGTTGATTTGGTCTGGTTGACCCAGTCAAATGTCTCAACCCCTTTCACACATAAGGGTGTTTTATTAAAGTAGCCTAGATTTAGCCTTGTTCACATGGGGCATTGACTTATTTTTTTGTTTTAGGAGTTTTTATGTTCCTCCTTTATAAATTTATTCATGAACAGAAAAGTAAAGAAAAAATTAGTATTCCAATTAGCTCGAGGCTAATTGGGAATATTACAGTCCTCCCCTTCAAAATGTTGCTTGTCTTCAAGCAACTGATAAGGTGAGTGCTGCAACTTCTTTCTGCCTCCACTGGTGACACCCTCAAATGATAAGCTTCTCCCATAAGCTAAGTGATCACCAATCCATCCATCCATGACTTGTTCCAAAAAAGTTCTCATGAGATGCAAACAACTCATCCCATAAGGAAACAATAAATCACATGAAACAAACATTGTTTGCCCAATGCCCTCCCTGAAATGTAAGACATAAAGTCCAAGGAGTGTAGTCATACCATAGGGCACATGCATGCCTTCCCTCTTTCCTCCATTCATCCCAATAAAAATAACAAGTACATCATCAATAAAGGGGATCAAAAAAATGTACAAACAAACATAAATTTATGCACATGGAGGTGGATCATAGTCCGACATGTGGAACCAGCGTAGAGCATCCGCTGCCTGCATCAAATTAAGATGTGGTAAGTGGTTTTCCCACCACTTCCTTTCTTCCCATACCATCTCACCATAGCTAAAAGTGTGAGATATATTTGGTGCCTCTGGGAAGCACCCATCATGTTGCAAAATTTCCCTTTTCCTTTCAAGGGAGTGGCCAAATTCAGAAATGTTTGTGGCCCATTGTTTGCCATGAGATCTAAAATATGTACCACTGCTCCTTGGAGTCATGGCCTGCATAAAAATAGTGAAAGAATACATACAAACAAAAAATGAAACATGATTTACATATCTATGTTCTTCACCAAAATTTCTCCTTATACAAGTGGCATGGTGTATGGATATTTCTCCTCTACCCAAGGTAGGGAGAGTTGGCTGAAATAACTCTATCTTAGAGTCTTGTTGCTGATCCAAATCCAAAAGGTTCATGCATCTTTGACAATGTTGATATAGCTCTTTTTCAAATCCCTCCCAATAATAGCTCCTCAAGATGATGTTATTGAGCTTCATGGAATATGTGTGGCTGAAATAGAACTCTTCATAAGCCCTTTGTAGTAACTTCTCCTTGAGCTTGGAAGCTCTAGACAAGAAGATCCTACCATGATTATAGATGACTGCATCAAGGGTTGAATAGCCCTCCTCATGCAACAAGTCATCAATAATCATGCAAGTATGTAGATCCTTGGAATATTCCACCAGCAGTTGGGATTTCAAATATGGATCTAATGTGCCCAACAATGACAGTGCTGATAATGTGTCATTTGAAGTGTCTTCCATGTTTTTATTCTTGTCCTTGACATCTCCCATGTCAAAGGTGTATGCTAGAAAGCCAAGCCTCCCATTTTTCTCCTCCTTGACATCTCCCATGCCAAAGGTATAAGGTGGAAGGTTTCCATTCCTTCCTTGTTGCCCTCCTTGCATATGAACATGTTCAAAAGGAAATGGAAGTTCTTGGAAGTTAGTCTCCCATGGAAGGCTATCATCTATCCAAAAATTCCTTGGTTGGCCAAAGTATGCATGTGTGACCACCATCTCTCATCATGTATGGAAGAGTATCCTCCAAACAAGTTTGTCTTCTGATTCAAGGATTGCCTTCCTTGCTTCATGAGGGTGTCATCCTTCATTATTGCAGAATATTTTCTTAGCGTAGTATGATATGAAAGAATGGTTAATGATGTTAAGGGGAAAATTCTTTCCCTCTCCTTGTACCTTCCCCATACTCTCAGCATTGTAGCATGGTCGTCTAGTGCTCCCTTCCTCCTTGGATCTATGAAAGGAGCATCAATGCATGAAACATCTTTCCTCAAAACTGAATCAGGTGGTATCCCAGGTGGTATACCAGAAGACAATGATGTCTCATGGCTCATTACCATGTGAACAACAGATGGGAACATATTATGACTGCTTCCACTGCACAAATCCATCTCTAATTTCTGTGTGGAAGTATCATGATAAGGGGGCATTGGAGCAACTTCCCCATCTTTTTCTTCATCACCCACCTTCTGAAAGGTCTCACAGTCTAAGGTGCTCCCATTAGATGCAGTTAACTCATGAACACCCATGACCTCCTTGGTGTCAAGAGTCTTGATCACAAAGGACTAATCTATCATAGTGTGTGTTCCCAAAATTGGATGCAATGTTGGCATACATTCCCTCCATTTTTTTGTCTCGTTGTCTATTATTATAGACACATGCTGCTCAACCTCTTCATGTATAAGATCCTTGGGGTATTCTTGCAAAGATACAAGAGAGCTCTTGGTGGAAGCCATGGCTTCATCTGCATCTCCCAATAAAAATAGATCTCCTCCTGCTGTCATATCACTCGAGGCACCTTTCAGCTCTTCTTCTTTCTTCTCCTCATCAATGGAACATGCCTCATCAATAAGAGATCATTTATTTTGATCTCTCCTTGAAAAAGGAACCCTCATATCTTCTTCTTGAGAAGAATTTTATTGCTGAAATGGGGCCTTTTCCCTTGGAAAATCATATAGTAGATCTTTAACCCCTTCAACAATGTTCTGAAATGGAGTTATCTTCATGGATCTTTCTTTCTCATGCAAAGGTTCTGAACTCTTGGGTTTAGTTTTCTTACCCATAGAAATTTCAGATGGCACAAAATCAAATATTTTCACTAATATCCTAGTGAACTTTGCATAAGCAGAGATGTTTACATTTTTCAATGAAGAAGACTCAAATAACCACCAGGCATAAGCTTTACCTTGGAGGTGCAACACTGCTACTCTTATTGCTTCTTCTTCTGAAACTGGATGTAGCTGGAAATATGTGTCAAGCTTCTTTACCCAAGACTTGACTGAGCTCTTAGGTGATCCATCAAATGTAGGTAGGAAAGTCCTACCCAAAATGGGTTGCATGCACCCTCTTCTTCTCTTGTATATGACGGATCTTCTTTCTTCTTTGAGTTGAAAAAAATCTGGGAAGCTTAGATGCTCTTTCAATATTTTAGACTGAGATTCATATTCTTGGATAGAGTCACCAAGAGTCTCCTCTTTCGGTGTCTCTCCTTCTGATTCTTCTCTTGCTAGGAATGTAGGCATGCTACAATGTGGCAGATCAGATTGTGTGGCTAAATGCTCACAGAAAGAGTATGAAGAACTGGGGCTTCCTTCATATGCAAACCTCTTCAAGGGATCTGCATGTGTTTATTTCCTCATTTACCTGATTTCATTTTTAAGCTCATGCAAAGTTTGGAATAGAGTTTTTGAAAACTCTTTCCTTTTCATTCTTCAAGACAAAGGGGTTTTACACTTTTCTTCTGTGTATTCAGTGTAATCATACTTCTTTTGTCTTATTCTTAGATTACTCTTCTCTCTGTTAGTAAGAGGCTCTCCTTCTATGGAAGGCATATTGGCTTATTTTTCAGAAATGGATACTACAAAAATTCAAATCAGCCCTTGTATCCCTTATATCTAATAATATAAGTCCTAAATACAAGAGGATATAAAAAAAAAATCATTCTAGGTGAGGTAAACAGGTCTCCCACACCAAGTATGGCTTGGAAAATGCCCAAGGAAGGGACTGCAACAATATTAAACAACACTACCTTAGAAATAACGCAGTTCAGAAAAATGAAAGTAGGAGGCCAATATGGAGGCTCAATAATGTCATGTACATCAACAAATTAGAATTATATTGAAGCCCATGAGTCTTAGAACAGAAAATAGGAGAATTTAAATGAAGAATTACTCAAAATAAGAGGCTGCAACCATATAATATGACTATACAAGCTTGATAGCGTTATTTTATTAGCTGAAAAGAGCTGTAGATTACACTTCATATCTAGAGAAGATCTGTGTACAAAAATATAGATCTGTTTCACATCTGTACACTATAGAGTCTCCTCTTCAAATGTCCCTTGGGGTTTTCAGCAAAAAGTGTAGTACATGGAGTAGATCTGAGATCTAATGCAGTAGATTTGAAAAATGATTCAAAAATTTTGAAGCAAATACAACAGAATTTAGATCAGATCTGAATATGACATGGATTAGATCTTTAATCCATGGATCACCACAGTGAAGGGCAGGTTCCCAACGTTGGATATCTCTCCTAAAAAATGTGCCAAAACACCCTGCAACTTTCTCACTTGAAAATAATGTAGTATAGGAAGATTAATTGTGTTTTAGGTTCGAGAATATGGTTTGGCCTCAAGCCAAGATCTGAAACTGTGCTCCAATCATCCAATACTCTCTTTTCATGGGAATATAAGGCTTTCCCACTGAAAAGAGGCACTAGAATGGCTTAGATTTGAATAGATCTAGCCTCCACTTGCTACATATTGCAAAGACAACCAAACCCTCAACAGGATCTAAGTTGTAGTTGAAAGGAGAAGCTTGACCTTAAGCCTGATAGTGGACAAGAAATGCAAGTCCCTTCCAAGAGCTACTCAAGGAAAGAGAAGGATTCCTAAACAAGAGATCCTTGTGCTAAACAACACTATTCTATTCTAAACAGCCAAGAGAATGAGAAATTTCTAAACAGACAAATTCTTCAGAAATAATATGGTCATCAACAACCCTTCTCTTGTTGTCCTTCTCTTCCTTTTATAAGATTGAGATCTCGCAAAACCCTAAACCATCTCAATGATTTAACTCCTTTCACATGTGTGGCCTCCCACTAAAACTGGATTGTGCATCTAGGAGGTTCATTGCATCTGGACAACGATGTTGATTTGGTCCCGTTGACCAAGTCAAATGTCTCAACCCCTTTGACACATAAGGGTGTTTTATTAAAGTAGCCCAGATTTAGCCTTGTTCACATGGGGCATTGATTTATTTTTCCACTTTAGGAATTTTTATGTTCCTCCTTTATACATTTATTCATGAACATAAAACTAAAGAAAAATTTAATATCTTGAGGCTAATTGGGAATATTACATTGAAATAGGACTGTCAAGTAGGATAGGTGTCTGCTTGTCATTAAGTTGATGTTTTATGGTTATGCAATGTGTCATTAGGAAAAAATTCAATGTATCTATCATGGAGGTAGATCATCTCATGATTTAATAACTCTATTAAAGGCCATTGGGTCGAATTTTTCATGGTTTCGAGATTTTTGGCAAAATTGCAGCTTATTGTAAATTGACTATTTCAACAATACAAACATTTGTTACTTGACCAACTTGAGATTCTGAAGGAGTTTTTAGTGCTTACCTATTCTATCTATACCTCTTATGTATCTCACTTGTAGTGGTTTTCATTTATATTACTCATAATTCATCCATGTGATGCTTGACTTCCTTTATAAGTGAATTGACTGTGTACTTTCATGTTTCATGTGTGTATGTCCTATTACTAAAAACTCTGACCTGCCTCAACTTCCATGTCAAGTAAACTCACTAAATCACTGAAATTTTTGACTCCATAAGCCCAATGTCTACATGTTGATATTATTTTCAACCTACATTCATCAGAACCAGTTTATTTTCTAAATAGAGTTAGCCATCTATATCTTTATTCCATATCATTAACCCTTGAGAGAGCCCTCTTAGATTGAGGAGGCTAAGCCTTAGTAAAAATATTGGCTTGAAATAGTTGCATGAGATTGCCTGATTAGCAGCCTATCAGAAGAAATTTTGTGATAACACAATACTTAAGTGGACAGTAGAGGCTAAGCAGTCTTTTGAAGCAGTCAAAGAAGCCCTTATTAAAACACCTGTCCTCATAAGTCCTAATTTCAACAAAGATTTCATACTTTTTTCATTTTCTTCAGAACACACCATTGCAGCAGTCTTGTTGCAAAAGAACGATGAGGGCTATGAACAACCCATTCCTTTCTTCAGTAAATCCTTGGCAAATGCAACACTAAAGTATAATATCATGAAAAAACAAGGACTTTCTTTAGTGAAAGCCATAAAATATTTCAGAGTATACATTCTGTATTCTCACATTATAGAATATGTTCCAAAATTAGTTTTAAAGGACATTCTAACTTAGAATTGGCCTGATGGAGAGAGAGGAAAATGGATTTCCACAATATTGGAATATTACATTGAAATCAAGCCTACAAAATTTATCAAAGGCCAAGGTTTAGCCAAACTCAAGGCTGAATCGAACTCTCAAGCCTTAGACATAAGTTTCATTGCTGCATTAGATGATCATGAAGAGATGGCCAATCCACAAATCAGTTAAGCTTTCATAGATTCATCCTGGTATGGAGACATTATAAATTTTTTAGTCAACTTACAAGCTCCTCCTGGTGTATCTAGAACCAAAAGTAGATTCTTAAAATTGAAAGAAATGAAATATTGTATCTTAGATAATGTTTTATTTTGGAAAGATCATGGTGTCCTTTTATTAAATTATTTATTGAAAGATGAAGCTGACAAAGTCATGCAGGAATTTCATGCATGAGATTGTGGAGGAAACCTATACTGGAAAAAAACTACTGACAAAATTTTGAGGGCAGGTTTTCTCTGGCCCACTCTTTTTGCAGATGTCCGAAAGTATGTGACCTCCTATCACAAATGCCAAATATTTGAAGGGAAGAAGAAACTCTTACCATTACCCCTAAAACTTATCTCAGTATAAATGCCATTTCAACAATGGGGTTTATACTTCATTGGTGAAATTCACCCACCCTCCTTAGCCCAGCATAAATGGATATTGAAAGCCACTGATTACTTTACCAAGTGGATAGAAGCCATCCCTTCTAGATAAGCCACAAAATCTGTCATTATTTCATTTCTTGAAAATAACATTCTTTCTATAATTGGATGCCCACAAAATCTCATTACTGATAATGTTATTTCCTTCAAATCTAAGAAAATGATAGATTTTTACAACAAATACCATATCAAACTTGGCCATTCCACTTCCTATTACCCTCAAGGTAATAGACTAGAAAAACCTTCAAACAAAATCCTAGTCAACATCATCAAGAAGCTATTAGAAGATAACAAGAAAAAATGGAATAAAAGGTTGGTCGATGCCCTATGGGCAGATGGACTAACTACCAAGAAGTCTATTGGTACATCTCCCTATCAATTGGTATATGGGATGGATGTTGTTTTTCCATCTTCATTAGAAGTACCAGTAATGAAAATGATTCAAGAGCTGCAAGTAGAACCGAATGACATCCAAAGGAGGATAAATCAAACAATTCACATGCAACAAACCAAAGAGAAAATTTATATCAAATCCCAAGTAATTCAAGAGAAAATCAAGAATATCTATGATAAGAAAACTAAAGAAGATTATTTTTTCATAGGTGATCAAGTACTCAAATGGGATTCCAGAAGGAAGACAAAGGAAAACATGGGAAATTTTACTTTCTCTGGAAGGGCCCATATATTATTTATGGTTATAGAGGCAACAATGCATTTTTATTGAAAGAGTTAAATGTAATATATCTACTAGGAGGACCAGTCAATGGTCGAATGCTGAAGCACTACTTTTCACCAAAATAACCAGTAGTTTAATTGACTGAATTTTACTCATTGTAAATATCATAGAAAAGTTTAGATTGGATTGGATATTTATCTAGCAAAGTTGAAGCCTGAATAGAAGGCCCTAATATTTAAAATATATAACATCATATGTTTGAATAAAGGAAATCACAGAAAGTAGTTCCAATGCAAGAAAATTTAAAGTTCCAAGGCCACTGATCAGAAAGTTCTTAACATCTCACAAGGAGATTCCATCCCCAAGTGGAGCCACTATTAGGGTCCTATAATAATAGGGATCATAATTTTTAATTGACTATGTTGAGTCATGTAATATTGTACATACCTTTGTTTTCTGCAAACGTTTTCCCATATTAAAAAATGAAAATATGGTATGTCCTAAAAGAATAATCAAAGGACCAGAAGAAAGAAAGATCAAAAAAGGATATAAAGTATGAACCCCGTAAAAAGAAACAAAAATAAATTCTTAAAGTGTTGCACATTCAAATTCGACTACTCTTAGTTTAATTTACTTTTGCAAATAATATTGTGTGCAGCTTGTTCAAAATGCCACAATTCATGATGATCATACATTTTAATCTTGATTAAATCACGCCTTTAAATCTCATGTCATGATAGTTAGTGAATGAAGATCTGACCAAATCATTTAACCTTGGCAGATCAATAGTTAGGTAGAGAATAAAATGAGATGATAATTTTAATCTGATCCATTAGAAGATATAAGGTTAGAAATAAGTTAGTTTTCTTATCAAAATAAAATAAAAGGGTCAGCAAACTCAAATGCACCCAATAAAGGAAGTAAAAAATGTAGGATAAATAAAGGGTAGATAGGATACTTTCAAGAGTGATGAAAAAAATCATTTGGTTTATCTCTTGTCACTAATGTCTTTCTAACATTTCCCCTTATTCTAAGAATCCCTCTTTCCTCTCTTGGAAACCATTCCCCCTTGCAAAATCCCTTTCCCTTCGAAAAATCCCTTTCCCTTTGCTAACATCCCTTTTCCCTTCCTTAAAACCCATTTTACTTTTGAAAACCCCATTTCCATTACTAAAAAACCCTCCCCTTGACTAACCCCACATTTTCCACTAAAACAAAAAAAAACCCACAAAACCAAATTTTCAAAGCGTGAAATAAATATTATTATCAAGCCCCACTTCCCTTTTAAATTAACACCCCCCACTCGGCTTAATATATTTCACAAATTCCCCCCATATTATATTAACCCTTCCGCTATTTTTATTCCCAACCCCTTTCATTTAACCCTTCCACATAATATATACTCCCCGACCCACTTTATTATAATCCTTCGCATATAAACTACCCCATTGCATAAGTAAATTGCCTGACCCGACCGCTTGAAAAACCCCCAACTCCTCCAGCCGCACGATCATCATCATTAGATCTAACGACCAATAAAAATTTCTGCACCCCCTGACATTAAAATGTTTAAAGCCGAGGGGGGTATGAAATGGATGGTTTTATCCACCCCCTACCTTGCCACATGGTGCCACCAGATATTATCGCACCCCCCCATCCTAAAACCACCAAACCATTCTTCATCATGCAATAATTTGCTTAACCTTCTCTGCGCTTTGTGAAGAAACCACCATTGTTTGAAATAAACCTCAACACCATTGTGATAAGCCCCAAAGTTCAAAAGTAATAAAAACTCCACTCGAAACCGTTATTTCACCATTTCTATTTATTCATGAAAAAAGAGACCAAAGCCATCACCAGACCAAGATTGAACCCTGCTGCCACCTAGACTCCTTACATGACCAAATTCACCATTTTCCAGGTAATTCTAAGTACATGAAACCATATAATTTTCTAATTAACTCAATAATTAAATGAATTAATGGCTTCCCACAATGTTCGGAGTGTAAACCCTCTTCAACCAATAGTACTAGTTGTCGACCATAAACCTTTGGCCGATAAAGACCACAAAATCAATGATATTATGACAAATTGCAACCTTTTGAAACTCCACTACTGCAGCCATGATAAATTTTTTGATCAGGCAGACAACATTCATCTGTGGAATTCAAGCCTGCCCAAATACATATTCCCTCAGACCTTTCAGTTCCCAGAACTCACTAGACTGTGCCAAATTAGTTATTTTCCCAATGAAAGAGCTTTAGTTACCCCAAACCACGAAATCCTATTCACAATTACTGCTCAATCCATCAATCAGATGCCCCAGATTCAACCACAACGTGATGAAGTACCTCTCTCTATTGAAACCCTTACTGAACTCCACTTAAAGCTGGACTTTCCTAAAAGATTCCAAATCTTTCAAACTTTCCTCCCTCCATCAGTAGAAACCCCTAAAGACAATCCTTCATACTCAGCTCCTATGTTTTCAGAAAGAACCAGGCAGATTGTAACCATGTTGTCATGTATTTTAGGATATTTCACTGATGAGCATGTCGATGCATCTATTAGTGGTTTTCTATCCATATTTTTCCCAGGTCAGCCTCCAACTACAACCTTCAATTTTTCCCAATACCTGGCAGATGCTATCCATGATTAGCTAGTCAAACTACTAGAAGAAGGAGTTTTCAGATACTCCTCAGTTTCCTTTCATATGTTTATATATTTCCAATCAGAAAGGTTTGCAGTTAGCCTCCAAAAACTAGACAGAGAGGGTAATCCCCAATCTGTTGTCTTTTTGACATCCTTGATTAGAAAGGATTCTAGTGAATTCAGACTCAAAGACTTCATTGATTCTTTTTTTTATCTAGTCGTTAATATGCTAAGCAGTAGTATTCAGCCTAAAATAAGTGAAGAGATAAAAAAGGTTTTACAGTTGTCAGAACAAATCAAAACAGGAGACTAGTATTTATACCAGGATCATACAGAAATCAGAGTGTATGGAAGCCAACTAGTTCCATACAAGCTTCCCAAATACCTCCCAATGAGGATATTTTATTTAGAATACATAATACAGATTTTGAATTTAGATGAAATCAATTTCCTTTCAGGTAAGAAAAATACCCACTTAAAGATTAAAAGCTAGCTAGGGCCTTTTATATGTAATAGTCGGAATGCTGGACAACAAGTAGATAAATGTTTACAAGAGTTCAAGTTCAGTAGCAGTTTCAAATGATCTTATGACCCCTTGGGTGTCATATGAAAATTGAGCGTTAAGTTCAAACTCACCCCATTCATTCATGAGTCAAAGCCTGAAATTGAAAAGTATTCCAACTAGTCAGAGTGGTTGGAAAATACTTTACAATAGGTGGAGAAGCAGGTTGATACTTGTTCCATCCTGCTTACTACAGCCCCACAAGACAAAAATTCAAAGAGGGTAAGAGAGGAAGGCTCTTATTCTGAAGTAGTACTTCTGATACAAAATTCAAGCTTATGTATAGAAAGAAGACAAAGATAAATCCAGTGATAGGGCAAGAAAAGATAGTTCAAACAGTAGAAACCATTGAAACAGATATTATTGTCGGATATGATGCACCTCCAACAATTTCAGAGGAAACACATCAACCATCAACTTCCAGTGCACAAATTATTCAAAAACACCACACTGCAGAGGTTTCATCATCTAGCAAACCAGTGGAGAAGGAGAAATATATCATGGAAAAATACAAAGAGATTAAAATTAGAAATGAATCATTAAAGGTTGTCACATATGCACAGTATTTGAAGAAAACTCCTAGTGATCAGAGTAGGTTACTTTCAGCTTATGACCTCAAGACAACAAAGATGCAGATGAAATTTCTACAGCCAAAGGTGTAGGTCCCTAAAAATTATGAAGATTATACTAAAACAACCTTTGAAGTTCCTATCAAAGATGTGCATCCCATTAACCAGATTGAGTTTCACAAATAGGTAGGAGAAATCATCTATTCCACCATGACACACAAAGCTTTAAGTGTCCATAAGTTACAGAATTCTCTAGAAAATATAAAGATACAGTTAAAACTAAAGAAATATTCATTACAAACTAAGGTTAGCAGGATAAAGTCACTTGAATATTTGGTAATGGAAGCTGGTTATAATCCAAAAAATATCAAAGTAGTAGAAGAACTAATAAAGAAGAAGAATGCAGACATAGCTTCACTAAAGAAGAAACTAAATTTACCAACAACAAAGCATCCACAAACCAAGAAGGTTTTGGAAAATGAAAATCAAAAGGATGAAATAATGATCTTATCGTTCAGTTGACAGCTTAACTGAAATAAATGGAAACATAAATGGAGAAACTAGTGCAATAAAAGAAAGCCATCATGGAAGCAGTTCCCATCAATGCTATTCATATAGCTTCTACATTAGCTTCATTGTCTATAGCAGTTCCAGTATCAAAATCAGTTCTAACAACTACATCAGCAACAACATCAGCAATACCAATAGCCCATCCCACTGATGAGGCCAACAAATTGATCAAGGAAATGCAGGATATGTCAATTCAAACTAATGAAACCAACAAGCTCAAAGAACAAGTGAAGACTTTAGAAGATGGCAAGAAATTGGTAGAATTAATGCATCAAGCAGAAGTACAAAAATCCAAAAGATTAAATGAAAGAATCCATAAGTTAGAAAAGGAGTTATCACTGAAAGAGCCTTTGCCCAAGCAAAACAAAATTGTGGGCCAATATCATTAACTTAGTTAATGATATTTGGCCTTCTATACAGGTTATATTTGAACAAAAGGACTTGATAAAGGAGTCTAGTGATGCAATTCAGAAGGTTAAATATAATCATGGAAAGAAACAAGAGGAAGCTTCTGAGAGAATAAAATTCCTTAATTCTAAAAATAAATAGGAATTGGAAGAGCTCGGGATATCAGACATAACAAAGACTATCTTAGAGGTGAAGAAAGTGATTTCCAAGAGAAATCTGATGATACAGCTTGAAGACAAATGTTAAACAATGGAACTTGTAGTGAACAAGTTTATGAACATATTTGATGTATTGAGGTAGAAAGGTATGCCTAATCCTTTGGTAATTAATGATAAACTAATGAGGCATGAATATTATGATAAGAAGATCAAGGAAGTAGCTAAAGATATGTCCAACAATTTAGAAATGAAGGGAGTTCCCTTAGGAAAAGTACTCCTTCAAGGTCTAGAAAACTTCTTTTACCTCCAACATTAGGTAAATCACCTTTTTTTGAATAAGCCCACATTTTCCAAATACACAGAGGTGGATGAGATTTAACGCATGATGATGAAGATTAAACTTCAAGATTAAGAAACCTGGGAAAAATGGTGTGATTTATTATGACAGGTTAAAGAGAAAATAGATGAAAGACAACGTGAAAGAAAGACAGATTAAAGAAACAAGTAACATCAATCAAAGAAAAAAGGGACATATTTTAGTCAGTTACTAGGTGTCACTATCTTCTTTCATGAAGATATTTTATTTCCTTAAATAAATCCTAGTCAGTTGACAATACATTTTGTGTAAATTTTTGTATAAATACTTCATTATTTCGAAGTATTGAGGGTGGATTTCTAAATATTTCTATAGCTGATTGATCTACTACCTAAGGGTTATTGTACCATTTCTAGTTGACAGACAGGACAAGTAATAAAGGCATTTCTTTACAGGATTCATGTGTTGAGCTATTTCAGTGAATTATATTTCAATTGTTCATGTTATTTTATTAAGTATTCCATATACTTTAATGTGTTCTAAATTTTAATGTTATAACAAGAATTTTATTGCAGAATTTGTTTAAATACACTTTGTTTTGCACTATTTTACATTGTTATGTTTATTTTTTATATCTGTTTTAGGGAATTCTTAATTTCTCTCTGATCTTGATTGAATTCCTTCACCTTCCTTCATTATCTAGTTTAAGGAATTCTTAACTGCTCCTTGATCCCGATTGAAATCCACTTAAGCCTTGAGATCTGATTTTGCTCAGCTATCCTGCCTTGTAACACTTCCCTTATAATTTTCTTCTGTTATGTTTTTAAGGTATATTGACTCCATATCCAAATGGAAAATAGAAAGACACATATCCATCTAAATCAGTAATTCCACCAACAAATCAAAACCAAACCAAATAAGCATAGATAACTAGCCTAAAAGTTATTAAACAAACAAAGTTAAATAATTAAGAGAGAGCCCTCTCTGAGCATTAGGAAGGTTAGGTCCTTATCTCCAAAAGTGGATGATAGTTACCTCTGATATTTATTTTTAACACACATAACAACTCTTGGAAATTTCGGAGTGCTAACAGGAAGAAACATTTAGGTGCTAAGCCCTAGTTATTCCACATCGAGAGAAGAATGGTCATAAGTTGCATATCACTACCATTATTTATGAAGTGCGGATAGTCTGTAGTGCGTCAAAGTGAATGGCACATAACAACAAAACACATAATATATGGAAAATAATACGATTTAAAAAATATTTTCAATTTATGTTATAAGAAACTATCCATTTTTATTTTAGTATTTCTCATTGTTTTTGTATTGAAACATGGATTTGTTATCTAGTACACAAAGCTAATGGCAAAATCAAATGTTGAATAATCAATTTACGTTATAAGAAATTATCCATTTTTATTTAGTGTTTCTCAATGTTTTTGTATTGAAACATGGATTTGTTATCTAGTAGACAAAGCTAATGACAAAGAGAATGCTGAATTATTTACTAATTATACACATTTAATACTTTCTTGGTAGAGTTAAATAAAAATATAACTATGTATATATAAATTATAAGTATTTATACTATAAAAAAAAATCTTATTTTAGCTATATAACTAATAGTTAATGCATGCCATCATAGATATCCAATTGCAGGAGGCCATTGTGAATGAATGAGATAAAATTTGAGAGTATGGAAGATTAATTGTAAAACAGAGTTCTAACAACTCCTTGAATTGAGATAGTCATTCGGAACATAATCTATGAAGTTTTTTCATTGTCAAGGACTCTTGTTATAGTGACTTTTAGTTTTAAATATTTTCAGGTATTGTTTAGCTTTAAACTCTTGAAATTTCTCATAAACTCAAAGATTTTTTTGTCGCTTGGTTCCAAGAAGAAACATACAATCTTAAGAATAAATAATTGTTTCTCTACAACTTGATATTCAGTGTTTTAAAATCAAATATGATTTATTCTGTATATATCTAAAAACTAAATCGATATTAAAAATACCTATTAATAAATATTATAAACAAAAATTGAATTTTAAAATTAAATATCATGTTCAAATTCAAATTATACATTATGTATGAGTGTGTAACCATTTTAAAATATTGCACGTGCCAATGTGGCAAGCTCATAGGACAAATAAAATAGAGCATATGATCATCTTAGGTTGGTATCGAGGGAGGGGGATATATAAAATATATGGCTATATATGTGTCAACACATATATTGATGTATTGTTACTAGTCAAAATAGATGAATCATTCACCAATATAGAGCTTAAAATATTGGGCAAGACTCAACTCTAGCTTCTTCTCAACATAAAAAAATATGGTGTAATTCGTACTATTTATATAAAGTTTCAGAATAAGAAAAAAACATAACAATTTAGCTCAAAATATTTTTTCAGAAAGTAAAATTTTAATAATTACATTCATTCTTGATTTGAAAAAGGACAGCGATGTGGGTTCTTACCAAATTAAAATTAAGAAAGTTGAATAGCATTGTTCACCAAATCTTGAATAAGCCTTATCAACATAAAAAATATGGTGTAATGCGTACTATTTATATAGAGTTTCAAAATAAGAAAAAAACATAACAATTTAGCTCAAAATATTTTTTTAGAAAGAAAAATTTTAATAATTACATTCATTATTGATTTGAAAAAGACATCGATGTGGGTTCTTACCAAATTAAAATTAAGAAAGTTGAATAACATTGTTCGCCAGATGTTGAATAAGCCACAAAGAATTGAAAAACTGATCTATTTTTTGGTTCAACCTTCTTTTTCATGGTGCTTTAAATAGGGATGAAACCGCTCTCCTATAAAACCTAGATTCCATGAAGTCGGCTAAATTTTACCATAAAAAACTACATTTAAACAAATATAGGGCATGAAAAAATATAATGTATTGAAAATGAATTCTATAATGTGAAATAACTCTAAATAACATATGTTCTCATAAAATTAGGGTGAATCCTTAGTTGAATTTTATCATAAATAACTACATTTAAACAAATCCGGGGCATGAAGAAATAAAATAGAGTGAAAATGAATTCTATGATGGGAAATAACTCTAAATAATCTATATTCTCATAAAATTAGGGTGAAGTCTTAGCTAAATTTTACCATAAATAACTACATTTAAACATATATCAGGCATGAAAAAAAAATATAATGAAAATGGATTTTATAATGTGAAATAACTCTAAATAATGTATATTCTCATAAAAATAGGGTGAAGTCTTGGCTAAATTTACCATAAATAACTACATATAAACAAATCTTGGGCATGGAAAAATTAATAGAGTGGAAATGAATTCCATAATGTGAAATGACTCCAAATAATTTGTATTCTCATAAAATTATAGTGAAATATATCATGATAATTACCATTACCAAAAAAAAATGTGTATTCTCATAAAATTATGGTGAAATATATCATGATAATTACCATTACCAAAAAAAAGGGGGGAATGGGGGTTTTCTACTTTGAATTTTGAAAATAGAATTTAAATTTTCAACTCTCCCTTATCAAATTTCCATGGAATATTGGTTATAAAATCAATTTTAATTAAATAAATATTGGGTAATCCATAGTAAAAAAATCTTTTTGCAAAATATTCTCCCAAGAAAAATAAAAATACCCCTAATTTCACCCATGGAATAAATTCTGCCCCTAAAATTTTCTATGGTCTTGAGGTGCTTCAGTTTTTGTTGAAATATTTTCATCATTGAGTCCCCATGGACTTGATTTTCTTCCCATCAACCCTTAACCTTTTCAAGAAAGGTAACAACCTAGAATCAAAAGCCCTCAAATATAAAGGAGCTATTGTGGGGGGTTTCTTTGAGGTTTATTTGCAAGAAAATTGACCAGTGATCAAATATTGAACATGGTAGAATGAAAGCTTACAAAAAAATGTATTTTCTCGAGAGTATCTCAGAAATAAAAGAGTTATGTAGTCTAGAAGCAATTTGGTGATTACCTCCTATCATGTTTCTCTTGCGAGGATATTGTCGATAGTGTTGATGTTTTCCAAGATAATATTTTGTAGTGTACTCTTAAATATTAGATCAAACCTTCCTAATATCCTTATCCCCCCTTATTCTATTATACTGACTTTATCATATTGAAATAAGCTCCTTAGATCTAGAAGTTTTCATGTCTAAGGGGGAATATGGCTTAAAGACTTCATAAAAGTACTTATTTCTCCATCGTAATGGATGATCTGTACATGACTATTAGAAACCCTTATCATTCAATCCTAGATATTGGAATCTACCCATGAGAGTTCCCTAAGTACTGATCCATTTTGAAACAACACCTCTTGAGTGTTCCATAAAACGGCTACCCCACAATTTTCATGTTAGCATTCAGGGCTACTAGCCCACAACCGTTCCTACATATGTCCGCCACAATTATAACATTTTCTTTGGAAAATTTTCCTTCTTGAAGAATAACTATAGTATATATTATCTCTTTCTTAAGCTTGTGTTGGTCCTTATTATTCATGCGTTGGGTATTCTAGGATATAAGCTTCATTTGGGAGTGGAGAGAATGGTGGAAAATGCCTCTAAAATAGTTGTGACATTTCCTGAGCTCATTATTATCTCTCTAGTTTCATTTATCTTGTATTTATTTATACTTCTTCCTCTCCTCTTTTCTTCCTTAGTTGAACTCAGGGTTCCTTCCAATGTGTTAACATCGATTCCCAATCCCATTGTTGAAGAACTTACTCCCCTTGTGTCGATACAACTATGTTTTGCTTAAGGCTTCCCTTTCTAGGTATGTATTCAATGTTGTTCAACTAGAACCTCTAGATTTGTCTATTCCCATTCTTTCCGACTTACATCCATGCCCCCTTACGTTGCTCCCTTTTTTCCTTGAGCATCCTTAAATCTTTATCCAACATCAAGGAGAATTTCCTTGTCCTGCACTTGTTTAGTTGAAGTAATTTCATAGAAATCTCACATATTCTACATTGCTTCTTTAGCTTCTTCTACCTTTCTTACACATATGATACCATATTCGCTCATGGGATCCTCCATTTCTTAATCATGAAGTGCATTAAATTTTTTCTTGGATTGAATAGGGTTTCCCTATGGATTTCCTACCTGGTTCCTTGGGTTTCTTCTCTTGGATTCGACTTTAACAAATCCTTATTTGATTATTTTGGCTTGGGGAACTAAGATATATTCCTCTTGAGTAAGAATACATTCTCTGAAAATTTTCCATACTCATGACATTTTATGTAAGGAAATCGAACATGTTCACAGTCCAATGGTTGTTTCTAGACATCATATTGCAAGGAAATTCCTACTGAATCAATAATAATTTCAAAGTTATTCATATTGGAATAGATCTAGGCATGCGATTTATATCTCCATCGCTTGGTCATGTCTAATATTTGGATAACTCTCCCAATATAGCTTTTTATTCCTTTCCACTTCAATATCCTAAAAAAATGGATTAAAGGAGGGGTATACACTTGTCCATCCTATTATCATGATGAGCTTAACTCCTTTGCACCATAGGAATGGATCTTGGTACTTTCACTCAATGGATATTCTATGATCTATGCCCCTACTTGCCTACTCTTGCAGCCAACCCCATTCAAAAAAGTTGATCTACACATCATGGGTATTTTTTTTTTCAAATTATATGACAGATATGTTTACAACCTTTTCAAAAGTGGTTTAGACAACTAAAATGAATGAGATAAATGTTTTTCAATTCATTATTTGAACTTCAACATGGTGAAAATGAAAATAACACATTTATTATTTTTTTTGTATGTCTTGAAAAGTAATTAATATATAACATTATCATAAAATTATTTCTTATAGCATTAAGGGAAGATAATGCTAAAAACAAGAGTTTTTCATCCTCAACCTCCATTACACCACATGTTTTACAAATTTACTCATCCTAATCGATATTTGGGTTAGTCAAACAACCATTTGTGATTATTGAAACCACAAGCATTAATCTTAGTTTCACTATATTTTTCATGTTCATTCACTGCTAAATATGGGATAAAAGCAATGTTTATATGATGGTGTTTCGCATTACCTTAGTTTTTACCTCTAAATTATGATGTAGTAAATCATGTACTATTTATATGATGTGGTTTATGAGCTGGGATTCAAACTATGTGAGCTAAGTTGTAACGACCTTACGTTGTGTTGTAATCATTCCTAGTGCAAAGCTCAAGGCCAAGGCAAGTGCACTGAATGCATAAGAGTCCCACGGTTGGTGTAGGTCTACAATGTGGTGAGTACATTTTCCATGATATGCTCATGTATATGTATGTAAAAGCTTGTATGATAATTCCCTGAGATTTAGCTAAATTGGTGGAATAACCATCGCTAATTCACCTTTGCAATTGAGAGAGCATGTATGTTTAATTATCTCGACACCCTTGGGGTCAGGCTCCATGGTTAAGCTAACAGGAAGTGATCCCTATGGGTGGATATTCCTAGTACAAATAATTGATGGACGTAGCAGTTTCCAATATCCCAAGTCCTTGAACCACATAGAAAAAAAAAACTTGTATGAAAAGGAAAATGCATAATAATATAATATGTAAAAAAATTATTTCTCGAGGGGAAACACAAGGATTGTGATACCATACGAGGGAAAGAATAAAGGTGGTTTTTGGGTGGTTTGAGCTTGTCATTGTCTTTCAGAGTACAAATCTTTCTTATTCATGCATTCTTATAAGTTGTCTTATTAATATTTGACTTGTAGGTATGAACTAAGACATGTGACATATCTATCATATTCTTGTGAAGTAAATTAATGAAGTTATTGATTTGATGAGAACTATGACCTTAAAATAAGAATTCGTAACTCTAAAATATGATATATTTATCTCATAATCACCAAAATCAAGCCTCAAATTAAAAGTGGTACTACTAATACAACTTATTTATTTATTTATTTATTTTAACTTTATGTTTTGGGTTGTGGTGGGGGTTGGCAGGGAACTAGGTGGTGTGAGAAATGGTAAGGATTGTGCTTAAAATTGAAAATTGTTTGAAATCACAACTTTGAAACTTGGTACCAATGTAGATAAAAACTTTAAATCAACCCTTCACTAGAAAGTGATTCCTCCCATATCACCCATTTATTATTAAAGTTGAAATTATGTATTGATTGATACTTTGGCCTTGATGACGAGTACCATAATGAGCGAAAATATTAATATTGACTCAATAATTAAACAATGTTGTTATTGGTTAAAATATAATTTTCTTGAAATTATGGGATGCAAATTAGTGCCATTGTTTATAAAAAGCTTAAACATAGGCATGGTTGTAAAGAAAAACATTAAAAGGGAAAAATTGGTTTATCATACTTTAAGAAGGGGAGTAATTATTTGGAATTATTTAGAATTTTATTTCTATGCTTGAAAAACATTAAGTGAAGCATCCCAATATCACCATATTTTTGTTAATATAAAATGTTAGGAACGTTGGTAGTGCCATAAATATTTTGAAATTGAGACCTAATATAGGTATATGTTAGACATTATAAGACAAAGTGTTTTTCATGTTTAACCCTCTTAGTATGAAAAATATGATACACTATTTTATGCAATAATATTTTGGGAACTATCTAATGCCCATTTTCACTATGAATCTTATGAGAATCTATTCGTATTTTAGAAGTATATATTTTCTTCTTTATAGTAGTCAACACATGGAGATATTTTTGATCTTCCATATTAGGGTTTTTCACCTCCTTGTAATATTTAATTTAATTTTTCCTTTTAAATATTTATTCCACCAAAATTTAACCTTAAATTTTGATGCAATGATACTATAAATATTATCCTTATTTTTCAAAATGATATCTTCCTGTTGTAGCCGCTACAACACCACCCAAAATTTTGGGTATATTTAAAATTTCGGGTTCCCCCTCTGCTCGCCTAGGCGTTAAAGTCTTTCACCTGACCTGCAGTTAACGACATCCCGCCGACCTATCCCCAACCCCTCACGAGTTGTCTCATCACCATGACTTGATGTTGTCGCTGCAATCACGCCATATGTGGGAGGGATCATCTAGCGTACACTCGAACATTCTTACCGCAGTCGTGCCATGTGTAATGAGATTTACATGCATATGTTTGAACGAGAACCTTTTGTGTATTGACGAGTAAAAGCCCTCCTGCTGTAGGTCATTAAGCATATTGTTTGTATGCTTCTCTTAAGCTTGTTAGTTTCATGTGTTTTATCTGTGGTTATCATTATTGAAGAATAATTATGATGTTGTAATATCCCACGCAAGTGGTTGACCCCACGGGTGACAAACTCCTCAGTCGTGTCACGACATCAAAGGAAATAAAATTGGGCTCAACGACGAGGTCAAAGTTGCGGAACATGGGAGGAGCAGGAGCAAACGATCAATACTATTAAAAGGGGGATAGTGTGATACAAGTTGATCAGAGAGAACCCTCTATGTCAATGATGCAAAAGCTTTCTTCACTAGTGCGCACCAGATGCTTTAAAGCGCTCCATTGGAAATGTCCAGATCCTGCTTCATACCATCTCAATGTCGATGGCCGCATGCAAAGAAACATATTTCGCCACTTCGATGAGTCTAGTATAGCCCAGTGAACAAAAGTGGACTCAGAATTTTTTCTCTAGACAATGACCATTTCATTCGAGGCGTTCTCGTGTCAGGTAGCAGTGCGAAAGCACGCATGTTGGTGTGGCAAGCCAAAGGCAGAGTTTTCAAATATGTGAGCGCAGATTTGAGAAGCAACATTTATGAATCCTAAGCTACATGGTGTGAAATTATTTATGTTGCAAGGGGTACAACGTGGAGCAAGGAAATGGCATTAAAACCCTAGTCTCCTTTGTTCTTTCATATCCATAAAGTTTGTCTATGCGGGACCATACGGGATGGAGAACTTAAAATTGAACCTAAAAGGTGATGTTTAAACATGTGCACCTTTGGCAGCCAGGCACATTGATGCATATGCAAATAGTATCTAGGAATACAAGGCAGAAAGGCTCAAATATCAAAAAGGCCATAAATATGGTTGGAGTAGCAGATTTCAACTCTCGACCTTTCAGAGAAAAAGCATTCATATTATGGGGTGGTGGCGTTGGCAGAAAAAAAGTGTTATCTCTGTGAGCTAACAATAGGAGGAAAGGCAATGGTTGAGGCTGTATAATTAAAACTAAGGCGAAAAAAGGGATAAAGGACCTTACGGTTTCAAAACTATATGAAATGGTGGACCGAAACTATATGAAAACATTACAAGTAAGTTTAAATTATTCCATGGCGGATATAGTGATCTAGGCTTATTTTTAAATAACCTTGGTGCGTTTCAAATGAGCACAAATGTCAATGATAAGTGTTCAAGCGGTCAAATTTTATGATTGAGCCACGTAGAAAATGGGCGCCGAGCAGACATACATAGTGACCGTGTTTTATATTAAAGGTGGGGGCAAATGTATTTTACGGTCCAATGTTTAATGTTGCATGGAGCCCAACGTTCAATAAGCCGAATGAAAACGTTTATGCCTTTCAACGTTATACGTATCCATGGAGCAGAGTGTTGCCACGATGTTCTAGTGGTGCAAGAACCCGTGAGATGGTGCAGCGAAACCACGTGGACACGTTGCATGGAAACCAACGTGCGATGGCAAAGTCTCAACTTACGTGGCATGTTATGACAACTATGGCGCGACATCGACAGTCTTTGACCATGTTTTAAGCGGGGTAATATCGTGTGTTTTCCCAACCACGCGACATGTGACATATGGACGTAATTAGTTCGATGGGCTCCAATGCGTTCATACTGAAGTTTCAACCTGTAATAAACAATTGCAATATATATATCAGTGGTAAAAAGTGGCATGGAGCGTATACAGATAATGGTCAAATTGATATTCGAACGTGAGCTAGAACCCTACAACATACGTCTAACAACGTGATATAACAGTCATCGACCAGTTGTGCAGAGCCATGTGCAAACATTATATGTTGGTGCGCGTTCAATGGAGAAAATCTCATATGGGCGCAAGCGTTTTCAACCGAAGTCTAGTCTTCAGAGCGTATGTTAAAATAAAAGCCAGATGTTATGATAAAACCACGACGGCATGTATAATGGTTGTAACGCAAGAACAATCAAATCAAGAGCGGGATTGTAAAAGGTGCACTAAACGGTGCCAAGTCTTGGTTTTAAGTCATATCGGGTGGAGATTATTGATGCGGTTTCGTCAGCCAGCTGGATGTAGCTATGAGCAGACTGTAAATGTACAATGGGTGACAGAGCAGATCCAGCTCACCTCTCACGCCAGAAGCAAAACGCTCCATCGAATCAGCACTGTTTTCAGAGGAAACATCTATTTGTTTCTAATATGGCAGAAGAAAAGTGTCAGCTGCCGTATGTGTGGAGAACTCGCAGCACCGGGTTACATGCATACAAGCCTGTCCAATGCATGGCATCATTTCGCTTGATTCTTGGATGATTTTTTCGATGGAGTAAGTAAAAATTTCACACGCAAATGCAGAAGAAGCAGTCGCGCGTGTCGCATGATTAATAGAGCAAGTGAATTAGTGATCTGCGACCCTGTGACCTCTGTAAAAGCAGTCGCGCGACCCCTTTAGGTCGCTGAGTCGCGATGCAGACTGATGGGCAAGAATCGCGACCCCGCGACTGTGCGACCCCCCCGAGGTCGCGAATTCGTAGAGTGATATGCCCACAGAGAAATGCGACCCAAAGATATTTCCGACCATGCGACCCCATCGGGAAACTCAAATTCACCTCCCACGTGTCTCATTCTTCGCCAAAGCTCTAATGTTTGTTCACGATGAGCTGGATAAAGTAAATTCCTGCTCTCCATGCCACATCACACATGACGCTGGCCGCCCAATGCATGCTGCCTTGCACATAAAACAAATTAAGAATGAGATCTGAATTTGGAGCAGGCGAGCCAGTTGCATTAGACGCAGTGGTTGAATGATTTGTGTTTTGAGCTCTAGCTTGGTCTAGCCCTTGTTCAAATAGAGCAGCAAAAGAATTAGAGCCCAATTCATTTCCCACTGTCACCTCCTATTGTTGTTGCATTGAGAAACGACTCTCGAACTGTGTCATATATGCGACTGAGCATGTTCAAGCCTTCTGGAGATGATTCAATGTTACGCATGGTCCTGTCATATTTCTCATCATCTCTCGCATGGAGTTCAGGACTCCTTGCTACATCCTGTTCCTTGGCCTTCATAACTAGCCTAATATCATCACCCCAAACTTCAAAGACAACATCCATCTTTGTACATATTGGAGAGATCCCTCTCCGGATTCAGGAGGGCTAGATCCTAGAATCCCAAAGTTGGTTGAAATGATGTTAACTCTGTGATCGGACTTTGCCAATCTTGCTTGTTACAGAGACCTAACACATCCAAAGGATGCCTTAGAGTTCCAAGGTCATTGAATATGTGTACAAGTTTGGGTGCCTGTCAATAATTTCCCACATCTGCAGATTACTCATAATCAAGCTTCGCATCATAATAGGGTCGTTCATAAAAGGCTGAATTCCAGGCATACTCATCATCTCACAAATCGTGTTGAGGATCTGTCTACGATGAATAGTGATATTAAAATGCGATAGGGTCAACACGTTATGTCGTAAAGCTGTGAACGGATATCAGCAAAATGAACATATGGTCGTTTTAATCTCCTAAGCGTTTCTCTGTCCAAAGGCACTAAAAACTAGCATACCATAAGCGATTATTTTCCTGTCAGCGAAAGCATATGGTTCAATTGCCAAGATGAATAGCAGGAACGTGAATCACATATATTACCCAGGGAATGCTCCCTAGCACTTGCAGCATGCGATATAATCCTTTGTTATCCAGTGTCACTACCACGGAACTTGCGCGCGTCTTGTTGGGCACTTGGACCCCGTTGTTGTTTGGTGTTTAGAAGGGGATGAGAACAGAGCAGTTGTCACAATGTCAAATGTCTTGGGTCGCATAGTCACAACTCTTTGCAGACTCGGAGAATGCGACTCAACCTCCACTTGCGGCTCTGATGACAAAGTCTTGACCACACAGGGGTCTAAATTTATTGTGCTTCTCTCTTGCAAATTAATTAAAATCCCTTTAGCATTATTATTGTTTCAATCATGGAGATATGTGACCTACATTATTTTGTTGCAGGAAGAACCTTTCGTTCTGCACAAAGAGCCATATTTTTCCTCAGCAAACAAGGGGACCTTCTCAAAACAAGTAGCAGAGGTCTCCAGGTCGCTAAGTCGCACTCCCTGTCAAAAGCTCGATGGTGCGACCTAGCGACCCAGCGACTAGGTCGCAAAGTCGCAAAACTTGGATAGGTCGCAGGTCGCAGATCCAGGGAGGTCGCAGGTCGCACATTCACTTGGGTCACAAGGTCAAATTTGCTGAGGTCGCAGGTCGCATATTCACCGAGGTCATGGGTCGCACATTTCCCCGGGTCGCAAGTCGCAGAGGTCGCCAGGTCGCAAAGTCGCACCCCTTGGTAAATGCCCGACGGCGCGACCCAGCGACCCAGCGACTAGGTCGCAGGTCGCAACAACGGCTCAAGTCGCAAGTCACAGAAAATACTAGGTCGCAAGGAAGCCCAACCGTCTAGAAGCTGAAAAGTCAGGGACCCCAGAGGGCAAGCTTTGCCCTATAAATACTTCCTTCGGGAACTTGTCTAGGGGCTTTTAACTTTTGGAAAATCAAGAGATACAGGGCATTGTATTGAAAGATTATACTCTTGTGCATATGAATACAGATACTTGCTAAAACACCCTATGGTTATGATGTGTTTTGCCGCGTGAACATTGTGTGTATTCCTTGTACAGTTTCAGAACATCCTATGATTAATGAAGCTGCACTCTTTATGTCATCATTTA
Source organism: Pinus albicaulis (assembly GCA_034641835.2). Classification (NCBI taxonomy): domain Eukaryota; kingdom Viridiplantae; phylum Streptophyta; class Pinopsida; order Pinales; family Pinaceae; genus Pinus; species Pinus albicaulis. Next base: position 543,317,303 of record CM076575.1, on the reverse strand, counting down.
TGCATCATGGCTACCTGTGTTGTATCAATGATGTTCAATTTATCATCTGTTCTATTAATGAATGTTAATGAACTATTTTGTTAGCATTTCGTTTTATCTTTCAGAAAATAAAGGGACATCTCGCCATAAAGAACTATTTCTTTCGTGGTCAGATTACCTTACAAGCAGTACCCCCAAAGATGTGTTGCTAATGACATCTCCTGAGGTGTACATGCTTTATTTATAATCCTGCTACGCATAGTGTTTGATTCGTGTCTAATGCATCAATCATGTATTCTGTATCATGTGAATAAGTGTGGGTCCACAGGTCCAATCAGGTTCTTTTGAGACTGAAGGGAAGGCATCTTAAGCGGTAGCCAGACCCACACCCCGGACGGGATCCCTACTCCAAACGGTTCAAGGTCTAATTGGGACTTTCTACCGGGGAGATCCCCTACTGTTGGTCGGACACAAAATCTCGTCAACAGAATTGGTGCTAGAAGGAGGGCCAACCTCCGACCATATGGTTAACAAGAAGGGGGGCCAGATGACAAGCTGAGCCCTGAGAGCCTGCCGTTAATCTCATATTTGTAATGGCTCGTTCCCAAATCATTCTTCCAAGATGTTTATCGGAGTTTTATGAGCCTGGATACTTCATCCCCGATAAACTCATGTATCACTTGTCCCAGTTAAAATTTGATGGTGAAAATGGGGTACCCATAACCCAACACCTTTTAGATTTCGACGACTTTGGTGAGTGCTACGAAATTGAAAATGAAGGTTTCATTTGTTTGCTTTTATTCCTCACTCTCGAAGTTCACGCTAAGCAATGGTGCTACACTTTGCCGGAATCTTCCATCCATTCATTTGAACAACTCGTCAGTGAATTACAACAAGCTTTTCACAGGTATGATTTTCATAACGTTTTACTAAAGATAAATGACATCAAAATGGAACCTCAGGAATCTTTAGATGAGTTCTCTATCAGATTCGTTCATTATTGTTTTGAGTTCCCTAAAAAGGATGTCGATTGGAGGTTGTTAAGAGAATAGTTCGCGTATGCGATTCTTGTTTCCCTTAAACCATTTCAGTTAGCAACCTGACCTGAGCCTAGTGTTCCCTATGACAACCCGCAAGTCAACGGTTGTTCTGACTTTGATTCTTTCACGTACCATGTCGAATCTGAACACCCCAGTGGCTCATTATCTCTTTTGGCTCATGAAACCTACCCCGAGCCCACTCGATGTCTCCCTGGACTTAGTCCTAAATCTAGTTCACATACGGATTATGAATCTGGTTCACATTCGGATGATGAATCTAGTTCACATTCGGATTATGAATCTGGTTCACATTCGGATTATGAATCTGATTCACATTCGGATTACAAATCTGATTCATATTTGGATTATGAATCTGGTTCAGATTCGGATGATGAATCTGGTTCACATTCGGACTATGAATCTGGCTCACATACAGATTATGAATCGACTCCTACCCCGCATAAAGTTTATTCCCTTGCAAGGTCTGCCAGATCATCATTTTCTTTGAATGACACGGATGCGCGGGTTGGAAAGCCTCGTATGGTTAACACCCATGCGACTCAATCTATTCTTTCATTATTCCCCAGTTGGTTTCCCGATCCCCCCACACCAGTAATTTCTTCGAGACATTCAAAATTTCCTTATACTAGTATTGGCGAAAATCATAAGCACGCAGATGGTGTTCCACCATCACAGATCAAAATCAATGGATATTTTAGATCTTATATTTCTCACTCAGAATCTTTAGACAGCCATAGGAGCAGTTTCCTATCTCGGCAACCTCAAAATGTCCCCTCTATTGATTTATCCCAGTTGGTAACTCCCAGGGAACCCGATATGCCAGGTACCCAACTTGGTCAAACCAATGGTTGCAGCGATCACTCCTTATCTGAAAACGTATTCAATCATACAGTTGAGGATTGTCACCCACATCTCTTTTTGGACCATGTGGAGACACCATCATTCGATGATTCGCTTTGGGAAGTTTCAAGTACCCATTAGAAAATCGAAGCGCTTCAGCTTCTGCCAACCATTTCTCAAATGATGATCCCCAAGTACCATACTCCTGCCAGCATAACCGCATCGAATCCACCCCAACTCGGCGAATCTAAATAATCTGATATATCAATCTATCAATCTGTCAGCGCGCAAACATTTGACCAAATTGATACAAAGCCCACTGACATTTTGCAACTCACCACAATCCATGATCACATCCAGTTGCTTGTTGATCTCGCCAAACAGTCAAAGTTGGAAAGCCCCTTGCTCAAAGGTCTAGAGTTTGTTCAAGGCATTGGGAATTTCAGGGTCCACTAAACGCGGATTCGGATCCTCCTGCCCTTGACCAAACCCAGGAGCAATCCCTAACTAGGGTTTCTACGCTTGGATGCGCATGCATCTATAATTCGCCTGGCACTTGCTTATTGTTTCCATTCCATAAAAATGATGGTCCTCAACACCATGTTAATATTTTCGGTCAACTCGACAAGCCCTATTCAGTGGAGGTGCCTGAGAATAGGCGGTGGCTCACCCAGCGCCCATCAGACCTAGGATTGTGCATGAATGAATGTGTGTCATTGATAAATGTTGAGTTTCAAGAACATATTGTTGTGTATCAAGATGAGAGTGGGATTCAGCCTGTACAATATGTTCTGGAATGTTCTTTGGTAAGTATCTATGATCATCTTGCCATTGCACCTGCTCCTCAGGTAAGTTTTGTAGCTGCTGCACTTTTTTGGATACTAGCTCTGATCCTGATCGTTTTTATTCTTGCAGGCTAGGAACTAATGCGGTGGCTGCACTGGAAAGCTGATTTTACATAACCCCACTGCAACATTAGTTAAACTAGGGTTTAGGTGTAGGCTAGATAGGACATCTTAATAAAATTTGTTAGTTGTTGATTAGGTTTACTTGCTAAATTTTTACTTCATGATTTAAAAGTGTGTTTGTTGTTTTGTTTACGATTAATATTTTAGGCATCATCATGTTACAAGTATTTTCCTTTCATTTCCTTTTCAGTTGCTTGTTGTTGCATAAATAATCACTACTTGTATTTGCACTTGCAACTGGTTGATCGTTCTCGCACATGGCATTGCATTGCATCCTGAGCCTTGCCTTTTACATTACGTCGTACTCTCTCTTCCTCACATCATTTCTGTCATGTCGCCTCCCACTGCACGAGCCCTCATTACAACCATATCACTTTGCAGTTTTGTTTTGCCCCGATTGCTGAAGCAGTAACTCCATTTTTTTGGCGTGAGGTGGTGGTGGCTATCTCAAGAGGCAGCTTTCTCTTAGGACGAGTCATTGAAATCGCATTCTCAACAAGATGCCTATGAGTCTAAACTCATTTAGCTAGGGAGATACGATCCGGTTGTTTGTGGGAGACCAAATGAGTTTGAAATGGCCCATACCCGTAAGTCTAAACTTTGTGCCCAGCATAGTCTTGGACGTTTTAATGATTTTCCTGCGCGCTTCGCCTATTGTGGTGAATGGGATGTGAAGGTTCGGCACAAGGGAAAACCCAAATCAGGATATCTTTCAGTTTTTGTAACACGAGAAACAACCTCTCTTGCTCGTAAAATAAGTCGAGATCCCTCATCCGCCCATGAAAAGTAAGTGCCATGAGCACATGAAAATAAATGCCACGAGCACGTGAAAATAAGTGCTGTAAGCACATGAAACAAATAAGGGTAAAGGATCGAGAAAGGCTTCCTGCGCAGAGAGGTAATGCAACGACTCCGCCGGGGTACTGACCAGGCTCGCTGGCAGCGGAGCAACGTTTTTGATTTCTTGAAGTGACTCCGCCGGGGTACTGTCCATGCCTACTGGTAGCGAAGCAACACCAGAAGCTTACTTTAAAATTCCTGAGAATAATAAACCCAGTGCCTTGCTCTTCACATCATCAGCTAGCTACTGGCGTCTGTGAGCTTTCTCTTTGATGTGTTTCTGATTAGCGGGACTTAGTTGAGGCACAAGGAGTAGGCATACCTGTAAAGGGCCAAAGTAATACAAAGGGTACCCACGGAACTTGTTCAATATTCCCTTGCATCATTATCCGGACTCAGACTATTGTGGTGATATTGACAGAGATGCTGGATTCTACCAGTGGTTCGCCATTTTTTGTAGCCGCTACAACACCACCCAAAATTTTGGGTATATTTAAAATTTTGGGTTCCCCCTCTGCTCGCCTAGGCGTTAAAGTCTTTCACCTGACCTGCAGTTAACGACATCCCGCCGACCTATCCCCAACCCCTCACAAGTTGTCTCATCACCATGACTTGATGCTATCGCTGCAATCATGCCATATGTGGGAGGGATCATCTAGCGTACACTCGAACATTCTTACCGCAGTTGCGCCATGTGTAATGAGATTTACATGCATATGTTTGAACGAGAAACTTTTGTGTATTGACAAGTAAAAGCCCTCTTGCTGTAGGTCATTAAGCATATTGTTTGTATGCTTCTCTTAAGCTTGTTAGTTTCATGTGTTTTATCTATGGTTATCATTATTGAAGAATAATTATGATGTTGTAATATCCCACGCAGGTTGACCCGACGGGTGAAAAACTCCTCAGTCGTGTCACGACATCAAGGGAAATAAAATTGGGCTCAACGACGAGGTCAAAGTTGTGGAACAGGGGAGGAGCAGGAGCAAATGATCAGTACTGTTAAAAGGGGGATAGTGTCATACAAGTTGATCAGAGAGAACCTTCTATGTCAATGATGCAAAAGCTTTCTTCACTAGTGCGCACCAGATGCTTTAAAGCGCTCCATTGGAAATGTCCAGATCCTGCTTCATACCATCTCAATGTCAATGGGCGCATGCAAAGAAACATATTTTTCCACTTCGATGAGTCTAGTATAGCCCGATGAACAAAAGCGGACTCAGAATTTTTTCTCTAGACAATGACCATTTCATTCGAGGCATTCTCGTGTCAGGTAGCAGTGCGAAATCACGCATGTTGGTGTGGCAAGCCAAAGGAAGAGTTTTCAAATATGTGAGCGCAGCTTTGAGAAGCAGCATTTATGAATCCTAAGCTACATGGTGTGAAATTATTTATGCTGCAAAGGGTACAACGTGGAGCAAGGAAATGGCATTAAAACCCTAGTCTCCTTTTTTCTTTCATATCCATAAAGTTTGTCTATGCGGGACCATATGGGATGGAGAACTTCAAATTGAACCTAAAAGGTGATTTTTAAACATGTGCACCTTTGGCAGCCAGGCGCATTGATGCATATGCAAATAGTCTCTAGGACTACAAGGCAGAAAGGCTCAAATATCAAAAAGGCCATAAATATGGTTGGAGTAGCAGATTTCAACTCTCGACCTTTCAGAGAAAAAGCATTCATATTATGGGGTGGTGGCCTTGGCATAAAAAAATTTTTATCTCTGTGCGCTAACAATAGGAGGAAAGGCAATGGTCGAGGATGTATAATTAAAACTAAGGCGAAAAAAGGGATAAAGGACCTTATGGTTTCAAAACTATATGAAATGGTGGACCGAAACTATATGAAAACATTACAAGTAAGTTTAAATTCTTCCATGGCAGATATAGCGATCTAGGCTTATTTTTAAATAACCTTGGTGTGTTTCAAATGAGCACAAATGTCAATGATAAGTGTTCAAGCGGTCAAATTTTATGATTGAGCCACGTAGCAAATGGGCGCCGAGCAGACATACATAGTGACCGTGTTTTATATTAAAGGTGGGGGCAGGTGTATTTTACGGTCCAACGTTCAATGTTGCATGGAGCCCAACGTTCAATAAGCCAAATGAAAACGTTTATGCCTTTCAACGTTATACATATATGTGGAGCAGAGTGTTGCCGCGATGTTCTAGTGGTGCAAGAATGCGTGAGATGGTGCAGCGAAGCCACGTGGACACGTTGCATGGAAACCAACGTGCGATGGCAAAGTCTCAACTTACGTGGCATGTTATGAAAACTATGGCGCGGCATCGACAGTCTTTGACCATGTTTTAAGCGGGGTAATAGCGTGTGTTTTCCCAACCATGCGACACGTGACATATGGACGTAAATAGTTCGATGGGCTCCAATGTGTTCATACTGAAGTTACAACCTGTAATAAAAAATTGCAATATATATATCAGTGGTAAAAAGAAGCATGGAGCGTATACAGATAATGGTCAAATTGATATTCGAGCGGGAGCTGGAACCCTACAACATACATCTGACAGCGTGATATAACAGTCATCGAGCGGTTGTGCAGAGCCATGTGCAAACATTATATGTTGGCGCACGTTCAATGGAGAAAATCTCATATGGGCGCAAGCGTTTTCAACCGAAGTCTAGTCTTCAGAACGTATGTTAAAATACAAGCCAGATGTTATAATAAAACCACGACGGCATGTATAATGGCTGTAACGCAAGAACAATCAAATCAAGAGTCGGATTGTAAAAGGTGCACTGAACGGTGCCAAGTCTTGGTTTTAAGTCATATCGGGTGGAGATTATTGATGCGGTTTTGTCAGCCAGCTGGATGTAGCTATGAGCAGACTGTAAATGTATAATGGGTGACAGAGCAGATCCAGCTCACCTCTCATGCCAGAAGCAAAATGCTCCATCGAATCAGCACTGTTTTCGGAGGAAACATCTATTTGTTTCTAATATGGCAGAAGAAAAGTGTCATCCGCCGTATGTGTGGAGAACTCACAGCACAGGGTTACATGCATACAATCCTGTCCAATGCATGGCATCATTCCACTTGATTCTTGGATGATTTTTTCGATGGAGTAAGTAAAACTTTCACATGCAAATGCAGAAGAAGCAGTCGCGCGAGTCGCATGATTGATAGAGCAAGTGAATTAGTGATCTGCGACCCTGCGACCTCTGTAAAAGCAGTCGCGCGACCCCTTTAGGTCGCTAAGTCGCGATGCAGACTGATGGGCAAGAATCGTGACCCCGCGACTGTGCGCCCCCTCCAAGGTCGCCAAGTCGCAGAGTGATATGCCCACAGAGAAATGCGACCCAAAGATATTTCCGACCACGCGACCCCATCGGGAAACTCAAATTCACCTCCCACGTGTCTCATTCACCGCCAAAGCTCTAATGTTTGTTCACAATGAGCTGGATAAAGTAAATTCCTGCTCTCCATGCCGCATCACACGCGACGCTGGCCGCCCAATGCATGCTGCCATGCACATAAAACGAATTAAGAATGAGATCTGAATTTGGAGCAGGCGAGCCAGTTGCATCAGACGCAGTGGTTGAAGGATTTATGTTTTGAGCTCTAGCTTGGTCTGGCCCTTGTTCAAATAGAGCAGCAAAAGAATTAGAGCCCAAGTCATTTCCCACTGTCACCTCCTATTGTTGTTGCATTGAGAAACGGCTCTCGAACTGTTTCATATATGCGACTGAGCATGTTCAAGCCTTTCGGAGATGATTCAATGTTACGCATGGTCCTGTCATATTTCTCATCATCTCTTGCATGGAGTTCAGGACTCCTTGCTACATCCAAAGGCTGCCTTAGAGTTCCAAGGTCATTGAATATGTGTACAAGTCTGGGTGCTTGTCAATAATTTCCCACATCTGCAGATTACTCATAATCAAGCTTCGCATCAGAACAAGGTCATTCATAAAAGGCTGAATTCCAGGCATACTCATCATCTCACAAATCGTGTTGAGGATCTGTCTACGATGAATAGTGATACTAAAATGCGATAGGGTCAACACGTTATGTCGTAAAGCTGTGAACGGATATCAACAAAATGAACATATGGTCGTTTTAATCTCCTAAGCGTTTCTCTGTCCAAAGGCACTAAAAACTAGCATACCATAAGCGATTATTTTCCTGTCAGCGAAAGCATATGGTTCAATTGCCAAGATGAATAGCAGGAACGTGAATCACATATATTTCCCAGGGAATGCTCCCTAGCACTTGCATCATGCGATATAATCCTTTGATATCCAGTGTCACTACCATGGAACTTGCGCGCGTCTTGTTGGGCACTTGGACCCCGTTGTTGTTTGGTGTTTAGAAGGGGATGAGAACAGAGCAATTGTCACCATGTCAAATGTCTTGGGTCGCATAGTCACAACTCTTTGCAGACTCGGAGAATGCGACTCAACCTCCACTTGCGGCTCTGATGACAAAGTCTTGACCACACAGGGGTCTAAATTTATTGTGCTTCGCTCTTGCAAATTAATTAAAATCCCTTTAGCATTATTATTGTTTCAATCATGGAGATATGTGACCTACGTTATTTTGTTGCAGGAAGAACCTTTCGGTCTGCACAAAGAGCCATAGTTTTCCTCAGAAAACAAGTGGACCTTCTCAAAACAAGTCGCAGAGGTCGTCAGGTCGCTAAGTCGCACTCCCTATCAAAATCTCGACGGTGCGACCTATCGACCCAGTGACTAGGTTGCAAGGTCGCAAAACCTGGAAAGGTCGCAGGTCGCACATTTGCCCAGGTCGCGAGGTCGCAGATCTGCTGGAGATCGCGAGGTCACAAATCACAATAGGTCGCAGGTCGCAGATCCAGGGAGGTCGCAGGTCGCACATTCACCTGGGTTGCGAGGTCGCATTTGCTGAGGTCGCAGTTCGCATATTCACCAAGGTCGTAGGTCGCACATTTCCCCGGGTCGCAGGTCGCAGAGGTCGCCAGGTCACAAAGTCGCACCCCTTGGTAAATGCCCGACAGCGCGACCCAGCGACCCAGCGACTAGGTCGCAGGTCGCAACAACGGCTCAAGTTGCAAGTCACAGAAAATACTGGGTCGCAAGGAAGCCCAACCGTCTGGAAGCTGAAAAGTCAGGGACCCTAGAGGGAAAGCTTTTCCCTATAAATACTTCCTTCGGGAACTTGTCTAGGGGCTTTTAACTTTTGGAAACTCAAGAGATACAGGGCATTGTATTGAAAGATTATACTCTTGTGCATATGAATACAGATACTTGCTAAAACACCCTATGGTTATGATGTGTTTTACCGCGTGAACACTGTGTGTATTCCTTGTACAGTTTCAGAACATCCTATGATTAATGAAGTTGCACTCTTTATGTCATCATTTATGCGTCATGGCTACCTGTGTTGTATCAATGATGTTCAATTTATCATCTGTTCTATTAATGAATGTTAATGAACTATTTTGTTAGCATTTTGTTTTATCTTTTAGAAAGTAAAGGGACATCTCACCATAAAGAACTATTTCTTTCGTGGTCAGATTACCTTACAAGCAGTACCCCCAAAGATGTGTTGCTAATGACATCTCCTGAGGTGTACATGCTTTATTTATAATCCTGTTACGCATAGTGTTTGATTCGTGTCTAATGCATCAATCATGTATTTTGTATCATGTGAATAAGTGTGTGTCCATAGGTCCAATCAGGTTCTTTTGAGACCGAAGGGAAGGCATCTTAAGCGGTAGCCGGACCCACACCCCGGACGGGATCCCTACTCCAAACGGTTCAAGGTCTAATTGGGAATTTCTACCGGGGAGATCCCCTACTGTTGGCCGGACACAAAATCCCGTCAACACTTCCTTTATTCCTAAATATTTTAGCCAAGATTGGGTATCCTTGTGCCATATTCACTTGAGCTGAAGGTGTTTACTTGAAGCAATTTTAATACTCCTATTGTCATTCATGTTGTTTAAATTGTTCTTATACATTAGGTACCTAGTCATAACAATTCTCTCAATGGGGGAATGGATTTCTTTTGTGAGGAGAATAGGGTAAGCGGTATTTCCCTTAATATTGGCACTGTATGTTATAAAGTTATTTTGGATCTACCTTATCTTTCTCAATGTCTCTATAGAGATAACACATCCCTAAAGTTCACATCAATACCAATAGTCTCAAAGAGAAAAAAAGGGAATCCCATACCTATTTTGTTTTTTTTATTTACAATTTGTTTGAAGCCCTTAATAATTATTCCACCCCCTATTGTCATTTTCCTAATGCTATAATCCTAGTTGAGCTTGTGATGAATATTTATTTCAATATATTTGTATGAAGGAACTTTCTCCAAGTTGTTGTTGATATATATGAAGGTAACATAGGTGATCTTGTTGGATTTAATTATCATAAGTTTCATTTTTTCAATACTAATAGGCATATGCCAAAGTAAAAATCCTTGAGGAATCCTATTTTCTTTCCATGATCATAGGGATTCATTGAAATAAGAAAAATCTCATCAGCATAAATAAGAAGAATGATTACTATACTAGTCATATTTGGGCTGACATAGCTTACTTGCAAGAAATATTTAACTTGCCAATGTATATGAAAAAATGATAGGAGACAAGGTATAGCCTTTTCTGGCTTCAATATTGTAGTTAATTTCTTCTAACTAGACCTCAATGTTCCAAAATTTGGAAAGATAATTTTAACACAACCTTATGACAACATCCTTCAACTTGAAAATAAATCTTATCTCTTCTAACCAATTCTCTCAAGTGATCATGGGTAGTGCGATCACATGAGCCTTGGCTAAACACACATGGTTGAGTTGACGAAACTCATTTACACTACATAGATTAATTTTTATACACCTAAAAAAGAATCACAATATGTGTCTAAATGGCTCTTGGAAGTGAGTCACAACTAACCATAAAATTCAAGCCAAGTCTCAAATGGGAAATCATTAGTTATGTTAGACTCTTGTCACTCAGACAGATGCAACCTAGGACTCTATAGGTCAAAAATTGATTTACTTGATGATGCTTAGAGATAGGGTTTTGTTAAGTAAATATCAATGCAAGTTTTGCACAAGTGGTTGGATTTTTCAAAATAATTTCTTGAGTGATCATGGCTAGTGTGTTTTCATGAACCTTTCCCAAGCACACTTTCCAAAACTTATGAAACTCACCATTTCAACTCAATTTGGTTTTTATACCCACAAACAAAATTCACAATATGTCCTTAAATGGCTCTAGCAAGTGATATGCATCTAGACATAAGACACAAACCGAGACTCAAATGGAAAAATTGTTGATTCCTTTAGAATCCTAACACTGGGTGCTATGGACAATCTCCCTCCTAGGATTCCATAAGCTAGAGGCTCATTTATCAAGGATATTTGGAGGTAATGGTTTTGTTGAGTAAAAGGAGATGCAAATTTTGTAGAGGGGATGTATTTTTCAAAACACCTTAAAAAGTATCAATTATATACATTCCTTAAAAAAAATTTATACCTATGAAGAAAAGGTGTCAAGAATTAGGGACCAATGAAGGAGGGCACCTAAGAAACCCACCTAAGATACTACTTTCAAATGTATAAAATGATGTAAATTGTTGTAACACAATATTAAGGTATTTATGGTGGTATATTGACGATCATATTTGAGAAATAATAATAAGGAATCGACTATTAGAGGGGAGGTATGATAAGTGTAATGCTTCCCATATCAGACCTTAAGGATTTATCTCAAATGTATTTGGGTAGTTGTTGACAATTATAGCTAGTGTATGACAATATAATTTTATGATGTGAATGGAAATTCAATGTGAAAGATAAACATCTAGTAAAATAATTTAGCTAGCCAGTTCAATGGGGTGCTTCTTAATGTGCTCAAGTGTGGTTCTAAATCTATTAATAAAATGAAAATAACATTGGTAACATATAACTCATAATTAGAGTATAATCATATTGCATGAGGACACTTGGATAGTAAACCATGAAAGGTGAAGCTTTGGATTAACAAATTCTTAGAGAGTGTGTTAGGGCTCGAATCTGCCTCAGGCTAAAGGAAGGCAAGACTCAAGGTAACATCAAACCAAGCTCGGCCTCGTAGCTAGCCCTACGAGGACAGGAGAGGGCTCTCTCCGGGTCAACTTAGTAAAAGATGTCCAATAAGGCCTGAGATGACCTACACTGAATGCTGATTTTAGGCTAGTAAAGAAATAGGAAAGAAGTAATTTTAATGAATGGCTGGATTTTCTGGGCTGTATGGGACCAAGGAACAACATGAGCAGAGAAGTTAAATCAAAGACACAGATTACTTCATGAGGCAAGATAGGAAGTAAGTTAAGCAATTAATTTGAAATAATATGGAGTGAAAAGATTGTTAAGAGGGTGAAAAGGGCATAAATACATGAATCCTTTTCAACAGAAGAAAACATAGAACGTGAATACTTTCCCAAGGCAGAGCAGTAAACTGAATTCTACCTTTCTTACTTAAAAGCATTCAACTGGAAATGATTTTTAATGAACTGTGGAACATAACGAAAGACATATGAAACAAAAAGAAAAAACATTTGCTAAACTCACACCACAAGGATCTCATGAATCAGAGCTGCAACCTTTCATTAATTCTCTGTCAAGACTGTACAATGAAACTCTTTCTCCACACTTCTCCCAGAACTATCCTTTTACAAATATTTACAATACAATAAATAGGACCAATTTTGCCAGAATATAGATCGACAGACAGAGGGGCTGTTACAACAGCTCAAGAACTGAAAACTAAAAATAGAGAACAAAAGCCAAATAATCTTCAAAAGCTGCGTTACACTTGAAATCTGTTTGATAACCCACGAGGAGGCAACACCTGTAGCGTAGATCTCGTAATTGAAGACAAACATGGGAAATCCAACCTATCTTCCTGTTGTTGTAGATATCTACGTTTTATATTTAGTTTTTTGTCTTTGACTTTCCACTTTTTACTTTTGCCATTTGAATAAAAACCGAATTTTTTATTAAAAATAGCATGCCACCGCCCTTTCCTATTACATCGCCAATTTTATCATTACGGGGCACAACAATTGGAATGCAAATCCTTCTGCCAAAAAAAGTCATCTCTCCCATGAGGATCACCCAAACCAGTAAGAATCGGATATCCAGATGAACTGGGAGGCCACGCAGGACTAGCTTCAGTCCTATATCCACCAACTGCAGACATATGTGGTGCATTAAATGACCGAACAAAACGAACACAATCTGCATGTCCCTTGACTGACAAATTGAAGCACCCTAACCTGTCCCCTGAGAGTGAGTCTACTCCACATTGCAGAACAATTGTTTCTAGCTGATAGACTTCCATTACCTTCTGGATAACGGGCCTGAAAAGGTTCTTGTAGCTCTCATCATCAATTCCGTCATTCAAAGGAACATTCAAGGCATAGTACTTCCCTTTCCCATATCCTACATCTTTAATATGACCTGTGCCTCGAAAGTAATCCCCAAATTTGTGAAAAGATACAGTCATCACATGGTCTGTAGTGTAGAAGGCTTCTTCAACTCCATCACCACGATGAATATCAATATCAATATAAAGCACACGCTGATGGACCTTTAGCAATTCCAGGATGCCAAGCACAATATCATTGACATAGCAGAAACCCGAAGCCTCGCATTTCTTGGCGTGGTGGAGACCCCCGGATCAATTGATGGCAATGTCTGCATCCTTCCTATTGAGTTTACGGGCTGCCCCAATTGAGCCTCCTACAGAAGACTATGTGCCATGCTCCAGTTCCGATCTACACCGAGTTTTGGCTTAGTGGAGAAACCATACAGCATAGGACCGGGATTATCATGTCGCCCCTCATCTTTAACCTTGATTTCCTTGACAAAAATGGGGCTGGCTTCGAGATAATGGGAATAATTTGGCCCAAACACTAGATGTGTGGTACCATACGGTCCGAGGCTCAATGTCAATGAAACAAAAATCTAGAATGTAATAGGAATTATCATGCAAGCCCAACATTCCTGCCTGGTCTCTGCTTCATGGCGAGTGCCTCGGGAGTCATCGTAGTAAGGTGTTCCAGCTCCGACTCCATACATACTCCTAGGCATGATGAATATTTAGTTGCCGTCGAATAAATTCCACAGCCCGTGCAACTATGATAAATCTTATCGTGGAATGCTCTGTGCGCCGCGCGCACTCCCAGTGCACCGCGCTTGGTGAGTGTGCCATGCCAGTGATAATTTACACTGCGGAGGAGTGCTCAATGCGTCGTGCTGCGTGGGTGCGCCGCGCTCAACTTCAATGCGCCGCGCCAGGATTTCACACAGTCACGGCCTCTTTCAAACGTTGTTCGGTCTCCAACTTTGAAATTCGACTTCTCAATGAGATTTTCTGAATGAAACTTGTTGAAAATGAATGAATAACCTTAAGAAATATCTTGAAAAGAGGTGGCTTCGATTTTCTGATTTGGCAAACCAAGTTGTAGAATCTTGGCACTTTGGCATTTTAATGCAAATTCTATTTTTTTTTATTTCGCTTTGACTCTTTGTGCTGATGATGTTATTTTTGTTCGTTCTTATGCAGAGATAGGCTGCTAAAGCCGAAACAGGGTTGCCATTGAAAAGCTATAGAATTTGAAACACTTTGACAAATTACATATTTATTACAAAAACACATTTGATGATTTCTTCTTCAAAACAGGGTTTTGAAGAAGAATCAATCTCGCATTATTGACAGTGAATCGAACGAGACACCTAAAAATGAAATGTGAAAAGAGTAATGATCTCGGATGGAAGGATGTAAAGACTGAATCTAACAGAGTGCACCATTTTAGAAGATGGGTGTTGATCCCCAATGAGGATCATGCTTAGAGGGTGTTTCACTTTGTTGTAGTATTACAACAACCCCCCATTTTTCTAAATAAATAGCATAGAAATAACAATGGGGACCCTTTTAATTTTAGAATTAAATTCATTTTATTATAAATAAAACTTGGAATTGAGTCTATTACATTAAATTTTGTTTTTCTTAAAAAAAATAAGAAAATCATCAAATAAAACACTTTAAGGAAGCCATAAAGGCTAACAGAAGAAGAAGCGGGAACTAAATCGCCGAAACAGAAAACATTGATTTGCAAAATTGTAAAACATCGATATGAAAAATTATGAAACATAGATATGAGAAGTTACAAATTATGTCTTGTAACAGATACCGATGTCACAATCTGTCATCTGACATATGCCGATATCGCATTCTGTCATCCAATAGAAAATCCATTGCAATATCACATTTTCAGATGTAGCACATTACTGTGAAATAACGAAACTCGCTAATCATGAAAAATCTGATTTACGAATCCCAATAAGATAACAATTTTCAAACTCACAGGAAGCCCATGCTATCAATTTAATGATAATTCAGGTTTTTTTATGATCATGAGGTTTGCAATGGATTTTACAATTATTTCAGATTTAATATTGAGGATTCCCAATGTGCATGAGTTAAATTGATACGACAGTTAATAGCATTTGATGTTCTTTCAACAGGGTAATTCTAGAAACTTATGCATAAAAGGATGTCAAGCCTGATAAAAGCATGAAGGAAGTCTGCCACGCCACCTTAGTTAGTTGTTCACCAAGAGGAAAACAATGAGATGACTCCTTTAATCTCAGACACAACATGCAACCCAAAAATTGGTTCCTCAAGCTGGGAAGGGATCTATAACCTGTTTGAGAATGAAAATCCACAAGTAATTTTGAAGAGAAAAGCTGTAGCTGATGATTTTTCATCCACAGATTCAGACTCATGGTCGGACGCAACTAACTCTTTTCTGCACAGAATTGTTGCACGTTCTAAAATGCTGCCATACACTGACTTAGTAAAATGAGTGTTGGATCATGTGGGCATTCGAGATAGAAAATTTCTTACAAGAAACAGAACAGTCATTGGTTCTCTTAGGTCTATAGATTTGAAGGATATGTATAAATTTCCTAAGCCCAGAAAAAATATGACGACTATTTTGTCCAACAATTTAGGCGAGACAATGAACACCCTGCAAATGTAATCAAGGATTGGAGAAATGATCTTGATCACCATAACTCCGACAATAAGGGTATGTACTCAGTAGTTTCTCTTAAAATCCCTTTCTCGCAAATTTTTTCATTGATGTGTGATCTCTTGGGTCTGCAGATACAACCAAGTTTAAGGAAGATTGGACACCCGTGATAGAAACAACCTCTGATAGCTATATTCTTGATTGGGATAATATTCTATCTAATAATTTGATTAGATGTATCACTATCTATAGAGAAAATTGTAATGTTTTGTCCACTACAGTCACTCCTTTTTATATGGGTTCTTTTGTCCTAGATGCTATTTTCTTTTCTATTGAATTTATGTCATTAGGATGGAAATGGACCAGAGAAGTAAAAAACCCCATATTTGTACAGTTAGAATTCTTATGGGAATCAAGATAACACTCTCATATGTTTAAAATATGTAATGATATAATGCTCCCTATTTTTCAAGTCATTTTCGAAAGGAAAATATCTAGAGTCACCCATGAAGCCAATAGAAGTCTCAAGCCTATAGGAAGGTGGTTCAGTGAAGAATTTTTCACATACATCCGAATTTTTGCAAGTCATGCTTGCCCTCATGTCCTACTCTTATATATACCAGATAAGTTATTGTCCAAGGAAATTTCTTATTAGACTGTAGGTAATGGGTTGAATAAAATTCTAAAAAGATGCCAAAAAGACAATTTGTCCAAATTTTCCTATTTCATGTGGATCATATACTCTCGACAATTTCAAGCATGCCTATATTGAAATTTATCGATTAAAACCTCTCAATTTCCAAATTATACCCAACAGAAGTTATGATTCATATGGTGTTGCCAGAGAAATAACAAATCAAGTTAAGCGGCGAGCATTTACAAGTGAGCCTAATAAATTTGACAATGTGTTTGACTCAGTCCCAGAATTTTCAAGGGTTCTACAAATAGAAAACATAAGGTTCAGTCCAGAAGATTTCATACAATTCCATCAATATTGAGAACAAAGTAATTATCATTTTCCAGACTACATTTTCCACGGGCCAATACTAGAACAAATTATAATTCCTACAGTTCAAGTGCCAAAAGAAGAACAAATTTTGGTTATGATTCCTCTAGTTCAGGTACAAGTACTAGTAGAAGAACCAGAAATCATGGATATTCCACAAGAGGAGAGGTTTAATCAAGATTGGGAAAGTTTTGAAAAATCATAATCTGATACTAATACTTCTGCTGATCAGAGTGTTATTTTGATAGAAACTCTTCCTACTAAATATTATCTAAAATCAACAATTCATATAGGTGAATCAAGCATTCAAAAAGTTTCCTCTAATTTAAATGATTCTAAAGATCAGGGAGAAATTCGAGAAATCCCATTTAATATAGAGGTTTCCGAAATTTCTCTTTAGAAAAACCAGACACTAAAGATTAATGATACAGAGGAGAAACAAGAAGAAACATCGGCCTAAGACATGGAGATCATCCCTGTTTTTCTAACAACATAAAAAATACGGAATATTGAGTAAATAGATCCATTGGATTTATTTTACAGTCCAAAGCATAAAGTTGTTTTATCTAGGTCAAAGAAGAAATGAAATATTGAAGATTCTCCACAAATTCTTATGGACACAACATTAATGCAAGTTCTCTAGAAAGGAACTCAGTCAACTTAAAGAAATTAACTTAGCAGATTATCTTAGTTTACATGTGCTTATGCAGACACAACTATTCATAAGGCAATAGAGATTGAGTCATTAATTATGTAGAAGGATCAAAAAATGGCTCAAATGGAGAAAATTTTCTTTAATGAAAAAAAAAGGATAGAGCAGGAGTTGCAAGAAAATATTAATAATATGAAACTAAAGTTTGAAGGTATCAAACTCAAACTTGAAAATGAAATTAAAGAGAATGATCCAGTAGTCCATCAATTACAAAAAAACATTCAAAAGCTCGAGTATAATCCATAACTTAATGAGGTAAATAAAGAAGCAACATAACTGGAAACATTTCTGGTGAATCAACAAACAATTTTCTATCCGAAGTATAAACAGATTCAAGAGCATATTAAAATAAGTGATTAGTTAGTCACTCAAATTTTTGATTTGAGGATTTATTATGAAGAAACTGATGATAAGGTGTCAAATTATATATATTGGAAAGACATTGTGAAAGGGATGATCTTCCTCGACTTGAAGAATCAATAAAAGATATAATATTTGGAGACTAGGAAACGAAAATGAAAACTGTAGAATTAGCTATCATCAGAGCTAAAAATATGTCCTCCAACATCTCCGAATATATAAAATATTCTCTTCTACAAGCCAATATTATCCTTGAAATACCAAAAGACACTATTCCGGAAGCCAATCTTTTGAAAAAATATTGGCAAGGAACATCAAGCAGAAAAGCTCTTGACATAGAAAAATTGACAAAGGTAAATATGGAGATTTACTGGTATTTGTTGATCAAGCCTCACCGTAAATTGGGAGTGTTGAGTTGTCTTTCCAACACAACATTTCAGCTTCTTCCAGCACTCAATGATGCAATATTCATGGGCCATATGAGAATGCAGCCAATGCATCCCCCCAAACTTGAATACATGATCTAAGCCTGGTAGCTCAAGGAACGGTTAGAGAGTTGATCCAAGAAATAGTCTTGAGACTGTTATAACTTATGCACTTTCATTTCCTAGTTTTTGGTTTATAGTTTAGATTATATTAAGAAGACTTCTTTCACAAGTCTTCTATTTTTGTAATATTAATTACTATTTAAACCCCTTTCATGCATTTAGAAAGAGGTCCAGATTTTTGAGAAGGAGGATTTTGGAACTTACACTATTGTTTGAATAGAAGTATCTAATTGAAAGTCTGAGCCCAGAGGTTATCTTTTCAGAACTAAGCTATGATGCAACGGGTACTATTATATGTGTATTAATTGTTTTATGTTTCTGAGATTTTAGCAAACTTCTTTATACCTATTTGTCTCTTTCTGATAAGCATTGAAATGATATATATTCTTATTACTATTGATAAAATGTATTGAATGATATGCTGTTAGACAAGTAACTTAGAGAGTTGTTATATGATTAATGTTCTTAATCAACTAAATTAATTACATTGATTAAGTTTCTTTAATGTTCTTACATTCATTTAGTATGCAAATGATCTATATTGTTTCATGCTTATGAAATATTACTCTATAATCATATAAATCAGTCCATCCTAGGAAGTAGTTAGAATTAGTTTTATTTATTTTATCATTAGAATAGATCAACCCATTTATGTTGATTTTATTCCATTGTTATATAAACTCTTTTCTTATATGAGAAACTGGTCCCTACATCCCTAGTTGGACCCACCATTTTCAACAGAAAAGGAGTTTCTTTAAACTCCCGACCTGGTGGAATCCCTAATGTTGAGGAAGTCACTCTCAAGCCTTCAAAATTTTTGGCACTAGAAGGAGGGCATCTGACTATGTATGGCATATAAAGTTGAATCCCAATTAAAAATCCAACATAAGAGTCAAACTCCCTCCAAAGTTCCTACGACTTATAGATCTCGTTCACTATCTCCTAGTCATAAGCCTAAAGTTGTAGAACCATTTCTTACATCTCCTGAAACATTACCTCGTAAACATTCTTCAGAAAATATTCCTGAATCTCCCAAAGTTTAGTCTTTAATTGAAAGGTTAGAAAAAATATCTATATCTCCAGATAAGAAAACCAATCGAGAAATTTCTGAAGAAAGTATTACATCTAAGTTTCAAGGTACTGGTGTGTTAACCCGATCACCAAGTGAAAAACTTAGGATAACTCCTTTCGAGTTTCCTATTTTATCTCATCGTAAGGAAAAAACCACATCAACATCTCAATCAAGTATCAATGAGATGACATCATCTTCATTCTCATTTACTCCCACCATCTCCTCTAATCAACCCATTTCTATTCATCAAACCACTTCCACTTAGAAAATCAATGTCGCTATAAGTAGTACTAGTCTAGTAGTACGTTCTTCTCCATCCACATCTACTTCTAGACCCACTAACTCATATTCACAAGAAAAAAATCAAACAATGGCCAACCTGCCATGGGTTAATTCGGGAGTTGTTCAAATGGAAAATTTACATTCTCTCTGGGATCTTCCATAAAAATGGTTACCAAAATATAATCCTGATGATGGTCTTCCTGTTGAAGAACATCTCAATAATTTTAGGCTGGATATGATTCTCCATGGTATGCAACATGAAGATGTTGTAGTAAATTTTTTTCCCATATACTTTTCAAGGATCTGCATGATCCTGGTATTTTTCCCTCCCTTCTGGTTCAATAGGAGATTGGAATATTTTTCAAGACCTATTTCTTACTAAATATGGTGACGATAGGATAATTTCCTCATTACTCAATGATATTTATAATTTAAAAGCTAATTCAAATGAAAAGATCAAAGACTTCAACTCTATATTTAACAAGTTATTGAATAAAATTCCAGTTGCCGCTCGACCAAGATGGGATGTACAAATAAAGTGGTACATATCTTCCCTTCCTTCTAATACATAATTTTTTGTAGATAGAGCCAATAAGCCTACCCTTGTAGAAAATATGAAATAATCCTTGTCCTTGAGAGAAGAATTGTAGCTTTAGAGAAGAAGATTGAGTTGGAAGATAGAAAATCTAAAAAAGTAACATTTAAAGATGAGCAAAAGAAGAAAACTCCCAAAGATCCATTTGACCTTGAAGGATTGCAAAAGGTCATTAAGACCATGTCTAATGAAATGGTTGAAATCAAAAAATAGGTTTTTGAAACTTATACTAGAAAACCTTTTAGATCATTTAGAAAAATTATTCATCTGTATCACAACCTCCCAATATTATTTCTAATGTTGAATCTGAAGAAGAAGAAGAAGAAGAAACTACAGCTTCTACCGACGAATCTCAATATGAAGAAGTAGTTGAATTACATGGATTATGGGACTTTGTCTTACATTCTTCTGATGAAGAGATGGAATCCGAAGCAATGCCAGTTAGCACTAGGAGTAAGACTTCTGTAGAACCAAATAAATCAATACAGAAATAGAAATTCCCAACTTCTATTGCTAAAGACAAACCTGTCAATAAAAAACCACCAGTCAAACCATCTCAGCAAGTTATTACTGAATCCCAACCGGTCAAATATACACCTAATCCTCAATATAAAACTTTGGTAGTATTAGACACTATTGAATACAACATTATCGAGGATTAGAAGAATATTAAAGCCAATGTTTCTCTTCATGAAGTTAGCAAATTAAAGCAACAACATAATATATTATTGAAAGGTTTGAATGCAGTTATTGCATCTCCTCTTCCTTCAACTATTATTGCTAAAGATGCTAATGGAATAGGGCAACCTCCAATCGAAAATTCAAACTAAGTTAATGCTTTAGATGCTATTATGATTGGAAACAGATCCAATTCTTACACCCCTCCTTTTCTCTTAACCTATGAAATATACAATAAAAGTGTTCACAAATATTTCATTGATTTTGTAGCTTCATCTAATACAATCCCATATTCAATTTGTGAAAAGTTAAATATTGCACCCAAAAAATCATCAGCTAGCATAGTTCAATTGGATAGAACAAAGGTTAGGGTCTTAGGAGAAATCAATTCGGTAAGTATTTGATTGTCATAAAATCAAAAAGTCACTCAGATTATCAATATACTGATTTCTGACATCCCTGAATTCTATAGTTTATTTCTTAGCAGAGACTGGTCCAAAAAATTACATGGATATTTTGCAAGGGCTAGTCTCACATGTGGCTTCCACACAATGGAAAACCCAATCAAATCAGAGTTGATTGTGAAAAACATATGAAATACTCATTTATAGATCTTGGGGAAGAAAAAGAACCCATATCATTCAACAATAATATTTTGGGTAATTATTCTACAGATTCATTCTTGGGGAATTTTAATGCTAAAATTTCGCCTTTCTCAATCGATTCTATTAATTCACAAATAGAAAATATTTCCCAAAATGATTTGATCAGATGCTTAGATTTTGAAGAAGAAACGATAATCCATTCTTCATTTTGGAAACTTTCCTTTGATGGATCAAGATCCAATGATGGGGTAGGAGCAGGTTACATGCTTGTTAGTCCAAAATGTGAAAAAACTATGCTAGCTTGTAGACTTGATTTTAAATGCACTAATAAAATCACTGAATATGAAGCATTATTTCAAGGTCTTCGTAAAGAAATAAGTCTTGGTATACAATATATTTAGGTATTTGGAGATTCGGGAATTATCATAAGACAAGTACGAAATACTATTCACTGTCTCTAAATTCACTTGAAACATTATCAATCTCTGTTTCAAGACCTCACATCTCATTTTTTAGCATTTAATATCTCTCCTATTCCTAGATCACAAAATTCCAATGTTGATATTTTGGCTAACATTGCATCCAAGCTGATTGCACCAAAATATTTTAGTCTTGACATATTCTCTATCGAATTGATTTTTCATCCATGTGTGTCAGATAATGTTACTATTTGGAGAGTTTTCAGTGGCGATAGTGATATTTTAAGTTTTCTTATTTCTGAAAAATCATATGATGATCGAGTTCTAGATGAAAATAAACATGATAATCAAATTAAACAACAAGCTGAGAAGAATATTTTACCAAAATCTATTGTAAAACATGAAGATTTATACAATTTAAAAGACAGATTCAAAAAAATCAACAATTGCAAACTACAAAGTTCTACTTTAAATTTTGAATTAGTTCATTTAGGATCTGATAAAGTACATCAAGATATACATCTAGGGCTTACCCTTTCATCTGAAGAAAGAAATGCATACATTTTCGTATTGAAAAATACAAAGATATTTTGGCATGGAATTATCAATTAAAACCTACAACCCATCCATCATTCAACATATTATTCCTATGGTACCTAATGTTCAAACCATCTAGCAAAAGCTTAGGAAAATACATCCAAATTTTGAAACTCAAATAAAAAATGAGTTAAACAAACTTTTGAAAGCCAAAATTATTTTTATTGTTACACATTTAAAATGGGTTTCTAATCTAGTAACTGTAAGGAAAAATAATGGTGATATTCGAATTTTTATTGACTTTAGAGATCTAAAAAAGGCATGATAAAAGGGTAATTTTCCTTTACCATCAATGGAACAAGTTTTACACTCAGTAGCAGGTTTAGAATTAATGTGTTTTTTATATGGATTTTCAGGATATAACCCAATTCTGGTTCATCCAGAGGATCGTTTGAAAACTACATTCAGAACGAAGTGGGGAACCTATGCATACAAAAAAATTCCTTTCAGATTAATGAATACAAGAGAAAATTTTCAGAGGGCCATGGATATTGCCTTTAAAGGATTGATAAATAAAACAGTGGTCATTTATCTTGATGATATAACCATATATTCAAGAAAGAGAAACAATCATTTGCATCACTTAAAGAAGATTTTTGAAAGATGCAAAAGATTTTGGATTTGTCTTAATCCAAAGAAGTAAATTTTTTCTCTAAGTGAAGGTACACTTCTTGGTTATATTGTCTCAAAAAAAGGAAATTGTATTGATCCTGACTGTATTAAAATAATTTTAGAAATTCCTCTTCCACATAATAAAAAATCAATGCAATCCTTTTTAGGACATATAAACTTCATAAAATGATTCATTCCATATTTTTCACATATTTTCCTTGAATTTAAAAAGATGATAAAGAATGTTTAAATGGTGAGAGCA
The DNA here is from genome assembly GCA_034641835.2 of Pinus albicaulis. NCBI lineage: Eukaryota > Viridiplantae > Streptophyta > Pinopsida > Pinales > Pinaceae > Pinus > Pinus albicaulis. The sequence continues at coordinate 543,293,837 of CM076575.1, read as the reverse complement.
AGAAAAGGAAGTGTTTCAAACCATTAAACAAACAATTGCCGATGCTCCTTCTCTCTCAACTCCAAGTTTTACCAATGATTTCATTCTATATAATTTTGCTTATGATCTATCATATGCCACGATATTAACTTAGACAAATGATAAAAAGTTTGAAACTCCAATTTCCTTTTTTAGTTCTAATTTTCAAGGAGCCGAATTAAACTATACAGGAGTAAAAAACCAAGCGTTTGCAGTTTATAAAGCGGTGAAATATTTTCGCCCTTTTCTTCTGAAAGCTCATGTCAATGTAATAGTTCCTTTCTCATCAGTCAAAAAAATACTTATACAAAAGGAACTATGAGAAAAGAGAGCCAATTGGTTAACTGCCATGCAAGAGTATGACTTAGAAATTAAGCCTGCTAAAATTGTGAGAGGACAAGGATTTTACAGATTGATTATAGGAATGAATGATACTTCACCTGATGCAGTAACTACTACTATTGAAAATTTCACTGAGGTACTCAATATTAACCCTCAATCTCAATATTCTTATTTAATCTCTTATCTAAAGAATGGTTATGCTCCACTTAATTTGGATTCCAAAAGAAAACGAGAATTAATATTGAAGGCTAATCAATATCAATTAGTCAATGATGTGTTATTCAGAAAAAATTACGATTCTGTTTTACTGAGGTGTCTAGAGAAAACTGAAATACCTAATGTGCTTCAGGAACTTCATGTTGGACCAGTAAGAAGACACTTTGGTGGAGATACAAAAACCCATAAAATTATGCATGCAGGTTATTATTGGCCAACATTATTCAAGGACGCACACAACTATGTTAGAAATTGTAAGACTTGTCAAACTAAAATAGGAAGACAAAGAAAAGCCTCAATGCCACTTCAACCGGTCAATATGGAACAACATTTCGAACAATGGGGGCTCCACATAATAGGTGAGATCGTTCCTCATTCTTCTAAACAACATAAATATATATTGACTGCTTCAGACTATTTTACAAAGTGGGTAGAAGAAATACCTTAAAGGTTTGAATTCATTGATCAATTCATTATCACAAGGTTTGGTGTCCCCTATGCTTTAGTATTTGACAATGCCTCTTATTTTTCTGGAAATGTCGTGATTGAATTTTCTTTGAAAAGAGGGTTTAAATTGAAATATTATGCAAATTATTATCCTGAGGTAAATGTTTTTTCAAAATCCACAAATAAAAACCTCACAAGAATAATTAAACGCACTATTGATCAAAATCAAAAGAATTGGCACAAATCTTTAGCCTTTGACTTTTGCATTATGGGAAAATAGGATAACTAAAAAAGCTTCAATATGAACTTCTCCTTTTTTATTGGTATATGGGAAGGAGGCAATTTTACCTTTAAGCGTAGTTATCCCATCGATGACCTTAGTACAATTCATTAACGAACAACCTTTCTCTTCATTACAATCAGTAATGTCCCAAACAATTAAAATGGAAGAAGAAAGAGAAAAGGCTAAAATGATACATAATCATCATCAAAAATTGATTAAAATTTTATTTCATTCAAATACAGTTAAAACTAAACAGTTTGAAATTACAGATTTGGTATTGAAATGGGATAAAATGCATGAGGACAAAGGAAAACATACAAAATTTCAAAAACTCTTGCTTGGCCCTTTCAAATAAACAAAAAAATATGTCCATCAACTTTTATTTTGAGAAATTTACAAGGGAAGAAGGAAACTCTTCCTGTTAATGGACTTATCCTCAAATAATATTTTTCTTAAAAGAATGACCAAATATTTTTGTACAAATATGTACATAATTTAAGTTAAAATAAAATAGGTTTTTGTAATAATACACAAAAATTCAAACACTTAATCATTTTCCTAAACATGAAAGTGTTAATCTTTAAATATATAAAACTAGGAAACAAATCATCAAATTGAAATCTCTATTTCTTTGGGAAATTTTGATTCAAAATAGCCAAATTAGAAAGAAGATATTTATGACCCATGCAAATTGAAAAATTAGTTTGACATGAATCAAGTTCGAAAAGTTACTTTTACAAAGTATTGGATTTTATTGAAGTATTAGCATCTTTTACTTAAATGGTCATCCAAAAGCTCATAAGGAGAAAAATGATAGACTCCCTATTCATTCATATTAGATATTTTTTCAAAGTGTAACTAAAAAATATAAAATCTTGAAACTTGAGATATCTCATTGTGAGTCGACTCATCATGTTCATAGGAAACTAGTAAAATTGACATTATCAAATTGGCTACCAAACCAAGATAGTGGCTCATTGCCTAAAAAACCTGAGACAAGGGATCTCATCATGAGTTAGCTTGTTCAAATTTTCTAATAACCAATGAATGGCATTATCACCTCTGGCTACCAAATGAGGATAATGATTTTAAAGTAACAATAATAATAATAATAATTACACTACCTTTGGAAATGTTTATTATGTTATGAATGGGATGCTGGATCACTTTGGTTAAATAGTAACCCTTCGAGGCTATGAATGCCTGCTGGCAGCAATGGCTCTACTAGTGACTAATAAGTTCATAAAACAAGCTAAACTTTGACTGAATTTTTACTTATATTTTCAACTTACTACAATTTGATTCATTTAGAAGGAAATTTATTTTGCAAAATTAGGAAAAATTTTCAAGTAAAACCAAGCTATTTGCATTGAAATTTACCTATATTTAAGAATTATTTCAATCACTTATAAATTCCCTAGAATATTGTCTTTTAAGTATTAATATTTATCATAGATTCCAGATTCATCTAGTGTATTGCTAATTGTTGTAGTATTACAAAAACCCCCCATTTTTCTAAATAAATAGTATAGAAAGAACAATGGAGACCATTTTAATTTTAGAATTAAATTCATTTTATTAGAAATAAAACTTAGAACTGAGTCTATTAGATTATTTTTTTTTATTATTAAACAACATAAAAAAATGATAAAAAAAACACTCTATGGAACCCATAAAGGTTAAAATGACAAGAAGTGGGAACTAAATTTCTGAAGTGTAAACCACTGAAATGGAAAACGCTGATATGCGAAATTGTAAAAAATCGATATAAAAAATTGTGAAACACCAATATGCAAAGTTGCAAATTACGTCATGTAACAGATACTGATATCGCAATCTATCATCTGACATATGCCGATTATTACACCATTTTTTGGTCATCTAACCTGTTACTATTAGATGGACCTAAGTACACCATGTAAGGCCAATTTTACCCTAAGTAAAATTGCTTTCACTATGAAAAATAACTTAGTAAAACACCTTTATTAAGTTGTTTATGGTCTAAACAGGGAACCCCATGAGGAAATATTAAATAAATCCACATTTGTTTGATTTTCCTCAAGGAAAAATTAGTTAAACAACAGTTTAATTAATATTCCTGGTCATATTTAACCCAAAACAGGAAATTAATTGTATAAATTATTATTTATCTTATTATTTTCTAGGAATAATTATTTAAACCTTATTTAAATAATATTCCTCATTAAATTTGACTAAATCACTCATAAATAGTTAAATAAATCATTATTTATTTAATTATTACTCAACCACATCCTTAAAATGATAAATAAATCATTCATTTATTTATTATTTACAAATAAAGGGATTTGACCCAAGTCAAATTCCTTTTCCCTCCAACCAAAATAATAAAATATTCCATAAAAGTTGGATCTTGATTTGATTAATAATATTTTAATTATGCACCAATATCTAGAGTAACTCAACATTTTGTTATAAATATAAGGGTTTTTCCATTAATTCATCACCTTTTGTTGCCTAAGATCACTCTGGATCTATACTTTTGGTCTGACTTTGATCCACCATCATTGTCATATTTCTCCATCCTTTTTCTTGTGAGCTCCCTTTGAGTTCCTTTTTTGTCTGGGTTTTCTACACCATCAAGAGAGAGGAATTTTAGATCTGAAGTGCTAAGGACTTACAAGAACCCATCCCATTGAGGAGAACTGGTAACATCCTTCTATGTTTTCCTCCAAGGTGCCCTTAATATAAAATTCATTCAATATATTCTTGTCCTTTCTATTGGAAGCATGGAGTAAATCTTGTTTTATTTACTGTATAATGTCCTTTGATGCATAGATCTATATTTTTGCAGCATTTATCTTGATCAAATAACTACAGATATGGAGATATTGGCAGCCATATTTTGCTATTAGGGTTGTTTTTTATGCGCAGCTAAAGTGGTATTTTTCGCACACTTGCAATTAAGATTCATACTAACAACTGGTGACTCCACACAGGTTTACGATTATGGCCGCTATCATTTTTATAATCCTTGCATATCCAGTTGATTCAAACCCTAGGATTTCTCTTCAGCCTTCTGTTTTTTCTTTTCTTGATGTTGTTTTTAACCTATAAAACCTTAAAACAATAAAATTCTAAATTCTGTGTGTTTTCGGACCTATTTCACAGGTGACATACATCACATGCAGTTGAGATGACACTTTTAACTGAAATCTACCACCAAGAGTGGTGGTCATACTTTTCGGCCCTAAACCTGTGACCTGGAGCTCCAGGATGCACTTTTCAGCCCAAAAACTGTGACCTCTGCAGAAAACAGGTCAGAAACTGCGACCTGAACGTTTTGTGGGAGTTTCTATTCAGGGTTTTCTAACCTTCGTCTCCACCCGTTTTGGACCTGTACTTGTTTTGTTTTACTAAACCAAGTGGGAACCTAGCCCCCTAGGACTTCAGTACCCTCCACACTTTGTGGAAGAGTTTTAGCTGCTGCAAGTTGTCTAAAATTTTTAGAGTGTTCAACCATTTTTCAGATCTGATACCTCACTTTCAGATCTGCTTTAGATTTTCTTTTTATCCATCCAAATCACCTCATTTATCTTTGTTTGTGCTTTCCTCTAGGTTTCACTCTATTTCCCTCCAGGAGATAGCCTTTCACCACCTCATTTATAGCAATTTTTCCTCTGATCTGTTGTTGTTTTCTGCACCACTTTCCAGCAAATTTTGACCTTTAGATCCTTGTCCCTCCCGACCTTAGATCTATTGACTATTTTGGTGTGTTTTGAATATTTTTTCCCACCTACAGACTACTTGTTGAGAGGCCCACCTTCTTGGGTTTATACTATTGCATTATTAGTTGTTTATTTACTATTATTTTAGGTTCATATACTGTTATCTGCAGGTTTATTTACAGTTACATAACACACTTTTTATTTTTATCTACAAATATATGGGTTTAAAAATTAAATTTACACACTTTGCACACACACCCTAAGTGAAAAAGGGCTTAATTAACACCACCAAGAAAAGACTCTAAAACATTGAAATCAGTTGATCTTGCACCTCTTCGCCCTTGTTTTGACATTGTAATCAGTTGATCCTGCACCTCCTTGCCCTTTTTGGTCTCTTTTTCCCTTGTGTCGTGTTTGTGTTGTCACCATTGCACCACCAAGGCGTTTATCCCAGAGACTTCTTGGCCTTCATCCTTAGTTTCCGGTAGGAAGACTTACTCCTCCACGTAGGATTCGAGTTATTCCTCCTTCAAGTCAACACTCCGACTCTTCTTTTGGTTTATTGGGTTCTCCTTCCCCCCCCGGTTCTCCTCCTGTCACCTTCACCATGTCTGGTTCAGGACCTAACGCTGGTGGTAGCCTTGTCCCTAATGCTGGGAATACTACTACTAGGACAGCAACAAGAACTATCCCAACTGCTCCCTTGCTCCCCTATATGGCAGGCCTTAGTCTTCCCAATTTTGACTATTTGATAAATGAACCTATACACCATGATGCTAGTTGGCCTGCTATGCCTACTAAGCTCCCTTCTGACATCCCCAAGTTTGAAGGCCTTGCTAGAGAAGATTCTACAAATCATGTTTGATCTTTCCACATGTGGTGTTCGTCTAATTCCCTTACTGATGAATCTGTCCGTCTTCGGTTGTTCCAACATACGCTTACAGGAGAAGCTTCTAAGTGGTATGTTAATTAGGCCGCATCCTCTCATACCACCTTTGCAACTCTTTCTCGGGATTTCTGTCTTATTTCTAGCTTCCTCTTTGTTATTACATTGGTACCAAACTTTTGGCTTCTTTCGATCGATCATCTACAACCGTTCTACCTGATCTTCCTAGACCCAGTGGTGCCAACGCACGGGGGGCATCTCATGCCGCCAACGGTATCGTTGGAGCTCTCTCTCATCCATACGCTCAACCTCCCATGGACTATGTTTTTCCTCAAGGGGGGGCCAGAACCTCCTGCACTTTTCCCCCTCCCGGTAGCATGTATCCAGGATACGGCATGCCTCCTCCTTTTTCCAAACCTCCTGTTTACCACACTATTACCCAACCTCCTTATTATCCATATCCATAGCCTTTTTCTCTAGCTCCTCCAGCATTAGCACCACCTCCTCCCTTTCCTTCTCAACCCCCACAACAATAGCCACCACCCCCTCAAGGGCAGGTGTATGCATAGCAGGGTGCGACTAATCTTCCTCCCTCCAAGAAGAAGAGGAAAGACACTCAAAATCCATCCGCTCCCTGTAATCCTAGACCTAATCCTCAAAATAATTCCCCTAACACTACTAACCAGCAACAGGGCACTCAGCCCAAGCAGGACAGGCATGTTCGCACGAACAAGCCTTGTTCTTGTTATGATGTTTATGGTTATTACACACATGATTGTCCTCTTTTACCACAGATGAAGCAGATCTGGGAGTCTCAAGAAACATTGCGAGGATAGCAAGCCTCCTCTTTCATCGCTCCCAATGTTGCACCTAGACAGCCGACTGTGCTTACTAATCCTTTCCCTCAACAAGTATTTGTGGCTAAAAAAATAGCTAAAGGTCAGGTGGCCACTCAACCTCTTCCATCTAGTACATCTGATTACCAGATTCTCATGATGAACTCTGATCAACCTCTAACCGCAGACATCAATCCTCTGACTCGGTCTTGTCAGTACAACAAGCCTCCCGCTATGTCTTTCCCCGAGTTGCCTCCTTCGGTCTCTACAAAGCCTCTTTCGACACCTAATGGTACCTTGCAGATCCCTCAGCCTAAGGCAGAGGTTCATACCAATATCCCTAAGGAACCACCACACCAAATGCTATTTCTGGAAAATTTGTCCATTCGTATAGCATAGTAGATGATTTGGCACAATCCCCTGCTGCTGTTTCAACACTGGAACTCCTCCAGTCCTACCCTTCACAATGAAAAGCTCTACTATCTGCCATGGGCGATGTAGATCCTTCTGACGATCGATTGATTATATTTGACGTTGACCAGTCAGAACATCCTCCTCTCCCTACTTTCGTCACCTTCCAAATCCTAGTCAATATCTGGAATGCCAACGCTTCCCGATGCATCATTGATGAGGGGGCATCCAACTGTGTGATGTTCTCTTTGGTTTGGAAGCAACTCATATCACTTGAGTTGGCTCCTTCCATGATCACTCTCCAAGCGTGGGATGTCCATGCCTCCCAGCCCATTGGCCTATTCCACAATTTTCCTATTATTCTTGCGGGCAAGACTGTTTGCGTTGACGTAGAAGTCATAGATGCTGTTAGCCACCTATAATATTTGATTATAGCCAAAGGTGGCTAAAAATTTTTGAGCCTCCAAAGAACAAATTTTATCACTAAAAATTGTTGGCTCTTGAAGTCTCCTTCAAGGCCTCATGCCTTTGTCCAAAATCCTCATTGTTGTTCCCATTAATTTTCCTGATTTCATGTAAGAAACTGCTGAAAGACCATCATTTTTCCCCCTTCTCCCACTCATAAAAAACCTTCATTTGCTTCCTCTTTTATCCATATTTTTCCTCTACTTTCCATAAGTTTTTCCTTCCATTCATGAAAATCCTCCTTACATGGTTTAAAACTTCTTTTTTGAACTATGCCGAAACCCTCAAATCCATTTAAAACCTTGAAATTTATCATAAAAAACAAATTTTTTTTCCTATGGACTTAAGCCCCTTTGGGCTAAGTCCTAACAACTTCCCCCCACATGCCCCTACCCGGAAACCAGGTGCTAAGCCCCTCCCGGCGCTTATCGCATCGCAAATGTTCAAAGAACGCAAATCTTTGCGATTAGTTTTGTGTTGCGAAAGTCTTCGATTGCGATCAGCTCCTTTTATTATAAATCCCAGGTCTCGTGCTTCTTCTGCAGAAAACCAAGACTTTAAATCCCAAGCGCTAATCGCATCAGAAAGAAACAAGTGCAAGAGTCTTTGCCATGGACAGAAATCTCCGATTACGATTGGCTTTTATGTGTTTAAAGCTCTCGAATATATTATTTTTCATATTAAATATGGGCCCTACCCGACGCTTAAACCTTGTAAATACTTCATGCCTGATCCATTTTTCCTTTGTAAAATCTCGAAACCCACTTTTCCAAAGTTTTAACTTAAAAAATTTAAGTCACATGTTGAAATATTTCAATGGGTTGATTGAAAGACCAATCGCGCAATCGCAATCGGAGAAATCTAATGGGTTGATCGAAAATACTGCATCAAAATGTTCCGATGCAATTGGGTCATATATGTTAAAGCTTTCCCCCCACCTCTGTTGCATATGAATTTCCCCGGGACCGAGAGTTAAAGGTCCCAAGGGGCTTATCGCATCGCAAATGTTTTTACGAGTTAATCGGAAGACCAGTCTCCAATTTCTGATTGCGATTGGCCTTTGTTTTACTTAAGCCTCGGGCCCATTGTAGTTCATATATCCAACAGCCCCACATTCAGGCACAAAACCATTTTTATATATTTTCTTTCTGCCCCCGATCCATAAAAAAACTTTGTTTACGTGAAACTTTGGGTCTTATATATTATATAAGGGTTTTTCCGCTGATTATTTCGAAACTAATCCCCGCCATTGATCTCGTGCTTTGATCAACGACCATCGCTCCATCGCTTCTACCCTCCCGATCGTGCAATCGCATCGCAACTTTTCTATCACATGCATTTGTTACCCCCGTCGATCAGCCATGCCCCGATTCAATTCCCACCGTTGATCTGAGTTTTAGATCGACAGTCCGCGCAAACTCGCATCACAAGTTTCAAATCGCTTCATCTATTCGCTACCCCTGATTACGATCCACCGATTGCGACCTCCCGATTCAATCAGGACTGTCCACGTGTCCGGATCAGACGATCCAAAACCATCCTGCCTTATTTGTTCTCCCTGCTCTCCTTTTACCTTTTTGCACCGATCTCCACTGCTGGATGCTTTCATCCAACGGCTACGCTCTTTCCCCGCCATCTGAAGCAGTTTAAACCTAAAAACGCTGGATTTATTAATTGTTTTATGTTTTATGCAGGTTCTAAAATGGTTTCCGCTGTTATATTGAAGAAAGGCCAGGGGCCGGGAATGACGATTCCCATGCCTTTAGTCCTTAAAAGAGAACCATTCACAGGGTTGGATTCAATGTTTTATCAGCATTCTATGGGCACCGATACTATAAAGGCCCTGCGTGGCCCTGCACATCGACAAGACAATGTATTAAAAAACAAGATTAAAGAGTATAAGTATTGAAGAACAGAGCACAGTGGAGAAGGAGATTAAAGAAAAATATGGGGAATTACGGCTAAGAATGATTATCAAAAGCCTAATTCCCTGGATTAAAACACCATCAAAGAGAATTATAAGTGTTTAAAGGGCAGAAAAGACCTCCACCACTGTATTTGAGGCAAATTGATTCCTCAGCTACCCTAAACGCCACTTGTGCCTCAAAGCATTCGAAACAGAGGCCGAAGTTATTGATCAGATGAAGATATTCGCCTCCAGTGCAGCCAGGTAGCTACTTCTGCAAAAGAATAAATGCAGAAATATTTGTAGAGTTACTCCACACAACATGCAGAGCCTCAAAGTCAAATAAGGCTCCCACCGAGTTTAAATTCATAATTGTAAAAATTAATACAGTAGTCCACCTGTACACTTCTCCATCGAGCCCCTCAAAGGGTTGAGAAGACATTTAAATCTGTATTAATGATCTTTGAGATATTTTGTTAGTTCTCACCTCCTCATCCTTCTATAAATACTACTATAGAAGATGAGAAAATGTTGGTTGATTGCGTTGCTGAGCATTGTTATGTAATTGAGCTGGAAACTTCTGATTGTAAATATTATTCACTGGCCCTTGAAGCTCTGTTCTTAATAGATAACTTAGGCTGAATAGTGAAGATGATTGCTGAACCGAAACACTGGATTGAAGATTGTAACTGGTTTGACATCAATATAAAGTTGTTTCTTGGGATCCTGGTCTATATTACTAGTGAAGTGCCCCTTTCTTTGTTATTGTTTTTTCCTTCTATGTATTCCATATTGTTCACTATTCTCTGATAAAGAACAACATTTACAGAGTTAGGATCTACTGTTTATCAGTTCCCTTCTCTAACTGAAAATATTTATCTTAATGTTTTCCTCTTATTTTTTTGTTTAAGAATGATTAAATACAGTTTAAGCAGTTAGGAATCCTGGAGTTCCCTCATCCTACTGTTTGCTTTAAATATTGTTCTTCAAAGTTATTTTCCTTATTTTCTTATTAAAGTTAGACTAGAAAGTGATGGTTTTCCATGTTTCTAGCTTATATTCTCCAAAGGCAGATTCTGAAAGTTTCCCTTGGTGTTGGCTAAAAGCAGACTAGGTTTAAAAGTACTTTATCTGATATTAAGTTTCACTTTGTTTTCTCTTATGTGTTTTCATACCTTCTGAAGGTAATTATGTGGATTACTGGATTGTTTGTCAATTAAGCTGTTTTAATACAAACTTTCCCAAGAAGTCAATGGTTAACCCTGCACTTAGTTGGCTTTAAACAGTTACTTAAGAGGCTTTTCTTGTTTGGACTGACTATAAATCCCTTGTGAAATTATTATCAGTTTCCACCCCTCCAACACTTTATTGTTTCCATTCCATCATTTCAATCTCAATGATCTTGTGACATAGATGACTTTCCCCTTGGATCACTCTTGATCTTGTTGTTCAATTAAATCCCTGATATGACTCCATAGCCCAATGGACTAAAAACCAGTGTTATATCTATATTTTAAACCTAGTTGTTCTACCCACTTGCAACTTCTCACCTTTGAAACTCTTTGCACTTAGAATTTTCCCCTCAAAACAGTATTCATGCTCAACCATCCAAAAACAAACAAAACCCTTGGCCTTCATAACTAGCCTAATATCATTACCCCAAACTTCAAAGACAAATCCGCCTTTGCACTTATCGGAGAGATCCCTCTCCGGATTCAGGAGTGCTAGATCCTAGAATCCCAAAGTTGGTTGAAACGATGTTGTTTCTGCAGTTTTAGTCTCACTGGTCTGCTAAAATTACAGATCCCTAACATTTCTGGCGACTTCGCTGGGAAACGCATTTCCCTTAAACACTTCATAAAACCTTGAGAGTAAAAAGAAACCTTTTCAAGCACTACCAGGTCATGGTAATCATGGTAAAACTTCTTTAAATCACTGACAAACTAGGAAAGACCTAGGATTCTCTTAAGACTTTATCTAACCTTGAAAAATCAGCTGGCTTAGCCATAAGAGTAAAATCTTTTTGTCTAATAACCATAGCTAAGTTTTGAAACAAAGTTAGGATATTATTAAAAACCATACAACTGAAAAATAACTTAGAAAAAACTAAAAAAAATTCAGACTGGTTCTCAATAAACATGGTGGTGGACCATAAAACCTTTTACCTCCTTAGGAGCTAAAAAATTCCACTTGGCGACTCCACAATCCTTAACAGACCTTAAGACTCCACTGGGAAGAACCCTTCTCATTATAACATATTTTAAACTCAGTTAGAGGACTGTAGGATTAAATTTCAAACAGATTAGTTAACCTCTCAAAGATGGTCATATCTAGTTGAACTTTTCTTTTTTATTTGGGTCTAGAAAACATAGCGTAGTGGCTTCTAGAAATATTCACACTAGAGCCCATCCTGACCCGGATCCACCTGAGATAGTTGATGACCCAGAAAGCATCCTTTGGAAGTCTCCTAGGATTAAATTATCAACTGTTTTCAGATCACCCTTGAGAGCTAATTCAGTTCTCGAAAATATTACAGCTCTACAACAATCACAACCTGACTTAGTAAATCCATTTAGAACTAGGTCATTTGATGATATAACTCAGCTAGACTCTGAATTTTCACTTTCTTCCCCTGAGGCAAGTGAACATCCTGGTAATAGAGAAACAACACCTCCTGATTTACATTTCCTTCAAAACTTAGGTGTCTCTCATCCTGGATCAGCTCAGTAGTCTATTCCTAGTCCATCAACTTCTGCTCACCCTTCATCCACTATTAAAACCACTACACCTCAGCCCATTGTTCCTGTTCTTAATCTGCTCCTTGCAAATCCACCCCCAACACCTATCATGGCAGCATGGTATGCTCCCTTAGTCCTCCCTATACCATTAGTTAATCTTCCACAGGACTATCAGTCCAAAATTCCATTATACGATGCTAATAATGCTACAACTGCATCACAACATGTAGATAAAATGAATGACTACTTTGACAGAAATAAAATTGATGATGATTCTGTCAAGCTTAGATTATTTTCTCAAAGTCTAGGGGGATAAGTAAGAAAATGATTCAAAATTCTAGCCCCCCATAGTATTAATGATCTCCAAGGCTTCCATCAAATGTTCTTAAACAAATGAGAAGTAAAGAAGAATCCTCTCCAAGTCCTTTCTGATTACAAGAACCTCCCTAGAAACATTGGGGAAAGTGTGCAAGCTTATTGCACTAGATTCAATAGTTTATACAATGCACTTTCCCCAGAACTAAAACCTCCGCAAGGCTCTGCTTTAAACAAGTTTCCTGAAGGGTTTGAATCTGACATGACCTATCAGCTGAGAGAAAGAGATTTTGCATCTCTTGAAGATATGCAAAGAGGTGCTCTTTCTGTGGAAGTCAACTTAATGGAGAAAAGAGCAAGAATGAAAAATGAAAAGAGAGTGTCTTTTAGAGAGGAAAACACACCTTCTACCTCAAACTCAAAGATGGAGAAAATGATGGAATAAATTATGAAAGAGATGAGCATAATTAAGAGAGCACAAGAAAATCAAAACCAAACTGCTCCTAAAAATAGAAGCCAGAACCAAAATCAGAATGTTAGAAGGAACCAACCTCCGAATAGACCTAGGGAAGATGATCAACATATCTCTCCTCCCTTTCACCAAAACTATGTAAGTGAGGTTGAGGAAACATATGAGTTAATAGAGGGAGACGATATCAACATGTTCGGGGTGGAGGATGATGATTTTGAGATTCATTATGATAAAAAACAAGGTCTATATACACCTTAAGATGACAAAAGAGATAATAATGGAAATGATTATCAAGACATGGAAAATGTCATCATTGAGTCTCAAAGAGAATATGACCTTAGGAGCAAAACTAGTCAACAAGCTCCCAACACCAAAACCTCTGACCAATCTTCACAAAACAAAACTATAACCAAGCCTAAAGTTGTCAAAAGGAAGGACAAAATAGTAGCTGTTAATTCTGATAAAGGTAAAGGGAAAAGCACTCAAAACAATGAAAAACAGAGTGCAGACACTAGTAGTACTAACACTTCAGCTAGTACTCCTGTTAAAACTATTGTGTCAAGTGTAAATAAAACAAGTCAGCAAGCTGATAATGCTGATAGAGTGACAGTTAATAAGGCTGAAATCAGCACTTTTAAAAGCCAAATTCCTTTCAGCTTGGAGCAAGAAATTCCCAAAATCAAAATCTCTATTCCCTTAACTGAGTTAGCTACCCAACATGTATATAGAACCCAAATTTTGAAGGCTTTTAATATAGAGGAAAGTGGGGATACAGTCAATCTTAATGACGACCAGCCAGAGCTTATTTTTGGTCCAAAGATTGAAGGTAAATATCAAGAAGGACCTGTTCCTCCCTTTTATGTAAGTTTAAACGTTCATGACAAAATTTTACACAATGCTATGCATGATTCTGGGGCTTCTCATAATTTAATGCCTAAAGCTGTGATGGAGAGCCTTGGTTTAGAAATTACTAGACCATATAAAGACCTGTACTCCTTTGACTCCAACAGAGTAAGGTGTTTAGGATTAATCAAAGACCTCTGTGTTAACTTAGCCCAGATTCCAGCAAAATGCCTTGTTATGGATATTGTTGTGGCTGATGTCCCCCCCAAGTATGGAATGTTACTATCAAGGTCTTGGGGAGCTAAGTTACAGGGGACTATGCAAATGAACATGACCTACGCAACTATCCCTGTTTTCAATTAGAATAGAAAACTTTACAGGGAGTCTCATATGCAATACATGGTTACAAGTCAAGACAGACTGCAGAACTCCCCTTTATACTCTGTTGATACTGGCCTTGATTCATTTATCCTTTTTAATGAAGAAACATTAGATGAGAAAATAACTTTAATAGATTTAAAGGCCGATAGAGAGGAGGAGGTAAATACCACAAAATTGACAAAACAGTTTGCTGCATTGGAAGACGTTAGCAAACTAAATAAGATTTTTGAATTACAGGTCATATGTCCTTCAGTTTTGAACCTGGACACTAAGGAAAACGACTCTCAAATGAACGCAAATTCTGGTGAATCAAAACGAATACGACTAAGTGATGACATTCCACAAATGTTGAACACATTAGTTGAAGAGGACGGTAACTGAATGGTCGAAACCAAAAAAAGTCCTCTATGGAGTATGTTTTTTGATGGATCCTGCACTAAAACTAACACTGGAGCAGGTGTTTGGATTACTAATACTGAAAACAATCACATAGAAAAAATTTCCTGTAAACTAAACTTTCAGTGTTCCAATAACAAAGCGGAATATAAGTCCTTGATTTTAGGCTTACATTGTTAAAAAAGATAGGAGCCAAGAGAATTAAAGTTCACGGGGATTCAGAGTTAATCATTAGGCAAGTCAATAGGGAGTATAACGCTCATCATACCAGACTTCAGGCCTACCGGAACGATGTCGTGGACCTTTTGGAAACTTTTGAAGAGTCCCAATTGATTTTTGTCCCAAGAAAGAAAAACATTGGGGCCCACAGCTTAGCCTACGCAGATAGAACATGCTTAACGCCACATAACACCAAAGACTGCACAACTCAGATATAATTCAGAGCAGTTGTGCCTGATAATGAGAAATATTGGTAGGTGTTTGACAATGACAAACAAATAGAAGACTTCATGCAATTCAAAAATGAATTCGAACTAAAAAGTTCGGACTCAGACTCTGAAACAGACTGCAAGGAAGAAAATTATCTTGATGAAGAAGAACCGTCTCCCAAACTTGCTAATATAAATCTGTTGTCAAGCAAACTTAAAAGAGAAACAGAAATGAATGCAGAATCCGGAACAGAGGAGTTAGAAACTCTACATTCTAAAAATGAAAGTTTGCCTAAAGGTCTGGCTCCTTTAGAAGAGTTGTTCGATTTTAATGATGTGGAAAATAAACCAAAAATAGAACCTGTAGAGACTGAGGTAGAAGAGTGCAATATAGGAAGTGAAATTAAACCTATGATGATTAAACTGTCTAAGACTTTACCAGCTCACATTAAACTTAAATATATTGAGCTGTTTAAAGAGTTTTCCAATGTTTTTTCCTGGGGTTATGAAGATCTTAAATCCTATGACACTGAAATAATACAACACAAAATTCCCCTCAAGGAGAACCAAAAACCATTCAAACAGAAACTGCACAGAATAAACCCTGTTCAGTTACCACTGGTTCAGAAGGAGATCATGAAAATGAATGATGTTGGTATTATTGTCCCTATTAGATATTCTGAATGGGTATCTAATTTGGTTTCTGTTAGGAAGAAAACTGGAGAAATCAGGCTTTGTATAGACTTTAGAGACTTAAACAAAGCTTCATTAAAAGAGAACTACCCTTTACCCAAGATGGATCACATTTTACAAAGGGTGGTAGGGTCTAAAAGAATTTCTTTGCTAGATGGCTATTCAGGGTACAATCAAATCTTAGTTCACCCTGCTAATCAATTAAAGACAACCTTTACTACACCCTGGGGCACTTTCATGTATGTGAAAATGCCTTTTGGTCTAATGAATGCTGGAGCAACTTTTCAAAGAGCCATGGACATAGATTTCTCTGAAGAACTGGGCTACTTCATCATTATCTATCTCGACAATGTTACTATATTTTCAAAAACAGATGAAGAGCATTTGGAACATTTAAGAAATTTTTTCGAGAAATGCGGAAAGTTTGGGATATCTTTAAACCCTAAGAAGACACTATTTGGGCTCCAAGAAGGTAAACTTCTTGGGTACATTATTTCTGAAAAGGGTATAAAGATAGATTCAAAGAGGATTGAGGCCATATTGCAAATCTTTCATCCTCGAAACATTAAAGAGTTGCAATATTTCATTGGAAAGATTAACTTTTTAAGAAGGTTTATCCCCAACTTGGCTGAGCTCCTTAGGAATATCACAAACATGTTAAAGAAGGAGCAAGGGGTAAAATGGACCTTGGAAGCAAGGAATTCCTTTGAGCTGGTGAAAAAAGCCTTAACCAAAACACCGGTTCTAATAAGTCCTGATTTTTCAAAAGATTTTTATATCTTTTCATTTGCATCAGAGCATACCATAGCTGCTATCCTTTTACAGAAAAATCCACAAGGACAAGAGCAGCCTATTGCATTTTTGAGCAAGGCATTGAGGGATGCCCCTTTGAAGTATAACATTATGGGGAAGCAAGCTTTTTCTTTGGTTAAAGCTTTGAAAGACTTCAGAGTAGACATCCTTCACTCAAACATTATTGCCTTTGTCCCAAACTCAGTGGTTAAATACATTCTAACACAGGACCCAGATGGTAAGAGAGGTAAGTGGATTGCTGGTATCCTTGAGTATGATTTAGAGATAAAACCCACTAAACTCATCAAGGGCCAAGGTCTGGCTAGATTAATGGTTGAATCCAACTTTGAAGTTCTTGATATTAATATGATTAATGCTTTGGATGACCAAGAAGAATTCTCGACTCCTATATTTGAAGATCATTTCATGAATTCTCCTTGGTACGTTGATATTGTTTATGTTTTGCTTAATTTAAATACACCTCCTGGTTTGATGAAAACAAAGGCAAGATTCCTTAAATTGAAAGTTGTAAACTATTGCATTATAGATAGATGTCTTTATTGGAAAAATGCAAGTGGTCTATTGCTTAAATTTTTTCCTGAGTTTGATGCAGAGAATGTTAAGCACGAGTTCCATGAAGGAGAGTGTGGAGGTCATTTGTACTGGAAGACAGCAACCAACAAAATTTTGAGGGCTGGTTTCTATTGGCCTAATATTTTTCATGATATCCATAAGATGATCATTGCCTGTCATAAATGTCAACTTTTTGAAGGCAAAAGAAAACTCCTACCCCTGCCTCTGCATCCAATTACTGTTGAAGCCCCATTTCAACAGTGGGGACTTGACTTCATAGGAGAAATCCATCCCCCATCTTCTGCCCAGCATAGATGGATTCTCAATGCCATAGACTATTTCACTAAGTGGATAGAAGCCATACCTTATAGACCGGCCAATGATTCAGTTATTATAAAATTTATGGAGACTAACTTTCTCTCCAGATTTGGTTGTCCTACCAAGATCATCACTCATAATGCAACAGCATTTGGATCAAAGAAGATGGTTGAGTTTTGTCATAGATATCAGATAACTTTGGGGCATTCCACGGCCTATTACCCTGAAGGTAATGGACTTGCAGAGTCCTCAAAAAAAATTCTAGTGAACATAATTAAGAAACTGTTGGAGGATAACAAAAAGTCTTGGCACACAAAGCTTGTTCATGGACTTTGGGCTGACAGATTGATTTTGAAGAAATCTATCGGCATGTCACATTTTCCGCTTGTGTATGGTACTGATGCAATTTTTCCAAACAGCCTTGGTGTACCAGTAATGAAGTTGATTCAAGAGTTGCAAACTGAAGATAATGACATAATCAGAAGAATCAATCAGACCATTCATCTTCAGCAAAATAGAGAGGAAGTTTATAACAATGCATTGCAGAAACAAGACAGCAATAAAAAGATTTTTGACAGGAGAACAAAGGCCAACAATTTCAAGATTGGAGAAAAAGTTTTAAAGTGGGACTCAAGGAGGGAAGACAAGGGCAAGCATGGGAAGTTTGACAACTTTTGGCTTGGCCCTTACTCTATTCATTCGGCTACTGGTAACAATGCATTTTTCTTGCAAGAGTTGAATGGAGCAGAATTGTTTGGAGGTCCTGTCAATGGCAGGATGCTCAAGTATTACTTGTCTTGATCCATGAAATTTTTTGAAGCCTTTTTATCTTTTTCCAATTATAAATATTTCATGCACCATTGCATTCAAAGTTAGAAAAATAAAAAATACAAAAACAGTGAAAGAAAGAAAAGAGGGCAGATTGATAAAACAATAAAGGTACAGCCCCATACCAAAAAAGAGAAGCAAATATGAAAGTGTGCAAGCTTAAATGCCACTCCTACAAAACA
This sequence comes from Pinus albicaulis, assembly GCA_034641835.2. Classification (NCBI taxonomy): domain Eukaryota; kingdom Viridiplantae; phylum Streptophyta; class Pinopsida; order Pinales; family Pinaceae; genus Pinus; species Pinus albicaulis. The sequence goes on along the minus strand of CM076575.1, from coordinate 543,275,361 downwards.
CACTTCTAGTTAGTCAAACAGCCTAATCTTGACTAATTAGCTTTTGAATTTACTACTGATAGGATAGTGAAATTGATTTGCCAAACTGTTTAATCTTAGTTTATCAGTAGGTATATTAGGATAGAAATGAAAGGTTCAAACATGTTCAAAACCTGAACCTAATTTTCCAAGCAAGAGATGACTCAAATATGTTTCGAAATTTTGAGTCAAGATGTGTAAATCTGGTTCTAATCAGCTCAGAGTCTGAACCAGAAAACAAGAAAAACAGCTCAAGTAAGAGTCAAAACAGAGCTATAAAAGAATGAAGGAAGTGATTGAATTTTCAGATCTTGAGCCTTCCATTTTGATTTAATTTTTCTCAAAAATAAATGTCTATGTGCAGCTTGTTTTATGCCATAGATCAGCATCAAGTTAGACTAATTAATCCTGACTTGAATGCTTTTAAATTTCTCTTGTAGAAGTAGAGAATAAAAATCTGTTGGATAGTTTAATCCCAACAGATAGTAGAATAGGTAGAGAAACATCTGAACTCAACTGTTAAATCTGAGTTCAGGGAGAAATAAGGAATAGAAATAGATTATATTTCCTGTTTTCAAAAGAATAAAATGTTGTGAATAGATTTTTCCAATCCAAGTGCACTCTAATGAAGAAAAAATGTTAGATCAGTAGGATTGGGTAGGTAGAAAGCTTGATTGATGAAAGATCCATTATTTTTATGGTTGTTAAATTATTTTTCAGTGAAAGATCATCCCAGAAAAGGAAGAATAGCCCAATGGATCAAGCACAGGTCAGCCTCCCAAAGAAACATAATGGATCAGGCACAGGTTAGCCTCCCAGAGAATGCAAGTCTGAAGTTCTTGATTCCTTCAAGAAGGCATCATCCCCAAGTGGAGCCACTGTTAGCCACCTATAGTATTTGATTATAGCCAAACGTGGCTAAAAATTTTTGAGCCTCCAAAGAACAAATTTTATCACTAAAAATTGTTGGCTCTTGAAGTCTCCTTGAAGGCCTCATGCCTTTGTCCAAAATCCTCATTGATGTTCCCATTAATTCTGTTGATTTCATGTAAGAAAATTCTGAAAGACCATCATTTTTTCCCCTTCTCCCACTCATAAAAAACCTTCATTTTCTTCTCCTTTTCTCCATATTTTACTTTCCATGTGTTTTTCCTTCCATCCATGAAAATCCTCCTTACATGGTTTAAAACTTCTTTTTTGAACTATGCCAAAACCCTCAAATCCATTTAAAACCTTGAAATTTCTCATAAAAAACAAAGTTTTGTTCCTATGGACTTAAGCCCCTTTGGGCTAAGTCCTAACCACTTCCCCCCACATGCCCCTGCCTGGAAACAAGGTGCTAAACCCCTCCTGGCGCTTATTGCATCGTAAATGTTCAAAGAACGCAAATATTTGCGATTAGTTTTGTGTTGAAAAAGTCTCCGATTTCAATCAGCTCCTTTTATTATAAATCCTGGGTCTCGTGCTTCTTCTGCAGAAAACCTAGAGTTTAAATCCTGAGCGCTAATCGCATCAAAAAGAAACAAGTGCGCAAGTATTTTCCATGGACGAAAATATCCCATTGCGATTGCCTTTTATGTGTTTAAAGCTCTCGAATATATTATTTTTCATATTAAATATGGGCCCGGCCCGGCGCTTAAACCTTCTAAATACTTCATGCCCGATCCATTTTTCCTTTGTAAAATCTTGAAACCCACTTTTCCAAAGTTCGAACTTAAAATTTTTAAGTCACATGTTGAAATATTTCAATGGGTTGATTGAAAGACCGATCGCGCAATCGCAATCGGAGAAATCTAATGGGTTGATAAAAAAGACCGCATCAAAATGTTCCGATGCGATTGGGTCTTATATGTTAAATCTTTCCCCCCACCTCTGTTTCATATGAATTTCCCCAAGACCGAGAGCTAAAGGTCCCAAGGTGCTTATCGCATCACAAATGTTTTTACGAGTTAATCGGAAGACCAGTCTCCGATTTCTGATTGTGATTGGCCTTTGTTTTACTTAAGCCCCGGGCCCATTGTAGTTCATATATCCAATGGCCCCGCATTCGGGCGCCAGACCTTTTTCATGTATTTTCTTTCCACCCCCGATCCATAAAAAACCTTTGTTTTATGTAAAAATTTGGGTATTATATATTATATAAGGGTTTTTCCACTGATTATTTCAAAACTAATCCCGACCTTGATCTCGTGCTTTGATCAACGGCCATCGCTCCGTCGCTTCTGCCCTCCCGATCGTGCAATCGCATCCTAACTTTTCTATCGCATGCATTTGTCACCCCCACTGATCAGCCATGCCCTGATTCAATTCCCACCATTGATCTGAGCTTTAGATTGACGGTCTGCGCAAACTCACATCCCAAGTTTCAAATCGCTTCATCTGTTCGCTACCCCCGATTGCGATCCCCTGATTGCGACCTCCCGATTCAATCAAGACCGTCCACGTGTCTGGATCAGACGGTCAAAAACCATCCCGCCTTATTTCTTCTCCCCGCTCTCATTTTTCCTTTTTTCCCCGATCTCCACCAATGGATGCTTTCATCCAATGGCTATGCTCTTTCCCCGCCATATAAAGCAGTTTAAACCTAAAAACGCAGAATTTCTTAATTGTTTTGTGTTTTATGCAGGTTCTAAAATGGTTTCCATTGTTATATTGAAGAAATGCCAGGGGCCAGGAATGACGATTCATGTGCCTTTAGTCCTTAAAAGAGAACCATTCACAGGGTTGGATTCAATGGTTTATCAGCATTATATGGGCACCGATACTATAAAGGCCCTGCGCGGCCCTGCACATCGACAAGACACTGTATTAAAAAACACAAATTTAAGAGTATAAGTATTGAAGAACAGAGCACAATGGAGAAGGATATTAAAGACAAATCTGGGGAATTACGGCTAAGAATGATTATCAAAAGCCTAATTCCCTAGATTAAAACACCATCAAAGAGAATTATAAGTGTTTAAAGGGCAGAAAAGACCTCCACCGCTGTATTTGAGGCAAATTGATTCCTCAGCTACCCTAAACACCACCTGTGCCTCAAAGCATTCAACACAGAGGCCGAAGTTATTGTTCAGATGAAGATATTCGCCTCCAGCGTAGCCGAGGAGTTACTTCTGCAAACTAATAAATGCAGAAATATCTGTAGAGTTACTCCACACAGCACGCAGAGCCTCAAAGTCAAATAAGGCTCCCACCGAGTTTAAATTCATAATTGTAAAAATTAATACAGTAGTCCACCTGTACACTTCTCCATCGAGCCCCTCAAAGGGTCGAGAAGTCATTTAAATCTGTATTAATGATCTTTGAGATATTTTGTTAGTTCTCACCTCCTCATCCTTCTATAAATACTGTTGTACAAGATGAGAAAATGTTGGTCGATTGCGTTGCTGAGCATTGTTATGTACTTGAGCTAGAAACTTCTGATTGTAAATATTATTCATTGGCCCTTGAAGCTCTGTTTGTAATAGATAAGTTAGGCTCAATAGTGAAGATGATTGCTGAACTGAAACACTGGACTTGAAGATTGTAACTGGTTTGACATCAATAACAAGCTGTTTCTTGGGATCCTGGTCCATATTAATGGTGAAGTGCCCCTTTCTTTGTTATTGTTTTTTCCTTCTATGTATGCCATATTTTTCACTATTCTCTGATAAAGAACATCATTTACAGAGTCAGGATCTATTTTTTATCAGTTTCCTTCTCTAATTGAAAATATTTATCTTAATGTTTTCCTCTTATTTTGTTTGTTTAAGAATGATTCAATACAGTTTAAGTAGTTAGCAATGCTGGAGTTCCCTCATCCTACTGTTTGCTTTAAATATTGTTCTTGAAAGTTATTTTCCTTATTTTCTTATTAAAGTTAGACTAGAAAGTGATGGTTTTCCCTGTTTCTAGCTTCTATTCTCCAAAGGTAGATTCTGAAAGTTTCCCTTGGTGTTGGCTGAAAGCAGACTAGGTTTAAAAGTACTTTATCTGATCTTAAGTTGCACTTTGTTTTCTCTTATGTGTTTTCATACCTTCTGAAGGTAATTATGTGGATTACTGGACTGTTTTTCAATTAAGTTACTTTAATACAAACTTTCCAAAGAAGTCAATGGTTAGCCCTGCACTTGGTTGGTTTTAAATAGTTACTTAAGAGGCTTTTCTTGTTTGGACTGACTATAAATCCCTTGTGAAATTATTATCAGTTTCCACCCCTCCAACACTTTATTGTTTCCATTCCATCATTTCAATCTCAATGATGTTGTGACATAGATGACTTGCCCCTTGGATCACTCTTGATGTTGTTGTTCAATTAAATCCCTGATATGACTCCATAGCCCAATGGACTAAAAACCGGTGTTATATCTATATTTTAAACCTAGCTTCTCTACCCACTTGCAACTTCTCACCTTTGAAACTCTTTGCATTTATAACTCTCCCCTCAAAACAGTATTCATGCTCAACCATCCAAAAACAAACAAAACCCTTGGCCTTCATAACTAGCCTAATATCATTACCCCAAACTTCAAATACAAATCCATCTTTGCACTTATTGGAGAGATCCCTCTCTAGATTCAGGAGGGCTAGATCCTAGAATCCCAAAGTTGGTTGAAGCAATGTTGTTTCTGCAGTTTTAGTCTCACCAGTCTGCTAAAATTACAGATCCATAACATTTCTGGCGAATCCGCTGGGGAACGCATTTCCCTTAAACACTTCATAAAACCTTGAGAGTAAAAATCAGCCTTTTCAAGCACTACCAAGTCATGGTAATAATGGTAAAACTTGCTTAAATCAGTGACAAACTAGGCAAGACCTAGGATTCTCTTAAGACTTTATATAACCTTGAAAGATCAGCTGGCTTAGCCATAAGAGTAAACTCTTTTTGTCTCATAATCGTAGCTAAGTTTTGAAAAAAATTTAGGATATTCTTAAAAACCATACAACTGAAAAATAACTTAGAAAAACCTAAAAAAATTTAAGACTGGTACTCAATAAACATAGTGGTGGACCATAAAACCTGTTACCTCCTTAGGAGCTAAAAAATTCCACTTGGCGACTCCACAATCCTTAACATACCTTAAGACTCCACTGGGAAGAACCCTTCTCATTATAACATCTTTCAAACTCAGTTAGAGGACTGTAGGATTAAATTTCAAACAGATTAGTTAACCTCTCAAATATTGTCATATTTGGTTGAACTTTTCTTGTTTATTTGGGTCTAGAAAACATAGCATAGTGGCTTCTAGAAAGATTCACACTAGAGCCCATCCTGACCCGGATCCACCTGAGATAGTTGATGACCCAGAAAGCATCCTTTGGAAGTCTCCTAGGATTCAATTATCAACTGTTTTCAGATCACCCTTAGAGCTACTTCAGTTCCCGAAAATCTTACATCTCTACAACAATCACAACCTGACTTAGTAAATCCATTTAGAACTAGGTAATTTGATGATATAACTTAGCTAGACTCTGAATTTTCACTTTCATCCCCTGAGGCAAGTGAACATCCTGGTAATAGAGAAACAACACCTCCTGATTTACATTTCCTTCACAACTTAGGTTTCTCTCATCCTAGATCAGCTCACCAGTCTATTCTTGGTCCATCAACTTCTGCTCACCCTTCATTCACTGTTCAAACCCCTACACCTCAGCCCACTGTTCCTGCTATTAATCTGCTACTTTTAAATCCACCCCCACCACCTATCATGGCGGCATGGTATGCTCCCTTAGTCCTCCCTGTACCATTAGTTAATCTTCCACAGGATTATCAGTCCAAAATTCCATTATACGATGCTAACAATGCCACAACTGCATCACAACATGTAGATAAAATGAATGACTACTTTGACAGAAATGAAATTGATGATGATTCTATCAAGCTTAGATTATTTTCTCAAAGTCTAGGGGGAGAAGTAAGAAAATGGTTCAAAATTCTAGCCCCCCATAGTATTAATGATCTCCAAGGCTTCCATCAAATGTTCTTAAACAAATGGGAAGTAAAGAATAATTCTCTCCAAGTCCTTTCTGATTACAAGAACCTCCCCTAGAAGCTCTTTGAGAAAGTGTGCCGAATTGTTAACAGTATTACACACTAGATTCAACAGTGTATACAATGCACTGTCCCCAGAACTAAAACCTCCGCAAGGATCAACTTTAAACAAGTTTCCTAAAGGGTTTGACTCTGACATGACCTATCAGCTGAGAGAAAGAGATTTTTCAACTCTTGAAGATATGCAAAGAGGTGCTCTTTCTGTGGAAGTCAACTTAATGGAGAAAAGAGAAAGAATGAAAAATGAAAAGAGAGTGTCTTTGAGAGAGGAGAACACACCTTCTACTTCAAACTCAAAGATGGAGAAAAATATGGAATAAATGATGAAAGAGATGAGCATAATTAAGAGAGCACAAGCAAATCAAAACAAAACTGCTCCTCAAAATAGAAACCAGAACCAAAATTAGAATGTTAGAAGGAACCAACCTCCGAACAGACCTAGGGACGATGATCAACAGATCTCTCCTCCCTTTCACCAAAACTATGTAAGTGAGGTTGAGGAAACAGATGAGATAACAGAGGGAGATGATATCAACATGTTCAGGGTGGAGGATGATGATTTTGAGATTCATTATGATTAAAAACAAGGTCTATATACACCTTATGATGACAAAAGAGATAATGATGGAAATTATTATCAAGACATGGAAAATGTCATCATTGAGTCTCAAAGAGAATATGAACTTAGGAGAAAAAATAGTCAACAAACTCCCAACACCAAAACCTCTGACCAATCTTCACAAAACAGCACTATAACCAAGCCTAAAGTTGTCAAACAAAATGATAAAGCTAAAGGGAAAAGCACTCAAAACAATGAAAAACAGAGTGCAGAAACTAGCAGTACTAACACTTCAACTAGTACTCCTATTAAAACTATTGTGTCAAGTGTAAATAAAACAAATCAGCAAGCTGATAATGCTGATAGAGTGACAGTTAATAAGGCTGAAATCAACACTTTTAAAAGCCAAATTCCTTTCAGCCTGGAGCCGGAAATTTCCAAAATCAAAATCTCTGTTCCCTTAACTGAGTTAGCTGCCCAACATGTATATAGAACCCAAATTTTGAAGGCTTTGAATGCAGAGAAAAGTGGGGATACAGTCAATCTTAATGACGACCAGCCAGAGCTTATTTTTGGTCCAAATATTGAAGGTAAATATCAAGAAGGACCTGTTCCTCCCTTTTATGTAATTTTAAACATTCATGACAAAATTTTACACAACGCTATGCATGATTCCGGGACTCCTCATAATTTAATGCCTAAAGCTGTGACAGAGAGCCTTGGTTTAGAAATTACCAGACCATATAAAGACCTGTACTCCTTTGATTCCAGTAGAGTAAGGTGTTTAGGATTAATCAAATACCTCTGTGTTAACTTAGCCCAAATTCCAGCCAAATGCCTTGTTATGGATTTTTTTGTGGCTGATGACCCCCCCAAGTATGGAATGTTACTATCAAGGTCTTGGGGAGCTAAGTTACAGGGGACTATGCAAATGGACATGACCTACGCAACTATCCCTGTTTTCAATCAGAATAGAAGACTTTACAGGGAGTCTCATATGCAATACACAGTTACAAGTCAAGACAGACCGCAAAACTCCCCTTTATACTCTGTAGATACCAACCTTGATTCATTTATCATTTTTAACGAAGAAACTTTAGATGAGAAAATAACTTTAACAGATTTAAAGGCCGATAGAGAAGAGGAGGTAAATACCACAAAACTGACAAAACAATTTTCTGCGTTGGAATACGTTAGCAAACGAAATAAGAGTCTTGAATTACAGGTCATACGTCCTTTGCTTTTGAACCTGGACACTAAGGAAAATGAATCTCAAATGAACGCAAATTCTGGTGAATCAAAACAAATACGACTAAGTGCTAACATTCCACAAGTGTTGAACACATTAGTTGAAGAGGATAGTAACCAAACGGTCAAAACCAAAAACAGTCCTCTATGGAGTATGTTTTTTGATGGATCCTGCACTAAAACTAATGCAGGTGCAGGTGTTTGGATTACTAATACTGAAAACAATCACATAGAAAACATTTCCTGTAAACTAAACTTTCAATGTTCCAATAACATAGCGAAATATGAGTCCCTGCTTTTAGGCTTACATTTGTTAAAAAAGATAGGAGCCAAGAGAATTAAAGTTCACGGGGATTCAGATTTAATCATTAGGCAAGTCAACGGGGAGTATAACGCTCATCATCCTAGACTTCGGGCCTACCGGAATGATGTCGTGGAGCTTTTGGAAGCTTTTGAAGAGTCCCAATTGATTTTTGTCCCAAGAAAGAAAAATATTGCGGCCCACAGCTTAGCCTACGCAGCTAGAACATGCTTAACGCCACATAACACCAAATACTGCACAACTCAGATTAAATTTAGACCAGCTGTGCCTGATAATGAGAAATATTGGCAGGTGTTTGACAAAGACAAACAAATGGAAGACTTCATGCAATTAAAAAATGACTTCGAACTAAACAGTTCGGACTCAAACTATGAAACAGACTACAAGGAAGAAAATTCTCTTGATGAAGAAGAACCGTCTCCCAAACTTTCTAATATAAATCTGTTTTCAAGAAAAATTAAAAGAGAAACAGAAATGAATGCAAAATCCGGAACAGAGGAGTTAGAAACTTTTCATTCTAAAGGTGAAAGTTTGCCTAAAGGTCTGGCTCCTTTAGAAGAGTTGTTCAATTTTAATGATGTGGAAAATAAACCAAAACTAGAACCTGTAGAGACTGAGGTAGAAGAGTGCAATATAGGCAGTGAACTTAAACCTATGATGATTAAACTGTCTAAGACTTTACCAACTCACATTAAACTTAAATATATTGAGCTGTTTAAAGAGTTTTCCGATGTTTTTTCCTAGAGTTATGGAGATCTTAAATCCTATGACATTGAAATAATACAACACAAAATTCCCCTCGAGGAGAACCAAAAACCATTCAAACAGAAACTACACAGAATAAACCCTGTTCAGTTACCGCTGGTTCAGAAGGAGATCATGAAAATGAATAATGCTGGTATTATTGTCCCTATTAGATATTCTGAATGGGTATCTAATCTGGTGTCTGTTAGGAAGAAAATTGGAGAAATCAGGCTTTGTATAGACTTTAGAGACTTAAACAAAGCTTCATTAAAAGACAACTACCCTTTACCCAAGATGGATCACATTTTACAAAGGGTGGTAGGGTCTAAAAGAATTTCTTTGCTGGATGGCTATTCAGGGTACAATCAGATCTTAGTTCACCTTGCTGATTAATTAAAGACAAACTTTACTACACCATGGGGCACTTTCATGTATGTGAAAATGCATTTTTGTCTAATGAATGCTCATCAACTTTTCAAAGAGCCATGGACATAGCTTTCTCGGAAGAACTGGGCTACTTCATCATTATCTATCTCGATGATGTTACTTTATTTTCAAAAATAGATGAAGACCATTTAGAACATTTAAGAAACGTTTTCGAGAAATGCAGAAATTTTGGGATATCTTTAAACCCTAAGAAGACACTATTTGGGCTCCAAGAAGGTAAACTTCTTGGGCACATTATTTCTGAAAAGGGTATAAAGATAGATCCAAAGAGGATTGAGGCCATATTGCAAATCTCTCATCCTTGAAACATTAAAGAGTTGCAATATTTCATTGGAAAGATTAACTTTTTAAGAAGGTTTATCCCCAACTTGGTTGAGCTCCTTAGGAATATCACAAACATGTTAAAGAAGGAGCAAGGTGTAAAATGGACCTTGGAAGCAAGGAAGTCCTTTGAGCTGGTGAAACAAGCCTTAACCAGAACACCGGTTCTAATAAGTCCTAATTTTTCAAAAGATTTTTATATCTTTTCATTTGCATCAGAGCATACCATAGTTGCTGTCCTTTTACAGAAAAATCCACAAGGACAAGAGAAGCCTATTGCATTTTTTATCGAGGCATTGAGGGATGCATCTTTGAAGTATAACATTATGGAGAAGCAAGCTTTTTCTTTGGTTAAAGCTTTGAAAGACTTCAGAGTATACATCCTTCACTCACACATCATTGCCTTTGTCCCGAATTCAGTGGTTAAAGACATTATAACACAGGACCCAGATGGTAAGAGAGGTAAGTGGATTACTGTTATCCTTGAGTATGATTTAGAGATAAAATCCACTAAACTCATCAAGGGCCAAGATCTGGCTAGATTAATGGCTGAATCCAACTTTGAAGTTCTTGATATTAATATGATTAATGCTTTGGATGACCAAGAATAATTCCAGACTCCTATAGTTGAAGATCATTTCATGAATTCTCCTTGGCACACTGATATTGTTTATGTTTTTCTTAATTTAAATACACCTCCTGGTTTGACGAAAACAAAGGCAAGATTCCTTAACTTGAAATCTGTAAACTATTGCATTATAGATAGATGTCTTTATTGGAAAAATGCAAGTGGTCTATTGCTTAAATTTTTGCTTGAGTTTGATGCAGAGAAGGTTACGCACGAGTTCCATGAAGGAGAGTGTGGAGGTCATTTGTACTGGAAGACAACAACGAACAATATTTTGAGGATTGGTTTCTATTGGCCTACTCTTTTTCATGATATCCACAAGATGATCATTGCTTGTCATAGATGTCAACTTTTTGAAGGCAAAAGAAAACTCCTGCCCCTGCCTCTGCATCCAATCACTGTTGAAGCCCCATTTCAACAGTGAGAACTTGACTTCATAGGAGAAATCCATCCCCCATCTTCTGCCCAGCATAGATGGATTCTCACTGCCACAGACTATTTCACTAAGTGGATAGAAGCCATACCTTGTAGACAGGCCAACGAGTCAGTTATTATAAAATTTATGGAGCTTAACATTCTGTCCAGATTTGGCTGTCCTACCAAGATCATCACTGATAATGCAGCAGCATTTGGATCAAAGAAGATGTTTGAGTTCTGTCATAGATATCAGATAACTTTGGGGCATTCCATGGCCTATTACCCTCAAGGTAATGGACTTGTAGAGTCCTCAAACAAAATTCTAGTGAACATAATCAAGAAACTGTTGGAGGATAACAAAAAGTCTTGGCACACAAAGCTTGTTCATGCACTTTGGGCTGACAGATTGACTTTGAAGAAATCTATCGGCATGTCACCTTTTCAGCTTGTGGATGGTACTGATGCAATTTTTCCAAACAGCCTTGGTGTACCAGTAATGAAGTTGATTCAAGAGTTTCAAAATGAAGATAATGACATAATCAGAAGAATCAATCAGACCATTCATCTTCAGCAAACCAGAGAGGAAGTTTATAACAAAGCATTGCATAAACAGGACAACATTAAAAATCTTTTTGACAGGAGAACAAAGGCCAACAATTTCAAGATTGGAGACAAAGTTTTAAAATGGGACTCAAGGAGGGAAGACAAGGGCAAGCATGGGAAGTTTGACAACTTATGGCTTGGCCCTTACTCTATTCATTCAGCTGTTGGTAACAATGCATTTTTCTTGCAAGAGTTGAATGGAGCAGAATTGTTTGGAGGTCCTGTCAATGGCAGGATGCTCAAGCATTACTTCTCTTGATCCATGAAATGTTTTGAAGCATTTTTATCTTTTTTCCATTATAAATATCTCATCCATCATTGCATTCAAAGTTAAAAAAATAAAAAATACAAAAATAGTGAAAGAAAGAAAAGAGGGCAGATTGATAAAACAATAAAGGTACAGCCCCATACCAAAAAAGAGAAGCAAGTCTGAAAGTGTGCAAGCTTAAATGCCACTCCTACAAAACACACTTCTAGTTAATCAAATAGCCTAATATTGACTAATTAGCTTTTGAATTTACTTTTGATAGGAGAGTGAAATTGATTTTCCAAACTGTTTAATATTGGTTTATCAGTAGGTAGATTAGGATAGAAATGAAAGGTTCAAACATGTTCAAAACCTGAACCTAAGTTTCCAAGCAAGAGATGACTCAAATCTGTTTCGAAATTTTGAGTCAAGAGGTGTAAATCTGGTTCTAATCAGCTCAAAGTTTGAACCAAAAAACAAGAAAAATAGCTCAAGTAAGAGTCAAAATAGAGCTGTAAAAGAGTGAAGGAAGTGATTGAATTTTCAGATCTTGAGCCTTCCATTTTGATTTAATTTTTATGAAAAATAAATGTCTATGTGCAGCTTGTTTTATGCCATAGATCAGCATCAAGTTAGACTGATTAATCCTGACTTGAATTCTTTTAAATTTCTGTTGTAGAAGTTAGATAATAAAAATATGTTGGATAGTTTAATCGCAACAGATAGTAGAATAGGTAGAGAAAAATCTAAACTCAACTATTAAATCTGAGTTCAGGGAGAAATAAGGAATAGAAATAGATTAGATTTCCTATTTTCAAAAGAATAAAATGTTGTGAATAGAGTTTTCCAATCCGAGTGCACTCTAATGAAGAAAAAATGTTAGATCAGTAGGATTGGGTAGGTAGAAAGCTTGATTGATGAAAGATCCATTATTTTTACGGCTACTAAATTTTTTTTCAGTGCAAGATCATCCCAGCAAAGGTAGAGCAGCCCAATGGATCAAGAACAGGTCAGCCTCCCAGAGAAACATAATGGATCAGGCACAGGTCAGCCTCCCAGAGAATGCATGTCTGAAGTTCTTGATGCCTTCAAGAAGGCATAATCCCCAAGTGGAGCCACTGTTAGCCACCTATAATATTTGATTATAGCCAAAGGTGGCTAAAATTTTTTGAGTCTCCAAAGAACAAATTTTATCACTAAAAGTTGTTGGCTCTTGAAGTCTCCTTGAAGGCCTCATTCCTTTGTCCAAAATCCTCATTGTTGTTCCCATTAATTCTGCTGATTTCATGTAAGAAACTGCTGAAAGACCATAATTTTTCCCCCTTCTCCCACTCATAACAACCCTTCATTTTCTTCCCCTTTTCTCCATATTTTTCCTCTACTTTCCACAATTTTTTCCTTCCATTCATGAAAATCCTCCTTATATGGTTTAAAAATTCTTTTTTGAACTATGCAGAAACCCTCAAATCCATTTAAAACCTTGAAATTATTCATAAAAAACAAATTTTTGTTCCTATGGACTTAAGCCCCTTTGGGCTAAGTCCTAACCACTTCCCCCCACATGCCCCTGCACAGAAACTAGGTGCTAAGCCCCTCCCGGCACTTATCGCATCGCAAATTTTCAAAGAAAGAAAATCTTTGCGATTATTTTTGTGTTGCAAAAGTCTCCGATTGCGATCACCTCCTTTTATTATAAATCCCGGGTCTCATGCTTCTTCTACATAAAACCAAGAGTTTAAATCCCGAGCGCTAAGTCTTTGCCATGGACAGAAATCTCTGATTGCGACTGGATTTTATGTGTTTAAAGCTCCCGAATATATTATTTTTCATATTAAATATGGGCCCGACCCGGTGCTTAAACCTTGTAAATACTTCATGCCCGATCCATCTTTCCTTTGTAAAATCTCGAAACCCACTTTTCCAAAGTTTTAACCTAAAAACTTTAAGTCACATGTTGAAATATTTCAATGGTTTGATTGAAAGACCGATCGCGCAATCGCAATCGGAGAAATCTAATGGGTTGATCGAAAAGACCACATCAAAATTTTCCGATGCGATTAGGTCTTATATGTTAAAGCTTTCCCCCCGCCTCTGTTTCATATGACTTTCCCCGGGACCAAGAGTTAAAGGTCCCAAGGCGTTTATCACATCGCAAATGTTTTTACGAGTTAATCGGAAGACCAGTATCCGATTTCCAATTGCGATTGGCCTTTGTTTTAATTAAGCCCCGGGCCCATTGTAGTTCATATATCCAACAACCCCGCATTCAGGCGCCAGACCTTTTTTATATATTTTCTTTCCGCCCCCGATCCATAAAAAACCTTTGTTTTATGTAAAACTTTGGGTCTTATATATTATATAAGGGTTTTTCCGCATATTATTTCAAAACTAATCCCCACCGTTGATCTCGTGCTTTGATCAACGACCATCGCTCTGTCGCTTCTGCCCTCCTGATCACGCAATTGCATCGCAAATTTTCTATCGCATGCATTTGTTACCCCCACCGATCAGCTATGCCCCGATTCAATTCCCACCGTTGATCTGAATTTTAGATCGACGGTCCGTGCAAACTCGCATCGCAAGTTTCAAATCGCTTCATTTGTTCGCTACCCCCAATTGCGATCCCCCGATTGCGACCTCCTGATTCAATCAGGACTGTCCACGTGTCCGGATCGGACGGTCCAAAACCATCCCACCTTATTTCTTCTCCCCGCTCTCCTTTTTCCTTTTTGCACCAATCTCCACCGCTGGAAGCTTTCATCCAACGGCTACGCTCTTTCCCTGCCATCTAAAGCAGTTTAAACCTAAAAACGCAGGATTTCTTAATTGTTTGATGTTTTATGCAGGTTCTAAAATGGTTTCCGCTGTTATATTGAAGAAAGGCCAGGGGCTGGGAATGACGATTCCCGTGCCTTTAGTCCTTAAAAGAGAACCATTCATAGGGTTGGATTCAATGTTTTATCAACATTCTATGGGCACCGATACTATAAAGGCCCTGCGCGGCCCTGCACATCGACAAGACACTGTATTAAAAAACACAGATTAAAGAGTATAAGTATTGAAGAACAGAGCACAACGGAGAAGGAGATTAAATACAAATATGGGGAATTATGGCTAAGAATGATTATCAAAAGCCTAATTCCCTAGATTAAAACACCATCAAAGATAATTATAAGTGTTTAAAGGGAAAAAAATACCTCCACCGCTGTATTTGAGGCAAATTTATTCCTCAGCTACCCTAAATGCCACCTGTGCCTCAAAGCATTCAAAACAGAGGCCGAAGTTATTGATCAGATGAATATATTTGCCTCCAACGCAGTTGGGGAGTTACTTCTGCAAAATAATAAATGGAGAAATATCTGTAGAGTTACTCCACACAACATGCAGAGCCTCAAAGTCAAATAAGGCTCCCACCGAGTTTAAATTCATAATTGTAAATATTAATACAGTAGTCCACCTGTACACTTCTCCATTGAGCCCCTCAAAGGGCCGAGAAGTCATTTAAATCTGTATTAATGATCTTTGAGATCTTTTTTTAGTTCTCACCTCCTCATCCTTCTATAAATACTACTGTAGAATATTAGAAAATGTTGGTTGATTGCATTGATGTGCATTGTTATGTAATTGAGCTGGAAAATTTTGATTGTAAATATTATTCACTGGCCCTTGAAGCTCTGTTTGTAATAGATAAGTTAGGCTGAATAGTGAAGATGATTGCTAAACTGAAACACTGCACTTGAAGATTGTAACTGGTTTGACATCAATAACAAGCTATTTCTTTAGATCCTGGTCTATATTACTGGTGAAGTGCCCCTTTCTTTGTTATTGTTTTTTCCTTCTATGTATGCCATATTGTTCACTATTCTATGATAAATAACATCATTTACAGAGTTAGAATCTACTGTTTATCAGTTCACTTCTCTAACTGAAAATATTTATCTTAATGTTTTCCTCTTATTTTTCTTGTTTAAGAATGATTCATTACAATTTAAGCAGTTAGGAATGCTGGAGTTCCCTCATCCTACTGTTTTCTTTAAATATTGTTCTTGAAAGTTATTTTCCTTATTTGCTTATTAAAGTTAGACTAGAAAGTGATGGTTTTCCCTGTTTCTAGCTTCTATTCTCCAAAGGTAGATTCTGAAAGTTTCCCTTGGTGTTGGCTGAAAGCAGACTAGGTTTAAAAGTACTTTATTTGATCTTAAGTTGCACTTTGTTTTCTCTTATGTGTTTTCATACCTTCTGAAGGTAATTATGTGGATTACTGGATTTTTTGTCACTTAAGCTGCTTTAATACAAACTTGCCCAAGAATTCAATGGTTAGCCCTACACTTGGTTGGTTTTAAACAGTTACTTAAGAGGCTTTTCTTGTTTGGACTGACTATAAATCCCTTGTGAAATTATTATCAGTTTCCACCCCTCCAACACTTTATTATTTCCATTCCATCATTTCAATCTCAATGATCTTGTGACATAGATGACTTGCCCCTTGGATCACTCTTGATGTTGTTTTTCAATTAAATCCCTGATATGGCTCCATAGACCAATGGACTAAAAACCATCGTTATATCTATATTTTGAACCTAGCTATTCTACCCACTTGCAACTTCTCACCTTTGAAACTCTTTGCACATAGAACTTTCCCCTCAAAACAGTATTCATGCTCAACCATCCAAAAACAAACAAAACCTTTGGCCTTCATAACTAGCCTAATATCATTACCCCAAACTTCAAAGACAAATCCATCTTTGCACTTATTGGAGAGATCCCTCTCCGAATTCAGGAGGGCTAGATCCTAGAATCCCAAAGTTGGTTGAAACGATGTTGTCTCTACAGTTTTAGTCTCACCAGTCTGCTAAAATTACAGATCCCTAATAGATGCCACCTTAGATTACAACATTTTATTGGGTCGTAGCTACACTTATGCAATTTCTATTATCCCTTTCGCCCTCCACCACAAGATGTCCTTCCGTCATAATGGAAAGATAGTCACCATTGACCAGTTGACATATTATGAACCGAAGTCTCAGACCTCCCCTGAGTTTATCATCTCTTTGGTGGCCAATAAGCAAACTGTCGATCCTTTGACCAGTGTCTCACCCGAAGTCTACAAATATTCCTCATTACTTGGTACATTTCCTGGTCTTCCTCCCCCTGTCTCTGATCCCAACTCATTGAATGTTTGCATGATGCAATTATCTCGGGCTACCCTCAAGCGGCCCACCTCGGCTAGTCAGCAGCCTCCTCGCCCTCTGCAGCCTACTCCTAGCCCTTCGATTCAGCCTTCTGTACCTCCTCCTCCCGACCCTTCAGTTGGTATACATGAGCCTCTTTACCTTCCTGGAATGGTTCCTCCAGGCCTCAACCATGTAGGAGCCGTCCCACTTGGCCATTACCCCTCCGGTCAAATACTGTTCCTAGCTCCCCCCAGGAGTGTACACGGTACCTGTCATGGCCACCCTCTCTCCTCCTAACCTGATCCTTTGGATTCCCATATGGTACTTTGATCCTTCGGCCGCTACCCCTCCTGGTCAACCCAAACCTTATCTTACTTTGACCCCGGTTCAACCAGTCCCCATGACTTCTCCCGCTGCAACAGTGCCTCAGCCACCTCAACAGGAACCACCTCCTATTGCGACCGCTTCGGGTAAGAAGGGCAAAGCTCGCACGGGGGAAACCAAAGACAAGGCCACCCCAACAAACTTTGCCCCTCCTCGGCCGCCAAAATTCACTATCCAGTGTGCTTTGTGTGATGTTGTTAGTCACGCCACCCATACTTGTCTAGATTTTCCTCACCTTAAGTCCACGGTCAATGAGACGTTTTCGAAGTCTAATATCCCTGAGGTTTGTGTCACTATACTTGATTCCATCCAGAAACTAAAAACTTTGCGCATCAATCACCCTTTTGCTTTGTGCAATTTACATGGCCATTACACTCACCTCTGTCCCCGCCTTGAAGAGTATCGCTCCCCTTTGGAAGCGTTCCGCCAATTCAAGGCCATGCATGACAAGCTAACCTCTCACTTTTTTGTGAGTTCTGCTCCAGCAGAACCAGAGGATCTTCTTGCTCCCATTGACATTCCACCTCCCGATGTTGAGATGACGGAGCCTTCGACCCACATTTTCTACCTATCATCATCCACGAGACCCTCGATGGAAGTCCCCTTGGGGACTTCCCCTGATGTTTCGCCTGACCTCCCTTCAGCAATCACCCTGGGATCAACATCGGTAGATCCCTTATCTTATTACTCTTCTGTCATCCCCCATGATGCTGCGCATGTGAGCCTTTCTTCACATGATGATGAGTCAGGTAGCTGTACCACGTCAGGCAATCTCTCTTCCTCCAGTCACCCCATCTTCCATTCTGATGAAGACATTATGGAAGCTATGAATGAACCTGACTTTCTGTGGGATGATATGCACCACCGTTCATACTTCCTCCCATAGCATTCCCATCACCAATATGTGGAAACTAAATAATTCATTCCTGATGAGGTCGATTGGTTTAGAAATCCCATCCCTGCACCTGATGCTTTCAAAGAAGGAAATATGGCCAATATCTCTCCTACCAGTAAAATTGACATTTCTGAGGCACAAACCCCTCTCACTCCCCTCCATCCTATCATCTCAACTGGTCCCTTCTGTAAGTGGGCCATAGACTTTATGGAGTGTCGACCGTCATCGGCTGGTAACCATAAGTATATCATTGTGGCAGTTGACTATTTCACCAAATGGGTTGAGGCCATGCCAACGTTTAACAACACGGTGCTACCGCAGCCCTTTTTTTCTTTAACCATGTGATCGCTGGATTCAGAGTTATGAAATAATTGGTCTCTAACCATGGCCGACATTTTGAAGATGAGATATGGCATGAGCTATCCTCACTGTTGGGATTTGAGGACTAATATTCCTCCTCTTATTACCCCCAAGGTAATGGCCAAGCTGAAGCGGTCAATAAAATCCTTAAAACCATGCTTCAACAGATGGTGGATAAGCACAAAACCAACTGGCACCTTATGCTCTTCCCAGATTTGTGGGCCTCTAGAACTTCTATTAAACCACCACCGGGTTTAATCCTTTCCACCTTGTTTCGGGAGAAGAGGCAGTCTTACCGATCGAGTGTGAAATCCATTCCCTTCATCTAGCCGTTGAACTTCTCCTTGACATCTAAATTTTAGAACAACGACTTATCATGCTTGAGCACACTTCTGAATACCGTCATGTTGCATTAAAAGCCATTGAGGTAGCTAAGAAACGCACCAAAGCAGTATGACCGAAAATTCCACTGTTGTAGTTTCCACGAAGGTGATCTTGTTCTGATGTATGACCAGGCCCATGATGTCCTTGGTCATGGGAATTTTGACTCATTATTGCTAGGAACTTACATCATTAGTAAGGATTTAGGTAAGGGGGAATGTCTATTAGAGGACTTCAAAGGCCATCCCCTTCCCAATCCTTGCAATGCACTCTATCTGAAGAAATATTACCCTTAGCATTTCCTTTTGGAAATGCATGTTTTACTTCTTTAGGTAGCCAGCTCATGATTATGTGATTTGATACTTCACCAGGACACATTTTTTCCACAAAGAATCACTTCACTACTCCTCAAATTGATTTTCTTCACTTGCAACACTTGTACTTGTCCATTCTCGTGTCGATTTTCGTCGTGAGTAACCATCATGTACTCATGCTTTTACCGTCCCCATTGGACTTTTTCTATGTGGCAGCACCATCGATTCACCCCTATTTAGAGCATCCGAGTTGAGTCATAATTGCATTCATGGAGTCTATCCCGAGTCCCTTCGTATCCTGCTATAGTCCTCCATCCTTCATTGCTTGGTTCCTCTCTCATGTTGCACATTATGGCCTTCAGTCCCACTATCTCCTACCCCTCATGATATTGTGTCAGTCGCTGCTAGGTCATCCATGCCATTTATGCTCTAACAAGGGAAGTCATCCGTCTGCTACTCAATCCCCCCCATTTCATCATCATCACTGGTGTCAGCCTGTCATTCACTCTACTATTTTCTCTCATGTCTTAGTTGAGGATCCCTTATTGCCTCACCTATGGCGGACCTCCTTCTGTCGACATCAACTCATTCATTCCAGAAGACAGGTCTAGAGGGTGGTGTACCTTGGTTCCAGCTTCCACTCTTGTTCGGTACCTCAAATCAGGAAAAGGGACTCCTTATTTCCCTTTGACTTGATTTTTTCTCAGCTCCAGCTCCTTTCAGCATGATCGAGATCTGTATACTTGATGGTTCAGTGATGCAGCAGCTGATATCGGTGATTCTTGGGTGTGTGTGAGATGTTTCATCCCTTATGAGGGGGTGGCCCTACAGGTAGCCCCCCACATGCTCGGATGACCTCTTCATTATAGTTGTTAATGCAACTCCATTTATTTGATGATGTCGGCCTCAACCGATTGCAGCGCCTTTTTGTTTGCATGTATCAGTCAGATTTTCAGAGCCCTTTCTTGTTTACAAGGGAAGTTCAGTTGTATTTGTATCTCATGTACTCAGATATTATTTTATAAGTCTTGGCTATTATCCCAGGCACAGTATGTATGTGGGATTCATTATCATGCTTTTACCTAGCTCATGTTTATGCCAGCATGTACTATATTTCTTAGTCCCTTGTTTACTAGACGCATTATTCTTTGTACTTTGTCTCGACAAGCATAGGTATGCCTCCCCCGCTGCCTATAGCACAGGTACTCACTCATAAAGGAGACTTGTCACACTTGTAAGTCTCACCTCCTCAGGGTCTAGTCCTTTAGCACTTCAATCTACCTTATATTTCTCTCACTTTGACTTCCCCTTCGGTGTCTAGTGATTGAGTTCTTAAAACGTACTTCGGTCATATGATTAGCTCCTAACGCTCGCACGTTGGGGGGCAATATGTCACACCATTTTTTGGTCATCTAACTTGTTACTATTAGATGGACCTAAGTACACCATGTAAGACCAATTTTACCCTAAGAAAAATTGCTTTCTCTATGAAAAATAACTTAGTAAAACACCTTTATTAAGTTGTTTATGGTCTAAATAGGAAACCCCATGAGTAAATATTAAATAAATCCACGTTTTTTTTATTTTCCTCAAGGAATAATTAGTTAAACAACAATTTAATTAATATTCCTGGTCATATTTCACCCAAAACAAAAAATTTAATTGGATAAATTACTATTTATCTTATTATTTTCAAGGAATAATTATTTAAACTTTATTTAAATAATATTCCTTGTTAAATTTGACTAAATCACTCATAAATAGTTAAATAAATCATTATTTATTTAATTATTACTCAACCACATCTTTAAAATGATAAATAAATAATTTATTTATTTACTATTTACAAATAAAGGGATTTGACCCAAGTCAAATTCCTTTTCCCTCCAACAAAAATAATAAAATATTCAATAAAAATTGGATCTTGATTTGTTTAATAATATTTTAACTATGCACCAATATCTAGACTAACTCAATATTTTGTTATAAATAATAGGGTTTTTCCATTCATTCATCACCTTTTGTTGCCTAAGATCACTCTGGATCTATGCTTTTGGTCTGACTTTGATTCACCATCATTGTCATTTTTCTCCATCCTTTTGCTTGTGAGCTCCCTTTGAGTTCCTTTTTTGTCTGGTTTTTCTACACCATCAAGAGAGAGGAATTTCAGATCTAAAGTGCTAAGGACTTACAAGAACCCATCCCATTGAGGAGAACTGGTAACATCCTTCTATGTTTTCCTCCAAGGTGCCCTTAATATAAAATTAATTCAACATATTCTTGTCTTGTCTATTGGATGCATGGAGTAGCTCTTGTTTTATTTACTGCTTAATGTATTTTGATGCATAGATCTATATTTTTGCAGCATTTATCTTGATCAACTAACTGCAGATCTGAAGATATTGGCAGCCATATTTTGTTGTTAGGGTTGTTTGTTATGCACAGCTAAAGTGGTATTTTTTCACACACTTGAAATTAATATTCATACTAACACTGATGTTGCATTATGTCATCCAACAGAAAAGCCATCGCAATATCATATTTTCGCATGTCACACATTGCTGCTAAATACCGAAACTCACTAATCATGAAAAACCCGATTTATGGATCCCGATAAGATAACAAATGTCAAACTCACATGAAGCCTGTGCTATCAATTTAATGATAATTCAAGTCTTTTTATGATCTCAAGATTTGCAATTGATTTTATAATTATTTCACATTTAATACCAAGGATTTCCATTATGCATGAGTTAAATTGATACGACAATTAATAGAATTTGATGTGATCCCAGCTTACATTCTCT
The DNA here is from genome assembly GCA_034641835.2 of Pinus albicaulis. NCBI lineage: Eukaryota > Viridiplantae > Streptophyta > Pinopsida > Pinales > Pinaceae > Pinus > Pinus albicaulis. The sequence continues at coordinate 543,253,461 of CM076575.1, read as the reverse complement.
AGTTTTCTTTCAACAAGGTAATTCGAGAAACTTAGGCATAAAAGGATATCAAGTTTGATTAAAGCACGAAGGAAGTCCACCACCCCACCTCAGTTAGTTGTTCAGCAAGAGGAAAACACTGAGATGGCTCCTTTAATATCAGACACAACATGCAACCCAAAACTTGGTTCGTCAAGATGGGAAGGGATTTATAAGCTATTTTATAATGAAAATCCACAAGTAATTTCGAACAAAAAAGTTGTAGCTGATGATTCTGCATCCAGAGATTAAGACTCATCATCTGACGCAGCTAACTCTTTTCTACACAAAATTTTTGCACGTCCTAAAATGATGCCATGCAATAAATTATTAAAATGGGTGTTGGATCATGTGGAAGTTTGAGATATACAATTTATTACGAGAAATAGAATAGCCATTGGTTTTCTCAGGCCTACATATATGAAGGATATGTGTAAATTGCCCGAGCCCCAGAAGATATATGACAATTATTTTGTCCAAGAATTCATGCGAGAGAATGAACACCCTGCAAATGTAATAAAGGATTCGAGAAATGATCCTAATCTCCATAAATGTGACGATAAGGGTATATATTCAGTAGCTTCTCTTAAAATCCCTTTGTCGCAAATTTCTCCAATGATGTGTCATATTTTTTGATTTGCAGATACAACAAAGTTTAAGGAATATTAGAGACCCCTAATAGAAGCAGCCTCTGATGGCTATATTCTTGATTGGGCTAATATTCTGTCTGATAATTTGATTATATGTATCATTTTCTATAGAGAAAATTGCAATCTTTCGTCAAGTACAATCACTCCTTTTTACATGAGTTCTTTTATCCTAGATGTTGTTTGTTTTTCTATTGAATTTTTGTCATTACGATGGAAATGGACCAGAGAATTCAAAACCCTCATATTTTTGCAGTTAGAATTCTTATGGGAATCAAAATACCACACTCATATGTTTACAATATGTAACAATATAATGCTCCGAGTTTTTCAAGTCATTTTCGAAAGTAAAATCTCTAGAGTCACCCATGAAGCCAATAGAAGTCTCAAGCCTATAGGAGGGTGGTTTGATGAAGAATTTTTCATATACATCTGAATTTTTGGAATTCTTGCTTGCCCTCATGTCCTACCCTTATATATACCAAATAAATTATTGGCCAAGGAAATTTCTTATCAGACCATAGGTAATGGGTTGATTAAAATTCTGAAAGATGCCAAAAAGAAAATTTGGCCAACTTTTCCTATTTCATGTGGGTCATATACTCTCGAAAATTAAAAGCATGCATGTCTAGAAATTGATTGATTAAAACCTTTCAATTTCCCAATTATACCCAACAGAAGTAATGATTCATATGGTGTTGCTAGAGAAATAAAAAATCAAGTTAAGCTGTAGGCATTTTCAAGTGAGTCAAATAAATTTGATGATGTGTTTGAGTCAATCCAAGAATTTTCAAGCGTTTTTCAAATAGAAACGGTAAGGTTCAATCCAAAAGAGTTAATACAATTCAAAAAATATCGATAATAGAGGAATTCTCATTTGCTATACTACATGTTGCATAGGCCAATGCTAGAACAAATTACGATTGTTATAGTTCAAGTACCAGAAGAAGAACAAATTTCGGTTCTGATTCCTTTAGTTTAGGTACATGTACCAGTAGCAGAACAAGAAATCATGGATATTCCACAAGAGGAGAGGTTTAATCAATATTGGGAAATTTTTGAAAAAGAATTATTTTATGCTAATACTCCTGCTGATCAGAGTGATATTTTGATAGAAATTCTTCCTATTGAAGATTCTTTAAAAATGACAATTCTTTTAGGTGAATCAAGCATTCAACAAGTTTCCTCTAATATAAATTATTCTAAAGATAAATGAGAAATTCGAGAAATCTCATTTACTGCAGAGGTTTCTGAAATTTCTCTTCAGGAAAATTAGACACTAAAGATCAATGATACAGAGGAGAAACAAGAAGAAACATCGGCCCAAGACATGGAGATCATCCCTTCTTTTCCAACAACAGAAATAATAATGAATATTGAGGAAATACCTCCATTGGATGTATTTTATATTCTGAATCATAAACCTATTGTACGTGGGTCAAAAAGAAACGAAATATTAAAGATTCTCTAGAAATACCTATGAACACAAAATCAATGCAAGTTCTCTGGAAAGGAACCGAGTCAACTCTAGGAAAATAACTTACCATATTATCTCAGTTTGGAGGTGCTTATGAAGACACAAATATTCATAAGGCAATAGAGATTAAGTCAGTAATTATGGAGAAGGATCAGAAAATGGCTCAAATGGAGCAAAGTTTCTTTAATGAAAAACAAAGGATAGAGCAGGAGTTGCAATCAAATATTAATAATCTGCAACTAGAGTTTGAAGGTCTTAAACTCAAACTAGAAAATGAAATTAAACAGAAGAATCTAGTAGTCCATCAACTACAACAAAACATTCAAAAGTTGCAGGAGTATCCAGAACTTAATGAGGTAAAGAAAGAAGAAACAGAACTCGAAACATTGTTGGTGAATCAACATAAATTTTTCTATCAAAAGTACAAATAGATTCAAGAGCAGATTAAAATAAGTGATCAATTAGTCAGTCAATCTTCTGATTTGAGGATTAGTTAGGAAGAAAATTCTGATAAGGTGTCAAAGTATATAGATTGGCAAGACATTGTGCAAGGAAGAGCGGTTGATCTTCCTCATCTTGAAGAACCAATAAAATATATAATATTTGGAGACTAGGACATGAAAATGAAAAGTGAAGAATTAGCTATCTTTAGAGCTAAAAATATGTCCTCCAACATCTCCGAATATATAAAATATTCTCTTCTACAAGCCAACCTTATCCAGGAAATACCAAAAGACACTATACTGGAAGTCAGCCTTTTGAAACAATATTTGCAAGGAACATCAAGCAGAAAAGCTCTTGACATAGAAAACTTGATAAAGGTAAATATGGAGATTTATTGGTATTGTTTTATCAAGCCTCACAGTCAATTGGGAGTGTTGAGGTGCCTTTCCAATGGAGTAGTTCAGCTTCTTCCAGAACTCAATGACGAAATATTCATGGGCCAGGTAAGAATGCAGCTAATGCATCCCCCCAAGCTTGAATACACGATCAAAGCCTGCTAGCTCAAGGAACAACTAGAGAGTGGATCTGAGAAACAGTCTTCAGAATATTATAAATTATGCATTTTAATTTCCTAGTTTTTGGTTTATAGTTTAGATTAGATTAAGAAGACTTCTATCACAAGTCTTCTATTTTTGTAATATTAATTATTATTTAAAACTCTTTCATGCATTTAGAAAGGGGTCCATATTTTTAAGAAGGAGGCTTTTGGATCTTACACTATTGTTTGAACAAAAGTATTTAATTGAAATTCTGAGCGCAGAGGCTATCTTTTAAGAACTAAGCTATGATGCAATGGGCACTATTATTTATGTATTAACTGTTTTATGTTTATGATATTTTAGCAAACTTGTTCCTATCTATTTGTCTTTTTCTTATAAGCATTGAAATGATATATATTCTTATTACTATTGATAAAATGTATTGAATGATATGTTGTTAGACAAGTGACTTAGAGAGTTTTTATATGGTTAATGTTCTTAATCAACTAAATGAATTACATTGATTTATTTTATTTATATCATTAGAATAGATCACCCCATTTTTATTTTTTTTATTCCATTGTTATATAAAGTATTTTATTATACGGGAAACTGGTCCCTATATCCCCACTTGGACCCACGATTTTCAATGGAAAATGAGTTTCTTTAAACTCCTGACCGAGTGGAATCCCTAATGTTGAGGAAGTCACTCTTGAGTCTTCAACACACTTGTATGGAATTATTTCCTTGTTATGTTAGCCTCCTTCACCAATTGTATATACAAGGGAGGATAGAGTAGTTGTATGTTTTGTCATCATTATACTTTATTCATTGTATTGTCTTAGAGAAGTATTGTATGGAGAAATATGTTAAATTCGTTAGGAGCCCTAGTAGTGTGACATTAGAGTGCATGAGAAAACCCTAGAATAAGAACAGGTTTGAGAGAGAAGTCTTGTATGTTTGATGGAGATATTGTTTTTTGTGAATTTTTGGTTTGCTCACATGATGTTAGGGTTTATGCTATGCGTGTTGACCCTAGAGAAGAACATGGATTTGGAGTGATTCATGTTGATGACTATGATGGATATTGTTGTACTATTAGATTTTATAACCTAGTGGAAGACATAGAAAATGGGGATAACAAATTGAATAATTTAAAAACCTTATTCTTATGGGATGTGAGGCTAGGGAAACATCATGGTGAGATGAAATTGATAAATCTTGAGCATGGTTTGATGCATTTCTCAGAAGACAAGTTGGTCATTATATATTTAATGATTTTTCATGAATGTTTTACTATTTATATGAGTTGAAGGGAAATGATTTTAGTACACAAACCTTAGGATTGACAAGTATATGTGGAGATTAGGACTAGAATTGTCTTTTCATGCACTTGTGTGATGCAACATGGCTAGGGTTCATAAAACGTAAGGAAGAAATCAATGCTAGTGTGAAGAAAATATGTGATAAAAAATGTTTTGAAGCCAATGGGGTACTTCTTAGTGTTGATAATAGCTTGTTGTGGATCTTTAATGGTGGATAGGGTTTTCATGATTTTACCTCTCTAGAGTTTGGAGAGCTAGTTATTGTACCAATTTTTTGATAATTGTTTTCACATTTATTTCATTTCCTCCATATATGTATAAATTATCCTACTATCCAAAATTGTATGATTGTAAATTTAATTTTTCTTCATGCATTGTCGTAATGATTAAGTAATTTCAAATAATTATCATTCATTTTGATTTGATATAACACAGGTTTGATATTACTAAGTTATTTACTATATAAATTGAAGATAAAAAATAAAAAATATTTATATTGCATAAATTATTGTAATAAAGTGATTTTTATATTTGGTATATGTTTGCAAAAGTGTGTCCTAATGGATAAAACTTGTTGCAATCTCTTTGGGATCATCAACCATGAATACCACTGAGAATACATGTCTTTAATAGCCCTATCCAAATTCCTTCAACAATAAAACATGTTAGAGTCCTCACTTCATAGATGATAGAGTGCTCACTTAATATATAGACACATGCTCAAAATTTTCTAAAATGTATATTTTTAACAAGATGAAACACTATGGACAATATAAAAAGAAATGACACCTCATGCTTTAACATGGAGGTATGGGATATGGTGACCTATATAGAAAATGAATCTTATATACAAATGAAATCTCATACCCAAACACGATCGTATGGCATATGATGTCATATATAAAAAACATTCCTCATTAGTAACTTATTGAACACTTTCACCCTTACCACCATCATTTGCATTCCAGCATTCTATCTTTCACCTCTTACAAAAATAAAGATCTTCATTTTTCATTATTGTGGCATGTTTCATCTCTCAGGGGACTGCAAAAAGAAACAACATTCTCATCAACATTTTTCCCATAATAAATTACTGATCAGAAACTGAATTGGGGGCAAAAATTTGCTAAAAAATGAAAGTGCTCATAATCACTCAAAACCAGAAAGACTGGATAGGTCTCATATTCCTGATTTCAGCACACTTCATTTCATCGAAAACCGACTCCATATGTGAAAGTTAGAGCCTACTGTCGTTTTTATAAATAGCTAAAATTTATGCAGAATTGATAGGTGATGACTGGGCAGCCCAATCAGCAAAAATAATATTCCAAGGAATATTCCTGTAATATTCCCCAGGTGGACTAGTGAAAAGGCGCCAAGTGTTAGTTTTTGGTTGGTCTGAAATTTTGGGTGATGTGTAGAGATTTTATTGGTTAATGTTGGGCCAATCGGGTCATGACATGTGGGAAGCCTAGAGGTTTCCACATGCCCCCCTTCCAAAGGTCGAAATCATATATTATTGTGGAAAATTTTCATATGTGAGTATGGGCGGAGGTCGGGCTTGACCCCGTGACCTCGCCTGCAACAAGCAACAGCCATACCAACTGCACTACCACATGGTTCTGACCATACTATGCATTTGAATTATATTTATTTTAATATATGGCTTATGGTGGAGGTAAATGGGGCCAGCCCCATCGCATAGGACCACATCATATAGCCAAATAGCGGGAGGTCCATTCCAACTGCAGTTTTAAAGCGCTAAACCACAGTTTAATTAACCCTTAAACATATTTAAATATGTGTTAATCCAATATTAAGGTTAAGCGTCGGGTTAGTGGATAACCACACTTAATTAGAACTAAACCATAATTAAGTTGTGGTTTAAGATGGTGGAGTCCACAAATTTCGGCAGGATCTCTAGTTCTGGTGGACTTAACTGGAGTTGCACCAGTTTTAGAGGAGCTTTCCTACGCAAAATTAATGAGACCATAACTTGAGAAAAATTCGACCAATTTTGGCTTATAAAGAGTCTATCCGAGTAGATTTGGACATTCTGAATAGTTTGGAGTAGGTTCTAGAGCCATCAAAGCTCAGAAAATGATTGTACTCAAATATTTGATCAAAAAATCAAAGGGGCCAAGCCATTGAAGCTAGTTGAAAGAGACGTAGATGAGGAGGGGTGAACTCCTTCATCACTATTGTGTAATGCGTGTTGTGTGGTGATTATTTCCTACAATTTATTTTACTTTATATGTGTTTTTAAAGCTAATTTAATTCATGAATATCTCATAAAAGACACAGAAATTTGACACATAAACCATCTCATAAACTTTCTATTTGACACAATCCTTAAGCATGCTTTTCTTTTATACTGATGAGGAAGCTAGCACAACAAAACTAGTTTGCCCATATTCAGATCAAGTTGGTATCAGAGCACAATTTAGCTCATTTTAGCCCATGTTTTTCCCATGGTTTTCGAAGGTTAGCTAGAAAATTAGTTATTGGTTTTGTATTTGTGCAAGGAGAATCTAATTGTGTGCAAAGTTATGTGTGTATGTTTGTGTGAAAAGTTATGTGTGTAAGCTTAAGAGAGGATAAGGTAAATATTGAGGACCCGGCTCTCAAATCACAACAAAGAAGCTTTTTATGCATTACAAGTGTGATGGCAACTTCATCAAGTGATGTTTCTAATCAATCTTTCTTAGCAACACTCTTTGAGGAAGAGATGTTATATAAGCTCTTCATCATAAGAGATATGGTGCAAGAGATGGTTGAATATAGGAATGAGAGCAATAGGCTTCAAGAGCAGTTGATGGCCATGAAGGAGGAGAAGCAAGTGCTTCTTGAAAAGATGCTTGAGATGGATACTCAACTCTAGATTTCAAATGAAACCCTAGAAAATATACATGAGATGGAGACTTGGCTCCATATTGCAAATGAAACCCTAGCAAAGATGCATGAGATGGAGATTCAACTCCATGATGCCAAGGAAACCCTGGAAGTATGTACATGAAAATAAGGTATGCAAATCAATTTTATCTACAATTTCCTCTCAAGATGAATGTTTTGGTGTTTTTGAAAGATACACTAGAGGAATAAGTTCCAAATTGTTAAAAAAATGGGCTATGAAGGTAAAGGGTTAGGAAAACATGCACAAGGAATTATAAACCCTATTGTTGTTGAGGGAAGGTCTAGGTACATGGGTATAGGTTTTGGTAAATAATATGATGTAACTATGGATACTTTTGCAAATGTTTCAAGAAACACTTACATTACATATTCACTACCTCAAGATTTTGTTTGTGGAGAATACAATAGGTTTACACCCACTATTAAAGAGATTTATTTTACTCATGCAAGTAGTGGTTATGGAAAACAGAATATGGACAATGCTCCAAATCCAAGAAGGCACAGGAATGTGTTCCAAGAAAGCCTGTTAATTACCTCCGAGAAAGCCTATGAAGTTTGTGTTTATGAGGAATGCAAAAGTTTTACACTCACTTTGGAAGAAGATGCTCATAAGCATGCAACTCATGGAAATGGAAAAAAAGAGGATGTTGAAAGCTATAAATCCATTGAAGCCATTGTTGTTATTCAGAAGAGAGCCACTACCTCATCAAATTCACCTACTGAAGAAGGCGACAAAGGTGAATGTGAAAGGTATAAATCTTCCTTTAATCAAGTTTCTTTTAATTATGATAAACATGGAAAATCCTCACATAATATTTGGAGAAAATTTACATGTTCCTTTTATGGTTTGAATAACCATACTGTTTCAAGTGGTTCGAATAAGATAGCCATACACAGGAAACTTTCAAAACAAAGGAGACAAAAATTCAAAGGTCCAATAGATAATGCAAACCATGTTGAAAAGAATATGCAATTATTTTGCACTCATTTCCATAACAAGGGTTATCTTGTAGACAAGTGTTGGAATTTGTATCCAAAAATTCATCCATGACATTTGAAGAAGGTTGAGAGATATTTTTACAAGAATGGAAAAGAGGATTCCATAGTTGATGTAGGTTACAATGATAGAAATGATGAAGTGCAGCTGAAAGAAGTGCCATTGAAGTGGTTTGGAAGGAGTTGGTTAGAGTTCTTAATCAATTAAGGCATTGCATTTCTTTTGATAATTGATGTAAATATTGCCTAATTGATGCATTTCCTTGTTATATGAATGCATTTCTTTTCTCTTGAAAATATGATGCATATTGCACGAAGCAAGATTTTGGAAAAGTCGATTTATGTTGACTCACATAGATCCAACAAAGATGGAAATTTGTAATTTCAGTTTGCATGTGAATGCATTTCTTTTTCTCTAGAGTGCATGTTGCATGTTTACGCCAGGAAGGTGTTTCAAAGTGGATTATGTTGACTCACTTTGCTACAGAAATTTTTTTCATTTCAGCTCTTTAAGTACTCGTACATACCCATTAGAGAACTTTTGAGGTCTAAAATGGGCCTCCTAAGGAAAATGTACAACCAAAATAAACTTTATAAGAACTAATAGTATTCAAGATGATAATTTCAATCATGGGGGATGATTCACCATTTTTTAGTAAAAAAGTAAAAAGATTAAAAAATAATAAAATAATAAAACTACTTTTTCAACTTGTATTTTCAACTTATCTCCCTTAGATTTTACTAAGATTTTGAGTGGGAGTACTTTTTGGATGCAAAATTTAATTCCTCATCCAAGGATCACCTATGTTGCATACATTCGATGGACCCTGCTACACGAAAAATGAGAAATACATGAAAAAACCTGATTGCAATCATGGTTATCATGTATTTCTCAATTTTTCATGTAGCAGGGTCCATCGAAAGTATGCAACATGGTTACTCCTTGGATGAGAAATAAAATTTTTCATCTAACGAGTGTTACCACTAGAAATGTGAGTAAACCCATAGGGAGATAAGTTGAAAATACGAGTTGAAAAAGTAGTTTTTTATTTTTTCCCTCTAAACTTTGATGATGTAATCTAATCTTATTTTATTATTTCCACTATTATTTTATAATTTCTTTTGGAGGCCCATTTTAGACCTCAAAATTTCCCTATTGCAATGGGATTCTTGTATTTTTTATTGTACTTGCGAGAGAGTTGAGCATTGTATACATGCATGAGATTTTGTGTGTGTGAACAATGGAATTTTTTATAGTTTCTTTGTGCTTGAACATGCATGAGTGATTGACTTGTGTTGGTTGATTGCTTTGTTAACATGTATGTTGTCAGCTTGAGAGTGTTGATCATTTTCACATTCATGAGTAATCGATGATTTATCATTACATGTATGTCTTCTTGATTTGGAAGAGTTGATTTAGTCTCCAAGGATGAAAGGGAGATGCTGACGAATTGTTTCATGAGATGTGAAATTCTTGTTGTTTTGGGAAAATAATCATCAAGTGTTTTACATGCTTTGTTTGACTTAAGAGTCAATGGTTTGAAGACGCATGTTTTTTTGACTTGTGTTTGGTTGATGGGTTTGTAGACAAAGATGTAAGAATGCATGACGATGTTCACAGAATGTGACATTTGTTTCTTTGAAGAAGAAAACAGATGAGGTCATCAAGTTGTGTTTCTTTCATGATGTGTTTTTCAAGTTAATGGTTTTTCTTGTGACAAGATGTCTCGAGATTTTGGAAGGTCCACCCTTGAGCAAGAGGCTCATGATTAGCCTTCATTATAAAATCGTGGCATGAGAAGCATGTCAATATTGGAGGATGTTGGAATCAATAAGGGGAAATAAGGACAAGATGAAAAAATATTGCAGTAAAAACAAAAACCCTTTTGTATACCATATGATGTATGATGCTACGAAGCGAAAGAGATGGTGAAGACATTCTTCCAGATGTGGAATTTGGTACCATGGAGGTAAAATAATGGTCATTTCATTTCTAATGACTACTGATATTTGAATTAATTGCTATATTTAACTAAGATGGGCTTAAAATGGAAAAGAGTTTCTAAGGAGAAGCTTGCATCAAATGCATTGTTTATGAAAAGGAGGAATGAGATTCTCAGTGGGAAGGCCATTAGTCAATATTTCCAAGCACAGAGAGACCGCTTTGTTATAGCAAGATTTTTTTCATTAGTCAACAAGAAACCATTAAGGGTTAGCAGCGAAAGGAGGACATTGGTTGAAGTACCAAGCCATTTGTAAGAGTAGGCATGTCAAGGAACCAAAGTGGTTGTCATAAAGATTTTCCAAGTAGAATCAAGTTGATAGAACTTGGAAAGGTGAAGAGGATTAAACTCTCATCAGATAACCAGCTTTTGTGGGTCCAAAAGCCTTTCAGTGGGAAGGAGTGATTAGAAACTGAATTGGGGGCAAAAATTTTCTAAAAAATGAAAGTGCTCATAATCACTCGAAACTAGAATGACGATATAGGTCTCATCTTCCTGATTCTGGCACACTTCGTTTCATCGAAAACCAACTCTCTAAGTGAAAGTTAGAGCATGTTGTCTCTTTTGAAAAATAACTAAAATTTGTGCAGAATTGAGAGGATGATGATTGGGCAGCCTAATTAGCAAAAAGAATATTCCCCAAGTGGACTAGTGAAAGATCGTCAAGTGTTAGTTTTTGGTTGGCCAAAAAGGTGGGTGACATGTTGATATTTTATTGGTTAATGTTGAGTCAATCGAGTCATGACACATGGTAAGGCCAGAGGCCACCACGTGCTCCTCTCCCAAAGGATGAAATCATATATTATTATGGAGAAATTTCATATGGGAGGATGGTCGGAGATTGGGCTCGACCCTGCGACCTCGCTTGCAACACGCAACAACCATGCCAACTCTACTACCACATGGTTCTTACCATGCTATGCATTCTAATTATATTTTTTTTAAACTATGGTTTATGGTGGAGGGAAATGACGACTGGCCTCGTGGGGCCAGCCCCGTCGCATAGGACCACAACATATAACCAAACAGTGGGAGCTCTATTCCAAGCGGAGGTTTAGAGCGCTAAACCACGGGTTAATTAACCTTTAAACATATTTCAATATGCGCTAATCCAAGATTAAGGTTAAGCATCGGGTTAATGGATAACTGTGCTTAATTAGTGCTAAACCATCATTAAGTTGAGGTTTATGATGGTGGAGTCCACCAATTTTGGCAGGATCTCTAGTTCTGGCAGAGTTAACTGGAGTTGCTCCAATTTTAGAGGAAATTTCCTAGGAAAAATTGATGAGACCATAACTTCAGCAAATTTTGACCAATTTTGGCTTAGAAAGAGTCTATCCTAGCAGATTTGGACACTATGAACAATTTGGAGCAGGTTTGAGAGCCATCAGAGCTCAGAAAATTGTTGTACTCAAACATTTGATCAAATAATTAAAGGGGCGAAGGCTGAATCCATTGAAGCTGGTCCAAGGAGACATAGCCTAGGAGGGGTGAAGTTTCATAATTGTTGTGTAATGTGTGTTGTGTGGTGATTATTTCCTGCAATTTATTTTCCTATTTATGTGTTTTTAAAGCTAATTTACTTCATGAATTGCTCATAAAAGACACACAAATTGGACACATAAACCCTCTCATGAACATGCTATTTCACACAATCCTTAAGCACACTTTTCTTTTGTACTAATGAGGAAGCTAGCACAACAAAACTAGTTTTTCCATATTCATATCAATTACACACTTACAAACTAATAGTTCATAATTCAAACCCAGAAATCTCACCGAAGATGCTATAATAAGTTCATAGGGTGTCATTTTCCTCTACATCTCCAACCTATAATCAATACAACCTTGCAATAGTGACAAGAGACCGAGCATAGAATTAAAAGAAAAATCCTAGAATCAATTCAATTCATCATAAATAAGAAAATAACCAATGAATGTCTCCCCCAATTATGGAGATTCAGTCATAGGTGGAGCCCTCAAATCCACAACCTTCTCAAAGGCTGCAAAATGGTTTATAAATGCCACGTGTGTTGGTGGTTGGCATGAGGAAGGTGGTGGAGGTGGGTGACAATCAACACCCATGGGTTGTAGAAATTAAGGAAGTTTCCTAGTCAAGGTAATATGGATACCAAATATCAGGGCTATGTTGTGATAATGGTGGAAAACTAGAGGATGAACAAGAGGTGGTGGTGAGTGATGTGGAGGGGTAAGAGCAAAGAACTAAAAAAATGGAGGAACCTACATACACATTTATAATATTTCAATTAGTAAAGAATAAATTAGACAATTAAATAATCATTTAAACAAAATCTAATTTGACACATGATATCTAAGAAGGAGAACATATATCCACCCCAGGTGGGCTTAGCTCCTCCACTGGTGTCACCACAATCTATAAAAGCATTAAATAAACATTATAATTATACTCAAACTAAAGAAATCTATATTATGAACTAAAATAATAAGATTTTTTTTTGCAAGGAGGTATAGTTTTAATTCACAGTACATGGTTGCATGTTAAGTCGAATGAACATGTGACATTGGCTACAACATTAGTGGTCAAAACTAGCACGAATGCATTAATAGGATTTGAGGTTGTGTTATCAAGGCATAACAACTTCAAATAACATAACATATAATTAGAAGGATAAAGAAAACACACAATAAAATTTATAGATAATAACCTCATCCATAAAGCTATGTTGATTGTTTCCCTCCATCTAACCATGACAAGTTTTCCCTCGTACATCTATGAGGCTCAAGTGAACCTCCATGTGGCTTCTTCTAGTCAATCCCTACTACAAAGTTAGATGGTCTGACCCCACCCACAATGTTAGTTGTTGTTGTCACCTTGCACGAAAATGCCACTAAGCCTCCAAGCTACCATGTTGTAGTAGTATGTAATTCAATATGGCTATCTTCATCTAGGTCAGAACAAGTCTATCCATAACTAGAATATGTTGGGTATTAGGGTTAAGCTTTCATCTAGCCGGATGGGGACCTAGTGTTCGGTTGCGCCTATCTTTTTTTTAATCTTGTGTGGACCCATGACATACCGTGTGTAATTCTCCCATGTCAAGGTAGTTGACAAGGAGTCCTACTAGAAACTATGGCCTTAACTTCCTTAAGAAGTATATAAGTACTTCCCTATTATTACAAGGAGGTTTATAAAATACCACAAACAACCTATCCATCCAATTGTGTATAAATAGTTGGTATGTGCACTAGTCCATACAAATGCATTTTTTGGTTACTGGTAAAGATTGGTAGCTTCTTCGATCAACAATTCAAGACAAAAAATATTGTTTAGTAATAATGAGGTCTCTACTTTGATCCTTATTTAGACGAGTTCTATAGTGTTCATACATTCTAGCCCTATAATCAGAAATATTAGTTCATTTTTGTTGGGCGTTGGAGATGCATGATACAATTGAGTTTAATGACCTTAGAAAAGACTCTAGTAACAATTCTCTAGTGCTTTGGAGACCCCATCCTTCTCTAGATTATATGTTATACTATCTAGAACTAGGTTATTTTGAGTCATTTGTTTATGTTCAATGCAGTCACTCTACTGTCTAGGATAGGTTCCATACACCGGTTACAAGGTTTCTTTAAAAGCACATTATATGTTATACTATCTAGAACTAGGTTATTTCAAGTCATTTGTTTATGTTTAATGCAGTCACTCTACTATCTAGGATAGGTTCCATACACCGGTTACAAGGTTTCTTTAAAAGCACATTGTCTTATCCATGCCCAAACCCAAGGAAAAGTGCAACATCTCATTTTTATAGGAACTTCGATGACAATAGTGATTATCGTTTCACAAAAAGAAGAAAATTAATCATATGAACATATTAATGTTTTCTCTATAAACACATATTAGTCACACAAGTTATGATAAGCCCAAGAAATAGAATTGAGAATTAAAAATTCCAAAAAGCAGTGGTTGTCCCCGTCGAATCACCCTTTGTTGGAATTTCACAGATATACCATCCTCTGGAAGCATTACCAGATTGTGTGAGTAGTGATGTATGTTTCAAATTCTTCGTCGATCTCTAAAATAATTCTATTCGAACGTCATGCGTTTTGTCATTCTCCCATGGTTGGGATAATGCAAGTTTTCTGTGGATGACATACCCATGCTTTCCCAGGAATCAAAGCATGGGTATGTTCCATACTCTCTGGGAAGCTGATAATTGGACTACACACATTCTGTTTGGTTTCTGTTATACGTTTTTCTCACGGGTGGCGTGTGCTACTGAATGACAGGTATCATTGGACAGCAAGTCCATATCTATTAACATCAGACAAAGACAAGTCGGTCTTTTATGAAGTATCGCTGACGCATAAACAATTGTTTCAACACGTGAATGATTCAAGAAGGAAAGGAGGTTGCCACACGAAATTTTAACAAATTCTGATCGACAGAGAAACGTCAATGTCTCCTTCCGTGGCATCCATTGATGATCACATGCACAGTAGGTCGAAAATAACACTCTGCGACTTTCATTCAAAAAAAAATGATACAATTTTCTTCTGTTATACACACGCTTCTTCTTCGGCCTGTCCCTCCAAAAAAGGATTAAAATGCTAACCCCCAGTTACACCTCGTAGTGTAAAATATGGATCGAAATCTTTTTTCACACTGTAGGTAAAGTCAGCGTCTTCACAGTAAAAAATACTTAAAACTGTTTAGATGTCCTGAGAATGGTGCTGACTAGGGGCGTGCAGATCAAAGTTCATCCAACAAACAACAAGACACCTGTAATTGAAATTTTCACAATGACAATGATGAGTAGCCTAAAGATATCGATATAGTTTATAACGGAATCAACATGATAATAACACACAACATAAAAGCCCACAGTTCTACATTCATGGCCAAGCCTCTACAACATTCTCACTCAAAAGGCTTTATTTCAATAGTGGTTTCTGGATTTATAGTTGAGGCTTAGAAACTGTTATATTTTAAGGATGTGTGAGTTATATTTTTGGATTATTTTATAATTGTATTTATTTTTAATTCTTTTTTGACTCTTTGGGGTCTTGACCGTTGCTTCTCTCTTCATGGTATAAATGTGTATGTCAGATCAGCCATTTTTCATTATCCTGATGATGAACTACAATTGGCAGTTCGAAACACGTCGGTTCCAAAAATTCCTTATGTGATTTCCCAAAAGATATATAATTAAAAAGACTTAAAAACTGTTGATCAAACTCCATTTTAATAATAATAAAATATTTTTTTAATATATATTTAAATTTATTTTCTTAATTTTTAATTTGAAATTTATATATACAAATATGATAGTAATTTATAAACAAAATATTTCAACAAACTATATAAAGCAAAAAGTGAATTTTGTGGCACTCTTATCAAGCCATTCCTAAGTTTGTAATTCCGTTTTGGTATTTTTGCCATGTTAATGCATATTAATACTTGTGGATACTCAACACCTTTATATAAACTTTGTTTCAATGCATTTCTATGCATTATTTATTATAATATACCCGTGAGTAAATCCTTGGGTAAATATAATAGCTATATGGGTTTGGATTCATTTTGGCTTGTTTTCCTAAATTTTATTATGATCAACAGAATCCATCTTACTGTTTTAAGAGATAGAAGGGTGTATCCAACAGTGCCTTTTGTGTTATCATTTTTTACTGTTGTTTTTTTTTCTTATGTGACATATTTCCAAGATTTTGATTTTGTGATGCCAGTTCAAAAAGAACATGGAAATCTGTTTACCATGCAACAAAGTTGAGATTCCTTTTCATTATGAGAATGCAAAATCCTGTCTATTCACAGTGCTGATTGGATCAAGATTTTGAAGATAAAAAGAAAGGTTGTTATTATCTTGACAATTTAATCCACGTAATTTTTATTATATTGTTTCTTGTTCTTCAATATAAATCAAGGTAAAAATCCAAGTTCAGAACACCTGTTTTATACAAAGGAAGTTAATGGTTAGATTCCATTGTGTTTTAACATAAATTAATCAATGATATTGATTAAATGCTTTTTATTTTGATTTATTTAAATAGTAAGATATTTTTTCTAGATTCATCCCAACTATTATCTTTAGAAAGACAAAAATGAAATTGTCTTCTAAGAGATAATAATGTTTGTGTTATACATTATCTATAAAGATAATTTTTTAAGACAATAATTTGAAACATTCACTTAAAGACAATATTTAAAACAATTCACAAACTTTTTTATTTCAAGTTAAAACAATTTATCTAAAATTTGTTTTAAAACCCTATATAATAATGCATAATGTATTGAAAATCTAATATTTATACAACACAGAAATTCTAAAAATAGAAAATGCATTCTAAAAATAGAAAATGCAACAGGGTTTCAGTAATTATCTTGACTAAGGTATATGGAATTTTTTCTTGACATGTGTAATGGTAGTGTCACCAACCAATGTGTGTAAAGTTCATTTCTAAATATTACGGTTAATTCTCGGCACAAACATTTCCCTTGTTTTTTATATCAATGGAAAGCCAATAGACCAACGTGATCATCAAATATTTGACTAGTACTGCAAAATGGCTTCAGAAAAACTTGTATTTGTGATTAAATAGAAATGGGTTTTTAGAGACATGTTCACTTTAGATTTTTAAATTTCGTGGTTTGATTAAATAGAAATGAGTTTTTAGAAAGATGTTCAGTTAGGATTTTTAAATTTCGTGGTTTTCTCATAGCTTTGCCTTGTGTAAGGATTTGTTTAAAATATTTGTTTTTTCTACACTAAAATTAGTCATATGTATGGTTCTTTATATTGAAAAATAATATATTTGTTTTTTTTAATATAACAAAATATATTTTTATATAATTAAATATTTATTTAATTAATAAATATTAAAATTTTAATTCAATCTAAAATTTCTAGCATTATATCTTCATTATAATTTCATTACAATTTAAATACACTAAAATTTTAAAAATAAAATTTAATATGAAAAGACATTATCATTTTTAGGGAGTTATGTATGTTTTTAATATGAGGAGACTATAACTTCTAGGCTTCTATTGAGGTATAGGTGATCTAGGCATATTTGAACCTCTAACCTTCTCACACATACCACTTCATTTTTATGGCCATAACAAATTGAGTTTTCTCATGAGATATTGAATAATTTAATATTAATTTAAAAATATAAATAAATAAATAGGCTATTCTTTAAATGTACATATTGAATAATTTCATATTAATTGTTAATTTAATAATTTTAAAATATCTTATTTATGTTGTTAATGAAAGAATATCATAGTAAATTAAACTTCTATTAAAAAATATCACTTTTTCCATTTTTTATATGTGAAAAAATATGGTAACTAAATGATAGTGTAAAGTTTCTAAGAATTAGTTATTTTTAGTCATTTTCAAAATGATGGGAGGGGAATGTCATGGGGGAGATGGAATGGTGTGTCCAACTCACCCCATGAAGTCACACATGTTATGAGTTATAATAATCTAGTCGATTAATATGGTAATCTTTCCGACCTACATGTCTTCTTACCGAGCTCTACCATCTTTTCATTTTCATTAGGTTGGAGGTGGGATTTTTCCCCATCAACATATGGTTATTCAATTCTTCAATGAACGAAGGCTCATATCTCTTGTCATATTATAGGTTAGACACATGGGGGCTTCACTCAATGAATCTCTGACATAGCGTGTGCATTTGTGGCATGCTAAAGAAAATCCCTTATTGAGAACTTCACTCACATACTAATTTGGTGGAACCTACTAGCCTTGATATGGAGATCAAGCAAACAATCTTCTGAAATAGAAGTCTAAAATTCTGAAGTGTCAGCCTCTAAATGTGTGAATGGAATGGAATACTCAAAGTGAAATGGCTCACATGGCTTGAAAATGCCGACAATAAACACATTATCAATTATAGACCATGTTACCCCTTAGCTTGTATGAGATTTCACATATTGGACTAGTTGTTGGATGAGCTTGGATGTATTTATGAGAGAGATTTTTCATGTGATTCGATGCCCTTGGTGATGGTAGGTGGATATGATTATGGTGCTTGATTTGTTTTCCTTGCTTATCATGATGTTGGTCATGACAATGTACTTGTGTATGTGAGATGTAGCTAAGCAATTTTCTCTCAAGGCTACACATTGCCCAAATTAGAAATCACCCAAGTTTCCAGGTGGTCTCTTTAATTAATTCAATTTTGGATTATTTCCTAGACCATTAGATCATGAGTCTATTGCACCATATAAAGCTACAACCACAAATTTTGGGCAACACAATTGTTTGAGTAATGTCATAAATTCAATGCCAAGTAGTTGTTCATCAATTAATTATATTGTGAATGAGGAGAGGAATGATGGAGGGAAGTGTTATGAACTTGCATTAAAATTAGACAACCTTTTCTAAATTAACACAACACAACTGTTTAATTATTGGCCATTAAATATATGTTTCTTGCATTTCTTGAATAATCCCCAATATTGGCAATATAAGTCCTGAATCAAGCCAACTAGTCTTGACCAAATAGAGCCACTCATTCATCATAGTCAGAAAATAATCCTTGAACTTGACAAAGAACACAATATTTTAATTATTTCCATGAAAATCTCCATGTTTATGAGATTTATAGGCCATAATAACATTATCTACAGATCAATATTAGAAAAATATTTCACATTGAAGAACGAACAATCCATGCTCGAGGATTGAGTAAGATATGGTAATAATTGAAGGGTGAGTGTAACTTCCAATAGGGTATTCTCTATGTGAATTTAATTTGTCATTAGAATTTGCTAGATCTTTCATTATTATATGTTGTTGGATTTTGATTTCACATTCAATACATGCTAGAGCCTTTGCATTAGTTTATAAGTGAACTTGAAAAATCAAAACATAAAATACAATACTTAATAAAGAAGACATGCTTATGAATACGACACAATTATTTGACTCAACAAATTGGACCCCATTAAAACTTTTTTTTGGTCAATAGAAGAAAATATTTATCTTATTAAGAATTTACAAAGGAGCACATCACATCACTGTAGAGACTATATAATATTTCATTTAGTTTAGTGTTCCTTTACCATAACCTATATATACAACATTTTCCAAAAAACTAGCAAATTGCTTGTCTATTGCTTGTAATTTGTAAATACTACAAAAAGAAAGGTTTTTACTTATAAATAAGTGTGGTTGTTCATGTCCATAATAATTCACCATGAATGCATGAGTATAGCAAGATTCTTAGATATGCATTGCAATAACCCACAAGGAGGTTTCTCTCTTTATTCCTCTCCAAAAATCAAAATATGTTGTAATAAGTTCCCTTTGCTTGAGACATAGTGAGTGAATGATTAATTGAGTAATGGGGGTATAACCCATCACTTTATATGGATTTGAGATTTGGGGCCCCAACCTTAGTTGTAGATAGTGGTATTGCATCTAGAGGGTCTATAATTGTGCTTGAACGCCTATTTGGTGCAAACACATTAAAAATGATTCATTAATTGATTTTTCATCATCATATAAATCAATGTATATGTCATTTTATATACAACATTTTCCAAAAAATAGAAAATTTCTCTCTATTTCTTGTAATTTGTAAACACTACAAAAATAAAGGTTGTTACTTATAATAAGTGTGGTTTTTCATCTCCATCATAATTCATCATGAATGCATGAGTATATCAAGATTCTTAGATATGCATTGTAATAACAGACAAGGAGGTTTCTCCCTTTATTCCTCTCTGAAGACCCAAATAGGTTGTAATAAGTTCCCTTGCTTGAGAGATAGTGACAGAATGATTAATTTAGTGATGGGGGTATAACCCATCACTTTATATGGATTTGAGATTTGGGGCCCCAACCCTGTTTGTAGATAGTGGTATTGCATGTAGAGGGTCTAGAATTTTGCTTAAACACATTATTTGGTGCAGACATATTGATAAAGATTCATCAATTGATTTTTCATCATTATATAGATAAATTTATATGTCATTTTATTACATTCACAAAATCAATATTCCTAAAACATGGTTAATATTTGTGTGCATTATACCACTAAATGCCACAAATCATGGTGAGATGTGCTTGAGTGTGGGTTGAGTAATTGCATTGTGGAAGAACTATATGCATGTACAATGTATATCAAAAGAAGAAATGTTTCTTATAGAATGCATCTAGGGTCATAACAGAGGCAATAATGTCACTACTAGGGTTATAAATATAAAAGGGTTTAAAAATAAATTAATGAACAAATGGATACTTACAATATCTAGTGTAAGTAGGGGTTTTTAAATTGGAAATGTGTATTGGGTTCGTATTGGTGGGGGGTTAAATAAAGTGATTTTTAGAGGAATTTTCCAATATGTAGTCAATTATGGTTATTGTTTAGTATGCCATGAACGCGTGTGCTATGTCATAGATTCATTGAGTCAAGCCCTCATGTAACCAATTCACTCAAGATATAATGGGTAGTGTGATCATATGAGCCTTACCTAAACACACATGGTTGAGCTTACGAACTCATTTCTACTACTTAGTTTGGTTTTTATACACTTGGAAAAATATCACAATACGTGCCCGAATGACTCTTGGAAGTGAGTTGCAACTCACCGTAAAATTCAAAGCAAGTCTCATATGGGAAATTGTTAGTTATATTGGACTCTTGTCACTAGGAAATCCACATCCTAGGACTCCATAGGTCAAAATTTGATTTATTTGATAAGCCTTAGAGATAGGGTTTTGTTAAGCAAAGTCAAATGCACATTTTGCACAAGGCGTTGGATTTTGTAAAACAATTGTTTGAGTGATTATGGGTAGTGTGTTTTCATTGGCCTTTACCAAGCACAATTTCCAAAACTTATGGAACTCACTATTGCAACTCAGTTTGCTTTTTATACCCACAAAAAAAATTTGCAGTCTGCCCTTGAATCGCTCTAGCAAGTGAGGTGCAACTAGACATAAAATAGAAACTGAGACTCGAATAGCAAAATTGTTGAATCCTTTGGACTCCTAACACTGGCTGTTATGGACAATCTCCCTACTAGGATTACATAAGCTAGAAATGACTTATTGAGGATAATTGGAGGTAGGTTTTTGTTAACTAAAAGTAAATGAAAATTTTTCATAGGGGATGGATTTCAGAAAACACCTTAAAGAGTATGTTAATTTTGGGAGGCTAGGTCCAAACTCCATGTTGCACTGCTCATATGATGATGGTAATATTTTTTTTGGATTCCTCTTTCGGAGAGGTGTAAGATTTATCTAAATATCATCTTAATCAGATGAGAAAAACATTGATTTTGAATTTATTTTCCACATGTGCAAGGTCGGCCAGATTTATCCCACATGCCTAAGAGATGTGTCACACACCCTCATTGATGAATATAAATTGGAGAGACTTGGAGGTAATTTTCTCATCATCCCATCACACATTCTCTCACTATGATCTAATTGTTTCGATAGCCTTTAGAGGCATTTTTCCCTCACACGTGTGGAGCAAAGTTGTTGTTTTCTACAT
The DNA here is from genome assembly GCA_034641835.2 of Pinus albicaulis. Taxonomy (NCBI): domain Eukaryota; kingdom Viridiplantae; phylum Streptophyta; class Pinopsida; order Pinales; family Pinaceae; genus Pinus; species Pinus albicaulis. Next base: position 543,231,561 of record CM076575.1, on the reverse strand, counting down.
TGATCTGTTTAGGTCTTTCTGTTTTCTGCGATGATCTGTTTAAGGCTTTTTTGCTGCAGTGTTGACTAGTGTTGACCGTAGTCAACCCTTAGTCGTTTAACCTCAATATTTTGCAGAAATTTTGATTTTAGGAGGTCGTACAGCTGGGCACTAAAATCGAGGAATTCTAGGCTATTTGACCGAAGCCCTAGTTTGCTGCGTTGACATTCTGAAGCTGCTTGTGTTGAATTTTCTGCATTTTCCCTAGTTTGACTTGCGTTGACTTGTGATGAGATGTCTTTGAGGGCTGTGGGTGTGACACGTGAAAGTGCTCGCTGACCGAGAAATACTTTGTTGGTTGAAGCATCATGATGACCATCGTAACACCACAATATCTCATATCTTTGTTGGACAAAAGGAATTGTAAATCTGATCTATATTTGGATTTTATTCTATTGATCTATTATTGTGTTCTATCAACATTTTACTTTCAATTTTATGTGATTTATATTTTGTATTGGGCCTAAGAAAGATTTAATTGAAAGTGCATCAAGCATACAACACCATGGTTATCTAAATTTAACATGGTATCAGAGTTGAGGTGAAGACAAAGTCCAAGAGTCCAAGCTGGTGTTAGAAGATATCTCTCAAGGAAGAAATCCTATCAAGGACAAATGGCCTTCTCAATCTACAAGTGTTTCAAGGCTGATGATAAATTGACTGATAAGTTTGATTATCATATATGGAAGATGTTCTTGGATTTGGCGCTAGAATATAAAGATGTCATAGACTATATATAGGGGAATATTCAATAGCCTCCATCAAATGCAGTTGCTGCTATGAAGACGAAGTATAGAAAATGGGAAATCGAAGAAAAGATGATTATCCAGGATTCTATTCATAAGCAGTAGGTTGCTTACATTTCTGAGTTGAAGACATCTAAGGAGATGTATGTTAAGCTGGTGAGCATGATCAGGGGTAGAAATGCTAATCAAATCCTCTTCTTCAAGAATCAATTGAACAATATCAATAAGGGTAAGGATGAATCTATTCAATCCTATTTTATGAGGCTCACTAAAATTAGGAATAACCTCCTAGCTATTGAGGAAGCAATATATGATCAAGAGATGGTTCTTGTTGTACATGGAGGTCTCCCCCATGATTGACATGTGTTCAATACCACTATTCTCAATAATAATGTGATTCCTGATTTTGACGAAATATTCACGAGATGCACTCAAGAGGAAACAATAATGATGGAGTATGCCTCTAATGGTAATGGAATTGACCCTACTACCTTCGCCACTCATGCAAAAAAGAAGAACCATGGCGGCCTGAGAAATCAAAACCATGGTAGAGTGGGGCCTAAAGGAAGGAAGGGAAGATGTTACACTTGTAACAAGACTGGTCACTATGCACGAGAGTGCCCTAATATAAGGGAATCTCCCAGGGATGATGACAACAACAACTCGAGAAGGAATGGTAGTAACAACAGGTTCCAACAAAAAATGAAGGCTCCCTCTAATCGTAATGGAAATGGGAAACCTTTAAATAGGTCAATAAATTCCAAGTACGATGAGTCTAATGTTGTTAATAAGAGAAATGATTTTATTCTTGTATCTTCCCTCTCTACTGCATCTCCACCCGACACCTTGGATGTCTGGTTAATTGATAATGGTGCTTCAAGGCACCTCATTGGCTATAAATCAGCCCTTTCTGATTTGGTTGAGAAGGATACTAATATGGATATTACCCTTGGAGATAATGCCACCTATCCTGTGGAAGGGACAGGGACTATGACCGTTCATTTATCTCAAGGTCAAGCCATCCAATTACAAGATGTGTTGTATGTACCTAATTTGAAGAAGAACCTTGTGTCCATTTTAGCAATGGAAGACAAAGGGTTCAAGGTGACATTCGTTGATGGAAAGGTACTTATCTGGAAGAATAACTTCAAGGAAGCTCTTCCTATTGGTTTTATAGTTGATACACTCTACGAGGTTGGAATAAGTCCATTGGGGGCTATGACATGTGATACAACTCTTCAAACAAAGTTATGGCATCATAGGTTTTCACACCTTCATTACAAAGCCCTTCCCGAAGCAAGGAAGGTGGTGATAGAGATGCCCAAATTGAGAGATGATCATGAAGGTATATGTCAGGGTTGTGCTGAAGGGAAGAATACAAGGGGACCATTCCCCTCAAGTGTCACAAAGACAACTGATATATTGCAGTTGATACATTCTGACTTATCTTGTATGCCACCTGTGACATGCTTGGGAGGATGTTCCTATTACATGAATTTTACAGATGACTTCTCCTTTAAGACCTGGATATATTTTTTGAAGAAAGACGAAGCATTCAAATGGTTTCATACCTTCAAGTAGTATGGCACTACTCGTATGATGATGGTTATATTTTTTTTGGATTCCTCTTTTGGAGAGGTGCAAGATTGATCTAAATATCATCTTAATCGGATGAGTAGAACATTGATTTTGAAATTATTTTCCACATGTGCAAGGTCGAACAGATTTATCGCACATGCCTAAGAGATGTGTCACACACCCTCATTGATGAATATAAATTGGAGAGATTTGGAGGTTATTTTTCATCATCTCATCACATATTCTCTCTTTGTGATCTAATTGGTTCGATACGCTTTGGAGGCATTTTTCCCTCACACGTGTGGAGCGAAGTTGTTTTTTTCTGCACTGATCTGTTTAGGGATTTTCTATTGGAGCATTGAACAGTGTTGACTGTGGTCAACCCTTGGTCATTTGACCTCAATATTATACATAATTTCGATTTTAGGAGACCTTACAGCTGAGCACTAAAATCGAGGAATTTTTGGTTGTTTGACCGAAGCCCTAGTTTGCTGAGTTGACTTTTCTGAAGCTGCCTACATTGAATTTTTTGTGTTGTCCCTCGTTTGACTTGCATTGACATGTGATGAGCTTTCTTTGAGGGTTGTGGGTGTGACACATGAAAGTGTTGGCTGACTGAGAAATAATTTGCGAGTTGAAGCATCCTGCCGACTATCGTAATACCACAATATCTCATATCTTTGTTCGACAAAAGGAATTGTAAATCTGATCTATATTTGGCTTGTCTTCTATTTATCTATTATTGTGTTCTATCAACATTTTACTTTCAATTTTATGTGATTGCTATTTTGTATTGGGCCTAAGAAAGATTGAAGTAAAAGTGCATCAAGCATAGAACACCATGGTTATCTAAATTTAACAGAGTATCACTTATATACATTCCTCCTTTTTTTTTCTTACCTACAGAAAAAAGGTGTAAAGGATTAGGGACCAACGATAGAGGGTGCCTAAGCAACCTGCCTAAGGTCTTTCTTTCAAATATATAAAATGGTGTAAAATTTATGTAACTCAATATTAAGTGATTTATGGTGGTACATTAATGATCATTTTTTAGAAATAATGATAATGAATCCACTAAAAGTGAGGGATGACAAGTGTAAGACTTCCCATATTTGACCTTGAGGATTTGTCTCAATTGTATTTGGGTAGTTGCTGACAAATGTAGTTAATACATGAAAATATAATTTTATGATGTGAATGGAAATTCAATGTGAAAAGATAAGCATCTAGCAAAATCATTTATCTAGCCAATTCAATGGGGTGCTTCTTAATGTGCTCAAGTGTGGTTCTAAATATATTAATCAAATGAAAATAACATTGGGGACATATAACAGATAGTTAGAGGAGAATCATATTTCATGTGGACACTCATTGTGGACCATGAAAGAAGAAGCTTTGGACTAACAAATTCTTAGAGAGTGCACCATTTTAGAGGATGGGTGTTGATCCCAAGGAGGATCATGCTTAGAGGGTGTTTCACTTGTATGAAATTATTTCTTCATTATGCTAGTCTCCCTCACCTATTGTATATATAAGTAATGATAGAGTATTTGTATGTTTTTTCATCATTGTACCTTATCCATTCTATTGTTTTACAAAAGTCTTATATGGAGAAATATGTTAGCATCATGAGGATCCCTAGCAGTGTTGTAGGTTTTAATCCTGTACAAAAATTACCTGCAAAAAAATTCTTAAAACAGAAAAATAAACAATGGCGAGAAAATAACACATAAAATAAATATACACAGATTTTCCATTGGATCCCAAAATCAGGACTACCAGATTGATTTTTCATTATATTCCCTTCAATTTTACTATATATATATATATATATATATATATATATATATATATATATATATATATATATATATATATATATATATATATATATATATATATATATATATATATATACGTGTGTGTGTGTCAAAGAATTCATAAACCCCAATCCAGTAACACTGGATTAGAGCATAACTGTAGTTCCCTTGACTGGATCTACAAAATACCATGGGAAGAAAACCATCATGCCCAAACCATGTGAAAAACCCATGCAAAAAACCATGGATAGGTTTTCCCATCATCTTTGGGTATACCCCCCATCCTTGGGTCTTCCCAACTATTATTGGGTCTGCATAAAAAAATAATCTAGGGCATTGCCCCAGACCCCATGGATGGGGGCGATATTGCCCCGTGCAAACCCCCCGATAGGGGGATTTTCACCCGCCTGTCAGCCCCCAGCTATGCTCGGCACAAAATATAATGCATGACATCAGTTGTGGAAAGAATATTAACACACACCCAACATGCGTGACATTAGAGTGCATGATAAAATGCTAGAATAAGAAAACGGGAGAGAGATAAGTCTTGTATGTTTGATGGAGCTTTTTTTGTGAATTTTAGGTTTTCTCACGTGATGTTAGGGTTTTTGCTACGCATCTATACCCTCGAGAAGAACATGGAGTTAGAGTGATTCATGATGATAACTATGATGGATCTTGTTGTAGTATTATACTTTCTAACCTAGTGGAAGACATAGGCAATGGGGCTAACAACTTGAATAATTTTAAAACCTTGTTCTTATGGGATGTGAGGCTAGGGAAACATCATGGTGAGATGAAATTGATATGTATTTAGCATGGTGTGATGTATTTCTTAGAAGACAAGTTGGTTATTATATCTTTCATGACTTTCCGTGGAGGTGTTACTATTTATATGAGTTGAAGGGCAGGGATTTGAGTACAAAAACCCTAGGATGAACAAGTATAAGTGGAGACTATGACTAGAGTTTTATTTTCATGCACTTGTGTGATGCAACATGGATAGGGTTCATAAGCCCTAAGGAAGAAAACAATGCTAGTGTGAAGAACATATGTGATAAATTTGTTTTGAAGCAAAGGGAGGACTTCTTAGTGGTGATAACAACATGTTGAAGATCTTTGATGGTGGCTAGGGTTTTCATAATTTTACCTCGCTAGATTTTGGAGAGTTATTTATTGTACCAATTTCATGATAAATTTCTTCACATGTATTTTCTTTCTTATATATATGTATAAAGTATCTTTCTATCCAAAATGGTATGATTTCAAATTTAATTTTTCTTCATGCATTGTCTTAATGATTAAGTAATTTTAGATATTTATCATTCATGTTGATTTGATATAGCATATGGTTGAGATTAATAAGTTATTTAAGATATAAATTGAGGATAAAAAAAAATATTTATATTGCATAAATTATTGTAATAAAGTGATTTTTCAGATTTGGTATATACTTGGAGAAGTGTTCCCTAATGGATAAAACTTGTTGCAATTTCTTTGGGATCATCAACCATGTGTACCACCAAGAGTATTCCTAACTAATACGTCTATAATAGTCCTATCCAAATGCATTAAAAAATACAACATGTTATATTTCTCACTTCATAGATGCAAATTCAACCTATCAATATAACACTTCAACATTAAATAAACAAAAAAATCAACTCATAGAATATGTCGTGTGATATATAGAAAATTTTGAACATGTTTTCCTGTGTGTGTGTGTGTGTGTGTAAATTTTTTTTTCCATGTGTGTGTGTGTGTGTGTGTGTGTTCACACACACACACACACACACACGAAAACAAACATGTTCCAAATCGTCTAAAATATACATTTTTAACAAAATGGAACACTATGCACAATATAAAAAAAATGACACCTCATGCTTAAACATGGAGCTTTGGCATAAGGTGACCTATATATATAATGTCTCTAATACACAAACAAAATCTCATGCGCAAACATGATTGTATGACATATGATGTCATATCTGCAAAACATGCCTCATTAGTAACATATTGACGACTTTCACCCTCACCGCCACCATTTGGATTCCAACATTCGATATTTTATCCCTTACTAGAAAAGAGATCTTGATTTTTCTTCTTTTGTGTCGTGCTTCATCTCTCAGGGGATCGCACAAAGAAACAACATTCTCATCATATTTTTTCCCACAATAAATTACCCACTTATAAACTAATAGTTAATAATTTAAGCCTATAAATCTCACCGAAGATGATATATTAAGTTCATAGGGTTTTTTCCTGCTCCACATCTCTAACCTATAAGCAATACCACCTTGCAATAGTCACAAGAGTGAGAGCATAAAATTAAAATTAAAATCTTAGAATCAATTCAATTCATCTTAAAGAAAAAAATAACGAATGAATGTCTCCCATATTGATGGAGATTCACTCGTAGGTGGAGCACTCAACTGCACACCTTGCTCAAAGGTTGAAAAATGGTCTATAGATGCATCCTTTGTTGGTAGATGGGATGACGAGGGTGGTGGTGGTGGGTGACAATCAACACCCATGGGTTGTACTAATTAAAGAAATTCCCCAATCAAGGTAAGATTGATGCCAAATATCAGGGCTATGTGGCAATAATGGTGATAATTTAGTGGGTGAACAAGGGATAGTGGTCAATGATGTAGAGGGATAAGAGATAAGAACTAAGAAAATGGAGGAACCTACATACACATTTATAATATTTCAATTATTAAATCATAAATAAGATAATTAAATTGTATCATTTAAACAAAAACTAATTTGACACATGATATCTGAGAAGGAGAACATATATCCACCCCATGTCGGCTTAGCTCCTCCACTGGTGTCACCATAATCTATAAAAACATTAAATGAACACTATAATTATACTCAAACTAAATAATCTACATTATAGACTAAAATCATATGGATTTTTTTGCAAGGAGGGATACTTTTAATTCACGATACTTGGTTGCATGGTACGTCGAATGAACATGTGACATTGGCTACAACACCATTGGTTGAAACTAGCACCAGTGAATTAGTAGGATTAGGGATTGTGTTATCAAGGCATAGCAACTGCAAATATCATATAATTAGATGGATAAAGAAAACACACAATAAAATTTATAGAGAATAACCTCATCCATAAAGCTATGTTGTTTTTTTCCCTATATCTAGCCATGATAAGTTTTCCCTAGCTGGTACAACTATGACGCTCAAGTGAACCTCTAGGTGGCCTGTTCTAGTCAATCCTTACTGCAAAGTTAGATGGTCTGACCCCACCCACAACATTAGTTGTTGTTTTCACCTTGCACGAAAATGCCACTAAGCCACCAAGCTACCATGTTCAAGTAGTATGAAATTCAATATGGCTAGCGTCATCTAGGTCACAACAATTGGATCCATAACTAGAAGATGTCGGGTAGGAGGGTTAAGCCTTCATCTCGCTGAATGGGGACCTAGTGTTGGGTTGCGCCTAACGGCTTTTTAATCTTGTGTGGATGCATGAAATACCCCCTGTAATTCTCCCATGTCAAAGTATTTGACAAGGAGTCCTACTAGAAACTATGCCCTTAACTTCCTCAAGAAGAATATAAGAACTACCCTATTATTATAGAGAGGTTTATCGAATACCACAAAAATTCTATCCATCCAATTGTTTCTAAATGGTTGGTATGTGCACTAGTCCATACAAATCCATTTTTTGGTTATTGGTAAAGGTTGGTAGCTTCATCTGTCAACAATTCAAGAAAAAAAAAACATTGTTTAGTAATGATGAGGTCTCTACTTTGGTCCTTATTTTGACTAGTTCTATAGTGTTTGTACATTCGAGCCCTATAATCAGAAATATTAGTTCACTTTCTTTGGGCATTGGAGATGGATGATACAATTGACTTTAATGACCTTGGAAGAGACACTAGTGACAATTCTCTAGTGTTTTGGAGACCCTATCCCTATCTAGCTTATATGTAATATTGTCTAAAACTAGGTTATTTCAGGTCATTTTTCTATGTTCAATGCAATCAATCTACTATCTAGATTACATACATAGGTTACAAGGTTTCTTTAAAACATCGCCATTCAAAACCTCAATTTGTAAGTTAATATTAGTCCCATCACCCTATTTAATGTCCCTAGATTCTTTAATGAAAGTAGATTTAAATTGATAGTACAAATCCCATCCCATTACCTTAATTCCCATACCTAACTCTTTAGTTAATGTAGATTCTAGTAGGAACGCTTCATGAAAACTTAGGTCAATTTATCTTTCATGTTGGAGAGTGTATGACAAGTGGACACAGGGGTTTCACTTAATGAACCTCTAGCATACGTGCGATCATAAGATATTAAACAATACCCTTAATTTGAGTACATATTGGAAAATGCCTTTAAAATCACATTATTTAACCCCCTACCAATATAAACTCAATACTCCTTTCCAATTTAAAAATCCCCTACTTTCACTATATATTGTAGGTATCCATTTTTTTATTAACAAGTTTTATACCCCTTTATATTTTTTCATTAACTTTGAGCTCCATTTTTTATACCTGCTAATATAAAAACCCTTTATCCCCTATATATCCCCACTATATTGTCATTTTTTCCTCATTATATATCCCCCACTATGAACCCACCTACTATAATATTGCTCTTGGAGTGAAGCAAGTACAAATAGACCCTTCATTATTTCTTCCACTTAAACTTTGAACATGCAAACTAAACTTCTGAAATAAACATAAAGAACCTATATGGTCTTGTATGTCATTATAGACCGCTTTATGTGCATACACATTGCCTTATCCATGCCCAAACCCAAGGAAAAGTGCAGACATCTCATTTTTATAGCAACTTCTATGACAATAGTGGTTATCCTTTCACAAAAAGGAGCAAGTTAACCATTTGAACATATTAATGTTTTCTCTATAAACACATATCAGTCACACAAGTTAGGATAAGGCGAAGAAATATAGTTGAGAATTAAAAATTCCAAAAGGCAGTGGTTGTCCCCGTCGAATCACCCTTTGTTAGAATTTCACAGATATACCATCCTGTGGAACCATTACCATATTGTTTAAGTAGTGATATATGTTTCAAATTCTTCGACGATCTCTAAAATTTTTTATTAGAAGCTCCTGCGTTTGAGTAGTGATATATGTTTCAAATTCTTCGACGATCTCTAAAATAATTCTATTAGAAGGTCGTGTGTTTTGTTCCATACTCTCTGGGAAGCTGATAATTGGACTACGCCTATTCTGTTATACGTTTTTCTTACGGGTGGCGTGTGCTACTGAATGACAGGTATCATTGGACAGCAAGTCCATATCTATTAACATCAGAGAAAGACAAGTCGGTTTTTTATGAAGTGTCGCTGACGCATAAACAGTTGTTTCAACACGTGAATGATTCAAGAAGGAAAGGAGGTTGGCACACCCAATTTTAACAAACTCTGATCGACAGAGAAACGTCGATGTCTCCTTCCATGGCATCCATTGATGATCACATGCACAGTAGGTCGAAAATAACACTTTGAGACTTCCATTAAAAAATAAATGGTACATTTTTCTTGTGTTATACATACGCTTCTTCTTCCGCCTGTCCCTCCAAAAATGGATTGAAATGCTAACCCCAATTACACCTCGTAGTGTAAAATATGGTTCGAGCTCTTTATTCACACCGTAGGTAAAGTCAGCCTCTTCACAGTCAAAAATACTTAAATCTGTTGAGAGGTCTTGAGAATGATGCTGACTTGGGGCCTGGAGACCAAATTTGATCCAACAACAAACAACAAGACAACTGTAATCGAAAATTTCACAATGGCCATGATGAGTAACCTAAAGATATAGATATAGTTTCTCTGAATTTTTTTTACTGAATTTTAAAGAGCATTAACTTAATTTTTCTTTTAACTTTTTATTTTATGTTCAAAACTCATTGAAAGAAAAAATTCAAAATTATGTGAAATATATAAAATAACAAAATCAACATAACAACAACACAGAAGATAAAAATACAAAATAAAAGCTCGCAGTTCTACCTTCATGACCAAGCCTCTACAACATTCTCACTCAAAAGGCTCCATGTCAATAGCGGTTTCTGGATTAATAGCTAAGGCACAGAACGGCCAAACTCCAGATAATAATAATAGTAGAAAGTAAAATAAAATATTCTCTTGTGCTTTTTACTTACAATTTTTTTTCAATTTTTAATTTGAAGTTTACATATAGCATTTACAAAAAAATTGTGATGTTTTTTATAAATATTTATATTTCAACATCCAAATACATACATGGTGTATATAAAGAATTTTTTTTTTGATAAACTATGGTAGATTGGTGAGGCTTCTCATGAAATCCTCTAAATTCAACTATAGCACTAAGAGTACATACAACATTGACCAATCTATATATTAATAATTTATGAATTAGTAAGAGATATACCAATAAATTATAACTTGAGATATGATATTAGTTAAGGTGATTACTTTTGACACCCCTTAGAATTTATGTTGAGTGGATAAGATAATCTAGATATGTGATTACTTTGATGCTTAAAGTTAACACATGACATTAAAATGTCATTATCAGCCATAAATAAAATATTTCAAAAAAAATATATTACTTTAAATATTTCAAAAAGATGATATTAACTTTTTAGAGAGTAATAGAAAGTAAAATTATTATTATTTTGAAAATAAGTACTTTCAAGGTATTAATCCATAAATAACTAAAAATATTTTAATGAGAGTAATAAATTTTATATATAGAGAGAGAGAGAGATTTTTCAAGTATGAGAAGAAATGTAATTTTTTGGAGGATCAACATGGAGATGCTAACCCCAATGATAGATGAAAGAATGATCTTTCCATTTATGTCACCATAATTTTGTGACGTTCCATGGAGTGTGAGATAGCATTTATGCCCATAGGTAGCACCCTCTTTCTCTCTCTTTCTCACATAGAAATGTGATCCATCTTGAGTTGGAATCTATTATATGGGGAGAGAGATAAATTTTTTCTATGTTATTTTTTAGTTATTTTTTTTTTCTAATTTAAGAAAAAATGAGGAAATATTTGCATTTTACCATAATTAATGTGTCCAAAACCATAATAAATTGGACTTAAAGTGGATTTGCATTGCTTAATAGAATAGTTTATTACTATAATCTTCATGTAAGATTTTCTAAAATTCATTTGAACAAATAAAAAATAATTTATTTTTTTTAATCAATGGCACTGAGATATTAATACTAGACTATAATAAAACATAATTGAATATACATATATGGTTAGATTTAATTAAAAACATTAATAATATCTCTTATTATGGTAGTTAGATCTATTTTTTTATAACATTACAACCCAATACAAAGGGGTTGCTGTAAAAATATTTCATTTCCACTTTTACAGCCAAAAACAAAGCATTTCAATGTTTATATTTTATATCAATAGTAAGATATATATATAAATATATTTCAATGTTGAGAAAGAAGAAAAAATAAAAGTAAAATAATTCAGTTTCTTTAATATGTAATTCATTTAATTTTAATATAAAATTGATATCTAGGATTTTAAAAATATTATTAATAATAAAAATATTCAATGTATGTCATAAATATAATATTTTACTATGTAAAGTTGAATAATATTTACATGTGTTTAGAAATATATTAATAAACAAATATAATATTGTTATGGTGAAAATATTTTTGGTAGCTTCACTATTTTACATTCTGGCTTTCTTTCATATATATATATATATATATATATATATATATATATATATATATATATATATATTTGAATTTGTTTGAAATTTAATATAAATTTGTTAGAATTTTAAATTTAAACGGTGTAATCTACACAATTCAAGTCCCTAAAAAAAATTTACAATGCGTTGAATTTATTTATACATAAAAAAAAACCAATTTAAACATTAAAAAATTATAGATAAGAAAAATTCAATATATATGAAAAAAAAATCAAATCTCTCTACGTATAAACTTTTTTTCATATTTTTCAAAAAAAAATTATCAAGTTTTCAATATATACAGGTGACGTATGCATAAAGGGGCCGCACTAAAACATCATCGAGCAGCCCGTCCATATCTTTAAATAAAAGAGGAAACGAAATCTCAACAAATTACGTTTGACAACCAAACCTCAATGGGTCGTCCCGTGGCCCCCAATACAAATTTTCAGACGCAGACAGTGCAATGACAATCATCACAGCTTCAAAATTTGTAATTACTTCCGCGAAAAGATTGAAGTACTAAGGTTCAGTTAGACCTACTCCTCCAAAATGAATCGAACCATTTATACTTTCCGCATGTTAAGTCAGATTCTTGACTTTGAATAATATTTTAGTGTCATTATAACTTCCGGTCAAATATAACCCAATGTGACAATAAATACACTACTCGCTTCAGATACGCCTTGAAGCATGTCAGCAAATACGATTCTATGGCCTCATCGATCTACAGTTTTAATACTTAATACAATAATACAGAAATTATGGTTTCGCAGTTTAATATATATGCCTGCTCTCACGCAGGTAAGATTCCAAATCATTCTGATTGTCAACCTAAGATTATTTTATACAAATCCATGTGATATTGAATTGTATACAGAAGTCTGAGCTTTCCAATTGTCAACTCAGGGTTTCTGCACGCTCACACATATTGTGACTTCTACCCACACCAAACAGGGATCTTAATTTTTATATAATATTTTTATTTTTATTCTTTGTTTGAGTTAGGGTGAGTCTAGGTTAGGCCAACTGATGGAAAAATTGCTTTTTAATTTAGGGTGAGACTATGATGGTGCGAGTCTCAATGTTATAGTTTTTTCTTAGTAAGAGTGATTCTAGGTGGAAGCCAACTCCAAGGTTGGATGAAGGAACTATCTGTCCACTTCATGATGTTGTCACCAAGATTGTATGAGGTTTAATCTAGGTGGCTCCCACCCTCGGGCCCTATTTGAACTAGTGACTTGATAAGGACTAAACTCCACACAAATAAGTTTTTGTTTTTTTGTATTTTTTTGTTTTTGTATATTAGCTTCTTTTATTTTATAAATCACATAAGATACATCACTTTTAGAAAATCCTCTATTGCATTTTGCCTTAACAGAAACTAAAAATGCAATAGGGAATGTAGATTTGTCATGATTTCAAAATGGGCTACTATTTGGCTTCTCCACATAGGCATGCCATAGATATAACTATTTAAAAAAAAACCAAGTGACCAAAACATATACATTCCCTTGCAATTTTGGACTACCATCATATACCATGGTATATGCATATTCTCATAAACTATAGGAAAACTAGGACAATCAAAAGTGGAGATAATCAACGTTAACTCGAGGAATTAGATACCTTGATATTAATAGTATTGGTGTTTGGGCTAGCTGGATTGTGCGATTTTTTGCAACTAAGATACTCTTCCAAGTGAGCAAGCCTAGAACTCATACTCATGATATAACTAAGTAGATATGCCACATGCTTTTTCCCTCCACCAACCTCTCACTAAATAATCATCCAAACTTTAGCAAAATTTCCCTTGCCTCTCATGCTCCAAACTTGAGAAACAATAACTTTAAAACCTCAGCCAACCTCCAAAAAACTTTATCCAATCTATTGCACATCACAACAATGATGATAGAGAACCGTTCACATGGGAGGGTAGGTGGCTGCCCCATTCCGTGCCTTTAATACATTGGGAGGAGACACTATCACCACCCTCCTAGTTATCATTTTATTAGCCTCCTCACCCTCCCCAATTAGGGAGTTCTTGTTATGACATACCAAATCTTCTATTTGTGGAATCCATTCCTCCAACTAGCTATCTAGATAGGGGGTGGCAATATATAGAGAGGGATTTGAGCATCAAATGTTGGCTAGCATGTCCACAATTATATTACTTGTTCGACACACATGCTAAGGAATTATGAATGAAGTAGATTCTATAAGTTTGTCGATCTTGCAAATGTATTTTTCTAGTATCCATCTTTTACATATCATGTCCATTGGTGTACCTTGTGTTATTTTTCAAAGGATGTCATTTACTATCTATGAATCCCCTTCCACAACCAATTTATTGTATGTATTCATCTTAGCCATGTGTAGACATGATTCCAAAGCTGCAAATTCAGAAACATTGTTTCTATTGTTCCCCATTTCTCTTGAGAATAGGAAAATTTTGACATTACCTAGGCTATCTACGAAGACTCCTCTGAGAAGTCATGCCTAAGTTACCTTTTGAAGCCCCATTGAAGCTAAGCTCAATAAATCCTAGTGGGCAAGGGTGGGAGAAATCCAGAGAACAAGTAATCTAGGAAGAGAAGGAGGCCATGGAAGGGAGGATTGGGAGGAGGGGAGAAGCCCAAAGCTAGAATGCTCAATCTCTTTGAAGAATCCACCTCCTAATCTTGGGCTCATGAATGATTTATCAATATAGATTCCCTTACACATTGAAGTATCTTTTTCCATACTACTTTTGAAGAGGAAATTGAATTGTGGAATATTCAAGAACTGTGTTATTTACAAGCTAACTAGATGATGAACCTAGGGGTCAAGATCCAAGCTTTGTTAATGATGGGGTTCTTAAAGGGTGAGACACCTTATTTGAAAACTATTTATTTGATGTCATCAAGATTAGAATCATTTTTTCCAAAAATACGAGTGACACGATCCCACAAAGACTTCATGGATGGAAGCGGATTTAGAATGTGCTCCATAATTTATGACTACTCTTTACACATAAGGGAAATTAATAGTCCCTCAAAGCCTTCTTTACAAATTCTATCCCAATTGAGACTTCTCATTCTTGCTACTATACATAAGAACAGTGGCAACTTTGGCCAAAGGTCGTTATTCTATATTTGGCTCTATATATTTTAGCTTGGGAATGTTATTATAACCCATTAGGACAGAGAAGTCTTCATTTATGGAAAAGGCCTTGCTGAGAAGTGCAGCAAGAAACTCTCAATTTGACTTTGCCTTAGTCAAATTGAGAAAATTCAAATTTCCACATCAGTAGACAACTTGAAGGCAGTTAACTTGTGTGACATTGCTCTTGCCACTTAGTTAGATCAATAAATTCAAGTTAGAGGGCTTGGATTTTCGTTAAGCATGTGTGATTGCTAAATTTTAGTAATCCAATTTAGTTAAACTAGTTCTAACAATTCGAGGAACTATTTGAAGGTTAGTTGTGTAGTGGGACAACAATCTAACTCAATCATCATCTAATTAACTGATCAATAAACCTAAAATAAATAGTGCATGCAAAGAATTCAAGTTCCTAATTGTGGTGGAGATTCCAAGGTAGTGTAACAAGCAGTTGTAAACTAGTTTGAGTGTACAGGTGTTATATGCAGTCAGGCGATGAAACCATGGAAATTGTGCAATCAATTGGAGGAGAATTCCTAAAAAATAGGGCTACGTCTTCAATATTTACGCAAGGAAATAGGGGCTCAATCAAAGGATGAAATCGACTAAGTCTAGGACAGATCTTCTCATTGAGAAGAGAAATATGTTATTTACTTGTCGGTTGTGCTCAGAGTAGGAAAGAAATTCTAATACATATCTATTCATCTGATTAATGCAAAGAGGCTTGAGGGGTTTTTCCTAGTTGGGTTTCCCTAGAAAAAATATTGTGCATGTGTGTTGTTTCTTATTACATCTCTAAGATTTTTGTTCTAAATTGTGAATTAATTTTCATAGAGCAGTAGAGTAGAATTATGTTTCTTGATGTAGACTAAAATTTCTTAAGAAGTTGTAATTATATCGCCATATTTCTACCTGGTATCATAGCAAGATTCACATTATAATAAGAATTTCAAAGTTGTTCCTCAAGAGGTTTGAATTTCCAGCTTCATTATAGCAGGATCTCTTTAGAGTTGGGAGAATGGCCTTCAATGGACTGATATTAGAGTATGCATTGGAAGGCAGCTTGAATTTCATTACATGGAAGGATTTCATGGAGGCAGTGCTTGATGAAATTGGATCACTAGAATACATCAAGGCATATGTTGCAAAACCAACAAAATTCAATGCCCAAAACCTAGCCGAATGGAAGAATGATGTAGCCAAGGCGAGGAGAATAATCTTGGAGGGAGTGCAAGACCACATTATCTCAAATATCATGGGAAAGAAACTCCTTCATCAATGTGGAAGGCACTTATAGAGTTGTTTAAGAATAATAGTGATCATAGAAAAGTTACCCTCAATGACAAACTTCGAAACATCAAGATGCAGAAGAATGATACTATTTCACAGCATCTCAACATATTTACACAAGTTTGTGATGAGATTGGAGGGGTTGGTGTGAATGTTGCAGAAGATGACCCAGTGAGCCTAGCTCTTCTAGGCCTTTGCAAAATATGGCATAGCTACCAGGACTTAGTGAACGAGAGGGAGAAATTACAGAATTGGGAACGCTTGTGGTCTTATTTGGTACACGAATAGATTAGGAATAATATTAGAGATGGAACCTCTTCCAAGGGAGAGGATGAAGAATATTTTGCATTAGTTGGAAAGGGAAACAAGGGAAAAGGGTAGAAATCTCAAACCAAACTAGAATCCAGCCAAGGGGGCAAGAAGAAAGACTTATCCAAAATAAAATGCTTCGATTATCATGAATTTGGGCACTATGCTACAAAGTGTCCACAAAAAGTGTCTATCAAGAAGAACTCAACAGGAGCAAAAGGTGAAGCTTTGACTTCATAGTTTGAGGTAGACTTCACCCTTATTGCATGCATGACCGGCGTAGTGATGGGGACTGTGTGGTGCTTGGACTTTGGTGAGTCGCTCCACATGACATGGTGTAGAGATTTTTTCAGTGACCTGTAGGAGAAATATATCCATATGCATATTGAGCTTGGGGACAATAGAAGGTACAATGATACTAGAATAGGTATAGTAAACTTTAGGAGGGATTCAGGATCCCCTCTCTGCCTCAAATATTTCATGTTTATTCCAGGCCTAAAGAAGAATATCATCTCTATAGAAGTTTTGGAAGACCTTAGTTATGATGTGATCTTCAGGAAAGGGAAAGAAATCCCGAGACACATAGCCACTGGACAGGTGAAGCAAATTGGGGTTCGGGTGAAGAACCTGTACAAGTTGGAAGTGGAAGATTATGTTCTATTAAGTATTAAAGTAGAGAAAGTGCATAGTCGCGGTGTCAATGAAATTTGACACTAGAGATTAGTCCATTTTCATCATGACATCCTAAAAATTATGCAAAAAATAACCACTGGCCTCCCTAAAGGAGCACTTAAGCAACAAGATGTATGAAAAGATTTTACCTTGGGAAAGTATGTGAAATCCACATTCCATGAACGAGATAAATGTTGGGATTCGTAATTGATACAATTTTGTTTACCTTATTTCCTATTTTTATATTAGTTTTCTAATCTTTTCGTGTGCAGAATGTGATCGATTCTAGAAAGGACTCAAAGGATTTCAATTATTTTTTCTCTTTAATGAATCGATTTAAATTATGAAAGGTGTGGTTTAATTATTATTTGAACCATTATTTGAACATGGATATCTGATACTAGATGTTGTTCCCTACAATAGCCAAGGAATAAATAATTATGTGAAGTTGTTCAGGTTAATTATAGCCAACTGAATGAGATTGAATTATATTCTGGATGAATCAATTGAAGAAGAGATCCTCACCCTGCTATTCCGACAAACGATGGATATTTTTGTAATTTGAATAAAGCATCGTTAGAATATTCAGATTCTCAGGATCACTTTCCATTTTAGACTTGTTTTTTAATATAAAAATGAGGGACTGAATCTCATAAAATATTTTGAGCTATAATCATTCTGATCTACATTGTAAATCTCTACAGACATTCCTTGTAATTTACTTGTTATTATTTAATGGAGACTTTTTCTAATCAACATTAACTTATCGTGTTGAGTTAGCTACGAGGCAATGAATTCCAACGATTTTGGGCCCGGTCTTCGAACTACTACTTTCCTTTATTGTATCAATAAGTTTGTATTCCACTTCAATTCCTGTGAGTCAATTATTCAGTTTTTTTCTAGATATACTTGTTGTTAATAAGATTTGTTGTTAAAGCGTGTGTTTTGCAATAGTTACAATTGGATATCATAGAATTAGATTTATTTAAATTGCTTCTTTGGAGTGTTATCTTTCCTTGTTTTTTCATGTTGGTTAATGTAGAGTTGTTAATTCTTATGATTTGATATCATTTCTAACAAATTCATTTCTGACCAATTATTTTCTAGATACAATGTTGTTCATTTCTTTCAGACACAGTTCCCTAGGAAATAATTTTGTATTTGGTTGGATTTCTTCACTAGTTTTTGTAGGAGTCTTAATGATTTTATTCCTTTAGCAGTCTTGTTTGTTTATGATTGAAGTCTAGAATGCAAGTGTGAGTTATTTCTTTTAGTGAGTGTGACCTATTCCTTTCATTCATATGTTTTTACATTTCATTAGGTTCATACAAATTAAGTGATATTAGCATGATCACTTGCACAAACTGTGTGGATAACTTAAAATAAATAGACAAAACTGTTGGTTAATGATTTAATGTGTAGATGTTAGTTGGTCTTTTATGGGAAAAAAAACGTCCCAACAGTTTTGTGTCATTGTCGGGGAGGTTGTCGAGGAAGTGCTAAGCCATATCTTTGAAGGATTGGGTATTAATGATGGAAGGTAATAACCTGCAAACGCACTAAGAAAAATTCTTGTTCCAATTCCTACCCTTAGTTGATACGTTTAGATTGTTTAGTGTGTATGACTAGGATGAAGCCTAGAACTGCGAACCAGACATTTATAGATCAAAAATTTCCCCCAAAAACCATAAAAACCCATGGTCAAGTTGGACTTGGACGAACAACCTTTATAGACAAAATCATTTGCAAATCTGAGTCTTAAGCATCGGTAGGTTCTCAAGAAGTATTCGGGAAGGGTTATACTTTTCCCCTCGACTGAAAAGATCGTCTACTATAGCTAACATTGAGAATCATGATAAAGCTATAGGACCTTGGCAAAGCTTTTAGGATACATGTGTTAGAAACCTCAGTCTTTATAGTAAGAGTGAGAGGCATTCTTGCAATTTAAGAGAGGGGGAAGGTGAGATGAGTGATCCATACCCATGACTTTCTGAGGAATTTTCCACAACACCTGTTGTAAGGAGATAACCTTAAGTTCCTGATATGAAGAGTGCTTTAAGACTTGGTCAAGGTCCGGAACCCAACCATCATTATTACTTTCTAGATAGTACCTCTTGATTACGAGATTCCTAAAGATTATTGGAAGATATTTAACCAGATGAAATATGCACTTATAGGAACACAAAATTCAACCATAGAATATCTTATTTTTTATCCATAGGTCAATGCACCAATGAAATCTATCTTGTTGCAAAATCTTCTAAATTTCCATGGAATGGCTTGTGAGGATCCTGATGCATTTTTATTTGAGTTTGATGTTTTATGTCGAGGTTATGACTATAATACTAACCCCCAAAAATTAAAATTGTTTCCTTCTACCTTAAAGGGAGCAACATTCTGCTGGTTCATGGGACTATGAGGTGGTACTATAACCTCATGGGATCAAATGAAAGAAGCCTTACTTACTAAATATCAGGACTATTGTCAGTCTACATATTTAAGAGAAGAAATATTTAAAATGATTTATGTTAGTATGAATCTTTCGTCATAAAATATCACTTTAGCTATGCATAACAAATATCCCTAACATCGATTATGGTTGTAGAATATCTTTAAGTTTGTTGCACAAATTCAGATCTAAGAACAAAAGACATTAAGAAGATAAAATACAATATGGCTCCATGCATCAATAGACAAGACAAGAATAATGTATTTAAAATAATTTTATATTATAATAAAGAATGGGGCACCTGAGAGGAAAACAAGAAATGTGTTTTCCGGTTCTCCTCAGTGGGATGGGTTCTTGAAAGTCCTCAGTGTTTCAGATCTAACATTCCTCTCTCTTATTGGTGTAGGAAAAAAAACATAGAACTCAATGGGAGTTCACAAAGAAAAATGGAAAATGGTGACCAAGAATAGATCCAGAGTGATCTAATGCAATGAAGGTGAGTAATGAATAGGGAAAACCCTCCTATTTATAACAAAATATTGCGGCGGCCTAGAACTCGGTGCATGAATAAAATATTATTAATCGAATTCTAGAAGCACCCTTTAGGAATATTTTACTATATTTGTTGGAGGGAAAAGGATTCTTGACTTGGGTCAATTCCTTTATTTATAAATAATAAATAAATAAATGATTTATTTATCATTTTAGGGAAATGATGGGAATACAATTGAACAAATAATGGTTTATTTAATTATTTATGATGATTTAGTCAAATTTAACAAAGAATATTATTTAAATAATGATTTAAATAACTTATTCTTAGGAAATAATTAAATAAATAAGGATTTATTTAATTAAGTTCCTTGTTTTGGGTTAAATATGACCAGGAAATATAAACAAATAAGCTATTTTATATGGTTAAAGCAATTTTACTTAGGGTAAAATTGGTCTTACATGGTGTACTTGGGTTCATCTAATAATAATAGGTTAGATGACCAGAAAATGGTGTAACAGATTGCCCCCCAATGTACGAGTGTTAGGAGAAAATCGTATGACCGAAGTACGTTGTAAGAACTTAATCACTAGACAGCAAGAGGGAAGTGAGAGAGAGAAATGTAAGGTTGTCTGATGTGCTAAAGGACTAGACCCTGAGGAGAAGAGACTTACAGGTGCAACAAGTCTCTAAATTATGAAGTGGTACCTGTGCTAAAGGTGGCGGGGGAGGCATACCTATCTCCGCTGAGGCAAAGTACAAAGAATAAGGTGCCCGAAAAATCACGGAACGCAATAATGAAGTATGTACTGGCCTAAACATGAGCCAGATAAATAACAGGATGAATCCCACATACATGCGATGCCTGGAATAATCGTCAGGACTTATACAATAATATGGTAGTAAATGAGATACAAAGACACCCAAATTCCCCCTGCACACGAGGAAGGGCTCACAAAATCTGATAAAGATATGCGAATCGAAAAGGCACTGCAAGCGGCTGAGGCTGATATCATAATATGAGAGGAGCTGCATCAAGGGCGGAAATGAAGTCATCCGGGCATGTGGGGGGCTACTTGTAGGGCCACCCCCTCATGAGGGTTGAGACATCTCACACATGCCCGGGAATCACCAATAGATGTTGTTGCGTCATTGGACCATCATGTGTATATATCATGATCATGCTAGGAAGAGCTCGAACCAAGGTACACTGCCCCCTAGACCTGGATGCTGGAGTAAATGAGCTGATGTCGACAGAAGTAGGTCCGCCATGGGTGAGGCAATAAGGGAACCCCAACTAAGGCACGAGGGAAAATAGTAGAGCGACGAACAAGTAGACACTGATGATGATGATGGAATGATGAAAGGTCCAAAGGTGACCTGAAAAAACATGAGTACAAAATGGTAACTCATGACGGAAATCGACACAAACAAGAATAAATATGGAGGCCAAGCGATGTCCCAAGGAAAAGTGTTGTAAGTGAGGAAATCCAATTTGGAGAAGAGGGAAAGGAAAACTTCGTGGACAACAGGTGTCGTGGTGAAGTAGTGAATGATAAAAACAAACATACGGTGGCTACCTACAAGGAGATAAAACATGCATTTCGAGTGGGAAATGCTAAGGGTAATATCTCTTAAGATAGAGTGCATTGCGACGATTAGGAAGGGGGTGGCCTTCAAAGTTCTCTAAAAGATAGGCTCCCTTCCCAAGATCTTTACTGATGATGTAAGGACCTAGCCATAATGAGTCGAACTTCCCATGACCAAGGGTATCGTGGGCCTGGTTGTATACTAGAACAAGGTCACCTTCATGAAAGGTGCGAGGGTGTACTTTCTGGTCATACTGAGCTTTGGTGCGCTTTTTGGCTGCTTCAAGGGTTTGCAATGCAACACGACAGTCTTCAGAGGTGCGCTCAAGCATGATAAGTCATTGTTCTAGAGGTTGGGTATCCGGGAGAAGTTCAACGGCTAAATGAAGGGAGGGAATTTCACATTCGATTGGTAAGACTTCCTCCTCACCAAAGACAAGGTGGAAAGGAGTGAAACCGGTGGTGGTTTTAACAGAAGTACGATAAGCCCACAAAGCAGGGAAGAGCATGAGATGCCAATTGGTTTTGTGCTTATTCACCGTTCATTGAAGCATGGTCTTAAGAATTTTTTTGACTGCTTCGACTTGGCCATTACCTTGGGGGTAATAGGAAGATGAATATTGGTGCTCAGAACCCAATAGGGAGGATAGCTCATGCCAAATTTGATCTTTGAAATGTCGGCCATGGTCCGAGACTAACTGTTTTGGAACTCCGAATCGAGCAATGACATGGTTAAAGAAAAAGAGGGCTACAATGGCTGCCGTATTGTTGAACATAGGCATAGCTTCGGCCCATTTAGTGAAATATTCAACCACCACGATGATATATTTGTGGTTACCAGCAGATGGAGGTTGACATTCCATAAAGTCGATAGCCCATTTACAAAAAGGACCGGCTATGACGACAGGATGGAGAGGAGTGGGAGGGGCTCATGCCTTGGGGGCGAAATGTTGGCAATTGGAACATTGTTTGACTGCTTCAATGCAATCACTGAAGAGAGAAGGCCAAAAATACCCAGCACACATGATTTTTTGGGTGGTGGCAAGACCGGAGAGGTGGCCACCACAAGCGCCACTATGACAGGCATTGAGGACTTGCTCGGCTTCAGCGCGGGTGAGGCAAAAACGAAGGACAGTATCTACCCCACGACGATAAAGGTCATCGCCGATTAGAAGGTAATGAGAGGCTTGGTGTCGGATACGTCGTCGAGTAGCATGATCAATATGAAGGGCGAACTTTTGGGTTCGCAAGTAAGTAAGGATGTCACCATACCAAGGATCGTCGGTGGTGATGGCAAACAAATGTTCATCGGGAAGAGCATCATTAATTGGAGTATCTTGCGTCCTGGTAGGCAAATCAGAAATGAGTTTAGCTAGGACTAAACCTTTCTTACTTTTTGGGGTGACAAATTCAAGGTCGAATTCTTGGAGGATAACGACCCAATGAGCGTACTTCCCATTGAGGATGTGGTGACTCAATAGGAAAGCCATGGGGTTGGAATCAGTGACAACCTTGGTGGAACGCATGAGGATATAATGACGTAGTTTTTGGACCGAGAACACGACAACAAGTGCTAATTTTTCTTCATGTGAGTAGGACATAGGTGGGCCGGCAAGGGTCTTGCTAACATAATAGATCACATTTTCAACACCATTATCATCCTCCTAGATAAGGACACCAGCAACCGAATAGGTGGAAGTGGCTATGTATAGGATGAAATCTTGGTCAAAGTTAGGGGGGCGGATCAAGGGAGCAGATGTGAGAGAATGCTTGAGGGCATCAAAATACTCCTGAGCGTATGTATCCCAAACAAAAGGGGTGTGAGATCGAAGAAGTCTAAGGAAGCCATGTGCGGTAGTGGCGTAGTCAGGAACGAATCAGTGAATAAAATTATCTTTTCCTTGGAGACTTTGCAGCTGGCGTAAGGTACGAGGCATAGGGAGTTCAAGAATGGCTTGAACCTTCAAAGGGTCAAGATTTATGCTGTCTTTAGACACGATGAAGCCGAGGAGGCGACCGACGGGAACACAGAAGACACATTTCAAAGGGTTAAGGTGAATGTTATACTTGCGGCATCAGAGAAAAATGGTACGCAGGTCATGAAGGTGTTGCGCTCGATGTTTAGAATGTGCAGTAAGGTCATCTAAATAGGCAAGGATAATATGGGCTAAGTCATGGAAGCAATAATACATGGCTCGTTGAAAGGTGGTGCCAGCATTTTTAAGGCCAAATGGCATGACTCGGTATGCAAAAGTGCCCCACGGACTAATGAATGCGGTTTTGAGTTGATCGGCATGACGGATAACAATTTGGTTGTATCCGGAGAAGCCATCCATAAAGGAGAGAATCTCGTGCCCCGCACATTGATCGATGATTTGGTTAATAAATGGTGTGGGGAAGTTTTCTTTGGGAAAAGCTTTGTTCAGATCGCGAAAGTCGATGCAAACACGAATGGTGCCTTGTTTTTTGAGGACGGGAACTTGGTTAGACACCCAAGTGGTATATTCGATGGGGTAAATGAAACCAGCCTGCCGGAGCTTGTCGATTTCAGCTTTGATGGCTTCACGTCTAGAAGGATGGATGGGTCTCAACTTTTGACGAACTGGAATGGCATCAGGCCATGTGTCGATGCGATGTTTGACAATGGCTGGATCGAGTCCGGGCATTTCTGAGTATGACCAGGCGAAAATATCACAGAATTCTTTGAAGAGTTTGGTGTAGGCTTCAATTTCTTCTGGAGTGCATTGGGCGCCCATGGTGATATGTTCTTCAATACCTGGTTTGACAGAGATGTCGATTTTGATGGTGGGAGAGATATTAGCCATATTGCCTTCTTCGAAAGCGTCAGGTGCAGGGATGGGGTTTTTTAACCAATCAACTTTATCGGGAATGAAGTCTTTGGATTCAAGGGCATATTGGTCATGGGATTGGTGTGGGAGGAAATATGCACGATGG
This sequence comes from Pinus albicaulis, assembly GCA_034641835.2. NCBI lineage: Eukaryota > Viridiplantae > Streptophyta > Pinopsida > Pinales > Pinaceae > Pinus > Pinus albicaulis. Next base: position 543,206,735 of record CM076575.1, on the reverse strand, counting down.
TGCATATCTTCCCATGGAAAATCAGGGTTGGCCATGGCTTCCATGATGTATTCATCGGACTGGAAGATGGGAAGAGAGGATGGAAGAGGTTGACCTGATGAGGTAGAGGGATGAGACTCTTTATTGTGATGGGAAGGGCTCACAGGTACGATGTCATGTGAGGTGACAGAGTGAGCAGTGGAATGATCAAGAGAAGTGTCGAGGGAGGGTACTAAGGGGTTGGTAGCGAAGAGCTGCAGTGATGAGGAAAGGTAGGAAATGTTAGTTGAAGGTTCAATCATTTCAATATCAGGAGGAGAAATGGTAATCGTGGTAGACAGGTGGTCCGGTGAGAGGGAAGAAGGATTACGGGCGAGGGCGCTTTCAAATTGGCGGTATGTGGCTAAAGAAGCATGATACTCGTTAAGGCGGGGGCAAAGGTGGGTATAGTGGCCATAGAAATTACACAAAGAACAAGGGTGATTGGTGCACAAGTTCTTAAGTTTCGGGGTAGAATCTGGTAGGGTGACATGGAATTCTGGGATGTCTGATTTTGGAAAATTTTCATTAACCATGGTCTTGAGAGGCATTAATTCAGGACAGGTATGAGTGGCGTGACCAACAACATCACACAGAGCACATTGGATGGGATGCTTGGGAGGCCGAGGAGGGGCAGGGTTGGGCAGGGTAGGTTTATCCTTTGATGCCCCCCTGCGAGCTTTGCCATTTTTACTTGAAGTGGTTGCAACAGGAGGTGAAGCTTGTTGAGGTGACTGAGGTACCAGCGTAGCAAGAGAAGTCATGGGGATTGGTTGAACCGAGGTCAAAGTAATATATGGTTTAGGTTGACCTGGCGGAGTGGTGACTGGAGGGTCAAGATATCAGACGAGTATACCCAAGGTCAAGTTGGGGAGGGATAGGGTGGCCAAAGTAGGGACCGAATAAGCTCCGGGATGGGGAGTAAGGAAAGGGATCTGACCAGCATGGAAATGGCGAGGAGGAATGGTGCAAAGGAGTGTTTGTAGAAGAAGATTCAGAAGGAAGAAGGGTGGCTAACGGGGGTGAAGGGCTAGGAGCTGGTTGAGGTTGAGGTTGCTGACTAGGCAAAGTGGGGGATGGTCTGACTGACGGGCGTTGAAAACAATAAATTGTTCATCATCAGGATCTACAGTGCCCACGGCAGATATTAGATCCCTCCTTTGAGAAGGACACGACTGGAGGAGTTCCAGTGTTGAAATGGCAGCAGGAGATTGGGCCAGATCATCTACTATGTTGTATGAATGGGAAGCCCGACCAGAGGCAGCATTTCGGCGTAATGGTCCCTTAGGAATCTTGGGATGAACCTTGTCTTTAGGCGAAGGGAGTTGCAAGGGACCATTGGGTGTTGATAGAGGCTTTGTAGGACCTGACGATGGAAACTTAGAGACAGACAGAACGGGAGGTGTGGAATACTGACGGGACCGAGTTTGAAGGTTGAGGTCGACGGTGAGAGGAGGGTCAGAGGCCATCATGAGAATTTGGTAATCAGCGGAACCAGAAGGGGAAGGTTGAGTAGTTACCGGGGCATGAGGGGGTTGAGTGGCCACAAATCCTTGTTGAAGGAAAGGATCGGTAAACACAGGGGGTTGAGAAGTAGCTGGGGTGGGAGGGACAGTAGGGGAGGAGTGTTGTCCCCGCACGGTGGCCTGAGAATCCCACATCTGCCGCATTTTTCGTAATAAGGGACAATCGTGAGTGTAATGACCATAAACACCGCAACACGAACATGGCTTATTGGTGCGAAGTGGCCTATTCAGCTTGGGCTGAGAACCGTGTGGCTGGTTGGCAGTGTGAGGATCAATACTTGAAGGATTGGGTCCACGATTACCAGGGGTGGGTTGATTTCCTTTCCTCTTTCTTTCAGAACGAAGAGAATTGGTCGAGTCCTGCTGCGCAAATATGTGCCCTGGAGGGGGTAGTAAGTGCTGCAGCGGGGGTTGAGAAGGTAAGGGGGTGAGAGGTCCAAATGCTGGAGGAGCTGGGACACCAGGCTATGGGTAAGGATAAGGGTTAGGATGGGAAGCATTGAGGTAAGTAGGAGTAGGGGCAAAAGGAGGAGGTATGCCATATCCTGGATACATGCTACCTGGAGGGGGAAAGGTGCTAGAGGTGATGGCCCCTCCTGGAGGGAAACCATAGCCCATAGGCCGTTGGGCAGAGGTATGGGAAAGGGCTCCAATGATACCGTCAGCAGAGTGAGATGCCCCCGAGGCATTGGTGCCGTCGGGCTTAGGGAGGTCAGGAAGGAAGGTATAAACATAACCAGATTGAGCATAAATAAGGTCATATTTCAAGGCTATTTGGAGGGCGGCTTCCTCGGTTTGAGGAAAATGGGAGGCGACGTCTTTGCCAATGGGAGGCAAGAGAGAGTTAAGGAACCAGTCCATATAAACCCGATATTCAAAGGGAGGAGCGCGACATAAACTTCTTCTTCGCCGCCATTCCTGGACATGAGCGGAGAGGTAGGTCGAAGAGGATTGACGGAAAGAAGTTAAAATCTTGGTACTCATGTCGTATCGGAGAGGGAGTTGGAAATAAGATAAAAAGGCTTGGGTAATGGTCGCAAAAGTGGTATGGGAGGAGGTGGCCTGTTCAACATACCATTTAGAAGCTTCACCAGTAAGCGTGCGTTGGAAAAAATGAAGACGGATGGAGTCATCGGTGATGGAATTGGAGGAACACCATATGTTTAAAGATCGAAAATGGTTAGAGGGATCTTCACTAGCAAGGCCTTTGAACTTGGGAATGTTGGAGGGGGAGCTTGGTTGGCATAGCAAGCCAACTAACATCGTGGTGAATAGGATCATTAATCAGCTGATTGAAATCGGGGAGACTGAGGCCGGCCATATAAGGGAGCAATGGGGCAGTCGAGGTAGGTCCCATAGTGGTTCCACTGGAAATGGACCCAGCGGTAGAACTGGGGTTAGGGCTAGGTCCTGAACTAGACATGGTGAAGGTAAAAGAGGGAGAACTAGAAGTAGGGGGAGAACCCGAACAATCAGAAGAAGAGTTAGAGTGCAGACTCAGGGGAGGACTTACTCGATGACGACGGGAAGGAGGAAGTCGACCGATTGGAAACTGAGGGTGAAGGCCAAGAAGTCTCCGGGAGAAGTGCCTTGGGGGCACAATGATGACGGGAAGAAGAAAAACCGATAAGGGCATGGAGGGACAAAATCAAGTGAGGTCAAGGGCGGAGAGGTGCAGTGACAATTGATTTTAAAGTCTTTGCCAGGCGGTGTTAACCAGGCTCTTCTTCACTTACGGTCAGTGTGTGGCGTGCGTTAATTTTATTTTTTTTAAACCCAAACGTTTTGAGAGTAAAAGAAAAAGTGTGCTGCGTAACTGAAAATAAATCTGCAATAAATAAGACTAAAAGAATAGAAAATTAATAGCTACTAATGCATCAAACTAACCCAAGAAGGCAGGTCTCTCAAAACTAGTCTATAAGAGGAAAAAACTAAGCAAAGCACGCTAAAAAGAGGCCAATAGATCTAAGGTCGGGAGGGACTGGGATCTAAAGGGGAAATCTGCTGAAAAGAGGCGCAGAGAACAACAAAGAGGCAGAGGCAAAGTTGCTGCTAAAAAGGAGGAGATCAGTGAAAACTAGAAGGGACAAGGAGGTGACCCTAGAAATGAACCAAAAAAAAACTATATGAGGTGATTTGAGAGGGGGAAGAGCTGATTTAAAGGGATCTGAAAAGGAGGTATCAGATCTAAGAAAAATAAGGCTGAAACTCTGAAAATTCAGACTTCTGAAACAACAAAGACTCTCCCACAAAAAGTGAAGGGTACTAGAGCCCTAAGGGGCAAGATTCCCTCTTAGATGAGTGAAGCAGATCAGAAACAGGTCTAAATGGGTAGAGACAGAGGCTGGAAAACCCTGACAGAAGCTTCAGACAAACCCAGAAAAAGTGCTGGAAAATTTGCAGAAAAAGTGCAGGTCACAGGTTCTGACCTGTTTTCAGTCCAGGTCGCAGGTTTGGGGTAGAAAAGTGCGTCCTCAAGCTTAGGTCACACTCTTTGGGCCGATAAGTGCGACCTGCAGATCTGGCTCTTTCAGCTGCAAATTTTAGAAAAATTTGTCATCTCAGCTGTGGCTGATGTCTGTCACCTGCGCAATAAGGCCAGAAACACACGGAAGTTAAAATTTTGACTGTTTGAGGGTTTTAGAGGTGAAAAGCACCATAAAAATAGGAAAAACAGGAAATGGAAGAGAAAGCCTAGGGTCTGAAACAACTGGATATGCAGGAATAGATAAAATGACAGCGGTCGTAAAATAAAACCCGTGTGGAGTCACCAATTGTTAGTATGAATCTTTCGTCATAAAAGATAACTTTAGCTATGCATAACAAATAGCCCTAACATCGATTATGGCTACAAAATATCTTTAAGTTTGCTGCACAAATTCAGATCTAAGCACAAAAGACATTAAGCAGATAAAATACAATATGGCTCCATGCATCAATAGACAAGACAAGAATAATGTATTTAAAATAATTTTATATTATATTAAAGAATGGGGCACCTGAGAGGAAAACAATATAGATGTTTTCTGGTTCTCCTCAGTGGGATGGGTTCTTGAAAGTCCTCAGTGTTTCAGATCTAACATTCCTCTCTCTTATTGGTGTAGAAAAAAAGACATAGAACTCAATGGGAGTTCATAAAGAAAAATGGAAAATGGTGACCAAGAGTAGATCCAGGGTGATCTAATGCAATGAAAGTGACTAATGAATGTGGAAAAGCCCCTCCTATTTATAAAAAAATATTGGGCGACCTAGACAAGTTTTGTCCATAAAATATTATTAATCGAATTCTAGAAGCACCCTTTAAAAATATTTTACTATATTTTGTTGGAGGGAAAAGGATTCTTGACTTGGGTCAATTCCTTTATTTATAAATAATAAATAAATAAATGATTTATTTATCATTTTAGGGAAATGATAGGAATATAATTAAATAAATAATGGTTATTTAATTATTTAAGATGATTTAGTCAAATTTAACTAAGAATATTATTTAAATAATGATTTAAATAACTTATTCTTAGGAAATAATTAAATAAATAAGGATTTATTTAATTAAGTTCCTTGTTTTGGGTTAAATATGACCAGGAAATATAAACAAATAAGCTATTTTATACGGTGAAAGCAATTTTACTTAGGGTAAAATTGGTCTTACATGGTGTACTTGGGTTCATCTAATAATAATAGGTTAGATGACCAAAAAATGGTGTAACAATTTCCAAAGAAGATTTAAATATAATTTGCAAATATCGCCATACACTACCCTACCCATAGATGTACTGAAAACTACTTTGATTAGGGGCATGAAAGATGAATGGATAGAAACTCTTAATTTAATATTACATGGTGATATTTCCAAAGAATAATATGATGATATCATAAATTTATGTATTAGGTGCTCACGAGGGAGTACACAAACCAAATCTAGAATTTGGGATCCTCTCATCAGATCTAGCAGAACTATAGGTGGAGTTACACGAGTAGAAATTGGTAATATTTTAGAATATTTTAAAACTGATGTTTCGAGTATATTGAATACACAGTTGGATGTTTTACAGGTGAATAAAAAATAGGTTGACGCAGAGTAGGCCATGGCTATGTTTTTTCCTTGTTGTCAGAAGAAGCGAAATTGCGAAGAATGTCTGCTAGACATAGTTTAAATATGTGTTATTTGTGCTAAAGATCACTCAAATAAACATTGTCCCTCACTCCCTAGATTGAAGGTTGTATTCAAGGAAGTTTTGGAAGACCCGTATCTAGCATATCTCATGAAACTACAACGATAGTGGCAGAGTCGCCCTCCAGGTATGATGCATGATCCTTCTCTATTTTATTCTAGAAAATATGCTCATCAACATATTCATGGATCAACGTGGCATGACCAACAACCTTTTAACACCATGTGTAAATTTCAGCGATAATCCACACTACCCTGGATAAATAAATCATTTTTTGGATTCTTATGCCCAAATCAATAGTATACTATAGATTCATAGAAAAATCCATCAAATAATTCATACCCTTCATAATGGGAAAACTCACCTACTCAGGGACCAATGTGGTCTCAAAACTGGCAATGTCCCGCAGGACCAATTAATCAATCGGTCTGAATGTTGGCTCAGTCACAACCACCATTTCAAGCTCTACCTCAATTAACCCCAAATGTCCCACCGCCATTACATCCTCAATTACATTCTCAACCAAATCCTAATCTGAATAACAGGCATGTCCAATAATTGGAGATTTTTAAAAACTCATATCGTGGTTCTAGTTGAATGTAATCAGTTGTGTCTAAGGTCTGGACGGACTATCTTTCTAGAAGATTGTACAGAAAACTGAAAACAAGAAAATAATGAAAATCCTATTGAGGAGCATCCCTTAGTGGAACACCCTTCTTCCACTGTATTTATCACCAAAATAGAGGCATCTAACAAAACAACCAAACAACAAGAGCCTATTAAAACTATGGACGTTGCTCCTCCATTCCCTGAGAGACTAACTGTGATCAAAACATCTATCTATTCTGATTTTAGTATCATATTGGAACTAAAAAAATTATGTATTAAAATTCGTCTTCTCGAGGATATTCAGGATGTCCCTATCTATTCTAAAACCATTAGAGAACGGTGTGTCAGAAAGCCTGGGATAAAACCAAAAGGCTCATCTACAATCCATGTTCTTAGGACGCTTTTTGATCTCATATTAGGGAAGCAAATACCTATTTAATATGATGACCGTGGAAATCGAATAGTTACTATTCAAATTTAGGGTCATAACTTCCCAAAAACCATAGTGTACTTAGCAGCCACAGTAAAAATTTTAACTGTAATTGTGGAATCCTTGGAATCAAAACATTAAAACCGACATCCGTTATGTTGAAATTGGATGAAAGATAGGTAATAAAACCAGAATGAACTTTGGATGATATTATCATTTCAGTATATTTGTGAGAGTATCCATTGGACTTTCTGGTTCTCAATCCTAGAAATAGGTTGGATGGACACCCTTTGATATTAGAAAGACCATGGCTAGCAACTTCATATGCATAAATCAAGTGCTGAATAGGAAATAAGACAATTGCAAAAGGGACTGCCATTAAAAATCTTATTTTATACCTGCTAATCCAGCCTTATCAACCAATAATTATCAACCATTCCCTCCCAAATATCAGGAAGGAAATTTGTGTTCTCCTCTTACTCTATATGAAGCTCTTAATTTTAAAAGGAAAATTCAGGATGGTGTAATTAATGGTTTGATTAACCAACCTTATACTATTGGTAATACAACATGTCAGATGTTAAAAGTTATGCTTGACAATGAGGCCTAGGGAGATCCACTAGAGGTTTTGAACAATGACCATATACCCACAATTGCAGTTCATAATAGTGTTCCCATCAAAATTGAGCCCAGTAATACTTTGAACATTAATTCTAATCTAGATGACCTACATCGTAACAAGTTAATTCAGATCCTCCAACAATATTTTACTTAGGAATATTCTGATATGAGAGGCACTGATCCCCAACTGTGTACACATCACATTTATATAGAAAAAGATGTTAGTGTCATTCACTAGCCTCAAAGAAGACTAAATCCACACCTTATGGATATAATCAAACAAGAATTTCAAAACTTTGATGTTAATTTCATATATCATATTTTTAATAGCTAGTGGGTTTCACCACTCGTTGTGGTCCCTAAGAAAAATGCCAAATGGATCATTTATGTTTATTAGAGAGAATTGAATAAAGCTACACAAAAATATCACTTTCCTCTTCCATTTGTACATGAGGTCCTCGACACTCTTATCGGAAATATTTTTTTCTCTTTCCTAGATGGTTTTAGCGGATATAACCAAATCCAAATTGCTCTTGAAGATCAAGACAAAACCATGTTCACCTATCCATGGGCAACATTTGCATACAAGGTTTTACCATTTCGGTTGTGCAATACACCAACCAATTTTCAGAGGGAAATCTTGAGTATTGTTTTTGAATTAATCAATGAAGGGCTTGAAATATACATGGTTGATTTCACTCCTTATGACAATGATATTGATCAAGCCTTAAAGAATCTAGAAAAATTTCTTGAGCAGTGCATAGCTACCATATTATGCCTTAGTAACTAAAAATGACATATGATGATGACAAAGGGCATAGTTTTTGGGAATCACATCTCTACTTCAGGAATCTAGGTAGACCCAACAAATATTGAGGTAATGCTCATGCTTCCTACTCCTCGTACACAAACTAAGGTGCGTAGCTTCCTTTTCTATGTTGGTTATTATCAATGTTTTACAGAAATTTTTTCAAAAATAGCAACACCATTTTATGTATAGACAGGAAATATGGAAATTGAGTGGGTTGATAGGTGTGATGTTACCTTTGTAGATCTAAAAATGTTGGTCTCAATAGTCCCCGTGTTATGAGGGCCAAATTGGAATTTACCATTCCACATCTCATTCGATGCATCAAACATAGAAATAGGAGTTATATGTGGAAAAAAAAGAATATAAAAAGCCTTATTCCATCTCTTATATTAGAAATAATATTACACCAATAGAGCTAAATTATATAATGACGAAAAAAAAATATTAGTTGTTGCTTATGCTATCACTAAATTTCATCGCTACATAGCAAGATACCTGGTCTTTTCATATACTAATCATTCTTCCATTAGTTATTTATCTAATAAGCCTGTTACTAATGGTCGAATAACTGGTTGATTACTGTCATTATAGGAATTCAATATCACCATAAAGTATCGACTGGGGAAGGAGAATCTTGTTGTGGATTTTTTGTCCAAAGTTGTGCAAGTGGACGATTCTTTACCTGTGGAAGACTAGTTTCTAGATGAACATATGTTTGTTGTGACAGTTAAAAAACCCTGGTATGTCGTTGTTGCTAGTTACGTGGAAGCAGGAAAACTGCTAGCACTATTACCGTCCTGGGAAAAGAAGCTTATCTTTCAATGCAATGCGTGGTTCTGCGAGATTGACAGTTACCACTTCCATACAGGATCTGATCTTCAAATCTACAGAAATATCATAGAAGAAGAAATTTATGATGTTCTTTAGGCTTGTCATGATGAACCTTGTGGTGGGAATTTTGTCGATTAAAGAACTGGGCATAAAGTGTTACAAATTGGTTATTATTGTAACACAATATTTAAGTATGCAAGGAGATATCTCCAAAGTTGTGATGGTTTTCAGAGGATGGGTCGCCCCATTCAAGTCGATGAAATTCCCATCCAGCCGCAAATTGTACTTGAACCTTTTAAAAGATGGGTGATGGATTTTGTGGGCCCCTTCAACCTACCATCAAATTAGAAGGTGTATATTATGGTTTTCACAGACTATGTAATTAAATTGGCAGAGGGAAATATCTCTCTCAAAGGCTACAAAAGAGGTAGTTAATAATTTTCTATTTGAAATGTTTGTGCCGTATGGATTTCCTAGATAGACCATAACATATCAGGGATCACAGTTCACTTCCCACAAAATTTCTACTACCTTTCATAAATATCAAATTAAACACAAAATCGCTTCTCATTACCATCCTCAAGAAAATGGATGGGTGGAAAGCACCAAAAACAATTTGGAGGAAATATTAACTAAAATAGTATCTGTGAACCTGTTAGCCACCTATAAATTCTGTTATATCAAGTGGTGGCTAAATGATTTTGGGTAGCCTTCAAGAAACAATTTCATTTGCTAAAAATTGTTGATGCTTAAAGTCTTTTTGATAATATCCTATCCTTTGTATAAACGTCACTCCCTTTCCCCCCTTTTCAACTCAGAAATCCTGCTGATTTCCAAGAAAGAATACTACTGCTACCACCATTTTCCTTTTTCCCCCCTTCTACCAAAACTAACCTCATCTTTGCCTTTTCTTTTCCCATGAAAACCTTCATTCTCATGTTTTCCCCTTCTCCCTTCATCAAAACCCCTTTGATAAGGTCTAAAACCCTTTATTAGCCTTATCGAAACCCTCAAACTCCTTTCAAAAGCATTAAAAATCCATAAAAATACATTGTTTATGACTTAAGCCACCTTGGGCTAAGTCTTTAACCCTCCCTTCCATACGTCTTGGTGCTGGAACTGAGCACCAACCCTCCAAGCGCTTATCACATCACCCGATGCCGATCAGCCCTTCCTTTTAAAAAACCCCTGGTCATATGTTCTCCCATATAACCCATGGCCCCGTAGCCGGGCGCCTAACCATATTTTATATTTTTCCCGCCCCCAAAAATATTAAAACCTTATGTTATTTTGAAACTTCAGGTTTTTTATTATTTCCTAAGGTTTTTCGCCGGTCCAAAATTCAAAGCTCTCTCCACCGTCGATCTGATCCGCAAATCGACAGCACGCAATCCATCGCCCGATGGTCCCCTCCATCCACTCACCATTGCAAAACCATGCGGTATCCATCGCACCGCTTTTTGAGCACGGGGCAGTTTTTTCCATTTCGCAGTGATTCCATACACTAGATGACACGTGTCTTGGGCATTTTTCACAAAACCACCGTCTATCGCACGCTAAAGATCGGACGTGGACCTGGCGCAATATTGACGTCCACCATCTGATCTGAGGCCGCCCATCGGACGGCGATCGCTCGACAAAGAAGTCCAAAAGTTAACCAGGCTATGGCATGGAATTTAACAGATATACGTCGTCAATATGATCTACATATCGACGGCCTACCATTCATCGCCTTGATTCCTCCGCTTTGACTTTTTGCCTCTGCTCCCGACCGTCGATCTCTGCATGATCGACAACTCCAATTCATATTCCTTTTCCACCTTCCCTTTGAATTCCTCTGATCGATCCTGACCGTTGGATGATTCCATCCAACGGCCACGCTCCCTTCACGTGCCTTCTGAAGCAGTTAACCTATACATGCAGGATTTTATAATATTTGTTTGTATTTTTGCAAGGTTTTATGGTTTTTTCCGCTATGTCTGAAGAAAATTTGAAGGCAGAGGATGATGATCCTCCCGCCTTCGATTCATCAAAGAAAATCCTTCGCAGGGTTTAAAATTCACGTTTCATGAGTGATTCACAAGGCATTGATGCCATATCATCCCTGCGCAACCCTGCATACTAGCAAAGCACAGTGAATTAGACACAAATCAAAGAGTATTAGTGCCGAAGACAAAAATATATCAAGACATGAAATTAAAGACAGATCTATAGGGATTATGGCTAAAATGGATTATCAGAAGCCTAAAACACAGTTTAAAGAAAATCATGAGTGTTTTATTTGATATAAAGCATATTCTGCCACATCAGGGGCTAATTAAATTCCCCAGCCATCATAGAGCCACCTACAGCCTCAAAACAATCAGAGGAAAGTTGAAGTTATTATCAGAACAGGAGATATTTTGCATCATACAGCTGAACAGTTATTTCAACCAAAGGAACTTATTATAGCTATCAGAAGAAGTTATTACAAGGATGAAGAGGAGCGTCGAAGTCAACAAATTCTTTCCAGCAAACCTAATAGTTAATGTAAATGATTTTATACAGAGGACACCTATGCAAGTTGCTTCATTGAGACCCCAAAGGCCAAGAAGCCATTTAAGTCTGTATTAATTAGTTTTTGAGATCTTTTATCAGATCTCACCTCCTCATTCTTCTATATATAATTCTAAAGAAGATGATTGAGGGGTTGGTTGATCACTAGTTGTAATATTGAAACTCTCTGAAATAATACATAGTCTGTTGAAGTTGAAGAAGAAATTGAAGTCTTGGAAGTCCTAATGATGTTGTTGCATGCTTGTTATTGAGAAGGCTCTATCATCGGATCCATGAGCTTGGCTGTTGGTGAAGTATTCTAAACTTTTTAATGTTTTTCCCTTGTTTTCATTATGTTCCATAATTTCTTACTATAGTAGGTTGAAAGTTTTAGGCTAAGAAATGACTCCTGGAAGCACCTTAGGCTTGTTCATCCTTCATTGTTTCATGTTTTCTTCTGCTGAAGTATTTTAGAGTCTTTAACCTCTCTCTTTAGTCTTCATGCTTGTTTATTTCCTTAATAGTTCGAATAGTTGGTTTTAGCATGATTTATGGTTCTCCCTGCTTGTCTGCTGCCACTTTAAAACTATTATTGAAGTCTACCTTTGAATTTTTCTATTTACAGTGAGTCAAGGAGGTCTGTTCTGATCTTGCCCTTTGTCCTTACTTAAGCAATTGTCTCAAAGGTATTTATAGTTATAATCATAGATGTGTTAGGTGTTCCCTCTTCTGTGACTGCAGTTATCAGCGAATCTTTTATATTTTCTAAGTCACTTGAAATGAAATCTTTGAGGAAATAGGGTGTTCCCCGAATCTTAGATTTCATTTTAAAAGTTGTTTTGAAATAATTGTTTTCTTAAAGGTGTGATTTGTAGAATTCATGGTTAGCCCTGTCTATCAAAAAGCTCTTTATTGTTCAAATTGTGCTTTCAAATTCCCTTTGTTTGAGAATTAAACTTCTCTTTCCAAATCATTGATGTCCATCTCATTCCAAAACCAAAGGATCATATGGCCAAGTTAGATTTGCCCTCTAATATCCCATATCCATTGATGAGTATGTTATGACCTCTTCTTGACTCCATTGCCCAATGAACCATATGTTTCTCCATTCTATATATCTTTCCTAGAATTTTCATTTTCTGCTGTATCAATTCAACCAAACAAAAAAACAAACACCTGCACTTAATAACTATTCTAAAACCAATACTCAAAGCACACAAGATAAACCTTTGCAAAGAAACATTTGAGAGATCCCTCTCTGAGAACAGGAGGACTAGATCCTGGAACTCTAAATATTGGTTCTGATGTTGCCTTGTCCTTTGATTTTCCAAACTATCAAAACACGGGAAACCAACATAATGGCGATCACAGTGGGACCCTGAGTAAAATATTCAAAATTAGAACACTCAAGCACTACCCAGTATAACATAAGTAACCTTCTTCAAGCACTACCCAACATAGTGGTAATCATGATAAGACTTTTTTGAATCAGTGACAAACTAAGTAATCCTTAGGATTCTCATTGAACCTTATCAAACCTTGAAGGAATCAGTTACCAAGCCATAAGAGTGAAATATGTATGTTTGACACCCTAGCTAAGTGTTAAATCAGATTCAGGACACTCTCTTAACCTGTAAGACCAAAATAACTAAGAAAAACCCAAAAAAAATTAGTTTGGCTTTATAATAAACATGGTGGTGGGACCATTCAATATTTGACCTTCATAAAAGCTAAAAATTTCCCACCTGGCGACTCCACTAGCCCCAATAGGCCTATTACTTCACTAGTCCTTATAAGCTCTCCTGGGAATGCATTGAGAAAACCCAATCATGCTGTTGGTGGACAACAAAGTTCAAAATATTCCACCTGGTGACTCCACAATCCCAAAAGACCTAATGACTCCACTAATAGAAGACTCTGAACAAATTACAAAAATGCAGCCAAGTCCCATAGCAGAGTTTCATTGTGGAATATCAAGTATACTAGTAGAACTTAAATGTGAGGACCTTCCAAAGGTTATCCTTCTCAGCTCAAAATTCAATGATAAACCTGAGCTTAAGAATTTTTTTCTAAAATTGATAGTTGAAAGGTATGAAACTGAAATTGAAATTTTAAACTCACAAGAACAATCTTATAAGTTCAGAGACCCTACAACATTTTTTGAAAGTCTCCCTCCCGCAAAACAAAGAGAAATTTCACTACCTTTTGATTTGCAGGAAAAGGATGATGGTGCTTCCATGAACTACCCTAGAAATGCAATGAACCAAGATGTCTGGCATGTAGACAATCAGTCAGTCATGGGAGGCCTAAAGGAAGAAGATCCACATATTGGTCTCGTTGATCCTATGGCAGAGTGTGTGGAAGTCCAAATTGGCTCAAATTCTCAAGCATGGATCCTTTGCAAGAGTCAAAGACATAAAATGTTGTCACCTTCTGTGATAGCCTTGATTTTAAAGCTTAAAATTCAATATGTATTATGGTTACCTCTGACTAGTAACCAGTTTCTCTATTCCTTTTTGTCACTACTCAACTAGCTACATTGGCACTTTTGTATCATATAAAAATGTAAATATTCCAAGTTAGGTTAGGTTAGATAGGAATGTCAATAAAAGCTCTACCTTTGAGGATATAGTTAGCTGTTGTTTTCTTCTTTGAAGAAAAATAAAAAACACAAAATACCAAAACAATAGAAAAAGAAAAGAGGGAATATTGTAAAACAAGAAAGGTACAGCCCCATACCAAAAAAGAAACAAAAATATGAAAGTGTTCAAGCTTAAATGCCACTCCTAAAGAACACACTTCTAGTTAGTCAAACAGCCTAATCTTGACTAATTAGTTTTAAATTTTCTGCTGATAGGATAGTGAATTCGATTTGCCAAATTGTTTAATCTTGGCTTATTAGTAGATAGATTAGGATAGAAATTAAAGGTTAAAATATGCTCAAAATCTGAACCTAAGTTTCCAAAGAGAATGAATCAAATCTGTTTCAAATTCTGAGTCAAAAAAGATGTAAATCTAGTTCTAATCAGCTCAAAATCTGAACTAGTCAACAACAAAAAACAACTCAAACGAGAGTCAAAATAGAGCTGAAGAAAGGAGGAAGAAAACTTTTTAAAATCTCAGATCTCAAACCTCCCATTTTTGTTTTAAATTTTCCACAAAATAAATGTCTATGTGCAGCTTGTTTTTATGCCATAGATCACAGCAAGTCAAAACAGCTTAATCTTGACTTGACTATTTATAAATTTATGTTTTAGAATTTAGAGAAATAAAGTCTGTTGGACAGTTGAATCCCAACAGATAATAGATTAGGTAGAGAATCATATGAGCTCAACCGTCTAATCTGAGTCCATGGAGAAATAAGAAGTAGAAATAGATTATATTTTCTGTTTTCAAAAAGAATAAAATGTTGTGAAAGATTTTGCCAATCCAAGTGCACTCTAATGAAGAAAAAATGTTAGATCAGTAGGATTGGGTAGGTAGAAAGATTGTATTGATGAGGATCCATTGTTTTTATCGCTGCTAATATATTTTCAAAACCAGATCATCCCAGCAAAGGAAGGGTAGCCCAATGGATGAGGCAACTGATCAACCTCCCAGAAAATCCAAGTCTGAAATTCTTGATGCCTTCAAAAAAGGCACCATCCCCAAGTGGAGCCACTGTTAGCCACCTATAAATTCTGTTATATCAAGTAGTGGCTATATGATTTTAGATAGCCTTCAAGAAACAATTTCATTTGCTAAAAATTGTTGATGCTTAAAGTCTTTTTGATAATATCTTATCCTTTGTATAAACATCACTGCCTTTCCCCCCTTTTCAACTCAGAAATCTTGCTGATTCCCAAGAAAGAATACTGTTGCTACCACCATTTTCCTTTTTTACCCCTTCTGCCAAAACTAACCTCATCTTTGCCTTTTCTTTTCCCATGAAAACCTTCATTCTCATGTTTTACCCTTCTACCTTCATCAAAACCCCTTTGATAAGGTCTAAGACCCTTTCTTAGCCTTATCGAAACCCTCAAATTCCTTTCAAAACGATTAGAAATCCATAAAAATACATTGTTTATGACTTAAGCCCCCTTGGGCTAAGTCTTTAACCCTCCCTTCCATACGTCTTGGTGTTGGAACCAAGCACCAACCCTCCAAGCGCTTATCGCATCACCTGATGCTGATTAGCCCTTCCTTTTAAAAAACCCCCGGTCATATGTTCTCCCATATAACCCATGGCCCCGCAGCCAGGCGCCTAACCATATTTTATATTTTTCCCGCCCCCAAAAATATTAAAACCTTATGTTATTTTGAAAATTTGGGTTTTTTATTATTTCCTAAGGTTTTTCGCCGGTCCAAAATTCAAAGCTCTCTCCACCGTCGATCTGATCTGCAGATCGACGGCACACAATCCATCGCCCTGTGGTCCCCGTCTTCCACTCACCATTGCAAAACCACGCAGTATCCATCGCACTGCTTTTTGAGCGCGAGGCGGTTTTTTCCATTTCGTAGCTATTCCATACGCTGGCTGACACGTATCTTGGGCATTGTTCACAAAACTGTCGTCCATCGCGCGCTAAATATTGGACGTTGACTCGGCGCGATATTGACGTCCACCGTCCGTTCTGAGGCTGCCCATCGGACGACGACTGCTCAAAAAAGAAGCCCGACAGTTAACCAGGCTACGACGCAACATTTAAAAGATCTTTGCTGTCAATCTGATCTGTAGTTCGATGGCCCACCATTCATCGCCCTGATTCCTCCACTTTGACTTTTTTCCTCCGCTCCCGACCGTCGATCTCTGCGCGATCGATGACTCCAATTCATATTCCTTTTCCGCCTTCCCTTTGAATTCCTCTGATCGATCCCAACCATTGGATGATGCCATCCAACAGCCACGCTCCCTCCACGTGCCTTTTGAAGCAGTTAACCTATACATGCATGATTTTATAATAGTTGTTTGTATTTTTGCAGGGTTTTATGGTTTTTTCCGCTATGTCTGAAGAAAATTTGAAGGCAGAGGGTGACGATCCTCCCACCTTCGATTCATCAAAGAAAATCCTTCGCAGGGTTTAAAATTCACGTTTCATCAATGATTCACGAGGCATTGATGTCATATCATCCCTGCGCGACCCTGCATACCAACAAAGCACGGTGAATTAGACACAAGTCAAATAGTATCAGTGCTGAAGACAAAAATATATCAAGACAGGAAATTAAAGACAGATCTATAGGGATTATGGCTAAAATGGATTATCAGAAGCCTAAAACATAGTTTAAAGAAAATCACGAGTGTTTTATTAGATAGAAAGCATATTCTGCCACATCAGGGGCTAATTAAATTCCCCAGCCATCACAGAGCCACCTACAGCCTCAAAACAATCAGAGGAAAGTTGAAGTTATTATCAGACCAGGAGATATTTTGCATCATACAGCTGAATAGTTATTTCAGCCAAAGGAACTTATTATAGCTGTCAGCGAAAGTTATTACAAGGATGACGAGGAGCCTCGAAGTCAACAAATTCTTTCCAGCAAACCTAATAGTTAATGTAAATGATTTTATACAGAGGACACCTATGTAATTTGCTTCATTGAGCTCCCAAAGGCCAAGAAGCCATTTAAGTCTGTATTAATTAGTTTTTGAGGTCTTTTATCAGATCTCACCTCCTCATTCTTCTATATAATTATGAAGAAGATGAGTGAGGGGTTGGTTGATCACTAGTTGTAATATTGAAACTCTCTGAAATAATACATAGTCTGTTGAAGTTGAAGAAGAATTTGAAGTCTTGGAAGTCTTGATGATGTTGTTGCATGCTTGTTCTTGAGAAGGCTCTATCATTGGATCCATGAGCTTGGCTGTTGGTGAAGTATTCTAAACTGTTTAATGTTTTTCCCCTATTTTCATTATGTTCCATAATTTCTTACTACAATAGGTTGAAATTTTTAGGCTAAGAAATGACTCCTGGAAGCACCTTAGACCTGTTCATCCTTCATTGTTTCATGTTTTCTTCTGCTGAAGTATTTTAGATTATTTAACCTCTCTCTTTAGTCTTCATGCTTGTTTATTTCCTTAATAGTTCGAATAGTTGGTTTCAGCATGATTTATGGTTCTCCCTGCTTGTCTGCTGCCACTTTAAAACTATTATTGAAGTCTCCCTTTGAGGTTTTCTATTTATAGTGAGTCAAGGAGGTCTGTTCTGATCTTTCCCTTTGTCCTTACTTAAACAGTTGTCTCAAGGTCTTTATAGTTGTAATCATAGATGTGTTAGGTGTTCCCTCTTCTATGAATGCAGTTATCAGTGAATCTTTTATGTTTTCTAAGTCATTTGAAATAAAATCTTTGAGAAAATAGGGTGTTCCCCAAATCTTAGATTTCATTTTAAAAGTTGTTTTGAAATCATTGCTTGCTTAAAGGTGTGATTTGTAGAATTCATGGTTAGCCCTGTCTATCAAAAATCTCTTTATTGTTCAAAATGTGCTTTCAAATTCCCTTTGTTTGAGAATTAAACTTCTCTTTCCAAATCATTGATGTCCATCTCATTCCAAAACCAAAGGATCCTATGGCCAAGTTAGATTTGCCCTCTGATATCCCATATCTGTTGATGAGTATGTTATGACCTCTTCTTGACTCCATTTCCTAATGAACCATATGTTTCTCCATTCTATATATCTTTCCTAGACCTTTCATGTTCTTCTGTATCAATTCAACCAAACAAACAAAAAAACACCTGCACTTAATAACTAGTCTAAAACCAATACTCAAAGCACACAAGATAAACCTTTGCAAAGAAACATTTGAGAGATCCCTCTCTGAGAACAGGAGGACTAGATCCTGGAACTCTAAAGATTGGTTCTGATGTTGCCTTGTCTTTTGATTTGCCAAACTATCAAAACATGAGACACCAACAGTACCGACACAATTGGGTTGCGAAACTCCCTAAGGCCTTATGGGCCTATCAAACGACTCGGTGCAACACTAATAACTATTCACCATATTGGCTTGTTTTTGGTAAAAAACCAATTTATCCATAGAATTTTGAATCACAACTCTCAAAACTGGAGGGGAAATCAGATTGGATTTCACATAAGTGCAAAAACAATGCTTGCAACAACTTAATGAACTCAACGAAATGTGCATATTGGCCTTACAAAGCATAACTACTATTCAACAAAAAATGGCTAAATGGTATGATTGAATGATTAAGAAGAAATAAATTCATAAGGGAGATTGGGCGTTATTATATGACTCCAGATTCCAAGATTTTGCAGGGAAACTCCAAACAATATGGTTGGGACCACATGAGATCACTAATGTTTATGACAATGGAACAATGACCCATACTATAATTGATGGTTCTGGAATATCTTTCCTTGCAAATGGACATTGGCTTTGTCTCTATCACCAGCCACTCACATGAGATTATTTTCTTCATGAGGTAAGTAATGATTCCAAATTGTAGGTTATGCCTGACCAGGGAGGTGACCCTGCAGCTAAAGCTAGCTTAAGTATTTTGAAACTTATTTAATTATGTATATAATGTAGACAAATTTTGTGAATGTTTTTATTCAATATTATTTTAATAAATAGTAAATAATAAAATATAATTTCACTTAAAAAAAAAAAAATTGTTACCTTAGTTACAGTTTTTATTCCCTTAGTCGCGGTTGTTTTTCTCTTACTCACTGTTTTTTTTCCCTTGGTCACGATTTTTGTTTCCTTATTGGCAGTTTTTTTCCCTTAGTCACAGTTGTTGTTACCTTGGTCGCGTTTGTTGTATCCTTAATCGTATTTTTTGTTCCCTTAGTCACAATCATTGTTCCCTTGGTCTCGGTTGTTGTTTCCTTAGTCACAGTTGTTGTTTCCTTAGTCACAGTTGTTATTCCCTTTGTCGTGGTTGTTGTTTACTTAGTCGTTGTTATTGTTCCCTTAGTCACAACTATTGTTCCCTTGCTCACGATTATTGTTTTCTAGCCACAATGCTTCTTTAGACATAATTATTATGTTTAGCTTGTTTTTTTTTAACTCTTCTTTGATATCATGTTGAGATAATTACTTTTCCAAAATGATTGCCATAACAGAATTTTTATAAGAATTTTTAAATAGAATTATTTTTTTCCTATGACTTTAAAAAATTTGATATTGTAAATACCTAAATATATTTATAATGCATTTATTCAATCGCCACTAGAGGAATTTTCCTTCATTCTAGTTTCTCATACTTTTTTGATCTCATTGAAAATTAAATTTTGGGAAGTAAAATGTGAGATAAAAAGGTAGTTATTATAATACTTTTACACCATCCCTAACTATTAAGGACTTGATAAGCCACCCCATTTACTAATATTTGGTCATAACAAAACAAAAACAAAACAATTAATAAATAAGAAAATAGAAGAAGAGAATCGAACAAAGGGTAGGAGGTCTCGTCATGATCTGGCCTACCGTGATCATCAGACTTAATGGGGTGACATTATTGCTCTAGTCACCAAGATAGGGTAATGGCCTTTGATCTTTGGGTCGAAGGATAAGAGGTTCATGACGATCCATCTTGTTCATATCATCAGCTCTGGTGAATGGCATTGCCATCAACTAGTCACCATGCTAGAACAATGACCTTTTATCGATAATCGAAAAACTAAAGTTATGAATCCCTTCTAGTAGAATGGGAAACTGGCATATCAATGGGTTAAAAGGAAAACCTGTCGAGGCTATGGACGCCTTCTGGCAGCAGAGGACATGTCTATGGTATTTAAGTACATTTGAAATTACCATCTAAAGTTTATTATTTTTCCCTCCCTTAGCAATAATAATGGAAAATCGTTGGATTACTATGGAAACTTATTAGATATTTCCCTGGAAAGTGGTGATGATGAGTATGCATAAATGATTAATTTTAATTTTACATATCAGGGATGTAATATTTTATGAAGAGACACTAAGTTTATTCTAAATATCTTTCATTTTTCTCTAAGGGTAATCTTTCGGCGAATATTGTCTTATCCATATTCGAAGTTCAAAATATTTCCATAAAAGTTTACTTTGTTTTAATTTTTTGTGTGTCATAATATCTATTCATGTCAGCATGCTTTATGAATAATGTATCAAATAATTATGTTGCACACCATGCCCTCTATTTCTAATTTTTACAGTAGCTCCATTATGTCTAGTTAATATATCATTATCCATTATACATGTCAATTATATCAATGTATAAAACGCATGATGGAAGGTCGTGGGTGACCTCTAACTTCATTGCGGGGGAACGGAGCTGAAAGGATAAATATACAATTAGACGCTTGAAACTTTTCAACATCATTACATATTATGGTTATTGAATTATCCACTCTATGCAACATTTCGTTCTATGTATTTCTTGAAATTTGTTGTTTCTAGCTCCAAATTGCTCCCTATGGAACAACTGAAATTATCGGTCATTCGATGCATAGTGAACCTGCCCAGTTTTGGATCTCTGAGCAAGTGTGAAATATCATAGATCAATTAGATTGGTTAGAATATTTCCTGTGACTGCAAGGTTCTGATAATGAATTCACCTTGGAGTTTACAACAAATTTGAGAACTGGGGTAACATTGGTAAAGGGCATACAGATACAAGTAAATGAAGAATCCTTGGCATAAGTGACAGGCCTTTTCATAAGAGGATAGAAGTGGTTTGAAATACATACTCAGTTACAGAGCGCGTCATTCTTGTTTGTGAACCCTGGAGAGGAACTTACCAAGAAATCAAAAGGGTACAATCCTACCTCATTTCCAGAGCCATGGAGGGAATTAGAAATCATTGTCCAAAGGTAAATTATGTTGAAATTCAACAAGAAAATGCACCATATAGTAGTGTCGGATTCGAGGTCACACACAAGTGAGGAATTCAATGACACATTAGTGCTAATATGGGCTACCAATTTTTAAATAAATTAGAAAATAAATTGTAATCTTAGCTCATAACAACTTGTAATAGTTAACTAAGTGCAATATACTTAGTTAGCTCAAGAATTTCGAGTTGAGGGTAAAAGGTGAGGAATGTAGAATGATTCTATTATTTATAGGGTCCAGTTTCATTTGTAGCAGTAGTGTGGTGTGAGTGAAATCATTTAACTCAAATTAATTTAGTTAAAATTATTTTAACTAGTTCTAACTGAATGATGAGCTAGTGGAAGGTCAAGTGAATTAAAATAGATTTAATTCACAAGTATTGACCTACCAAGTAACCGATGATTCACTATTAATAGCTGCATGCATGTCAATACTGATGACAACCGAGTTGAGACAAAGGTTAAAGATAAGTAAACTATCAGTTTTATTATTAGCGAATTTCTCGAGCGCAATTATAAAGCCACAACGTGCCCATGATGGATTGCACAGTCAAGGAAGGTTGGAATTCCTATTTAATAGGAATTATTTTTCCTAGGGATTGCATGAGAAAGGTAGGCTGAAGGTGGGAAAGAAATTGGCTATGTATTGGTCCAATTTTTCCTAAATTAGTGTGAGACGATTGGTAGAGTTTATGAGGTTCTTGTGAGCAGTCATGCATTGTATTGTTTCATGATTCCTTGGCTTATTATACAATAATTATGGAGGCGTTTTGAGCAGTTTCTTTCTCTAGGAAAATCTTGTGTTGTGTGATTGATTTACTTCTTTCTCTTACTTGCATGTGATTGAGCGATCGTGATTTATATTTTGAATTTTTTTCATAAGGATTCAATATCTTTTTTTAGTACATTGCATGATTGGATTGAATCCATTGGTGTAATTTATACATGGTATTGGAGCGCCAGGAATCAAAATAGTGGAGAAGAAATTGAGTTTGTGTTGAACAGTATTAAAATTTTCACATACATTCTTTGGAGCTAGAATATGACCAGGATGTCTTTCACAAGCTTGAGATTCAAATATGCACTCGAGGAAAATTCGAACTATATTGCATGGATGGAAAAGATGGAGGTAGTATTGGAGGATAATGGGTTGAAGGATTTCATTGACATTGATATTCCTAAACCCAATCAAGAAGATGTTGCACAACATGAAGCATGGAGGAAGAATGTCGCAAAGGCAAGGAGGATATTATTAGAGGGAGTTCGAGATAATATTGTCTTGAGTCTCCATGGAAAGGAAATTCCATATGTTATGTGTAAGGCCTAAAGAGATCCATTTCAAAGCAGCAGTGACCACTGAAAATTGGCACTCAAGGACAAGCTCAGGAAAATTAAAATGGAGAAGGGCGATAGAATCCAAAAATACTTGACCAAGTTCACTTAATGTCAAGATGAGCTTGGAAGTGATGGGATTACTGAAGTTGATGATGACTTGGTCAGCCTATCACTTCTAGGCCTTCCCAAGAGCTGACATAGTTACTAGGACTCTATGAATGGGATGGAGAAGGTACCATATTGGGAGCGACTATGGTCAGATTTTGTACAAGGAGATTTTCGGCGGAATACCAGGGATGGATCCTCATCCAAGACTGGTGATGACGAAAATTGTGCCTTGGCTAGTAATTCCAAGAAGGGGAAGGGGAATAAATCCTATTCCAAATATGAGACCAGAAAATAAGGCAAGAAGCATGACATGTCAAAGGTGAAATGTTTTTACTGTCATGATCATGGACACTATGCCACAAATTGTCCACAAAAGAAGTAGAACAATAAGAAGGATCTGGGAGCTGTAGCGGGTGAATATTTTGCTTCACAGTTTGAGTTGGACTTCTCTGTCATCGCATGCATGGAGTCAAATGTGATGGGACCTATGTGGTATTTGAATAGTGGAGCATATTTCCACATGATGATAAACAAATACCTCTTTAGTATTTTGGAGGAGACAGATCTTTAGATGCACATCGAGATGGGTGATGACAGGAGGTATAGCACTACTAGCATTGGTACAGTTACTTTCTAGAGACAGTCAGGTAAACCTTTCATATTAAAAGATTTCATGCATGTACTAGGCTTGAAAAATAATTTAGTTTCAGTTTCTATGTTGGAGGATCTTGGATATGATGTGGTTTTTAGTGAAGGAAAGGAATTCCTTTATCACAAAGCCACAATATAGGTAAAGAATATTGGGGTTCGTGTGAAGAACCTCTACAAAATTTATGTAGATGGTTGTGCAACATTGAGACGTAAATCAGGAGAGGTGATGAGCCGGGATACAGGTGAGTTATTGCATAGGAGATTGGGCCATCTACACCACAGTGCTTTGAGGATCATGCAAAATATTTCTACAGGTCTTCCAAAGGGTAATCTTCTGCAGATAGAAACATGCAAGGGATGTACCATGGGGATTTATACAAAGGTTGCCTTTCATGAGAAGGTTAACCAAGCAGCGGAAATTCTTAAGAGAGTTCACTCAAATTCTTGTGGACCATTCTCTACAACTTCCACAACAAAGCACAGGTAATATGTGATTTTTGTTGATGATTTTTATAGAAAGTGTTGTACCTTCTTTTTGTAGAAGAAATATTAGAAGTTCTCCAAGTTTTGTGAGTTCAAAGCACTAGTAGAGAAAGATACATGGAAGAAGGTGAAGTCTCTAAGGAGCGACAATGGAAGTGAGTATATCTCTAATGAATTCAAGAACTTCTGTGCCAAAGAAGGAATTCAAAGAGAAATGATTGGACCTCATAACCCACAACAGAATGGGGTTGTAAAAAGAAATAACAAAAAAATTGTGGGAGCAGCACAAGCTATGTTACATCATAAGGGCCTACCTTTGCATCTGTGGGTAGAGGCATGCAACACAATGGTGTTTGTGCATAACCGTAGTCCTCATCGGATAATTGGCATGAGTACACGAGAGGAGGATTTTTAGGTAAGAAACTAGATGTTTCATATTTTAAAATTTTTGGCTCATTTTTCTATTACCATGTGACCAAATATGCCAGGAAGAAGCTAGAAGCAATAACAAAGGTTGGGATATTTGTGGGGTACACTAATACTCCCCAAAACTATTGGGTGTACTTTTTGGCTAACAGGATAACAATTGTCAGGAGAGATGTTAAATTTGATGAGGAGAAAGCCATGTGATTGTTTCTTGAGAGGGTTCTTGACTTGCATGCAGATGAGGAACTCTTAGTTCCAAAGGATGAACCTCAGGATGTGGAGCAGCCACTAGTAGAGGATCATGGAGTGGCATAAACCACTAATGCAAATCCATCCACCAGAAATGGTAGGAAGCACACCAAATAGGTTGACAGATTGATGCTAGATGCAACAAAGCATGTAGGTGCACCTACATCACAGCGTAGGTAGAGATGGTCCCCAGACATGTATACTGGATACATGGCTCTTATGAGTGAGTGTATTGTGACAGAACCATCCTCTTTTGAGGAATAAGTGCAGAAACCAACATGGGTTGATGTCATGGTTGAGGAGTATGACTCCATTATTAGAAACAGTTCATGGGAAGTGGTCCCAAGACTAGTGGGGAAGTCAGCGGTTGGATCCAGGTGGATCTACAATGTGAATTATGAATCAGATGGAAGTGTTGAGAAATACAAGGCTAGATTTGTGGCCCAAGGATTCTCATAGGTAGAGGGTATTGACTATGAGGATACTTTTGCACCGGTCGCAAAGTACTCATCGATTAGATCCATCCTTGCACTCTTAGCCTAGATGGGGTGGTAGATACATCAAATGGATGTGAAGATAGCCTTTCTTAATGGGGTTAGTGAGGAAGAAGTGTACATTGAGCAGCAAGAAGGTTTTGAGACCTTTGACATGGAGTCGCATGTATGAAGACTCAAGAGAGTAGTGTATGGGCTGAAGCAAACACCTTGTGCTTGGTACACTAGGATCGATAACTATTTCATTGATTTGGGCTTCACAAAGAGTGAAGATGATGTGAACCTATATAATATTGTGGTTGATGGTAATATTTTGATTATTAATGTACTTTATGTGGATGATATTATACTGACAGGTGATGAGAAGCTCATAAATTCTTGTAAAGAGGATCTTGCAATAGAGTTTGAGATGAAGGACATGGGTCTCTTGCACTATTTCCTTGGCTTGGAAATATGAAAAAAATATGGGGAGCTATTTCTATCTCAGGGAAAGTATGCCAAAGAGATTCTGAGGAAGTTCCACATGGAGGGAGGAAAACCCATGGATACTCCTCTTGTAGGTAACTGGAGGAACGAGGATGTTAATTCAAGTGAGGTAATGGATGCTACTATTTACATGCAGCTTGTGGGTTAACTTATGTATTTGGTGAACACACGACTAGACATATGCTACGAATTTAACTAGCTTAGTGAAGCTATGGTTAAGCCTACCAAGCTCTTTTGGAAGGCAGGGAAGCATGTGTTGAGATATCTCAGGGGGAAGTACAAAGTATGGATTATGGTACAGACGGACAGAGAGAGTGAAGCTTCCTAGCTTCACCGATGCAGATTGGGTAGATAGTCCATCAGAAAGGCAGAGCACATCAAGGGAAATATTCAGCATAGGATCAGTAGTGGCTTCATGGTACAACAGGAAGTAGAGATCAGTTGCACTCAGGTCATCGAAGGTAGAGGACATGGAAACTAGTCAGTCTGCATGAGAGGCCATCTAGATGAGGAAGGTACTTGTTGTTTTTTTGGTCATCAGATGGATCCAATGGTGATACATTATGATAACTAGAGCTACACAAAACTCTCGGTTGATCCAATATTCCATGACAAGTCCAAGCATATTGACATCTGGTACCACCATCTCAGATATTGTGTTCATAGGAACATTAAGTTGTTATAGTACATTCCCACGGAGGATCAAGATGCATATATATTACGACGAAGGACCTTGTGAAGAGAAAATTCGAATACCATAGAGGCAGGATTGGGGTAGCAGATAATCCCTTTCTTGTTGAGAGGGAGTGTTGAAATTCAACAATAAAATGCACCACATACTAGTGTGGGATTCCATGTCACACATGAGTGAGGAATTCAGTGACATATTAGTGCTAATGTGGGTGACCAATTTTTAAATAAATAGGAAAATAAATTGTAATCTTATCTCATAAAAATTGGTAATAGTTAACTAAGTGTGATAGACATAGTTAGCTCAAGAATTTCGAGTTGAGGGTCAAAGGTGAGGCATGTAGAGTAATTATATTATTTACAGGGTATAGTTGCAACTGTAGCACTAGTGTGGTGTGAGTGCAATCAGTTAACTCAAATTAATTCAGTTAAAATCAATTTAGCTAGTTCTAACTAAATGATTTTCTAGTGGACGGTCAAGTGAAATAAATAGATTTAATTCACAAGTATTGATCTACCAAGTAACTGATGATTCACTATTAATTGTTGCATGCATGTCAATTCTGATTATGACCCAGTTGAGATAGAGGTTAAAGGTATGTAAACTATCATTTTTATTATTAGAAAATTTCCCGAGCGTAATTATAAAGCCACATGATGCCCATGATGGATTGTGCATTAAAGGAAGGTTGGAATTCCTATTTAATAGGAATTATTTCTCCTAGGGATTGCATGAGCAAGGGAGGCTGAAGGTGGGCAGGAAATTGGCTATGTATTGGTCCAATTTTGCCTAAATCAGTGTGAGACGATTGGTAGAGTGCTTGAGGTTCTTGTGAGCACACATGCTATCGGGCCATATAAATGAAATATTTACATCAACATTTAAATTTTCAATCCGGGTAAGTAAACTTAGAGGTGCAGAAAAATATATGTCAGAACATGACCTCACATATCTTTCAAATAAAAACTAAACTCTTGTAAGAAATTCAAAATGGCATCATTCAAGAAAAATGAACAAGACTCGTCAAAGAAAAATAAACACAGTGCAGAAATCTACTTCTGGCTCCTCTTCTGGGTCGAGTTGACTCATGCAGAAAGTCTTCCTCAATTTTCTAGGGGACAAGGGAATGTAGGCCCCATTCAAACTGAAAAACTGTAAAGAATGTGATTCAGGAAATAAAACCTCTTAGAAATTACTGGTATGTTGCAAGGATGAAAAACATGAAATTAAACTAGAAATCATAAAGAAACTTCATTACAGAAATAATTGAATGCTCTTTTGTAAAAAGAATCAAGATGATAATGCACCGATTCGCTTAAAGACAATTAAGTACTTATGAGGAAAATATGTAACGATAAAAAATAAGATAAATATACATTTCCTGTTGTTTACCTTGATCAAATTAAATGATTCCTCAAAATATTATGTATAATAAATGCAACATTTAATTACAATGAAGAACTCTATGGGTGTTTGGTCAACAAGATTCAAAATATTTCATTACGTTGATCCTGACATTTGCTTATTAAGAGTGCAGGAATAAATGTTTTAATGCAATGGTGCTGGAATAAATGTTTTTCTTTCAAAGTGCACGAATCAGTTTCATATAAAAGGTGATCATGAATACTTGTTAAGTTCAGCTAACTTGAATTCTTACTCAGCAACTGTTTCACCATTCCATCCTTAGAATAGACTTTGTTATGTGGAAATTTAATCAGGGTAAGTACTTAATCTTGTAATAAAGAGGTGTTAGAGATTCAGTAGTAAAGAAATAGTGTTTTACTTCATTTCAGCCTTTTAACTAACTAAATTAGTGAAATGAAATTATGGAATGAAATTAAAAATTAATTGTCTCAAAAGAGAACTTATGAAATGAAATTGCATATTTATCTGAGATCATACTTATGCCTTGCAAATTAAGGTGTAGCAAAAGAAAAATTAATGGGTTTGGGGCAACAGACTAGCTTGTGGGCCCAACTACCTAGCTCGTTGTCGTTGCAGTAGTTTAAATCAAAATTTTAAAGCATTCAAGAAAAAAACTAAAAAATAAAAATTGAATTCCAAATAGATTTCATTATGAAGTCCTTTTACAAAATTGTGGAATAATGCAGCTCTGGCTCCAGTGGTCCCCTCCAAGGATCATCCCACTGAGCGCACAACTCTCCCTTACTGCAACACATCTCAATTCCCTATTCTGCATGTTCAATGCCGAATCTGGATCTAAGGATTGGTGACCTCCTCAGTGCGCAACCCTCTACTTTATAGCAGCAGTGCTACCCCTACTTTCTCGGATCTAAGTATACAATTTTAGCATGGTTTTTTAAAACAAATTAGAACTGGGAACTAAAAATGTCCAATCTAGAAGATAGTACAAAAATCAGTGCCAATAAAATATTACTAGCTATGCTCAGCTCGGCGCATAAAATCGAAGGATCCATACCAACGTTTAAACATAGAACAAGAGAAACGCTCCTAGTCTTCATATGTTCTTTCATTTTCCACTTGGACATAAAACTGCTCTCACACGGCCCAGACAATGTGGAGGTTATGAGGGCATCATGTCAGATTTGAAACGCAATGAAATAATACCCGGGCCAACTGAATTTTTGTGATGAATAGGCATCGCATCTCAGTTTCCTGGCAATGTTTCTTCGCAACTTGTTTTCACAAGAGGTTTCTTGTGGTTCTTTTAATTCTTCAAGGACTTGTATAAGTTTTTCCTCTCATTTCACATGAACGATGCTTGAGCCATAATTGTTTCATTGGTAGTCCCGGTGCTTCCACACCAAATATTTGCATTGTAATTATAATTTCCTCCCACTCTGCAACATGTTCTTGTAATATTCCGAATAGGAAATAAAGAACAATATAAAGCAACATAAGCAATAACTAAAAAAATATAGAGACATCATGAAAAACACTACAAACATGGAGAAAAGCTGAGCCATTTTATTGTAATGTAAATGATGAAAATTTGTACAAAGGTGATCAGAATGATGATACCTTGGCTTGCTCAAGGCAAGCTGAAAATAGTCTCAGAATCCCACAGTGAATAACTGCTCTCTCTATGACTGCATAACTCCCTGAGCTTTTTTTGCTGCTGCTGGAACTGCTACCTCTATCTAGAATGGATTTTCTCTTTGGGGCTATTCGCCTGCTCAGAAAAATATGAAACTCCAAATATGAGCTCTCCTCCACAAACCCGAAAAAACTCAAGAAGGAATTCTAGAATGGATGACCCCAGAATTTTACCCCCTTGGGAAAATCACACACTCCAGGTCAGTATGATGGCCCTGAACTATCAAACTGCAAATGGTGGCCTCCTCCTACTACAAAATATTATTTTTGATGCGTTGATCCCTTCACACTTCTCCTGGGTTGAAATCCCTGATCTCCCTTCTCTCGTGGTGCTGCCTCCTCCCAAGACTGCATAATATCTGAGTGTGACTCTACTGCCTTAGTGACTATGTGCTACTCGCTAAAAGGTACCACATGATCTGCTCTAGAAAACAATGGTAGATCTCCTCACCTTAGCGAGCATTCAAATTCCCCCAAGGCTGAGTTTTGGATCTTCACTCAGAGATACCCTCGTGCTGAACAACACTTGCAAACTTCGCTAGACAACGTAAGTGTGCTCAATGTCTAAGAGACAAAAAATCATAATATGCATAATAGAATGACTGAATGGTTAGTCTCTCCCTCATTTTATGTTTGAGAGCCTAGCTCTCCCTTGTTCCCCACTCAACTACAGTTTCCCTTCATGGCCACATTGTCCCCACTAGACTACATTGTCCTAGCCCACGTTGCCACTGCGCTGCCTGGCCCATGTTGTCTTTGCACTTTCCCTCTCCCTGCACTATCACTTGGCTCTCCTGGACCCCATTCTGAAATCTAAATTTATCTAAATGACTTTAGGGAGTTATTTTCTCCTATGTTTGGGTTATGGGTCCCATCACCCCCTTTATTTCCTTACTAAACATTAGAATGGAGAAATATAAGAAAAAATAATATCTAATTAGTTGCTTCTAATTAGGAATATTACAGTCCTCCCTGCCAAGATGTTTTTTGTCCTCAAGCAACTGCAAATATGGATGTTACAAAATATTCTCACTCTCCCAAGTGGCATCCTCATCTGGAAAATTCCTCCATATCACCAAGTACTCCCTGAATGTCCTACTCTATAGTTGTCTCTCCCTACTGTCTATGATGGCCTCTAGCTATAGCATCAAATGCCCCTCATCATCTGTAGGAGATATCTCCTTTGTTGCATTCACCTGTTGCCCCAATGAATTTTTTAGGCATGATACATGGAAGATGTTGTGTATCATGCTACCTGCGGGCAGCTCCAACTCATAAGAAACATCCCCTATCCTACAGATCACCTTGTAAGGTCTATGGGAGTAGGGTTTGAGCTTCTCGGCCCCCTTTTTCTTCAGTGTGGACTATCGGTACGGCTGAATTCATAGGTAGACCAAGTCACCTACTTTAAACTCCCTCTTTACCCACC
This sequence comes from Pinus albicaulis, assembly GCA_034641835.2. Classification (NCBI taxonomy): domain Eukaryota; kingdom Viridiplantae; phylum Streptophyta; class Pinopsida; order Pinales; family Pinaceae; genus Pinus; species Pinus albicaulis. Next base: position 543,175,933 of record CM076575.1, on the reverse strand, counting down.
CTCTGTCGGCGTATAGCTTCTGTTGATTATGTTTTGTGGCTAAGTTATCCTTAAGAGCCCATAGTATATCCTAACTCTCTTGGATCCAGTCCTTTGCCCTAGGGGCCTTGCTAGCTCAAAACATAACATCAGCAAAATTCAGAGCATGATATCCATATAAAGCATAAAATGGACACATGCCGATAGACATGTGGAAAGTGGTGTTGTAGCAGCATTCTCCCAAATGTAGCCAACAGATCCAGGCCTTCTGCTGCCCCATGACCTAGTTTCGCAAGTAGCCTTCTAGCCACTTTTTCACTATATATGTCTACCCATCTGTCTGAGGGTGATAGCTGGTACTAGGAGTTAACTCTATACCCACCAAACGAAAGAGCTCCTGCCAAAATCTGCCCTTGAAACGACTGTCCCTATCACTGACGATGGTCTTCGGAAGACCATGAAATCTCAAAATATCGTGGAAGAACAACTCCACCACTTGTGCAGCTATGTATCATGCTAATATGGTGAATAAGTGAGCATAATTTTTTAGTTGATCAACGACCACAAAGATGAAATCCTTGCCCTACACCATGGGCAACCCAGTGATGAAGTCCATCGAGATGCTTTCCCACTTTCCTTCCATAATGGGAAGTGGTTGTAGTAATATGGCTGGGTGGCTCTCCTCCCCCTTGTTCCTCTGACATACCTCACACTCCCTGACATGTTGTAGTACGTCCTCCTTAAGGCCTCTCTAAGAGGACCTCTCCCTCATAGCCCTGTAGGTCTTTGTGAATCCATGATGGCTCAACAATGGTGATTCATGGGAGGCACACAATATCTTCTCCTTGAGATGAGAACCCCCAGTCAAGAAGATCCTATCCTTGAATGAAATAACCTTCATCCATCACTCTGTACCTGTCATCTGTGATCTGGCCATCCAACACCTCACAAGAAAAATGGTCATTGGAGTACTGTACCAGTAGCTGAGCCCTCTAGCCCGTATTTATGCTCATCAAGGACAGCATTGCTGGTATGTGTGATAGATCATTGGCCACCACGTTGTTCTTCCCTTTGACATACTCAATGTAAAATTCATAAGCCTTGATCTTACTGACCCACTTTAGCTTCCTCTCCTGCAACTACTTCTGCTCAAGGAAAAACCAGAGGTTGTTGTGGTCAGTCTTCACCCGAAACCTATTTCCCACCAGGTACTACCGGAACTTGGCTAGTGCATGCATAATGGCTAGCATATCCTTGTCTTATATGGGATACAACCTCTCATGCGGTAACATCTTCCTGCTCTCAAAATATATGGGGTGCCCCCCTGCATCAAAAATTCACCCACTCCCTCTCCTGAAGCTTCACACTCCAGAATGAAGGGTAGTGTTAAATCCAGCAAAGCTAACACTAGGCAGCTTCTCATCACCTTCTTGAGCCTATCAAAATCTCTCTGCACTGTATCAGTCCAACTAAATGCCCCCTTCTTGGTGTGATTTGTGAGGGGTGAAACAAGCTGGGAAAATCCTTTAACAAACTTCCAGTAGTAGGTGCAGATGCTTACAAAACCCCGGAATTCTGTCACATTCTTTGGCTCTGGCCATTCTCGGATGGCCCAAATCTTCTCCTTGTGGACTCTCACTCTGTCGACACCAATGATATGCCCCAAATAGAGCATCTGTATGAACCCAAACTCACACTTGGAGAGAATAGTGTAGAAATGCTTCTCCTCCAAGATACGTATCACAACCTCAATGTGTTGTAAGTGGTCCTCCCAAATGCGGTTTTATATAAGGATATCATTGAAGAACACTAGAACGAACTTCCTCAACTGACCACAAAATATGTGGTTCATACAAGAATAGAAAATGGTCGGTGCGTTGGTTAGCCCTAAGGGCATCACAAAAAACTCAAAATGGCCATAATGCCATCTTAAAGAAGTCTTGGGAACATCCTATTCCCTCACTTGGATCAGATGGTATCTCGAGCTCAGATCGATCTTGGAGAAGAATTTCGATTCCCTTAGCTCATCCATCAACTCGTCAATCTGCAGGATGGGGTATCGGTTCTTCATTGTCTTTTGTTTAGAGCCATGTAGTTGATGCACATCCTTAGTGTTCCATCCTTCTTCTTCACCAATATAACAGAAGAAGAAAATGGGCTAGTATTGGGTTGGATGTTTCCCATTGCTAAGAGCTCGTGAATGTCTTCTCAATCTCATTCCTATAGGCTTTGGGATTCTTATAGGGTGTGGTGATCATAGCCTGAATACCTTGATCCAAATCAATGGTAGCCTCAAACCCTTGGTCTTGTGGTTGTCCTAGTGGTATATCTCCAAAAACCATGGAATACCTCTCCAAAATTGACTGCACATATGGGTGAACTTCTTGCCTGTGACCCCTGCCTCTGAAATACACAGCTCCAATGCCCACTCTATGTATCCATTCTGGAAGTTTACCTCCATCCGTGGTAGTAAAACTATCTGTGGAGGATATGTGTGCATGCCTCGGTCCATCACATGATTATAACTCTTCTTATCCATCCACTCCATCTCCAAAGTCTCCCCATCCGTGGTGACCTTCCCCAGCGTGATCAACCATTGCACTCCCAGCACCATGTTGGTGTCTGGAATGTCGACCACCAAAAAATGTTTTTTCATAGTATCTGTCCCCATGGTCACTGCTAATGCCGAAACATATCTAGCATGTTGCATAGTTATGGAACCTAGTACTAGTACTAAGAAGCCATCAAATCTCTTTGTCTGTATGCCCCTCCTTTCTACCAGCTAAGCATTAATAAAGTTGTGGGTGGCCCCAATGTCGACTAGAAATGAAACACAATGTCCCTAAACGATGCCCCGGATATGCAGTGTCAAATACTTCGAAACCCCTCGCAAATATGCAAGGACTCCTCCTCTGGGTGAAAATGCTACTCCTCCTGCTCCTGCGGGAGGAGGTGGTGGATTATACCCTCTCTGCACTATAGCGCTGGCCTCTCCCTCTATACTCTCATAGGCATATTCTTCTCCCTCACTATCGGAGAAGACCTCTATGTAATGTGCCTTCCCTATGGAACATTGATGACCCTATTCCCATGGCTCCTGGCATGTGAAGAATAGCTTCCTCCATCTCAAGTTTCTCTGGGTATAATCATTCAAAGGCCCCAGTCCTTGGTTCCCCTTTGACAGTGGAACTATTGTGTCATTCTCCTTTGGCTGGAACACCGATCTCTAGGAGAAAGGAGCTCTGGTCCTAGGCAAAGAATCTTGCAAATCTCTGGTCCTCCTGACCGCATCCTGAAGTGTAGTAGGCCTCATGGATCTGACTAGCCCATGTAGAGGTTCTACCAACCCATCAATGTACATGTAAATCCTCCTAGCTGAGGACGAGTCAGGTATCATCACTAAAAGTCTCAAGAACTAAAAAATGTAAGTTGATGTTTCCATAGCAGCAAAAACCCACAATTTCATTCCTAATACAATCTCATGTAACCAAATCTTATCAACCTAAAAAATTGAGGCTTCTCCATATGCGGAAGTCATTTCATTCTATTGAAAATTATGGTTACTAACCATAATTAAAAATACCCACTTCGATAATTTCCTTGAACTTTGGTTTAAAACCAAAATTATTAATCATATCCACTTTATCACTTTCAACTCTATGGTTTAAACCCACAAATTTATTTTCTTCAAATATCATGCAATATCCACCTGCATATTAACCCAATTGATCACGCAGAAGTTTTTCTTAACCAACCTTCAAAAGGAAATTTCCATACTTTAAAACTATGGTTAAAACCTTACCAAAACTCATTTCATGAATATCGCATCAACGTTGGAATTTGGTTAAAAATACCAAATATGCCAAAAAATAGTAATATAAACTTTCGGCCCCACAGCTTCACATTTCATTAGAAATTCGACTTTGGATAAAACCCATATAATTTCGGGCCCACATTTTATTTCAACCTTTATGACATTTTATTTAACCCAAAATTTATTTTATAAAGTTAACATAAAAATTTATAACTTACCCTTTCCGCCTATCAACAGGCCGCACATATGTCGAGGCTCGCTTGCGTGTTAAATCATACATGGCTCACACTTTACCAAAGAAACATATGCTCATACATCCGACGACTTATGCTTCATCGCGCTCCAACTCAACAATCCAATGGTTATCACGTAACAAATATGCACACCCTTTAATTTTTTAAATCTACGCGAAAAAAGTGGTTTTGTGACACCACGCGTCACTCGCTGGGGTGTATCGCGTTCATTTCAGTAATTACCGCTTACCACTATAAAGCTGCACGAAAACCATTTACGGTTTTCAAACCCGTATTCACTATTCCAAATTCCATTTACTCATGGTTCCATATGTGCGCAGTTCCAAACCACATATTTTCACCATTTATCATTTAAATGTTGTGCCAAAACCCCTTTGGAGGTTTTCAAAATGACTCCTCTGTTCCTCTTCTATGCGAAACCCTCTTTAGGATTTCGTTGGTCTTTGACTTACCATTCCGCATTCAAAATAGTCACACCTAAATGCAAAATCCTCTTTCTATTCTCGCTTTCATATTCAACCCTGCACCCTTTTACTTGTCACTCCACATTGACTCCACTTCAACTGTTGGCAAGTTTAATTTGAACCTTATTCTGTATTCTCTCTGCCTCTGCGCAATGAGAATTGACAACAAATTGGGAACCGATTTCTTTGTTTTAGAGGCATCGATTCATCCTGTAATGGATGCTCAATCTTGGCATACGAAATCCCTCTAGAATTCAATCACCAATTGAATCTTCAAATTCTTAAAATACACAGTCTCATAATAATCAAATTCTTTCGATTTTATTTGAATTACCTGCACACATATTTATTATACCAAACTCTTATTTTCACATGAGATATAAGTTGAGTCATTCAACACATAATCACACACTTTAGGATCGAATTTTCTCTGTATATATACAACCAAAAAATTACAAATATTTCTTCTTCTCTCAGGCCTGATTTTCTAATAAATGGCCTTTCCTTTAATTTTCCCGTAGGCTTACAAACTCTATCTGTCTAAAACCTGAATCTTTTGCTCTACCTCCTTTTGTCTACTTTTCCTTGAGGCTTTACAATTTATACAAAATATTATGAACCAATTTAGGTTCAGATCCTCCATTATCTCAACAAACCCTGAATATCTTCTAATTCCTCATTTGCCTCAACTAATCCCTCAGGATCCTCTCTCATTCCATAAAATCATGAAACTAATTCTAACTTAAGATTTACAATTAATTTCTAAATCTCTCATTCCCTATGGAATCTAAACTATCCTAATTCTCTCATGTTCTCCAATCATTCAGGATCATTTACAAAATTCCTCTCAATATTTAATTAATTCTTATTCTAAATCACTCAAAACATTAATAATTACATTAATGAACCAATCTTCTTTGAAAACACCAAATCCATATGTCTATTAAAATACAAAGGATTTTCTAATCCTAATGCTCCTGCATCAGACTCCCAAGGTTAAAAATAATCATGATCTCCTGATCATGTGATTTTAATCTTTGTCTTCCTAAATCCCATACCTTGTTCTATAACTTATCATCTATTTCTGCTATTTTTTGTTTCTCTTCTCCAGGTCTCCACACTTTATGCTGCTTTGTTCCACTGACTGTAGTTTCACACTCTGTTACTATCTTCCTTTTGCTACTATTGCTTCTTTTCTTTCTTGCTGATGTCTTCTTCTGAGACACTTTTATCATTATCCTTCTTATCAGTTCAATTTCTCTGTCCAATAAATCTTCTGATTGCTGATTTTTTTCATCTCTTGATTGCTGAACTTTTATTCTTACTGCTACCCTGTCATCCTTACCCTCTTGTTTTCTGCAATTACTAACTTCTTTCAGATTGTCACTTATGACAATTTCTTTGTCTTCTCCCTTCAGCAATTCATTGGACTGATACATAGTATGCCCTTTACTACTATCTTCATCTCTTTGCTTTAGTTTTTTGTTGATGTCCTTTGACTTTTGCATCTCCACATTTTTCATTTCCCAATATTGAAATTGAGATTCCTGTATTGAATCCTGATTCTTCAGCATAATTTCTAGTAATTTAATTTCTTTATTCCATGGATTAAATATTTCCACAGAATTTTCTTCCTTCTCTTTTACTTAATTTCCCAACTGTGTCAAATTTTCTCCAGCGTTTTCAACAAAACATGCATTCACAAAACAATTATTAACATAAAGACCATAAGGCCTCACTGCCTTTCTTTCCTCTGGAAACATTTCAGTATGCTTCTCTGAAATTTCCTCTTCTATCAGCACATCAGTATGTTGATTCATTCTACCTAAAGAATTATCTAAAGGCATTTCAAAACTGTCAACAAGTCTCTCTACGACATCATTTTCTTCCATGATGTCTCTCTATTCTTGTCCACTGTAGTGAACTCTGTCTTCTGCAATCTGTCTGTCATACTCTGAGTTTTCCAACAAGTATTCCAACAATGCAATTTCTTTTTGGAATTCTTTAAGTACTTCATCATCACTGACAATTCCTGCATTTTTATGCAAATTTTCAGTTTGAAAATTACAAGGTTGAGCAGTCCCAACTGTTGCTTCACATATCAGTTCTTTAGACTGAATTCCATATTCTTCTTTCACAAGAAATTATTCCTTCATTGTAATAGCTTCAAATATAAATGCATCACTGCTTCCCTCATTCAAGAGACATTCTTCGTCATTCTTTAATTCGGAGTATTTATCTTCTAAAAGATACTCTTCCATACTTTTGACAGGTTCAAAAGATTTCTCATCCTCTTCTGCAAAACCTGTAATCACATCAAAACTATTAGACTAAAAAATACAAGGCTTTACATCCTCTTGATGACCTGAACTTGCCCAACAACTCAGGAAATCATCAATAATTCCTTGTTCAGCAAGGTAAACTTGTTGCTGTCTTAAATATTCACAATGATTCATAAGATCTTTCACAGATCTCCATTCTTCATCTATACCCATAAATTCACTCTGTTCTGCTTCACAAATGGAAACTTCCATTTTCAACTCAGCTTCTCTGAGTTCTTCATATCCCAATTGTACACTCATCACATGTTTAAGCTTTCTTATCTCTTCTGCTAATTGCATATTCACTTGTTGTTCTCTCTTCTGTTGTAGCCTTTGTTACATTACTTTCTTCTTCATGATACAACCAATTCTCTGGTTTTCTTATATCATCATTTTCAATTTATTAAAATTTTCTCTTATCTCAGCTAACTCTTTGTCATATTTTTCATCATTCAACTGCTTCCATATGCCATTTGCCTTGGCATCTTATTTCTCCTTTCTTCTGTTGTGGTCTCTCTCAGAACCTCTTCTATCTCTTCTATGACCATCAGTAGTCATCATCTTCTCCATTTCTATCTTCATGAGTTCCTCACTCATTCATCATGAGTTGTACTAAAGCCTCTGCAATAACAAGTCCTCCTTGTTACAACTTACCTCACCAATCCTTTTCTTTGGATTTGATCTTTTGGCAAGTACTGGTTCTCTATCTTCTGGAACCTCTTGCGCATTCATCTTTTCTCCTTTTAGGCTTCAACTCATCTGCACCTTCTAAGAACACAATTTTCCTTTTTATCCAACCTCTGTTGGAATTTCTTCAAGATTCTGTTCCAGACTTTACTCAGAAACTCTTACTAATTTCCTTCATCACTGCTCTTAAAGTTGTGATTTTCTTTTGATGAGATTTCTTCAACTGTTTGCAACCTAAATTCTGCATACATAATCTTCAAACCAGAGTTAAAATAACACTTATCAACTCACCTTCAAGATCTTTATGTGATCTTGTTTCACCTCTCATCTGCACTGTATCTCTATGTGCTGCAATCTATCAGTTTCAAATCTGCTCCCTTTTATTTTCTACATCACACATGCATTCATTCTAATTCCAATTTAATTAAAACAAACTTGAACCTTCAAAATATTTGTTCCCTTCTTTGATACCAAAAATGATGCTGCCACAGTAGCAAAAAACCACAATTGCATTCCTAATAAAATCTCATGTAACCAAATATTATCAACCTCAAAAACTGAGGCTTCTCCATATGCGGAAGCTATTCCAATCTATTGAAAATTATGGTTACTAACCATAATTAAAAAGACCCACTTTGACAATTTCCTTGAACCTTGGTTTAAAACCCAAATTATTAATCATATCCGTTTTATCACTTTCAACTCTATGGTTTAAACCCACAAATGTATTTTATTCAAATATCATGCAATATCCACCTTCATATTAACCCAATTGATCACGAAGAAGTTTTTATGAACCAACCTTCAAAAGGACATTTCCATACTTTACAACTATGGTTAAAACCTTATACCAAAACTCATTTCATGAATATCGCATCAACGTTGGAATTTGGTTAAAAATACCAAATATGCCAACAAATAGTAGTATAAAATTTCAGCCCCACAGCTTCACATTTCATTAGAAATTCGACTTTGGATAAAACCCATATAATTTCGGGCCGACATTTTATTTCAACCTTTATGAGATTTCATTTAACCCAAAATTTATGTTATAAAGTTAACATAATACTTTATAACTTACCCTTTCCACCTATGAACAGGCTGCACATATGTCGAGGCTCGCTTGCGTGTTAAATCATATATGGCCCACACTTTACCAAAGAAACATATGCTCATACATCCGACAGTTGACGCTTCGTCGCGCTCCAACTCAACAATCCAATAGTTCACGCATAACAAAGTGGCACACCCTTTAATGTTTGAAATATACATGAAAAAAGTGGTTTTGTGATGCCACACATCATTCGCTTGAGTGTATCATGTTCATTTCAGTAATTACCGCTTACCACTCTAAAGCTGTGCGAAAACCATTTACGGTTTTCAAACCCGTCTTCACTGTTCCAATTTGCATTTACTCATGGTTCCATATGTGCATGGTTCCAAACCACATATTTTCACCATTTATCATTTAAATGTTGTGCCAAAACCCCTTTGGAGGTTTTCAAAACCACTCCTCTATTCCTCGTTTATGCGAAACCCTCTTCACGATTTCGTTGGTCTTTGACTTACCATTATGCATTCATACCAGTCACACCTAAATGCGAAATCCTCTTTCTATTCTCACTTTTATATTCAACCATGCACCCTTTCACTTGTCACTCCACATCGACTCCACTTCAACTCTTGGCAAGTTTAATTTGAACCTTATTCTGTATTCTCTCCGCCTCTGCGCAGTGAGAACTGACAACAAATTGAGAACCAAGTTCTTTGTTTTAGAGGCATCGATTCATCCTGTAATCGATGCTCAATCTTGGCATACAAAATCCCTCTAGAATACAATCGCCAATTGAATCTTCAAATTCTTAAAATACACAGTCTCATAATAACCAAATTCTTTTGTTATTATTCGAATTACCTGCACACATATTTATTATACCAAACTCTTATTTTCACATGAGATATAAGCTGAGTCATTCAAAAAATAATCACACACTTTAGGATCGAATTTTCTCTGTATATATACAACCAAACAATTACAAATATTTCTTGTTCTCTCAGGCCTGATTTTCCGATAAATGGCCTTTCCTTTAATTTGCCCGTAGGCTTACAAACTCTATCTGTCTAAAACTTGAATCTTTTTCTCTGCCTCCTTCTGTCTACTTTGCCTTTAGGCTTTACAATTTGTACAAAATATTATGAACCAATTTAGGTTCAGATCCTCCATTATCTCAACAAACCCTGAATATCTTCTAATTCCTCCTTTGCCTCAACTAATCCCTCAGGATCCTCTCTCATCCCATAAAATCATGAAACTAATTCTAACTTAAGATTTACAAATAATTTCTAAATCTCTCGTTGCCTATGGAGTCTAAACTATCCTAATTCTCTCATGTTTTCTAATCATTTGGGAACATTTACAAAATTCCTCTCAATATTTAATTAATTCTTATTCTAAATCACTCAAAACATTAACAATTACATTAATGAATCAATATTCTTTGAAAACACCAAATCCCTATGTCTATTAAAATACAAAGTATTTTCTGAGCCTAATGCTCCTACATCATAAGTTTTCGGGTTCCCAGTCTGCTTGAGTTTGGTCAGCTCGAAAAAATTCTTTTCCGAATCCCTCTAGTCAAACCGCTCCACCAATCTCCATGAAAACGTCGCGTATGTTGTCATTACTGAGTGACACAGTGTGTCCATCCCATGGAACCACCAGTTATGGGCCTCTCCCTCTAGGTGCAGCGCTACCACCTTGATCTCCTCTTCCTATGCTATCTGATTAAGATGAAAATAAATGTCCAGCTTCTCCACCCAAGCTTTCGATGAAAATTTAGATGATCCATCAAAATTTGGCAAGAAAAACCTTCCCACGGTACGTTGTAGCTCACCTCCCTGCGTGTACCCACCACCTCTGTTATGGTTGTGGGATCTGTTGTCCTTTTTGATCTCAAAAAATTCATGGAAAGTGAGAGCTTCACCAAAATCTTGCCCATATGACTGATACTCTACAAAATAGTCCCCCAAATGAACCACCTCCGGCTCCTAGGGTCCTCCCGTCTCAGTACCTGTAGTCAAAAATGTGGGCATCGTGGAACATGGGGGAGTGTGTGGTACTACTTTTTTCACTGTGATTTGCACCTGTATGTGATGGGAAGTGTCGAATCCCTCACCAATGTGAAAACCCCTTGGGGTTTCATAGTATCTGTTATCCATGTAAAAATTCTGACTGATCTAGTTGGATATTGGTGGCCAACTGCCTATTCCACTTGGGGTCCCATCATTGTCTCTTTCAGTTTTTTAGTTTCGACATGACTTACTATTTTTAGTATTTTTTTGAGTCCTGAACTTCCGAAGATGTTTTGAGGCCCTAAATGACATTTTTAGGGAAAAATAGAAGTAACATAGGTCTCACATCAAAAACTATAGTCCTCGGATAGATATTTCTAACGAGGTATGGTGCACATCAAACGGAGATCGTATGCCAAAGTTACGTCCCTGGGAAGTTGAAACACCAATTTACCCAAACGAGGCCTATAGTTTTGGAGCTTCATCTCCTAGGGTTAGGGCTTTGGATATTTAGGGTTTTCCATTGTTTCTAAATAATAAATAGGCCCTCGAGCCTCATTGTAACACATTTCAGAGGCCTGTAGCCACCACATCTCTTCTCAGAGATAAGCTACCAATGCCCTACCTAGTTTATTTCCATTGTCTGTAAGCAAATTTCAGTTCTTTGATATTAATGAAATGAAGTGTTATTTCCGATGCATCTTTGTATTTATGGTTATATGTGCATTCTCTTGTATTCTTGCATCAATTTGGATCAGTGGTATAAGAGCGGTCTATTTTTTCTTGGTCCTTCTTCGTATTTCACCAACGAGGTTGGGGCATAAGGAGTTGGGGCTCGATATGGTGGAACCTTTGCAAGATCATCCTCACAAACCCTGATGGCTACTCATGAGGGTCAAAAATAAAGATGAGGGAGCAGGAGATCCTATCAAAATATTTCTCAAGGAGGCACTCAAAAAACAAAGGAATGCGATGATGGATAACTTTTAAAAGATCCTTCAATGATTGTCCACTGGCGAAGCATCTGCATACAGCAGCCACTATGGAGGCACAAATCCCTTTAAGGTAAAATTAAACTTTGACATTCCCATATTTGAGGGTCAAATAGATGCAGATGTCGTAGATCGATGCTTGAATCTATTAGAAGGATATTTCTCGGTTCATGAATTTTCCAACCAGTAGAAGATTATTTTTCACTCCTCAAAGCTACCCCTCATGTCAAGGACTGGTGGGAAATCTACTATGAGAAAAAACCTCTCTATTCTCATCCATACCCACTTGGAATTATTTTTGAGACGCCATCAAGGAACAATACTATCTCGTGGGGAGCTATGATGACAAGTACATACAATGGACCACTCTACGGCAACAAAGGGATCAATATGTGCATGAGCTGATGAATATGTTCCATACCCTGTGCACAAAGTTGAGTATCAAAGATTCGAAGAAACATTTGGTGCTAAAGTATCACATTTGTCTGCACAGATACATTCAGGAGGAAATGGAGTTCCTCGACATCTTCTTGCTCAGTACAACATACCGGTATGTTGCCAAGATTGAGCAAAAATTCAAACAGAAGAAGCGAGACTTTGGATCTACGAATCAAAAGCAAGGGAAAGGTTCCCCCAAACCACAGAAAAAATGACAAAGCCAAGGCATCGCGGCCCAAGAAAAAAATTCAAAACTGCAAGAAAATAACAACATCGTGAAGAAAAATAAGGACACGGGAAAGTGGTGTGAGTTCCATAAGAGCTCCATTCACAACACAAATGAGTGTCGGGCCAAGTATTCGGTGGTGGCTGAGATGAGCTCTTCTGAGTCAGATGCATGCTCTGACTCTAAATTAGAACCTGACAAGGGGAATGACAAAGGGAAACAAATTATTAATGCAGAGCCCAATGCCACTGTTTCCACTGTGAAGATCCAAAAGGAGGAACCGGAAGATCCAGAGGAGGAGTAGCGTCTCTTCCACTCCCAGATGTGGGTAAAGGGTTCCCCGCTATAGTTTATTATCGAAAATGGGAGCCAAAAGAACCTCATTTCAGTAGACGACGTGAAGCGTTTTGGCTTGTCGACCACAACACACCCACAACCATACACCATCGGGTGGCTTCACCAAGGACAGGATCTCCACTTCAACCAGCAGTGTTGCCTTCCCTATAACATCAACCTCTTCACTGATGAGGTATTATGTGACATTTGTTAATCAAGGTTGTCATTGATGTCAACATGGCTTTTACTGAGATTTCAATAGTCTTGAGATTCCTAGTTCTAGATGATGATGTCTTGCCCTAAGAAGTTGCCAAAGGTATGATTAGTGATCTAGTCCCTAAGTACAAGTCCATGATGTGAAGAACTATACTTAATGAATCCATACTTGTGACGATGCTATACTCTTATATGACCACACTTAATAATGTTTTTTGATGAAGATTGGAAGACTAAGAAATGACGTGATTGATGATTGAAAGAGACCTTCCTAATGATACTGCCTATAACATATCACTGCGCCACTATATGATACACTCATTTTATATGTCCTACCATGATCTAATGATGAAGGTGTTAAACAATGAAGAATCCAAAACCATGAAGAAGCCTAACAAGAGAAGCCTATCTTCCCTACCTCAAATTCTACACTAACTAATGACCAGTCACATTAAAAAATGTTTCTTACTATCTTAGAGGAAACCTCTTAATTTGATACCAATACCATCTTTTAGAGCATAATTTTTTCTTTCCAATGAGCTTTTGCATGCCTCAAACCTCCCAGCGATTTGTGAGAAAATGAATTTTTAAGTTTAAAAGTAATATTTTTTAAGGCTAGCCGACCCACACTTAGACATTCATGTTGGTATCCCTCCATAGGCTAGCTAAATATTTGTGATTGGGTTACCTCAGGCTAGTGGACAGATCAAACTAGGACAATCATCTTGAAACCTGAAGTATACACCTGTGTTTGCAGAATTGGATTGTGCCCATTTGCTGGAGGACATAACTCTGATCTTTGTTATATCTTGTAGTCCCATGGAGGCTAGGCTCTAGCATTGGTGGCTTGGAGCTACAACTCAATTCTGTAGCTTGCAATACCATTGAAGAACTTTGGACCAATGTTCCAAGGCTTGTAGAGGCTCGAATTAGTTAGCATTTATACCTCATATCAGTAAAATAAAGGCACATACCTATGATTATATTAAACCGAACCTTAGACTTGTATTAGAGCCTAGTTTAGGCTCAGATTAGCTCAGTCCTATGGATAGGTTTCTCCTTAACTCGGACTTCAGGGCAGCTCGGTGCTATTGGTTCAGTTACCTGTGGTAGCTTTTGTGTGGAGAGCTTGAACTTGCCTCCTGTAGAAGCTAGCATTACAGAGGCCTGTCTCAAATTGTAGGTTATTTTGGATTGCAGTCTTGGACTATGTCAAATCTGTGAGTTATCTTGTCTCAATGTTAAGTTATTGGCTACAACAGGTTCATTATCTAAAGTAGTGAATTAGGAGGAGTACTGAAGATATTCTTTTCTGGTCATTTAAGAAGCAATTTGTAAGGACATCATCATCACTGTTAGAGAATGTGACCTACAACAGTTTCAAGAAGTAAAAGTGGTACCAAAGCACAACCACATAATCAAGAATAGTGTAATCACATCATCAAGGGAAGAACACATTCAATTCTCAGAATTGAAGGAAGAACAAATGCATTAATTTTATCATTAGAACAGATTTTAAGCATTGAAAATACAACATAAAATATCTTGTTTGAATGAGCATATTTGGAGCATTATTGTCCTAGAGAAACATTATAATAGTAGGGAATACTTGAAGAATAGAATACTTGCAACAGTTTTATGGATAGACCCTTGTAGACTTCTTGCTGAAGCAGTATAGAAGCTGATCTTGGAAGGACTATTGAAGACCATGATGTGATGAATTCATTATGAGGTGACCTTGGAGAAATTGTTTGGGTATGATGAAGAGAAGCGGTGACACCTTTCATGAAGAAAATGTTTTCATTGATGACGTGATGTGTAGATTACAGTGAAGAGTAAGCTGAAGATTGTTAGGGCTCGTTGTAGAAGACATTGGGAGCCATAAGTATAACCAAATATATCTTGACGAAATGAAGTAGAAGGTTGGAGCCTCATAGAGACAAGGTTGGTGCCTTGGAATATAGGGTTGGAGCCCTTGAGGTTGGTGCCTCAGAATTGACAAATTTGGTGACTTGGAAGATAGGGTTGGAGCCCTAGAGGATAGGAGTCCTCAAGAGAACAGGTTGGAGCCTGTACCAGATATAGGGTTGGAGCTCTTGAGGTCAGTGCCTCAAAATTGACAAGGTTGGAGCTTTGGAAGTCCAAGTCGGTGCTTGGCAAATACAGGTTGGAGCCTGGGAGATTGAAGATTGGTGTCTTCATCTAGGGTTGGAGCCCTACATATATTATTCTTGATTTATTGTAAAAGAAGAAAATAATAAAAGCATTTATTATTATTGTTCATTTTGTGTTCTAAATATAAGTGATCTAACTGGTAAAAATAACAATTGAAAATAAATATTGATTTACCCCCCCCTCAGTATTTCCAACAATTGGTATTAGAGCCAGTACCTTCACTCAAAGCCTAATAGCTTGAAGGTTGATCATTAGAACACAAACGGAAAAGCCAAGGAAGAAAGTCTCTGATCCTCCTAAAGATGTGTCTTCCTCAACCATCGAAATTGAAGTCAATCATTTTGCAAAGGCCCCATTGTTCAATGCAATATTTGATATATGGGTGGAAAGAATGAGGAATTTCTTGAAGACTCAAGGAATTGAAGTTTGGAAATAAGTGATTACTAATAGCATGCTGGAAGGAGAATCCAAGGAGTATAATACAAGAGCAATGAAAGCAATCTTGAATGGGCTACCTGATTCTATGAAGGCCAATTTTGAAAAATATTCATCAGCAAAAGGTATATGGGACAAAATTAATGATCTTCACTCAAAAGGAGAATTGACCATGACCTCTAGTCAAGAAGATGATGGAAAGAAAGAAGGAAATCCAAAACCCATCAAGGAAGCTGAAGATAAGAGAGATGACAACAAGGCTAAAGAAGACCTAGAAGATGAAGAGAACAAAGAAGATTTTGAAGAAGATCACCTGAATAAACTTATGGCTTCCATGGAAGAGATTAACGATTTGAAAAGGGAAAATGAGGAACTTAAGAAGAAAGTGCAAGACGGTAACCAAGAGAAGACAAGGAAGGAAGTTGACTTTGTCAACCTTCAAGTATAAGAAAGAGATAAGGAGCTCACCAAAAATAAAGAGTAGTTTCATCAAAACAAAAGAAAGCATCATGAAGAAGTCATATATATGAAAAAACAATTGGATAAGGCAAAGATAAGGTAAGAAACTTTGTCAAGCCACCTTGAACAAAGACTTAAGAATTTGAACAATCTAGAAGAAAATATTGGTCAATACAAGGAAGAGGTCTCTTCTCTTAGATCTCAACTAGAAGAATCAAAGAAAGAAGCGCAAGGAGCCAATAAGGTGATGGAATCTTTGGCATTCATATAAGGACAAGTTAATGAAGCAGAAAAGGAGAGAAACACCATGATATGCCAACTAGAAGAAAAGGATGAAGAAATCTTGAAACTAAAATCAGACATCAATCTTCTCAAGGCCGAAACATGTGAAGCTACAAGAATAAAAGAATAAATGGAGAGCATTCTAGCAAAAGAGAATGAATGAGTCTTCATAATGAGATAAAATATCATCTCCCTTAGAATCGAAGCACAAGAAGCAACAAGGATGATGGAAGAAATGAAGAAGAAACTACTTATGAAAGATGAAGATTGTGAAAAGTTGAAAGGAGAAATTGTCTTTCTTGAAAAGGAAGTTGAATTGCTAAATAAAAACTTGAAAATCTCTCAAACCCTAGATGGCATCCTAAGTCAACAAAGGTCTCCCGTTGATAAATCACGTCTTGGCTATGTAGGTGAACCTTCAAATAATGCAAACCCTAATTCTTCAAACAACAAGGATGTGGAGAAGCTTGGAAGAAATGTTGATGCCCCCAGTTCCAACAAAGAAAAGGAGAAGATTTAAAGTGACATTGGAAGAAACCCCCCTCCAAGAAGATATGTAGATGGTGTCAAGAATGCAAGAGGCAATAAATTTGATCAAAGAATCCCAAGAAAGAATGACTTTGGAAGTGCATCAAGGTAGTATCCATCCTCCAGGTACCAAAGTATATTTTTTGGTTATTTTTATTCTTGTAAAAATTTCGAACACAAGGCAAAGGATTGTAGGGCATACCACAAGGACAAATATAATGGTCCCCATCAGTTTCTTAGAAGAAAATTTGCAAGAAGAAGTCATGATATTTCATTCATGAATAAGATAGAGTGTTTAAATTGCCATAACATTGGACATATGGCATGTGATTGTAACTTGACTTGGGTTCCTAAAAAAGCTAAAACCATGACAACCAACCTAGAGAAGAAAGTTACACAAGTATGGAGAAGGAAGCAAGTTGAATCTGGAAGTCTCTTGAACACTCCAACAAACAACACATGTTGTTGACTAGATGAAGTCATCCTTGATATCCCAAGTATTTGATGGTGAAACCCTGGCAAAAAGAGACCATGCATATAGTTAGGGGGAGTTTGTCATTCTTGAGTATTCCTGCAGAAAGTGATCCGTGAGTGGGCCCTTATGAAATCCTTGATGAGTTACACATGGAAAATATTGATAAATCATCTCTTGGAATTAACTCCATTGAAGAAAAACATAATATTATGACGATGCCTTCTACTTGCTCACACAAGGTGAAGAATCCTTCATGAGCTAAAGGAATTTGTGCAGAAAAGGGGAGATGGTACATAAAATGAAGAAATACAAACACATCTATCATGGAACATATTGCCAGAAGAAACAACACCACGGCAGGGGGAGTAACATACATATAAAGGACTACAATTCATGAAGAAAAGAAGCAACTTGACAGAGGGAGTATTTTGGCACCCCATTTTCCATTGATGTCAAAGGGGGAGAGAAATTAGAAGGGAAAGCATATTGCCATCAATTACAAAGGGGGAGATTTTTAATCAAGGTTGTCATTGATGTCAACATGGTTTTGACTGAGATGTCAATATTCTTGAGATGCCTAGTTCTAGATGATGATGTCTTGCCCTAAGAAGTTGCCAAATGTCCGATTAGTGATCTAGTCCCTAAGTAAAAGTCCATGATGTGAAGAACTATATTTAATGAAGCCATACTTGTGACGATGCTATACTCTTATATGACCACACTTAATGATGTTTTTTGATGAATATTGGAAGACTGAGAAATGACGTAATTGATGATTGAAAGAGACCTTCCTAATGATATTTCCTATAACATATCACTGTGCCACTATATAAGACACTCATTGCAGATGTCCTACCATGATCCTATGATGAAGGTGTTAAACAATGAAGAAGCCTAACAAGAGAAGCCTATTTTCCCTACCTCAAATTCTTCACTAACTAATGACCAATCACATTAAAAAAATTTTCTTACTATCTTAGAGGTAGCCTCTCAATTTGATACCAATACCATCTTTTAGAGCATAATTTTGTCTTTCCAATGAGCTTTTACTTGCCTGGAAACTCCCAACAGTTTGTGAGAAAATGAAATTTTAAGTTTAAAAGTATTATTTTTTAAGGCTAGCCAACCCACACTCAGACATTCATGTCAGCCTCCCTCCAAGAGACGTGTCCCTTTATTAAAGGTCGAAGTCCTATATAAATATGACATACAACACCTATTTTCAACCATGAATTCGGCCAAAAATTCAGAAATTGAGCACAGAATTAAGAAGGAGGCCGAGAAGGACTTTGGCATCACATTTTGGGCTAAATATTTGTGATTGGGTTACCTCAGGCTATTGGACAGCTCGAGCTAGGACAATCATCTTGAAACCTGAAGTATACACCTGTGTTTGCAGCATTGGATTGGGCTCATTTGCTGGAGGACATAACTCTAATCTTTGTTACAGATTGCAGTCCCATGGAGGCTAGGCTCTAGCATTGTGGCTTGGAACTACAACGCAGTTTTGTAGCTTGTAGTCCCATTGAAGAACTTCGGACCAATGATACAAGGCTTGTAGATGTTGATGTATAAAAGGTGTCTTCTAAATGCCTTTTTATCATACATTAATTATCAATCCAGGTATGATTTTTTATTTCAAGAGTGTACTCTGTCTGAGGCTGCAATCAATCTAAGAGTAATGCTTTGCAATATGTAGTACATTGTTGTAAATAAAAGAGTAAATATATTCTTGGAAATGAAATATAACTACAATGACATGAAATTAAATACTCTAAAATCCAGTCATTCACTCTGCAATCATTAGTCAAGGATACAGTATTGATAACTCTTTCCTTTAGCAACTGATGCAATTGAAATCAAATGAAAACAAGACAATCAATCTGAGAACAAAGGTAGAAATAACCAGATGTCCTTTATAGTTGATGATATTCATATTAAAACAATTAAATGGAAATGGAAATTGAACTAAATCACTAATGTTGCTGGTGAAAGTAAACTAGGCAAGTTCTTAAAAACAAAACCAACTCTTTGCAAGAATGAAATAGGTTGTAAACTAATTAACTGAAATGAATAGCAATTTGAAATTGATCAATAATGGAAAGGAACAACAAACTCTAACTACTAGAATTTAACAACACTTCTATCTAATAGGATTGAAAAAAAAAACTCTATTGAACAATAAACTTAACGGAATAGTAAAATGAATCGGAACAACAAACTGAATTGGAACAAAAAATAGATGGGAACAGTGACTGTAATAGAATAGCAACTGCTGAACAGTGTGGCTCTGTTAAAGCATAACAAGAAAAGTTATACAAATATTAAGATTCTTGTTAAATCAGAAAAGGAACGGCAACGCAATTCACCAATATAACACACCGATATTATGAAGAAGTTAAGTAGTAAACCATTAAACTTGAAAGCTGTAATAAAAAAAAATGCAAACTGTCACACAACGATAATTGAAAGATAATAATACAAACAAAAGAAAAATCCACCAGGGCCAGGCCCTTAGCCACCAGTGAAACACCGCTGGGTTACTCCATAATCAAGAAATGGAACAACAACTAGATCATGTATTAATCGGGAGTAATAGCGTTACAACAGTCGCTCGCTGATCACGAGAGTCAATGAGAAATTATAGAGTTACAAAAGAAATTTCGATAATAATCATTCTTGTTTTTCAATTTCTATGGGCACTGCCTTTTATAAAAATTCAACGGACAATTCAAGAAACAACAATCCCTTAGGATCGAAAGCTCCTAAGGGATTCGCTCCCTTTTCTCATTTTAGCTAACTCTTGGTATTTTTAGGCTGTAGCCTTGCTATTCCCAGCCTTACTTTAGCTGTGCATTCTGATTTCATCTTTCTTGTCTGGATACGGCCATTTGCTGGAGGAATAACAGCTACTCCTGTTTTAGCTTTGCCTTTCGAATGGCGGTTTCTCACTTCATTTGTCTTCTTTTGAGAATAAAATACAATCTTTTAGCTAATTTTCACAATAAACATTAATCTTTGCAATTCTATCATAATCCTTCAATATATCACCTTTCTAGAATAAAAATAGTTATGTTCAAAGGAAAAAAGTAAAGAAATACATGGTGAATTCATACCTTTTCCAATGCTCAACACACCTCCCTGCTTACCCTTTTTTATGTCCTCATGAAAACCATAGTTTACATGTAAAGCAGTTAGGGAATAGGCTGGAGAGGGTTTTTCATTAAGAGGTCTAAAACCATGATTTGCAGCTAAAGCTTCAAAGATGTGCCATGCCTATCCTTCAGGTAATTCATATTTGGCTTTATAGTCTATTGTAACATACCATATAATGGGACTTCGAAACCTACAACCTAGCCAGTATGGGCCTTCCCTCAAGATGAGGTTACTATAGAGAATCAAGAGGTCAGCAGCTAATCCAAAATTTCTATAATTAAATGGCTCTCTGTCCTAAAAATTTCGATTGGAAATAAACCATTGGACTTTAGCTGCTATATAGGCCTAGTCTATGATAGATAGAAAATATTCTACCCCATCCAAGACAATTGCTTTGTGGACGTGTCCCAATGTCTAGATCACACCCTCATTTGTCATTAGACTCTTCTACCTAGCCCATAGTTGTAATGGATTTCTCGGTTCACTCCTAACCCAAAGTTATAGCTCGTTTTCTTGCATCTGAAAAGTATTATAGGCCTTGAGCCATTTCAGCTGGTTGACATAAAATGAAATAAATGCTTGAAATTGGATATTGCCCACAAAAGGGCTGTGATTTGTCTCCATTTCTCCAGCTAATATAAAATTGTGCAAATAGAACTCACAGAGCAGACGCTGGACTTTTACTCCATATAGTTTGCAGCAACTTATAAAATCATCTACAATGTTTAATTCTATAGTTTTTCCTACCCTAATAGCTTTAATTTTTAACTGTAAATATCTTTCTACTAAAAATAAAGCATAATTTTTGGTAGGGCATCTACATGCTATAACATCTGCGTATAAGGAGTAGAGAGTATTCATTTGATTCCAGACCATTTTTAATCTACTCCTTAGCTCATCAACTTTATCTTCTGCCTTTCGACACTTATCGTATGCTTCAGCCTCTGATGCACCAATGTCTTTTAATTGTTGTTGTAACTGTTGATATTTATTTTTGGGAGAAGTCTCTTCTTCAAGATTTTCCCTAGCCTGTTGAGCATGTGCCAGCTCTTCTTGGAGTTTTTCTATAGTAGGTTCTATTAACAAAATGTTTTTATGTTATAAATTGACCTGGGTGTCCTTATTACAATGTCGAATGCCTATAGTCTATGTCTCTTTGTCGGCCATAGTACTGGAGGATGGTGCCTCGTTTGAACATCTTTTTCACAGACCTGTACATTCTCAATTTGAGCATCTGTGTCCATAGAAACTTCCTACTGTCCCTCATTATCGTGAATGAGTGTGGGCTCAATTTGAGTTTCCATGGCCCTTGTATTGTGGGGTTCTATTTGGATAGCGACATTCTTCATTTTCAAAGTTCTTTTGGAGACTTTCCCCTGTTTTAGAACCCTAATCCTTTGCCTGAGTTTTTTTACTAGCTTTTAGAGATTTTTTCATTCCCTCCACAGCTTCCCAAGTTCATTTGCCTTCTTCTTCTTCTTGGAAGGAACAATTGTTCCTTTTTCTATGCTTGGTTGCTTGGCTAGGGTTTGTTCTCCAATGGCCGTGCCTTCGTCCAGGCTTGCCTCTATGATTTCTGCTTGGAACATTTCTTCAACGTTCACATGCTCCTAGCCACATTCATCGGGGGGAGTAACCCTAGTTGGTTCTTCTGTTCCCTAAGGGTTTTCTACTTGGAATACTTCTTCAGCCGTATCTTTATTGATAACAACTTGTTCCTGCAATTGGTCTATCTCAATGTTGAGGTTAAGCGGACTGTGAGGTTGTATAAATTCACTCATATTGGCCAAAATTTGGGCCAATTGAACCTCATGTAATGGACTCTGTGGTGGGCTTGCAATAGAGGTTTCGGGAGGCTTTGCTTCCTCTCCTTCATTTTCACTAGTGTGATTACTTTCTTCCTCTTCACCGGTGTGGTGACTTCTTTCTTCTTCATCAGTGTGATGACTTCCTTCTTCTCCACTAGTGTGGTGACTTCCTTCTTCTCCATTGGTGTGGTGACTTTCTTCTTCTCCACTGGTGTGGTGACTTTCTTCTTCATGCTAATCTCCTTCTTCTTCATCAGTGTGATGAATTCCTTCCTCGAGTTGCAGTGGTTGTTCATCTTCCGAACTGGGCAATTCTAAGGGTTCGCTATTGCTACCCTAAAGAATTCCTATCATTCCCCTACTTCTCCTAATCCTGGAGGACTGTCTGCACTTTAAAGGTTTTGTTGCTGTGCTAGTAACTCTTTTACGTTTTGGGGCAGGTAGAGTTGTTCCTTCATTAATTGAGAATATCAATTCTTCCCAGCTAGTCTGCTGCTGGCCAAGACTGTAACTCACTATCAATCGGATTAAACGGTGATGGCTCACCACCGTGGCTATATGACGAGACTTTATTATACTTCAGGTAGCATCATGCAATAAGAAATTTAAATATGCAGACAAGTTTACAGTACATTATTGCTTTAATACTGCTAATAACTTATACCACATCCTTTCTCCCATCGCATGTGATGTAGCTCTGTACTACTTTTTCCAGTTCTATCCATGGTTCTCCCAACGTTTCTAGCTAAACTCCTTTCCCTTTGACGACCAAAGTCTGCCCTTCATCCCAAAAAAGTTTCATGGCTTCTTGAACTTTCACTTTTTTATGGGTCTATATGGGTCCTTCCACTGGCAGACCAGATACCTCGGTGATTATTGCATCTGCTACTACTATTTTCCTACCTCTAACCATGGAATAGCCTTCATGTAAGTTCTACAAGAATTCAATGGCTACTATTTCATGTGGTTGCTGCAGTCATGTGAGGTAGTTAATCCATCCTACTCTCTCCATAATTTCTCGGGCAATGTTGGAAACTGCTAGCACCTGTGGCTCACTACGTATTGCTCGTCCTCCCATCTTGTCTGCACACTGTTAATTCTTCGCAAATACACAGAAATGTAATGGAAAAACACTTTCTGTATATCAGCACAATATCGTTAAACTCTTGTTGTTTCCAAGAATTTGATGAACACAGGGATTCGACCCGCATGCAAGCATTAAAAGGCATCCGCGCCCCCTGAAAGATAATAGGTCGTCCTCGACTGTCGAAATAGAAGATCATTGTATTGCACAACAATGGTATAGCAGTGAAAGGCATACATACTTATGATATGATCAACAAATTATTGCATTACTGAAATCGATTCATATTATTAAATTGTGAATAGATATGGAAACGTTATGTAATGATTTCGAACATAAGGAAAAGGATAGCTAATGTGAAAAAAGGTACTTATGCGGTCATTATCAACATAAAATATTATGATCGATTTATAAATAAATTTCATGCATAATAGGTTCTGAACAAAGGGTTTAGGAGCATACTCTCATTTGATATTAGATAAATATATAAGAAAAGGGTTTAACATTGCTATTGATTTGTGAAAAATATGACTCCAATGCCATCAACAGAGCTATATTGCCCACAGGTGTCTATAACCTTGAAAAAGTTGCTTTCTCACCCTTGGAACCATTATCCTTTATTTATGCCTAGGGAAGTGCTATGTGATGTCATGATGGAGGCACTGTGTTGGCTTGGGAACCAGATGAATCACAATGCCATTCACCAGGAAGAAGTGAAAGGTGGGCAGGGTGGCTCATGATGAGACCTCCTTTTCCAAGGACTTTTTATTTTTTTTCTTAATTGTCCATTGGGTCATATCCCTGGTGTGTTGGCCATAGTGGGAATTCCACTTCACTACTTCCTTTTGATCATGGTAGGCTGGCTCTTGATGAGACCCCCTATCCTCCATCTGCCATATAATAGTATTGTTAGTAATCATATATAGAAATTTTTCTTTTCTTTCTTTTCCTATAGCACTTCCCTATTTATATATAGAGGATGGCTCAACACTCCTTAAGAGTAGGGATGGTGGAAGAATTCTGAACATCTCAATAGAGAAAATATGCCTTTATTCTTATTCAATAAATAAAAATAAGAAAGAGTTATGAAGATCTAGGGAGGAAACAACATGATAAAGATAACCGATCATATTAATTTTAGTGAAAATAAAGACAACAAAGTAATATATATGGTTGTGTCCTTTCCTTTTTTCTTATCACTACAAAACAATTTCTTAAAAATGACAATTTCTCTTGATTTGCTAATTTCAATAACCTTTAATTTGTGTGTTTTATATAAGTCGTATGTCTGCCTTTCTAAAAAAATCATGAGGAATTCACCAAAAATCCTCAAAATGTATCTAAAACAAGAAAAATGCACTCAAAAAGTGTTGTTCCTTAAGTGGAACAGTTGTTTTTCCTTAAAAAGGGACAGCAAAAACAATCTATGAAAATGTTGTTCCTTTTGAAAGGAACAACAAAAACAATCAGCAAAAATGTTGTTCCTTTGGAAAGGAACATCAAAAACAATTAGCGAAAATGTTGTTCCTTTCGAAAGGAACAACAAAACTAATCAGTGAAAACTGTTGTTCCTTTGGAAAGGAACAACAAATATAAGCGGAAGAAATGTTGTTCCTTTGGAAAAGAACAACAAAAACAGGCGGCAAGACTGTTGTTCCTTTGGAAAGGAACAACAACAAAAATCTGCGAAAAGTGTTGTTCCTTTGGAAAGGAACAACAAAAACAAGTGGGAAAAATGTTGTTCCTTTGGAAAGGAATAACAAAAACAGGTGAAAGAACTATTGCTCCTTTGGAAAGGAACATCAAAAACAATCGGCAAGAACTGCTATTCCTTTGAAAAGGAACAGCAAAGACACACGGCAAAAAGTGTTGTTCCTTTTTAAAGGAACATAAAATACACACGGCAAAAACTGATGTTCCTTTGGAAAGGAACAAAAAAAATTAGCACACAAACGCGTTGTTTCTTAAGAGGAGGTGTTGGTGTTCCTTAAAAGGAACAGCAGTTGTTCCTTAAAAGGAACATCTTGAGAAATAAACTCTATACAAAAAAACAAGCAAAGTTAAAAAAGGAAAGGTTATGTACAGGTTTCAAAGTAAAAGAATTATTCAATAAATGGGTACTGAGGAGGAGTTATCTCCCTCAACAACAATCTGCATAGTAGACTCTTCCCATAATTGCTGGTAAAAGGATTCCCGATTAAGCATTTTATGGTAAAGTCGTACTCGATGACCGTTTACTTTGAAAGAGTGTCCAGATCCATCAATGGTAGTTAATGTGATGGTGTCATTGTCATGCAGTTTTTGTATCTCATAAGGTCCAAGCCATCGTATCTGGAGTTTCCTTGGGAAATATTGAAACCGGGAGTCATATAGGAGTGCCCAATCTCCTTCGTGGAATATTTTCTGTTTAATGAGGGCGTCGTGCCATTTTTCTCTCTGTTGTTGAATTAATGTAGTGTGCTGAAGAGCTGAGAGCCTAATTTCATCTAACTCATTGATTTGATGTAATATTCTGACTTGGGCTTCATTTAAGTCTAAACCCACCTCCTGGGCTGTTCTTGATGTTTGAATTCCAAATTCTATTAGAAAGATGGGTTCTTTTCCAAATACCAATTGATATGGTGAATATCCAGTGGTATTTCTCCATGTTGTTCGGTACACCCACAAGGCTTCCGAAAATCTATAAGCCCCAGTCACATCTATGTGATGCAACTCTTTTTGTAAGTATATATTCTATCACTTTATTCGTGCTCTCTACCTGGCCATTTTCCTGTGGGTGGTATGGGGTTGTGATTTTGTGCTGAATGTGGTAATTTTATAATGTTGCAGTGATTTTGTTACCTACAAATTACGGTCCTCCATCTGTAATTACACCCCTTGGGAGGTCGTATCGCATAAATATGTGGAAAAGGAACTGTATTACAGAGTCCTCTGTAGCTCTTGAAAGTGCTTCTGCCTCAACCCATTTAGTAACATACTCTGTTGCAACTAGTATGTATGTTTTCTGATTTGATGGCGAGTTGATAGGACCAAAAAATTGAGTGCCCAGCATTCGAATGGCTTGATTACTAACTGTGGATTCAAAGGCATTTCGTTGGACTGTCTAGCGCAACCTGCCCTTTGGCAACTATCATAGGCTTGTACAAACTTTTTAGCATTTTTAAAAATTGTAGGCCAGTAATAGCCTATTTGTAAAACTTTGTGACCCTTCTTGCAATCTGCAAAATGCTCGCCACAGGGCCCATCATGGCATGCTTTCAGAATATCAAATATTTTTTCTTCTCGAATGCATCTCCTGATGTGCATATCTGCTCCTGTATGAAACAGGTAGCCCCCAATCCAAGAGAATCGAGTACTACGTTGTGTTATCTGTTTTCGTTCATTGGGCGTTAGATGCTTAGGTAATTTACCTATTGCTAAATAATTTTCAATATCAGCATACCATGGGGTTCTATCAATAACAACGAACAAATGTTCATATGGGAAGTGATCCTCGACTGCTGCTGCCTCTATTGGTTTTGGCATCCATGACAGAAAATCAGCTACATGGTTTTCTTTTTGTTGGGTGCGGAGCCTGATTATCTTGTTTACTTTGCATCATAGCATTGGACCCCTATACCTTAAAAGGGGCGACAACGCCACCCGTAACTAATCGCTGCCATGGGGGGTTCAGGGGGGGCGACAACACTTTTCGGAGCCCCCCCCTGGCGGGGGTTTCGGGGGCAGCGCCCCCGAAGCTAAAAACAGATGTAAAATTGCCTTGTAAAAGTATAGTAATTTCTAGTCAATCTGGGCCATTCATTAGGCAAATGATCTGACGGTAGAAGTTATGTTTAGATTAGGGTTTTTTGCCCTAGAAGGCAACCCCTCACTTTTATGAGGGCATTGTATTGCGGCTGTGCATTGTATGTGTATTCTCGGAGCGAGAAACAGACAGGGAGACTGTGAGAGAGAACAGAGGATATTACAGCAGATCTGCTGTAGGTTTTGTCTCTTCATTTTTGCTGGATAATAGAAAGGAAGGACTCGCTGTTCGGGGTGGACGTAGCCCAAACTGGGTGAACCACGTATATCTGTGTCTCTCTGGTTTTATGTGTTTTGTGTGCTTATATTTTCCGCATATTTTATGTGCTGCATTGCTCTGTAATATTTATTTTTATAACAATTTTCAGGCCGTATCCTTTATTGTGATGTCGTATCCTTGCAATAGAATCAACCATCTTGTTACTTCACCATTTGAATCCTGCTATTTTCTGAAATTTTATAAATGAGTAGATTCAGAGTATAAAATTGCCAAAGATGTTCGCTATATAATGTCTAAATTTATTTACAACATGTATTATGGCTAAAAATTCTTTCTTAGTCACAGTATAGTTTAATTCAGCAGGAGATATATTTTTGCTCATATAATAAATTGCATATGGTTTTTTATCTTCTTCCTGATCAAGGACTGATCCAATAGTTGTGTCTGAGGCATCAGATGAAATTTGGAATGGCAAATCCCAATTTGGGCCCGTTAGCACTGGGGTTGTTGTTACAAGCTTTTTCATATCCTCAAAATCATGGTCGCATTTATCTATCCAAATAAAATCAGCATTCCCTATTAATGCATATAAAGGTGCAGCTACTCGAGAATAATGCTCTATAAATCTTCTATAATAATCGAAAAATCCGAGAAAGCTACGTACCTCTGTTTGTGTGGTAGGAGTGGGTATTAACAAAATTATCTGAATTTTAGCTAAATCTACCTGAATTCTAGTTGCTGAGATATAATGACCTAAGATTAGTCCCTTGGTCATCATCATGTGACACTTTTCATGGCTTAAGCAAAGCCTGGTGTCAATACATATTTGTAGCACCTTTTCCAAATTTTCTAATGCTGGCTCAAAATCGTCTCCGTAAGGTGTGAAATCATCCACATATACTTCGAGCCCTTCATTTATTAAATCTAAAAAGATGTTGAGAATGGCCCTCTGAAATGTAGCAGGTGCATTGCATATGAAAAAGGGTGAAACTATGTAAGAAAATGTCCCCCAAGGACAGGTAAAAGTAGTTTTGTCTTGGTCTTTAAGGGCAATCTGAATTTGATTGTATCCACTGAAGCCATCTAGGAAAGAAAAGAATTTCTTTACTGCTAATGTGTCTAGTACCTAGTCGATAAAAGGAAGGGGAAAGTGGTCTTTCTGGGTTGCTTTGTTTAGTTCTCTCTACTCTACACATATCCTACACTTTTAGTTCTTCTTTGGCACCACTACTAATGGAGAGACCCACTTACTGTCAGATATTGGGTATATAAAGTTGACATCCAATAGTTTTTATAATTCAGCTTTCACAATATCTTTAAGATGGGGGTTTAATCTTCGTTGAGGTTGGAAAATGGGTCTAGCATATTTTTCTATATAAATGGTGCATACATAACTGGGGGTCAATTCCCTTCATGTCTGGATAATCCCATACAAAAGCTCCCTATATTTTTTTGTAGTTGGACCGTCTTCTTTTCTTGTTCAACAGTCAGGTTTTTGTTAATGTTTAAGATTTTTCCTAGCTCAATCTCTATAATTTTTCTATTGTAAAGAGAAGTGGTGGGTATTGATTGATCATGAATGTCTTTCAGGGGATCTTCTTCTTCTTGATTATCAAATGCTGCTTTGATCATGTGACATTGCAAATGGGATCTGATTTTTGGTTTATTAATGAAACTGTTAATAGTGTCATCCTCTATTTGGTCTTTAAAGTCGAGGGCATCTTCTATGGTTAATTGTGATCTAATGTTTTCCATGAAGTATGATACAGGTTGTTTCCTTTTTTTATTTATTGATAGGCTTGGC
Organism: Pinus albicaulis; assembly: GCA_034641835.2. Lineage (NCBI taxonomy): Eukaryota > Viridiplantae > Streptophyta > Pinopsida > Pinales > Pinaceae > Pinus > Pinus albicaulis. The sequence goes on along the minus strand of CM076575.1, from coordinate 543,146,904 downwards.
TGGGCTGGGGGATATAAAGCTAAATTCTTGACATAGTTCCCTCTAGTTATAGTCATGCTGCCCTGTCAGCAGCTGATGTAAGCATCGACAGTTGTCAGCGGAGGTCTACCTAGGATCAACGGGTGTCCATCTAGCTGGTTTTTGGGGTTGATAATCAGGAAGTCAACAGGGTATTCCCAGGAGTCTACAGATACCATTACATCATGTAATGTGCCTTTTGGCTTGACTACCGATCAGTCAGCCAATTTCAATAAGGTTGTGGTTGGATCTAATGATGTAATGCCAACTTTTTGACAAGTGGTAGTTGTTAGAATATTAATTGCAGCTCCCAAATCAACTAGGGAATTTGGAAATGATTGTCCATTGATTTGTACTATCACTATAGGATTTCCTGGGTCCTCATACATTATAGGTGCTTCCATTCCTGATAATAAATTAGATAGAGTGCGGGCTACTTGGACAATTGGGTTAGTTGTTGTTCTCCTCTTGGGCTTCCTTATACATAGTTCTTTGATGGTTTTTGCATAAATAGGGATTTCTTGGATAGCTTGGAGGAGAGGGATTTTTATACAAAATTTTTTCAGTTCTCCCAGAAGATCAAAATCAGGATATTCTATTGGGCGAGGTATGATTAATAGTTCTAGGAATGGTGGAGAAGAGGTGGTTGCTTGCTCCTGAGTTTGTTGTTTAACCACATTCTCCTTGTGCACTGTTTGTTCTGTGGGTAATGGGTCTTCAACTTGAACATTTTTGTCTCCCTCTGTTTGTATTATGTGCCTAGATCTTAGTTGAAGGTCATTTCACTCCCTTAATTCAAATTCTAGTTCTGGTGGTTCCATTATTTAAACAAACTGAACCGACCTATTATTAGGGTTTGGGTTGGGTTGGGCTAGGAGTTGTGGTCTCAAGTTGGTTTGGGGGTTTTGTGGCAATGTATAAGGTGCTAGCAGTGTAGGTTGAGGGAGAGGGATCGTTCCAACTGGCTGATTTTTCGGTCTTTGCCAGGTCTGACTCTGTGAGATGGAGGGGGACCATTGTGTTGGACAAACATTATTTTGCAAAAATGGTGGACAGTAAGGAAATTTTGGCCAATTGGTTTGATTTGTTTGATTTTTCCATGGTGATGTAGGAAATGTCTGTTGTGAGCAATTGGGGAAAGGTGGCTGATTTTGCCACATTCCATTATATTGTTGAGCATTATACTAAGGAGACTAAAAAGAAGAGGATGGATCAATTGGCATACCTATTTTTCGTGGCTTCCATTGTCAGCGCTGGTTGAGTAGGCATACCAATTCTAATTCTTCTTCCGCCTCCTTGTAAACTTATTTCAATCTAGGGAGCGAGGGGAAACCTTCTGTGGAGTGATCTTTTGTGCAGATAGCATAGAATTTGACTATATCCAATGGGCACTCTTTATGGTTGTGTTTATTTCTGCATTTAGGGCAGAATATTTCCATATTTTTTTCTGTTTCTGCTTTCTTTTGTTTGGCTTCCATAATGTCGAATTGCATTGTCAGAGTACCTAGAATATCCATTTTAAAATCTTCTAGTAGATTTCCAATTTCTGCGTGGGTTATACTTTCACGAGCGATCTTACTATCCCTTATGATCATATCCCGTTCTACTGACTTTAGCCTTGTGCTGCCTCTCGAACTCCTAATACATAAATCAATAATGTCAACAAAATTTTCCTCATATATATCACATTTTCCCATGATGTTTAATGTTTCAACCCATTTTTCCTTCATCCCTTTAAGTAATGTAGTTTTTAACACATTATCAGGTAAGGGTAAAGATGCATAAGGTGATCTCTGGAGGTTGTATTGAAAGCGTTCTACATATTACTCAAGTGTTTCATTAGTTTTTTCTTTCATCTGAAATATTTCGTCTTTTAACTCGCTAGACCTACAATAATCCTGATATTTCCTTAGAAACACAGCTTTCATATGATCCCAATCATTTATAACACCTCCACCTAACCCCATAAACCATCGTAAAGCTGCTCCTTTTAATGTGGAGGGAAATAATTTTAGCTTTCGGGGGTTGGTGGTATAGTCATACCCTCGACATGATACATCGAATTCAAACAGAAATGCATCTAGATCTTCTGATGTTAAACCATGAAATGTAGGAATATGTTGGAGGGGAATGGCCTTCATAGGTGCATTAACTACAATTTCCACAATGGGATATTGCAGTGTGGAATTTTGAGGGGTTTTTTGGTTCTGGTTCTGGGCCATTTGATCAAATATGTTCCAATATCCTTCTGGGATTTCTAGGGAATTCCTAGGCTGACTAGAAGGAATAGGAATGACCTTGACAACACTCCCTTGATCTAGAATAATGAGTGTTCCTTGCTGACCTACTATCTGGGGAGATTCAGGTCCTTTAGCTTTTTTTGAATGATGTTGACAGCACTTCCCTTATTTGGGCTGCTCATTGTTTGGATTACTTCAAGAGGAGTCCTTGGTTCTTCGGTTTCCCCTGTTTCTCCTCCTCCTTCACGGAGATTACTAGAGTTCCCTTCTTGTAGAGAAATTAGGCGAGAATTCTCAATTTCTTGGGAATCTTGCTCAATACCTTTTGTTTGGCTATGTACCTCAGCAAAGGCTATAGATGGTGATTCTATGGCCTAAAGGGAACCAGAAGGTTGTCTAGAAGTAACTTTTCTAGGTCCTACTGGTGGCTAAGATTCGGCTTTCTTTAGGATTTCATTGATGAAAGTTGTTCGCCCAAGGGTCACTGATCCCTTAGGTTTTTTGGGTTTAGGAGGAATTTTGTTCTGTTTAGGTTTTCTATTCTTTCAAAAAAACACAAGCATTCCTTCCTACCTAAAATTTTTTTACTCAATTCTTCTATGAAACGAGGCAATGAACAAGTATGTTCCTTGCTCGGTACACAAGTTCTTACCTTCCATTTTTAATACCCAGTTCTTCCCTAGCAGAAAAAATCAAATATGCATCACTCTTTCTAAATGGCATACACTCTCCCTGACAACGGTGCCAAAATGTTGAGGTATAAAGGGTGTCTTCTAAACGCCTATTTATCCTACATTAATTATCAATCTAGGTACAATTTTTTATTTCAAGAGTGTACTTTTTCTGAGGCTGCAATTCAATCTAAAAGTAATGCTTTGCAATATGTAGTACAATGTTGTAAATACAAGAGTAAACAGATGTTTGGAAATGAAATCTAACTACAATGACATGAAATTAAATACTTTGAAATCCAATCATTCACTTTGCAATCATCAGTCAAGGATACAGTAATGATAACTCTTTCCTTTAGCAACTGATGCAATTGAAATCAAATGAAAACAAGACAATCAATCTGAGAAAGAAGGTAGCAATAACCAGATGTCCTTTATAGTTGATGATATTCGTATTAAAACAATTAAATGGAAATGGAAATTTAACTAAATCACTAATGCTACTAATGAAAGTAAACTAGGCAAGTTCTTGAAAACAAAACCAACTCTTTGCAGGAATGAAATAGACTATAAACTAATTAACTGGAATGAACAGCAATCTGAAATTGATCAATAATAGAAAGGAACAACAAACTCTAACTACTGGAATTGAATAGCACTTCTATCTAATAGGATTGAACAACAAAACTCTATTGAACAACAAATCTTATTGAACAATAAACTGAACAGAATAGCAAACTGAATCAAAATAGAAAACTAAATTGGAATAGAAAATAGATGGGAAAAGTGATTGCAATAGAACAACAATTGCTGAACAATGTGGCTCTGTTAAAGCATAACAAGACAAGTTATACAGATATTAAGATTCTTGTTAAATCAGAAAAGGAATGGCAACGCAATTCACCCATATAACACACCAATATTATGAAGAAATTAAGCAGTAAACCATTAAACTTGAAAGTTCTAATAAAAAAAAATGCAAACCATCACACAACGATAATTGAAAGATAATAATACAAACAGCAGATAGATCCACCAGGGCTGGGCCCTTAGCCACCAGTGAAACACTGCTGGGTTACTCCAGAATCAAGAAATGGAATGACAACTAGATCATGTATTAATCGGGAGTAATAGAACTACAACAGTTGCTCGCTGATCACGAGAATCAATGAGAAATTATAGAGTTACAAAAGAAATTTCAATAATAATCATTCTTGTTTTTTGATTTCTACAAGCACTTCCTTTTATAACAATTCTTAGGATAATACAAGAAACAATGATAGACTTTGAACAACGATCCCTCAAGATCGAAAGATCCTGAGGGATTTGCTCCCTTTTCTCCTTTTAGCTAACTCTTGGTCTTCTTAGGCTGTAGCCGTGCTATTCCTGGCCTTACTTTAGTTGTGCGTTCTGATTTCATCCTTCTTGTCTGGATAAGGCCCTTTGCTAGAGGAACAACATTTACTCCTGTTTTAGCTTTGGCTTTCGAATGGTGGTTTCTTACTTCATTTGTCTCCTGTTGAGAATAAAAGACAGTATTTTAGCTAATTTTCACAGTAAACGTTAATATTTGCAATTCTATCATAATCCTTCAATATATCACCTTTCTAGAATAAAAAGAGTTATGTTCAAAGGAAAAAAGTAAAGAAATACATGGTGAATTCATACCTTTTCTAATGCTCAACATTAGAGGCTCAGATTAGTTAGCATTTATACCTCAAATCAGTAAAATAAAGGCACAAACCCGTGATTAGATTAAACTGAATCTCAAAATTGTATTGCAGCCTAGTTTAGGCTCAGATTAGATCAGTCCTGTGGATAGGTTTCTCCTTAACTCAGACTTTAGGGTAGCTCGGTGCTATTGGTTCAGTTACCTGTGGGAGCTTCTATGTGGAGAGCTTGAATTTTCCTTCTGTAGAAGCTAGCATTACAGAGTGTTGTCTCGAGATTGCAGGTTATTTTGGATTGCAGTCTTAGACTATGTCAAATTTGTGAGTTATCTTGTATCAATGTTAAGTTATTGGATACAACAGGTTCATTATCTAAAGCAGTGAAGTAGAAGGAGTACTAAAGAGATTCTTTTCTAGTCATTTAAGAAGCAATTTGTAAGGATATCATCATCACTGTTAGAGAATGTGACCTACAACAGTTTCAAGAAGTAAAAGTGGTACCAAAGCACAATCACATAATTAAGAACAGTGTAATCACATCATGAAGGGAAGAACACATTCAGTTCTCAAAATTGAAGGAAGAAAAAATGCATCATTTTTATCATTAGAACAGATTTTAAGCATTGAAAATAAAACATAAAAGATCTTGTTTGAATAAGCATATTTAGAGCATTGTTGTCCTAGAGCAACATTATAATAGCAGGGAATACTTGAAGACCACAATACTTGTAACAGTTCTTTGGACAGACCCTTGTAGACTTCTTGTTGAAGCAGTGTAGAAGATGATCTTGGAAGGATTATTGAAGACCATGATGCATTGAAGTCATTATGAGGTGACCTTGGAGAAATTCTTTGGGTACGATGAAGAGCAGCGGTGACACCTTTTACAAAGAAAAGGTTGTAATTTATGACATGATGTGTAGATTACAGTGAAGAGTAAGCTGAAGATTGTCAGGGCTTGTTGCAGAAGAAATTGCGAGCCATAAGTATAACCAAATATATCTTGACGAAATGAAGCAGAAGGTTGGAGCATCATAGAAACAAGGTTGGTGCCTTGGAAGATAGGGTTGGAACACTAGAGGATAGGAGTCCTCAAGAGACTAGGTTGGACCCTGTACCAGATATAGGGTTGGAGCTCTTGAGGTTGGTGCCTCAGAATTGACAAGGTTGGAGCTTTGGAAGTCCAAGTTGGTGCTTGGAAAATACAAGTTGGAGCCTGGGAGATTGAAGATTGGTGTCTTCATCTAGGGTTGGAGCCCTACATATATTATAATTGATTTATTGTAAAAGAAGAAAATAATAAAATCATTTATTATTATTGTTTATTTTTTGTTCTAAATATAAGTAATCTAACTGGTAAAAATAACAATTGAAAATAAATACTGATTCACCCCCCTTTGAGTATTTCCAACAACATTGATCCTCTTGATGTTTCTAATGTATTATTAGGCCAACCATACTTGTGGAAATGACATTCTGTGTATGAGTCCCGACCTCGCGTTGTTATTGTTACTTTGGGAAATAAGTTGTACAAGATACCAGAGGTACCACCGCCTACTGCTATCTCTTTGGTTACTGCAAAACAATGCAGTAAGTTCATTTCCCAAACCAGGAAATTTTTTTTCCTAATGATCCGCCCCCAGGGCAAGAAGAAGACTATGGCCACTACCTCTAGACATGGCTCCTCTGCACAAAAACAACAAATGGAAAGGGTTGCGGAGGAGTACAGGGACATCTTCACCTCACCCACAGGGGTTCCTATGCATTGTCAGTTCAAGCACCCCATTGATCTGACCCTAGGCGTGTCACTACCCAATGGACAGATCTATCGACGCTCTCTTCTAGAGAACGATGAAATCAAGAGGTAGATTAAGGAAAGGTCACATCTAGCCAATTCCATCGCCCTATGGGAGCCTGATCATGTTGGTACAGAAGAAGGATGGGACTTGGAGGCTCTGTATTCACTATCGGGTGCTGAACAAGATCACTCTCTGGAATATGTACCCGGTCCCATGGATTGATGACCTTTTGAACCAACTCAAAAGGGTGAAATATTCAGAAATATCAACTTGAATTTGAGGTATCACCAGGTACCGATCGAACCCTTCAATGTGTGGAAGACTACCTTAAAACCCAAGGCACAACTAAGGAGGGCCTTTTCGAATGGCTGGTCATGCCTTTCGGGTTGACGAATGCTCTCGCAACCTTCATGAGGTTGATGGATGACATCTTGTGACCATTCACCAACTCCTTTGTAGTGGTGTACTTGGATGACATTTTGATCTTCAGCCAGAATTGGGAAGAGCACCTCCACCACATCCAAAAATCCCTCCAAACACTGCAACAGCACAAGTTATCTGCCAATTTGGAGAAGTGCACTCTTAGCATGACCCAGGTTCAATATCTAGGATACATTATTGATGAAAGGGGGGTGCATGTGGATCCAACCAAGATCCAAGTCATTCGAGATTGGCCAGCCCCAACCACTCTAACAGAGCTTCGCAGGTTTCTAGGTCCTGCTAATTTCTACCGCATGTTCATGTTCAGATTCTCTCATATCACTTGGCCCTTGAGTGAACTCACCAAGGGAGGAGTGAAAGAAAAAATATTTTGGTCAGAATATTAATAGAAGGTTTTCATAGAATTGAACCATATCCTTTGTTCTGCCCCAGTGCTCACATTACCAGACTTGCAACAACATTTTGAGATCGAGATAGATGCCTTTGACTATGATATTGGGGCAGTTCTTACTCAACAGGGGCATCGAGTGGCATATTGTAGTGACACATTTTCTGACACAGTTCAAAAGTATCCCACTTATTACAAAGAAATGTATTCCATTGTGCAGGCTTGTTAACAATGGAAGCATTACATTTTGGGGAAGGAAACAATCATCCACATAGACCACCAGCCCCTGCAATTTATACAGACACAAGGGAAGTTGTAGAACGATCACCACCAGAAGTGGTCCACATATCTGCAATAGTTTCATTTGAACATTAAGTACAAGAAGGGTAGCACCAATAATGTTTCAAACTACCTCACTCGACCACCGATCATGGTGCTAACCACCATTCTCAGCTCTTATGGACACGAGACTTCTGATTGGTCGCTTCTCTACGAGAGCGATCCATAATTTGGCCACACATACAAGGCACTCTTGGGGAGTACACAAGTTCCAAATTTTCACCTCCAAGATGCATTGTTATGTCACCTAGGACACCTTTGTGTTCCTTCAAGCGAGCGTGCCAAAATGATATGGGAAGCACACTTCAGTCGAGTTGTTGGGCATTTCAATGTTGAGAAAAAAATGGCAGTACTACAGAAGTATTTCTATTGGTCGAACCTTCAATAGGATTTCAGGAAGTACATCAGATCCTGCACTGCTTGTGCCATTGCCAAACTAACCATCAAGAAGCAAGGCCTCTATACTCTGCTACCTACCCCTAGTCGACCTTGGGAATCCATCTCCATGGATTACATGTCATGCATTCATTCTACTAATCATGGAAATGGCTGTGTTTTCGTGGTCTTCGACAGATTCTTGAAGATGGCAATTATGATGGCTTGCAAGAAGAATATCATAGAAGAAGCCACTACTAAACTCTTATTTAAACGAGTGTGGGTGCAATTTGGGATCGCACAGTCTATCATATCATATTGGGAAAATAGGCTCCTCAGTACATTTTGGTCCAGCCTCTGGTTGATGCTGGACACCAAGCTCACCAAGTCCACAACTTTCCATCCCCAAACTAATGGCCAGACAGAGGTCATCAACAGGATGATTGTACACATTCTGTGCATGTACAATTCAAATCATCCATGCACATGGGATAGAGCCTCCCCTATGTACAACACAGTTATAATCGGGCTCTCCACTGCTCAACCCGCCACAACCCCTTTCAGGTGGGCTTGGGATTCCAGTCACTATGTCCCATTGACGTAGCCATGCCTTTTGCGGTTACTCAGGTTGATTCGAGTCATGTCTAGTTTGAAGTTGACAAATAGAATAGCTTCATCGAGTGAATTCATCACATGTGCCAATAGGTTCATGAAATAATGGATAGAGCCAATGCTAATTACAAGCAACGACATGATCAACAACGAGTGCCACACAACTTCCAAGTGGGAAAAAAGGTGTGGCTACATTTGCAGAAGGAGTGCCTCACTAGACCCCATTGCAAGCTTCACCCACTTCGATATGGGCTTTAGACCATCACCAGGGTTGTAGGGAATAATTCCTTCGAGCTCATTATTCCACTATTCCTTGGTTTGCGCCCAGTATTCAATGTGGACCGCCTTCATCCCTACTTCCCACCTCTACTGGACACCTCTGACATTGTAAAACAACTCACAACAACAGAGTTAAACCCAAACTGCATGGAACAGGCCACCACAGCTTGTATCATGGACATGCAAATCAAGAACACTCACTAATATAATATCCAACTATATCGGGTTATCAAAGCTAGCCAACTCTTACACCAAGGGAAGTGGTTCACTAGGGACCAAGTTCAACAGAAGTTTCCTCATCTCATGGAGGAACTCAATGCAATGGGGACCATTTCTTCTTAAGGGGTAAGGAATAATCCAGGTGGATATTGGTGGCCACCCGCCTATTCCACTTGGGGCCCCACCATTGTCTCTTTTAGTGTTTTATTTTTTGCACGACTTACTATTTTTAGCAGTTTTTCTGGTCTTGAGCTTCCAGAGCTGTTTTGAGGCCCTAAACAATGTTTTTTGGGAAAACTAGGAACAACATGGGTCCATGGACTGATGTTTCTCACATTAAAACTTGTATTCCTTGGATAGATCTTTCTAACGAGGTATGGCGCATGTCAAAACAAAGATTGTATGCCAAAGTTACGTTCCTAGGAAGTTTAAACACCAATTTACCCAAACAGAGCCCATAGTTTTGGCGCTTCATCGCCTAGGGTTAGGATTTTGGATGTTTAGGGTTTTCCATTGTTTCTCAATAATAAATAGGCCCTCGAGCCTCATTGTAACACATTTCATAGGCCTGTAGCTGCCACATATCTTCTCAGAGATAAGCTACCAGTGCCCTAGCTAGTTATTTCCATTATGTCTGTAAGAAAATTTTAGTTCTTTGATATTAATGAAATGAAGCGTTATTTTTTCTGCATATTTGTATTTATGGTTATATGTGTACTCTATTGCGTTCCTGCATAAATAGGGATCACTAACCCATCTCGTCTATCCTCCTCAAGAGCTCTTGCACAGATTTCAGGAGGATATTCCCAAACTCCTTCCCATCATCTCTTTCTTCAACCATGGGTTCTTAATCCTTTGCATCCACCACTGGAACGTAGTCCCCTTCTCCAATTGTGGCCTCGAATCTCCACTCTCGACTTTTGTACTGCTTTTTCCGGTAAGTGATGTATTCATTTCCTTCGGGTGTCACACACTAATCTGCTCCACAAGCTGAGGCAATTCTATGAGCTATGATACCACTGTAATATTCTGAATAAGAAATAAAGGGAAATGTAAAGCAACATAAACAATAACTGCAAAAAATAGAGAGACATCGTGAAAAACTATACAAACATGGAGAAAATATGAGCCATTTTATTATAATCTGTAACACGAAAATGTGTACAATGGTGATCAGAATGATGGCACCCTGGCTTGCTCAAGTCAAATTGAAAATACTCTCAGAATCCCAGACTGAATGGCTACTATCTCTATGACTGTGTAACTCCCTGAGCTATTGCTGCTGCTACCAAAACTACTGCCTATGTCTGGAATGGATCTTCTCTTTTGGGTTGTTCCCCTTCTTAGAAAAATATGAAACTCTGGATATGAGCTCTCCTCCATAAAACTAGAAAAACCCAGGAAGGAATTCCGGAATGGCTAACCCCGGAATTTGACCCCCTTGGGAAAATCACACACTCCAGGTGAGTAATCTAGCCCTAAAATGTCAAAATGAAAATGGTGGCCTCCTCCTAATGCAAAAGATGATTTTTTTACAGTTGATCCCTTCACACTACTCCCAGGCTAAAATCCCTGATCTCCCTTCTCTCACGGTGCTGCCTCCTCCCAATACTGTGTAATCTCTGAGTGTGACTATGCTTCCTTAGGGACTGCGTGCTCTTGGCTGAAAGGTAATGTATGCTCTTCTATAGAAAAAAATGGTAGATCTCCTGACCTAAGAAGGCACTCAAAGTCCCCCGAGGCTGAGGTTGGGATCTCCGCTCGGAGATACCCGCATGCTGAACAACACTTGCAAACTTTGCTAAACAACATAAGCATGCTCAATGTCTGAGAGACAGAAAACCAGAAGATGCATAATAGAATTACTGAATGTTTAACCTCTCCCTCCTTTTATGATTGAGAGCCTAGCTCTCCCTAGGGACCCACTCAACTACGTTGTCCCTTAATGGCCACGGTGTCCCCACTAGACTGTGTTTTCCTGGCCCATGTTCCCACTGCGCTACCTGGCCCACGCTGCGTCCACACTGTCCCTCTCCCTGCACTGTCACTGGGCTCCCCTGGGCCCCATGCCGAAATCTGAATTTATCTAAGTGACTTTAGGGAGTTATTTTCTCCTATGTTTGGATTATGGGTCCCATCACCCCCTTTATTTCCCGACTAAACATTAGAAAGGAAAAATCGAAGCAAAATTAATATTTCCAATTAGCTGCTACTAATTGGGAATATTACAGTTCTAATTGTTTCTTTGAACCCATAAGTGGAAGGGTTAGACATTAATACAAATACCATGTCGCAATTATTACCGTAGACGATGTTTGCACTATTGAGCTGCATTCGCAGGTTCAAAAGGGTTTCTCTGAGAAAATTGTTGTAGCTTGGGTTCAATTTCAGGTTCTTGTATGCTTAACTGAAGTCATTGTCTCCTTCTACAATGCCATGTATGCCAAACTGTTGACCTTCCTGTATTGACACTCGTTTCCTTTGTAAACCCATAAAGTATGCAAAATGATATCCTTGAGTAGTGTTTCTATATTCACAAGGGTAAGGATGACACTGAAACATCCCAAATGTGTCTCGTTCGATATTCAATGTAAGTTTTCTTAACCATGACTCAACCCATCCTTTCCACGTCCTCAATAATCACATCAAGAAACATAGTATCTTGCATTGCGGGTACAAGAATGCGTAGTGCAGGTATGTGGTGCAGGAACATGGTGCATGAATATGGTACATAAATACATTGTTCAGGAGTCATTGGTACATGCCACAAGAGTTTATCATTAATGACATTTTTACATTAAAGACCCTTTAAGTTATCAAAGCAAGAAAACTTCATATATCAACAATAGTCAACTCTAAATGCCTCTAAATATCTCAATAATGCATAAAAATAATAATAATGACTTATAAATACTTAGTACAAGAATATAGTTATTCAACGAAAAGCATAGAAATATGGACAAAATGGAGGCTCAACACCCCCCCACGCTGGCCTTCTTGCATGTCCTCATGCAAGAAAAACCATAGGACTATAGAAACATGGAAGAAGGTAGGGGAAATGTTTAAAAATCAAACTATGCTTCTCGATAAATGTGTCATAAAAAATATCAGCAAGGGAACATGAAGATATCCAGTATGTCATATTTTTTTAAGCATTCATCAAGTCTACAACATTATTATTATATTTCCACTAAAACCAGGTTACAGTCCTTATCAAAGTATCAAGTTCAGGAATGATAAAATTTTGATGTAACCAGATCGGGTGCAGGAAAGAAATGCTTTGTACCAGACATTATGGAAAAGGAATACTACACCTTTGTGATGGTCATCACATTCTTGTTGTGTTGTCTCAAACGAACTCCCTTCTTTTCATAGATTTATTTTTAAGAGCTCTTATTTCTGCCCAGAACCTTATTAACATTTATGATAAAAATAAAATATTTGTCGAAAAGGTGCAATTTCAAGAAAATTATCAGAAGATTCCTGCACCTACTGTAGCAATCCTGTACTTAGGTCATGTAGTGCTTATTTAGAGGAAATCAAAATCAATACACATATTGTTTTCTGACAACACCTAGTGAGTAATCATCACTGAATAATTCATCACTTTAAATACCATGGAAAAATTGAAGCGATACCAGAGAAGGGAAATAAAAATAGAACAAGATGACACCTTCCTGGACCAATCAACAAATTGAACACTCTAAATTTTGTTTTCATCCAGATGCAAAAGTAAGTTTCTCCTTAACCCAGTACAAATAATCACCTTTACTAATGTTAGCACATCATTTAACGATCCCTAAAAAATAGAACTCAAAGCATCATGCTCAAATCACCTTAAAACCATTGTCCAATAATTTAAAATGATGCGTTTTAGGGAAAGATAAGGATAACCAAGTAAATCATAGTATGTAATTAACTTTGATATCACATACATGGCCCTACTGCCCGCAACAATCTATAGCCTCGACAGGGATGTCTTTTGACCCAGCAAAATGCACATGTCCCACTCACTAGATATAGATTCAGAGTTATCTTATTTAATTTAAAAAAAAAAATAGATGAAGGCCACTATCCTAGCGTGGTAACTATATGATTGCAGTGCCACTCATAGGAAGTAAAATGGATGAATAGGTCGGCTCGTGATGAGGCCTCCTGTCTTCTAGCTTTTTGGCTAAAAGCCATTACTTTGGCTTGGTGAAGAGTAGCAATAATGTCATGCATGGTAGGTCTCATGATCGTGGTAGGTTGGCTCATCACGAGACCTCCCATCCTTCACTAAATATTATGTAAACTCTGATTCGGATTAACTTCAAAGGTTACTTAATAAGTGGGGAGATATATCTACTCCTTACGAGTATGGGATGGCATGAAACATTTTTAATGAATAATCATTACTAGCTAGTTCATCTTCCCTAAAGAATTATTTTAGATAAAATATCCCAGATAATGACAAAAATGCTCTTTGAGTTAATAATTCTATTGTTCTCATCAACAACTCCTTATGATTTTCATAAGAGTGGTGCACCATAGGGGATTCTCCAATAGAACCTTCTAAGGGAAAATGAAAATATATGTCTTAGATGACAACTCATTAGAATGATTAATCGTGGTCGCTTTCACAAAATCATGAGGTATTGGAGTGAATAATACTCAACAATAGTTATTACAAATGTGTGTGTTAACAATTGATGTGGATCAAAATCGGTTTCAGTTAAAAACCTTATTGCATTTGTTGTAACATCTTTATTCATGGCATTGATTTATTCTTCTACCCTACTCTACCCCAAGAAGCATAAGACTCCCTTTTAAGTATAGGAGTACTTCCAATGCAACCATGTGCGCAACAAGAGGATAATCCTACTCATTTTCAAGTTTGAAAAGCATATTCGAGAAAATACCAGAACATGAGCAACCAGCTGCATTAACTAACATGATGCTACAAATTGTCTAATGATAAAGGAGGAGTGGATATTGAAAGTCATCTGAAACCAAGATTCTATGGGATCCATATACTCTTGATAATTTGATTCATGGGAAACATCCAATGTATCATGCAAATTCTCCACATTTCCTTGTCTATCCTCTAAGGTGCAGGCCGAATCAGGTAGATTTTATTTGATCTCTGATTCTGATGGCTTCTCTTCATCAAGCATGATCTACAGCTTCTCGATTTCCTTAGGAAGATATTCTGGTTCTTCATGATTATTTTCTTCCAGAGGAGTAGACCTATCTCTGATTGATTCCAAAATGTGTTCTTTTTGTGAAGAAGAGACCCCAACTTCTGCTAAAATTTGAGATAGATCTTGAAGTAGCATCAGACTACCTAGCATTTTATTTCTAGCTGGAAAGTCTTGTCAGCACCTGGATTGAGAGCCGGGGGTTATTTTAGCACCAAAATTAGGAACAAACTAAATTGCAGTTAAAGAAAATAACTAGAATTGTAAGAAAATCACACTTTTGTGAAAAATAAATCAGCTAATCTCAATTCCGAGAAAACAAAAAACCAACATCACACTTTGCAGTAAATAAAATCACTCATAAAAAAACTCAGTTTTATTAAATTAAACATCACACATTGTAGTAAAAACTCAATTTCAGTAAAAGAAACAAATCAGACATCACACTTTGCGATAAAGGGAAAAAAATTCACTTGTAGTGAAGAAAAGCTGGCGTTTGAGATGTCTAGAAATATTGTCCTATATGCTTCAGCAAGCAAGGGGAATCCCATTGATATAAAAATTCAATTGTGAAGAACAAGGGAAAATCATGACAAATCGTGAGGCCTTATCCTACTAATGCCTCCTCAACAACGACGCCAAAATGTCGTGTGGTATAAATGCAAGATTTACATCAAGATTTAAATTTTCAATCTGGGTAAGTAAACTTAGAGGCATAGCACGATATATGCCAAAATATGACCTCAGGGATCTGTAAAATAAAAACTAAACTCTTGTAATAAATTCAAAAGGGCATCATTCAAGAAAAATGAAGACTAGTCAAAGCAAAATAAACACACTGTGAAAATCTACTTCTGTCTCCTCTTCTGGGTTGAGTTGAATCATGTAGAAAGTCTTCCTCAATTGTCGAGGGGACAAGGGAATTTAGGCCCCATTCAAACTGACAAGCTGTAAAGAATGTGATTCAGGAAATAAAACCTCTTAGAAATTACTGCTATGTTGCAAGGATGAAAAGCATGAAATTAAACTAGAAATCAAAAAGCAAATTCATTACAGAAATAATTGAATTCTCTTTTTTAAAAAGAATCAAGACAATAATGCACCTATTCACTTAAATACAATTAAGTAATTATGAGTAAAATATGTAATGAGAACAAATAAGATAAATATACATTTCCTTTTGTTTACCTTGATCAAATTAAATGCTTCCTCAAAATGTTATGTATAATAGATGCAACATTTAATTACAATGAAGAGTTCTATGGGCGTTTAGCCAACAAGATTCACAATATTTCATTACGCTGATCCTGGCATTTGCTTATTAAGAGTGAAGGAATAATTTTTTTTCTGCAATATTGCAAGAAGAAATGTTTTTCTTTCAAAGTGTAGGAATCAGTTTCATATAAAAGGCTGTAATATTCCCAATTAGCCATGAGTTAGTTGGAATATTAATTTTTTATTTTGATTCTTAATTTGGTGAATAAGAGGGTCTAGGGACCCATAAATCTTATTATTAGGAATAAAATCACTACTAATGTGAAAGGATATGACTTTAGTGGCTTGATAAATCACTGTTAGGTGTGAAAAGGGGTTGGAGCATGTAGACTAGGTCAAATTTGACCAAATCAACAACGTTTTCATGGAGGAGTGGCATTCCTTATGGGACAACATAGTTTTGGAGAGAGACTCCATGCATGGAAAAAGTGGCTTTAATGAGTGGGGCCAAGGGTGAGGAATCTCACCACTTATATAAGGAAGGGGATGGCAGACATAGAGGATATGTTTGAGATTGTTATTTTGATATGGTCTACATGAATATTTTCTCTCTTCAACTGTTTAGCTAAGATTGCAGTGTTGTTCATCACAAGGTATTCTCAAGCAGGAATCCCACCTTCATCCTCGGGGGACTTCGAGTGCCTACTCGGGAGAAGTTATTGCACTTCATTTCCACATTTCAGCATCAGGCCAAAGCTTCAGTATTATGGTACAAGGCATTTCCTATTGAGGTTATGTTTTGTTGCAGGGAAAATGTTGTGGAGAGTTGATTTGGGTGATTTCTGAGATAGATTTCATTGGATGAAGGTTTCTTTCCATTGGGAGGCTAGTAAGAAAGGCCGTTGAGAATCATTGATATATTTGGCACTAGGCCACAATGTTTTTATCCCCTATACTGCAATATCATTCTGGATCTGTGTTATTCGAGGGAGGTGTTGCAAGGGTAGTTGCAGTGGGTGATTTGGGGATTGATTTCTTTAATGAAGGGGCCAACCTTTCCTCCAGAGGATCCATTGGAGGGGAGCACACTTATTTTGATATTAGATTCAGCCATAACTCTCTAGTTACTTTTTTGCAGCATACTTTCGAACTTAGGGTTGCAGCTCATATTGTATTATTGGGTGTATTTCCCGAAAACCCTCTTGGGTTGTCTTGGAAGGTTGTTATAGAGCCTAGATCTTCATTTTATGTATCTCTCGAGGCATATATCAACCCTTTATCTTTTGTGTGTTCATTTGATGTAAGAGTTCTCCTATGACTGTGCTATAACATCCTTTCGACATTTTTTATAGAGTAGCAACACCTCATTCTTGAGGGATTTATCTATTGGAGGCTTGTTTATTCACGTTATATGATTTGTGCCCATTATTTTGTATATGTTTGTTGTTTTTATAATGAATAAGAAGGCTCCATATTGGTCCCATATTTCGATGTGATGTTTTACACTGTTATTTCAAGCATTTCGTTCTATATTCCTGTTTTTCCCATTTGGTAATATTATAGTGGTATCAAAGCATAATCTTAGCTCATCTTGTGCATCTTAAGCCAATATGTCATCAGAAGAAGGAAATGCTCTCATAGATAGAGAGAAGAGGTATCTGAGAAGAAACCAGAAGTATGGTTATAGAAATGATAAAGAAGACAAGGGTAAAACCCCTTTATCAGGAGAAGATGAGGAGAAGGAGTTTCCTAAGCTTCTTCTTCGAACTATGCAATAAATTGCAAGAGAAATAAAGGAGATGAGGATGGATAGACACAATGAATCCCCTAAAGGGTTTCTACATGGTGAAGGCTCCGACATTTATCATCACTGGAGTGATCAACCAGTGAAGCAGCAAGCTTCCCAACACTCTACAATGCCTACATTTTTAGCAGTGGGAAATGGAGGGTTTCAAGAACATGAAACTCTTGAAGACTATTTCATGGAGTATGAGTCTCAATCTCAGAGATTTAAGGATCATTTGAGTTTTCAAGAATTTTGTCAGATCAAGGACAATAGGAGACCCTGACATCACAATAGAGGTGGAGGATTCATACAAAATCATGATCTACACCTAACTATGGGTAGATTTTTCCTACCCAACTTTGATGGGTCATCAAAATGCATTGCCAAATCATGGGTAGAGAAGCTTGACATCTACTTCTAGCTGAACCAAGTACCAGAGATGGAGGCCATCAAAATAGCAGTGGTGCACCTTGGGTGAGGTACATGATTGGTGGTTTCATGGTCTTTCTACATTGGGTCATGCCAATGTGACTACATATTCAGAGTTCACAAGGACGTTGGTTGAGAGGTTTGATTGAGGAGATCCGGAGGCACCTTTCATGGGGCCAGAAAAGATCAAACAATCAGGTAATCCAGAAACTTATATTTCTGAATTTCTAAAAATTTTTGTTATGGTTCCTAATTTATTTATAGCAAGGAGCGTCTATATGTTTATTGATGGGTTAGTAGAACCTCTTCATGTGTTGGTTAAATCTACGAAACCCACTACCCTTCAAGATGTCATTGAAAGGGCTATAGATATATAATATTCCTTGCCAAAATAAAAGGAAACATTTTAGCAAAGGCCCACTTTTCCATCAAAGGGAAAAGATGAGAAGGCTCCTTTTTAAAAAGAGAACTAAGGAAAAGTACCTCTTAGTGATGATTTCCAAAGATATTTAAGGAGAAGGAAGCTTTTATTCACATGCCAAGAATCCTAAGCACCCATACATAGATGTGCAACAAGAAAGACACACTATATAGAGGTCTTCTCAAAATATGAGGAAGAAGAGGAAGAAGAACCAGAAAGTGGTCATAGAAATGGGATAGAAGGAGAGGATCTACTACCACCACGAGGCAGGAATACATCATTTTCTCCAATTGGAGGGGCCCTTGCATCATTCAGAGGAGTACCCAAGTACTTGACCTTGAGGGTTCGAGGTTCCATTTTGGATCAGAGGGTTGTAGTTTTGATTGACAGTGGGGCTACCGACAACTTTATTGATGCCCAACTAGTGAAGAGGAGGGAAATCATTAAGGGAATTTTGAGGTCTAAAATGGGCCTCCTAAGGAAATTAGAGAATAAAAGTGGAAATAATAAAATAAGATTTCATTACATCATCATATTTTAGAGGGAAAAAAGAAAAAAACTATTTTTCAACTAGTATTTTCAACTTATATCCCTATGTGTTTACTCAAATTTTGAGTGAAAACACTCGTTAGATGCAAAATTTGATCCCTCATCCAAGAGTGCCCATGTTGCATACTTTCGATGGATCCTGCTACACGAAAAATGAGAAATACATGAAAAACGTTATTGCAATCACGTTTTTCATGTATTTCTCATTTTTTGTGTAGCAGAGTCCATCGAAAGTATGCAATATGGGTACTCCTTGGATGAGTAATTGAGTTTTGCATCCAACGAGTACTCCTACTCAAAATTTGAGTAAAGCCTTAGAAATATAAGTTGAAAATATGACTTGAAAAAGTGGTTTTATCATTTTATTATTTTTCATTATTTTTACTTTTTTACTCCAAAAATGGTGAATCCTTCCCCATGGTTGACATCATCATCTTGAACCCCATTGGTTCTTATAAAGTTTATTTTGGTTGTACATATTTCTTATGAGGCCCATTTTAGACTTCAAAATTCCCCTAATGACCCACTGATGATTATGAGGGATTTTCTGTTTTGGTTGACATACCTGACACCAATGTGATATTGGGTGTGCAGCGGTTGATTACTTTGGGGAAGGTCACCATAGATTGGGAGACTTTTTAGATGGAATGGGTGGATAGAAAACGTGGCAAAAATCATATGGCTAGAGGCATGCACACATATCCCTCACAAATAACTCCCACACAAAAAATAGAGATGGATTTACGCAGTGGAAGAAAGGACCTAACAATCCCATCTATTATGCACATGACTTTGGCCCATGAGAAATTATTGTTTTGTGGCAAACCACCTGGGAGGCCACCTGATCAGGAGTTGGTGAGAAATATCTCACAACATGTGGCACCACTCATAGATCCAGGAGGAGTGGGAGCATTGGGAGGTCATGGTATAGCGCTGAGAGTCTTGGGTAGACTCAAGGAGGAGGGAGACATTCTCCCAACACCATTATTACCCACTCTCACCTCAGTTCTTACGCTGAGAAAGGAGAAAAATAGGGAGGATAGAAGCCTTCCAGTATGTGACTTTGGCATAGGAGATGTAAAATATGGGGGTAGCCACATGAAATATGTCTTACATGATAGATCATCAATGTTGTCATTATGGAGAATAGATCCATATTGAAAATCCCAGTTGTTGGTGGATTATTCCAAGGATCTTTTTACTTGTATGATACTTGATTACTAGCTACAAGAAGAGGGATATTCAGTTAAAGATGAATTCGTATACTATCATGGTAAGATCTTCTTATATAGAGCATCCAAGCACAAGGAAAAGTTTCTACAAGAAGCACATGAAGATTTTCTCTTCAGCCACATTTATTCCATGAGATCATACCATACCACGATGGAGAGATTTACTTGGGAAGGCTTTGAAGAGGAGATATATCAACATTTGAAGAGATGCATGGATCATTTGGAGATGGAGGAGATACATAACTCTTTGATGGAGTTATCCAACCACCTATTTCCTCTATGGGAATGAGAGGGGATCTATCTATGGACCACTCCATTTTTGTGAACAAAGCATATGATAAGGATCATGTTTGTATTCATAATGATTTATATAATGAGTATGTGCATTCCTTAACCATACATGTGAAGGAAATTGCTCCAAGTGAGATTATTATTCCTTATAAACTTCATGGTCAACTTTCAACCATAAACAATGTTGAGCATGGCCACTCCCTAGGAGGATATAAGGAGATGACATATCATTCCAAGTGTGCACCAAAGGCAACAAAAATCACTCACCTTCTCAAAACATGTGAGAAGCATATGGCAGAAAATAAGTGGTGGGGAAACCACTTACCATATCAATATCTGAGGCAGTCAGGAGATATATTGCGCTGGTTCCACATGTGGGACTATGATCCACCTCCATTATTGCATATAGAAACTTTTGTATCCTTGGTTTTGATCCCATACATTGATGATGTTCTTATTCTTGTTATGGGAATTAATGGAGGAAGGATGGGAGGATTAAGCATGCCCTTTGGGAGAGATATTCTCCATGTTTCTTATGCTTCATGTTTCAGGGAGAACATTGGGAAAACCATGATTGCTTCATTAGGTATTTTGATTCCTTGTGGGATGATTCAATTGCATCTCATGAGTACCTGCGAGTAGCATTTCATGGAGGGATTGATTGGGAGACACTTGGTATATGAGGAGAGCTTATCACATGGAGGTGCCACCAAGGAGGAAGGATAAGAGTTGCAGCACTCACCTTTACAGTTTCTTGAGGACAAACAACATTTGGGAGGGGAGGACTATAATATTCCCAATTAGCCAGGAGCTAGTTGGAATATTTTTTTTTTCTTTTTCTTCTTAATTTGTTGAAGAAGAGGGTATGGGGACCCATAAATATCCTTATTAGGAATAAAATCATTACTAATGTGAAAGGAGATCACTTTAGTGGCTTGATAAAGCACCCTTAGGTGTGAAAAGGGGCTGGAGCATGTAGACTGGGTCAACTTTGACCAAATCAACAGTGCTGTCATGGAGGAGTGGCATTCATTATGGGACAACATAGTTTTGGAGGGAGACTCCATGCATGGAAGTAGTGGCTTTAATGAATGGGGACAGGGGTGAGGAAGCTCACCACTTATATAAGGAAGAGGATGGATGCCATAGAGGATATTTTGGATATTTTTATTTTGATATGGTTTGCATGGCTATTTTCTCTCTTCAGTTGTTTAGCTAAGATTGCAGTGATGTTCAACACAGGGTGTTCCCGAGCGAGAATCCCACCTTCATCCTCGGGGGACTTTGAGTGCCCACTCGGGACAAGTGATTTCACTTCATTTCCACATTTTTGCATCAAGCCAAAGCTTTATTCTTATGGTACAGTGTAGTTCCTATTGAGGTTGTGATGTGTTGTAGGGCATAAGCTGTGGAGAGTTGATTTGGGTGATTTCTGAGCTAGATTTCATTGGAGGAATGTTTATTTCCATTGGGAGGCTAGTAAGGAAGGCCTTTGAGCATCATTGATATATTTGGTAATAGGCCACAGTGTTTTTATCCCCTACAGTGCAGTATCAGTATGGATTTGCATTATTCTAGGGAGGAGTTGCAGGGGTAGTTAAAGTGGGTGATTTAGCGAGTGATTTTTTTAGTGAAGGGGCCAACCTTTCATTCGGAGGATGCATTGGAGGAGAGCATACTTATTTTCATATCATCTTCATCCATAACTCTTTAGTTACTTTGTTGTAGCATACTTTCATCGCTAGGGCTACAACTCATATTGTATTATTGGGTGTATTTCCCGGAAACCGTCTTGGGTTTCCTTGGAAGGTTGTTATAGAGCCTAGATCTTCATTTTTTGTATCTCTTGAGGCATATATCAGAACTTTATCTTTTGTGTGTTCATTTTCTGTAGTAGTGCTCCTATGACTATGCTGTAGAAGTATTCTGGCATTTTTTATATAGTAGCAACACCTCATTCTTGAGGGGTTTATCTATTGGAGGCTTGTTGATTCACGTTATATGATTTGTGCCCATTATTTTGTACATTTTTGTTGCTGTTATAATGAATAATAAGGCTCCATATTGGTCTCATATTTCGATGTGATGTTTTACACTACTATTTCAAGAATTTTGTTCTATATTCCTGCTTTTCCAAATTGGGAATATTACGAAGGTGATCATGAATACTTGTTAAGTTCAGCTAACCAAAATTATTACTCAGCAATTGTTTCACCATTGCATCCTTAGAATAGACTTTTCTATGCAACAATTGAATTAGGGTAAGTACTTAATATTGTAATAAAAAGGAATTAGAGATGCAATAGTAAAGAAATCATCTTTTACTTCATTTCAACCCTTTAAATAACTAAATTAGTGAAACAAAATTATGGAATGAGATAAAAAATGAATTGACTGAAAAGAAGAACTTATGAAATGAAAATACAGAGCTATCTGAAATCATACTTACGCCATGAAAAATAAGCTGCAGAAAAAGAAAAATCAAGGGGTTTGGGGCAACGAACTAGCTGGTGGGCCCAACCACCCACCTCATTGCCCTTGCAGCAGTTTAAATCATAATTTTAAAGCATTCAGGAAAAAAAAAAAAAAATCAAAATCAAATTCTAATTAGATTTCATTATGAATTCCTATTACTAAATCATCGAATAATGCAGCGTTGGCTCCAGTGATCCCCTCCGGGGATCATCCCACTGAGCATGAAGCTCTCCCTTCATGCACCACAGCTAGATTCCATGTTCTGCAGGTTCGATGTCGAATCTGGATCTAATGATTCGCGGCCTCCTTAGTGCGCAACCCTCTTCTTTATAGTAGCAACGCTGCCCCTACTTGTTTATATCTATGTATACAATTTTAGCATGGTTTGTTAAAACAAATTATAACTGGGAACTAAAAAAATCCAATTTTTAAGCTTGTTCAACAATCAATCCCAACAAAATATTGCTAGCTATGCTCTTCTCAGCTCATAAAATCCAAGGATCGACACCAAAGTTTAAACATAGAATAAGAGAAATGCTCCCAGTCTTCATCTGGTGTTTCATTCGTCGCTTGGACATTAAATTTCTTTCACACGGCCCAGATGATGTGGAGGTTACGAGAGCATCGTGTCAGATTTAAAATGAAATGAAATAATACCCGGGCCAATCGAAGTGCTATAATGAATATGCATCACATCTCAGTTGCCTGGAAACGTTGCTTCGCAACTTTTTTTCACGAGAGGTTTCCATGCATTCTCTCAATTTTTCAAGCACTTGTATAATTGCTCCCTCTCATTTCACATGAATGATGCTCAAGCCACAATTGTGCCATTGATAGTCTCGGTGCTTCTACATCAAATATTCGCATCGTAATTATAATTTCCTCCCACTCCACAACATGTTCTAATGGTTTCTTTGAACCAATAAGTGGAAGGGTTAGACATTAATTCAAATACCATGTCGCAATTATTACCGTAGGTGATGTTTGCATCATTGAGTTTCATTCACAGGTTCGAAAGGGTTTGTCTAAGCAGATTGTTGTAGCTTGGGTTCAATTTCAGGTTCTTGTATGCATAACTGAAGCCATTGCCTCCCACAATGCCACATATGTCAAATTTTTTACCTTGCTATATTGGCACTCCTTGTTTCCTTTGTAAACCCATAAATTATGCACAATGATATCCTTGACTAGTGTTGCTATATTCACAAGAGTAAGGATGACACTGTAACATCCCAAATTTGTCTCGTTCAATATTCAATGTAATTTGTCTTAACCTTGACTCAACCCATCCTTTCCATGTCCTCAATAATCACAGCCAGCAACATAGTATCTTTCACTGCTAGTACAGGAATGTGTAGTGCAGGGATGTGGTGCAGGATTCATTGGTACCTGTCGCAAGAGTCTATCATTAATGACATTTTTACATTAAATACCCTTTAATTTCACAAAATAAGAAGTGTTCGTAGATCAAAAACCATCAGCTCTGAATGCCTCTAAATATCTCAATAATACGTAAAAAGAATAATAATGAATAATAAATACTTAGCACAGACATAGATTTGTTCAACGAAAAGCATAGAAATATGGACAAAATGGAGGCTCAACACATGCATTGTATTGTTTCATGATTCCTTGGCTCATTATAAAATAAAAGTGGAGGGGTTTTGATCAGTTGCTTTCTCTGGGAAAAACTTGTGTTGTGCAATTATACTTCTTTCTCTTACTTGCATGTGATTGAGCAATCAGTATTTATATTCTGCAAATTTTGTAGAAGGATTCAATATCTTGTTTTAGTACATTACATGATCGGATTGAATTAATTGGTGTAATTTCTACACATTATGTGGGATGGACGGTATGACGTGTTAATAGGTTGACATTTGAAATTAATGGAAACATTGAGATGGAAGATAATCCTAAACCTTCCCTATTTTCTGACTTCATTATTGCATGAAACTTCTTTAAGGATCAAAAGATATAAGGACCAAGCCTCTATTGTAAGTAACTACGGGCTCCTAAAACTAATAGTTTTCAGAGGTTTGATTCAAGTAAAGTTGAGCTTAGAAGAGCTCGTAGGAAACCCTGAGACCCACTAGAGGTTTTGGAAACACCTTACTTAATAATGAGAAACTAGATGTGAATCAGGAGGAAAATCGGAAAGAAAAATTCACGGTAGAAGGTAACCCAAAGGGAACAACACACACCCCAACCCCTTAATAATTAACCAGGGTATAGAAAAGAATGGCCTCCCTCTTGGCCTCACTACCCAGAAAAAGGAGAAGATCAGCTAGGTTGACTAAGTCACTAAATCATATACACTCCTCTAAAAATTTGCTGGAGGAAAGTGGACCTCAATAGTTTCTTGATACATAAGGAAAAAAATAGGAGACCCATCAAGAGAATTCTCCTAAAGAGAAGGAAATAGAGGTAGCCCAAGCTCTGGAGGGATTGGAAAACTTTTTGAATTCTATGAATTTAGAAGAAGTTGTAGTTTGTTCAGAAAACCCTTTAGACCAGAAGAGGTCGCTTAATTCTCCAACCTATCCTCCTAATTATACATCCATTGTTATTTTAGAACCCTTAGGAGAACTCAATTTTTTTTTCTTCAAGAAAATTCTACATATTCTGTTGTGGCTTTCCTAGAACCCTCCTCTCCTAAAGAATTAGCTTTAAAATTTCATTCATAAAACATGGAACAAGAAGTCAATATTGAATTTCCAAGCACACCTTAGGTTGACAGAGACCACATGGAACCTGTAATCGATGTCACAGTTTATTCCACCCAAGAAATGATGGTTGAAATACCTAAGACCATAGATTTTTTTTCCCTTTCCTCTTCTCTAATTAATTGAGCCAAAAAAAATTCCCAGAAGATTAACAGGGCACTGAAGGATAAAGGGAAAATAAATACTAGCAAATAAATGTATTTGTTGAGAAAAGAAAATAGGAAGCTGAAAAGGAAGGTACAGAAACTAAAGAAATGGTTATGGAACAGTAATGCTCCAAGGAGTTATGAGAAGAAAAATGATAAGAAGAGAGAAGTATAGGAGAATGAAACTCAAACCAATTTTGCAGACTTTGCTGCTACCTCTACTATGGGAACTCAAACTAAGTTGGACCCATTAATAGTTGATGTTTCAACTACTGAAGCAGAGACCAAAACAGATTCACTAATATTCATTGCAAGAGGAGAAAATATGGAACATGTGCCTCATTATACTCCTTGTGGTTGTGGTTTTGGTGCACAACCGTACCAATCAACAATTGCTTAAGAGGAGTGGTTGCTGCCTCTAAGCCTTGGACACAGGAAGGTAAAAAAAAGAGTTAGAAGGTTGGTGAATGCTATAAAACATTAAACACACTAAATCATGATATAGTATGCCTATATAGAGAGAAAAAAAAACAAAACAAAACATAAACATGAAATCTCATAAAGAGTCAAACATAACAATAATACTAATGGTGGCATCAAGGTCCCCTCTTATTGCTTTTTGTTAAGAAGAAAGATACTACATTTACACTCTTGCCAAAGGGACCTTAGAAATATGGAGTTCTAAGACCCAATGTAAGGACATTTTTACATTATACCTGCTTGGTGCAAGGTCTCTTTCTCTACTCCAAATGATTGAAGTTGTTGGATGGCCAACAACTGAATCCCCTCTCTACTTCTTCTCTGGATTGCACACTACTGGATTTCTCATGGGAAATTTGGCCAGCATAACAATGTGCTCTCCTTTTTCTCATCTCTTGGTGGTCTTTTATAGATGAATTCAAATTCTCCTTCCCTCTCTTGGTACATTAATGGATGGTGACCTAAGAGAGAGGGTTGATTCCATTGTGTGCCACTTGATTCCTTTGTGTTATCCCTTGACGTCCCAAGGTGGCTTAGGCAGCTCTCCTTTGGTGGCCTCAAGTGTGGGATCATTTCATGGAGTGTTCCAAGTGGTCCTGGAAAGTGACTTCTGCCACTCCTAGGACTGCGCGGATTCTTAAGGGAAAGATGCGCAAAGGTGTGCTTAACGAAGAAAAATGCACAAAAAGTGACATTTTTCCCAAGTACTTTGTGCGCAAATTGATTTTTCCTCTTGACCTTGGGGATTTCTTTTAATTTTCAGATCCTCTAATGTGCCTTAGCCCTGAAAATCCTTCTGCCTGACATTTAGTAATGTCATCTTTTCTTGTATGATTTTCCACTGATAACAATTTCCACCTAATGTGTGAGGTCTAGGAAGAACTGTATAGCTGAAATACATTATAGTTTATTTTATGTTTACTGTGTGGAGAGAGAGAGAGAGACTCGTGTACAACCAAAATTTGGAAACGCCTTATAGTGGGTCGAAGAGTGACCATGTCCTGTGGGAAACCTACAAGAAATTGTATGATACAATAAATACATTTTTTCTACGAGGGGGGCATGTGCATGCTCATGATGCTTTGGATAGCTAAACAAATCTATCTGACAGATACAAGTTCTTTCTGTGTCACTAGTATGGTAGTGATTTTCTGATTTGGTTGATGGCGACGATTTCTGACGCCCTCAGGGGCGTTTTTTCTTTGACAATAGGTGGAATGTGGTGCCCACATTCGTAATCTTGGTATGGCATATAAATTCTCATTGTACGCATGGGTGTATGACTGGGGCCTTCTCGTGTAAGAATTTTTGAAACAAATGCTTATAATGACACCAGTATTTGATGAATTTGAGAAAAGTGCAATGCTTTTAAAGTACGATACCATATTGACATTAAAGCTTGTGCCATAGTCGAATGTCAAGAGGATCGATTGCATCTGTGGGCAATGATGATTCCCACAATGCCACCCAATAATACCCCTATTGTGGTGAGGGTTCATCTAAGGTACGACTTCCCTTTTGGAGGATGAGAGTTGAAGTCGACAAAAAGGAAGCCTCAACCAAACAAGAGAGTTACTATTGCTAGGGACCAAGGATAGTTTTAATATAGTCATGATGGTGAGGGGTGACTAAAAACTGATGATGGGGATTCAGTGGCTTAATGTAAAAGTATAAAAAAAGAAGCTTGGAGGCAATCATAACTATTTCAGATGAGGAAATCCCTGGAGTTGGTAGAATGCCCATGGCAGGTATACGTTGGTTATGAATGTCATGGTGGCTTATGCATGAAAGGTGTGATACTCTGGCCCAGGGTGAATAGGGATTGTTTCCATGGGAGAAAAATGGATGGATGAATAGGGGAATTTTCTCTATGTTTGCAGTATTTTTACACTTACCAAAAGAATGAAATAATGGGATTGGATTGTAAAAGACACAGAGACAGGTGCTGCAAAATGTGAAAGTGCTCGCTCACTGATGATGTGAGGAGGGTGTTTTTACTGAGGGTGGGGGGCCCATTTCTTGGTCTCTTGTGTGGGAGTGATGAAGCAGATGGAAAATATTGCAAATTGGATATTCTAATGGAGGGATGGTAGGCCAAATGTGACACGAGGTCGTGCAATTTCAGTCTACTTGCGACACATGGTAGTCCACGAAAGGGGTTTTACTTTGATATTGTAAAACTTGACCTGATGCATTGTGGATGAATGGGCATGAAGTGATTCCTGGATTGAGGTGGTAAGGCCATGGTGTCGTGATTTGTCTAATGTATGGTCTACTTTGAGTGACAAGCGCCATGGAGGGAGGCTATACTGACCAACAAGGATGTTTATCATGTGCAAGGTGGGGAGATGATAAATATGGTTGGGTGTTAAGAACCTATGGTTAATTTATTGTGGATAAATGATGTTAGGATATGCAGAGTTTTTCTGGGACTCTGTTTGAGCAGTGTCTCCCAAAGGCTGTGAATTTTGCCCATTTTTGTATATTTTTGTATTTATTAGTCTAAAGTAGGGGCTCTAGGGTGGGTCAAAGCCCCTAATGCATTGCAAATGGATGCATAGGCTAAATCAGTATAAATAAATGAACCTTTTTGAGTCTTAGGTAGAGAAGAATAGAGATTGATGCGAAGCATGAATTGTTAGATTTATGGTAGGTTTTTTTGGGTAGGACTCCTGTTGGTTGTGTGCGCGGAAATCCTCTGTCCTGTTGTGTGCGGACCCTACTGGATGTGTGCGCAAGGGGTATTCTAGGAATGTAAGTGGATTTTGGTAGTAATATATATGCGGAAGTATTGTGGACATATGATGTTATCTATATTTATTCTGTTATGATTGATGCGAACATGGGTTATATGATTAAGTATGAAAAGTATTTGTTAGTAACTGTGAACTATCTGTGTTTCTTATGTATGTATCTGTGATCTGTTAAATTGTTGTGATTATAATGTTCTATGATCCTAATTGGTAGTACACATGTGGATGCGAACCTATTAAGTAGATATGATAGCTGCTTTCTATATTGAAAAAACCTGTGAACAACTTCTTTCTAAATAGATCTGATAATTGTGGATCAACTTCACTTACTTGCTCTCTCCTAGGGTGTGAAAACTTGGTTCCAGCACCCTCCCATACTGCTTTTGGTGAGACTTTGGCCTGCACAAGAAATTCACTGCCGAAAGGGCCAGTATTATAGGGTTTTGTTGGTAAACCTTAACCTCCGAGCTTGGGTCAGGACCCCTCGAGCCAACAAATGGTTCCGTTGCCAGGACCTAGAGAATTTTGAGAGAGATCGGGTAATGCCAAGACCATATTGGAAACGTGAGAGGAAAGAAATAGATGAGTGGTTTGTAAATCAAGTTCAAGAATTTGCAGTAAAAGAAAATCACAGTGCGAAGTTGACTACAGAGGAGTGGAAGAATAAGTACAATTTCATGGAGATCTATGAGATTTTATTTGTGACAATTGCGATCGAGCTCCAAGAGTGGCTCACAAGGCTTTTCGATTTTCAAAATTATTGGAAAGATGAATGGGTCACACAGTGGATCCTAGAACGGATCCAGCAGTTAGAAAAGACTGATAACACCATCACTCGCACAGTGGATCACTGGGTGGACAGTGTGATCGGAGGATTTGTGACAGAATTTGCAGTCAGCCAATTTGTGTCCCACTCAGAAGCAGAGTGGAGGTTCTTCAAGGGTTTCCGGGGTAATTTTCTAAAAACTTTTCCATTATTGATTAAGATATTTTTGTGCGAAAACATCATTTTGTGTAGCCATACTGAGTGAATGAGCTCCAATCAAAGCGAGGGTACAACGCATAGTGGTAACTACTAGATAACTAATCAAGAAGGGGATTGATCTGTCTATATTCCAGTAAGAAATTTTGTTGTACATAGCTCCCCGTCTATGCCACCTTCGAACCATCATTGGGGTAAGAACTCACCTCCATATGGCCTCGCACATGAAGATACCTACCTTCAAGGGCGTGGGTGGTGAGGACATGGATCGGTTCTGGTTTTTCGTAGGATCAACATGGACTAAACAAAATGTAGCAAGCGATGCAGTGAAAAGGGCACAACTATCTGTTGCCTTTGAAGGAAGAGCCTTGGATTGGTACATGGGATATATTGACCAACATGTGAATGCAACTATTGAGGAAATCAAGAATGGATTGAAACAACAGTTCAAGAAACCTAAGTCCTACTCTTAGATAGTGAACGACCTGAAATATTTCAAGAAAGGACCATCTGAGTCCATATGGGAATCAGATCAACGATTAAAGAAAGTAATCCGAGAAGGAGGATTACAGTATGATGACAGGCAGCACACGGAGTGGTTTATTGCTATGATGCTACCCCACCTATGTGTACCGATGGGTCATCAAGCCATTGAAACATAGGAGAAGGCCTTGGAGGTTGCCATGAAGCTAGAGGCTATGCCAAGAGATGATACCCAATTAGGAGTATAGCAGATACAAGGCCAACTAGAGGCAATGCACATGGAGATCCAGAATCTGCGAAAGGAACAAGGGATGGAGGCCAGCCCCGAAAGATGGTGCATACGACGCAGGGTGAATGGCCACACCAAATATAATTTCTCGCTACTCGCAGACTACATGCAGGTTGGGGTACCCAGCCCACTGTGCCCTGGGGAAGCTACCGGACCAAGTGGGTCGGTGCTATGGTGCGATGACAACCGCATTGCGAGGCTGCATGATACCAACCACTACCCCTTCCTTGCCGCATATATCCCAGAAGTAAAGAAAAAATGGTGTAGGTTTTTCAAGTCTCTAGGACATGATGAATAGAATTGCCAAACATATGATCTTATGATCAACCAGGGAAACCTATATAGGGTACAGTCAGACCCCTCATCACCTAGATCCCCTGCAGGTATGGGAGGCTCCCCGACCAGGGGCAGGGGAGGGGGGTGAGGGGGAAGTGCAGGTAGGGGTAGAGGCCAACTGATATGCTATAATTGTAGAGAATTAGGTCACTTTGTGAGGGACTATACGAACCGAATGCGGAAATCCTACAGATATTGTAGATAGTTGGACCATGTGATCGAGGATTGCCTGATTCTAATGGCCAAGGTGCAAGAAAATCAGTAGACTCCTACACAGAATATACAATGGGTTAAGGTGGAACCTTGTGAGGAGGGGCTGAGCATTAATGTGATAACGTGCAACAGTATGGCCACCACAGGGTCAGTGGAAAAATATTAGATGGAGCCTCTTATCTGTAAATCAGCCACTAAACAGGAGGGTGTGGACTTACACAAGGAAAAGGAGACCTCTATCGTAGCTTGGAAAGATTGTGCTCAAGAAGAAACATTAGCTCCAAATAGTATATTTGAAGATGAGATCAAACAATTCTTGCAGGCATGCATGAATCTACTGTGTAATCAGTAGGCCGTAGAAAACCTCCAAGCCCTACTCGACAGTTGCACAGGAAGAGCGAACCCAGTCATGCAGGTTAAGGAGGTGCACAAAATTTATGAGCAGAAGAGACGCACTGGTCGAGAGATGCGATTAACTTTGTAGGTTGGTGATTATGAAATGAACTAGGTAATTCTAGACCTAGGATCAAATGTGAATGTACTACCTAAACAGAATTGGCAGCGAATGGGAGAACGTAAATTGGACTCGTTCACTATCCAGTTGTGCATGGATAATCAAAATAAGATCATACCATTGGGAAGATTTTCAAGATTGTATTAGATATCTCCGAAGTCAAGGTACAAGCTGACTTTGAAGTCATTCAGATTGTAGAAGATGCGAACCCCTACTTGGCACTCCTGGGATTGGATTGGGCCATTGATATGGGCAGTATTATCAATGAAGAAATGAAGCATGGTATTTGAAAGTGAGGGAACATGGATGATCTTACCACTAGAACCTGTAGAAGGAGAAAGGTATACCGAACTAGCCCATGAGGAAGAAGAGGTGGATCACATCTATAAGTTAATTGCAAGGGCCAAAGACTAGATCAACCCTACGGCCAACGGTGTGATTTTCTGGGAGAAGGACAACAAATTGTTTTCTGACTCCAATGAGGAAATCAGAAATAGGAAAAACCAACTGCATGACGTCTCTGCGCTGTGGTATATATCCTCTGAGGTAAGAGAACTACCCTGCTATGATGGTTCTGGTAGTATAAAGGAATTTTTGCGAACCATTGTAGTTGATATTCCAAGAGAATGAAGGCTATGGGCCCTTAATCTAGCTATGCATGCAACGCCTGCGAGATGGTGGGACACGCATAAGGGGGCATTCCAGGAATGGGAGGAATGTCAGGATATGATGGTCCTATGATTTGAACCTCCTACCGACATGTGCATCAAGATATTCCGGGGCCCAGGGGATCTGGGCGAACATTTGTTCACCTGGATGGAGCAGTGGTGTGATCGTACTACAGAAGAATGGTTTCACTTGTTTATTCATACCTTGCGACCAATTTCTGCTGCATGGTACCTAGATGTAGAGCTACATCAGCATGCCTACCAATGGAAAACCTTAAAGGATGAATTCTTGGGGACTTTTGAGTTAACGGGAGGATTGGAGGTGCTTGAGGAAGCTCTGCAAAGTATCGATACCTTGTATTTGGTGGATCTAGCCCCGACACAGTGGGTAAAAGACCCACATGGGAAATGCAGATGCAGGATATTTTTGAGTGCCATAAGATCACCATAGAATATTGTGACACAGATCCTGCAAGGTCTCGATAATATAATCAACAAGGGAACACATAGTTGCAGGACCTCCATTACATATGGCGGATGTTACGAAACCTCTAACACCACAAAGCACTAACATGGGTCTAGAAGAACAAATCAAGTTGGATAAAACTGGGAACTACTAGGATGATGGGACAGTAGGCAAGATTGTGGAACTTCTCATGGAGTATCAAAACTTGTGTCCAACTGAGTTTCCAGAGCCTAAGGAAATCATGGGGGACTTAGGCGGTATGCACACCACTATGAAACTAAATGCGTGGCTGGTAAAACAATGCCCTTATCATATGCAGAAGGTTAGGGAGGAAATCGATAATACGCTCATTGAACCGGCCAAAATATCAAACGGTGTGAGGCCTATGACTGAGAAACAGCTGCGTTCAATCCTTGGACATACGGGCTACTACAGAAAATTCATTCAAGGATATGCACTAATCGTTGCACCTATGAAAAGGTTGCTTAAGAAATATGTTTCATTCCTTTGGGATGACGTGTGCTAGAAGAACTTTGAGCTACTCAAGAAAAATATGGTATCTACACGTATTCTTGTTTTCCCTGATTGGTGGACAGTATGTCATGTTCATATTGATACTTCGAGGATGGTCGTGGGAACGGCCCATACACAGCCTGGCGTCGGAGACATTGATCACCCAATAGCATGTGCTAGTAAAAATCCTCAAGTACAAAGCATAATTATGACACCACGGAAAGGGAAGGGTTGGCCCTGATCTATGCACTACAAAAGTATCGATACTATCTATTAGGAGGACACTTTAAGAGGATTACAGATCATTCGACTTTAGAGTACCTGGTAAATAAGCCTGTGTTGGGGGGGAAACTCTGCATGTGGCTGTTACGATGTCAGGGATATGATTTTGACATCATAGTCAAGTCTGGAACGTTGATTACGGGGCAGGATCACTTGTCCCAAATTGAGATGGGTGAAGAACCCACTATCTAGAAGAAAGGATTTCATGAGGCACAATTTTTCACCATTAAGGTCATGGATGAGTGCTTCACTGAGATATCTCCATTCCTAACCACAGGCATGGCACCTGCCGAATATTATCGCAGGTTGTGAAGTGATGCGCAGAGATGGTCTGGAGCATGAGAACCACACTCTCTTAGCATGTAATATCCCCAAAAGGGACTCCTTAGCAAGGCATGCTGAAAAATGCATTTTTCAGGAATGTATGCTACAGTATTGGAAACCAACCCTTGGATCCCTTAGATGTGACAATCTAAGACCTCAATCCAAGAGGGAATCAGAAAAAAATCCTTCTAGGTGGGTTAAGCAGGTCTCCCACACCTAGTACAGCTTGGAAAATGCCCCAGAATGGGACTGCAACAAGATCAAACAACATTGCTTAAAAAATAACACAGTTCAGCAAGGTAGCAGTAGTAGGCCAATATGAAGGCTCAATAATGTCATATAAATCAGCAAATCAGAATTATATTGAAGCCCATGAGTCTTAGAACAGAAAGTAGAAGACTTATATAGAAAGAAACCCTCAAAAAGAGGTGTTGTAACACATAGAATTGACTGAAAAGGCTTGACAACGTTATTTTATTGAGTGTACTATATCAGTAGATTACAACTTATATATAGAGAAAAATAATGCATGAACAGTCAGATCTATGACATATCCATACACTATAATGTCTTTACTTTACATTCCCCTTGGGGATTTCAACAAATCATGAAGCACATGGAGTAGATCTGAGATTCTATGCAGCAGATCTGCAGATCTATTCAGATTTTTGAAACATATACAGTATTATTTAGACCAGATATGAATATGACATGGATAAGTACAGAAATCCATGGATCACCACAGTGAAGGGCAGATCCCCAACACTAGATATCACTCCTAAAACTTTGCCAAAACACCCTTCAACTTTCCTCTTTGTAGATAATGAAGTACTGGAAGAGGGAATATGTTGTAGGCTTGATGAATAGTTTTCCCTAATGCCAAGATGTAGATCTGAAGCTCAAATGATCCAGAACACTCTTGCCAATGGGATAGAAGCATCTCCCACGGAAAAGGGACACTAGATTGGCCTAGATCCGAGTAGATCTACCCTCCACTTGCTGCAGCTTACATACAAAATGAAACCCTCAACAGGATATGAGTTTTAGTTGGAAGTAGAAGCTTAGTGTTAAGTCTAATAGTGGTCAAGAAGTACAAGTCTCTTCCAAGAGCTACTCAAGGAAAGAGAAGGATTCGTAAACAGGAGATCCTTGTGCTAAACATCACTATTCTCTGCTAAACAGCCAAGAGAATGAGAAATGTCTAAACAGACATATTCTTCAGAAATAATATGGTCTTAACAACCCTTCTCTTGTTGTCCTCCTCTTCCTTTTATAAGATTGATATCTTGCAAAACCCTAAACCATCTTAATGTTTTAGCTCCTTTCACATGTGTGGCATGCATGTAAAACTACGCTATGCATCTAGGAGGTTCATTGAATCTGGACAACGTTGTTGATTTGGTCCTGTTGATCCAGTCAAAAGTCTCAATGCCTTTCACACATAAGTGTGTTTTATTAAAGTAGCCCATACTTAGCCTTGTTCACATGTGGCATTGATTTATCCACTTATTTTAGGAGTTTTTATGTTCCTCCCTTTTACATTTATTCATGAACAGAAAAGTAAAGTAGAATTTAATATTCCAATTAGCTTGAGGCTTTTTGGGAATATTACAGTCCTCCCCTCCAAAATTTTTCTTGTCCTCAAGAAACTCAGAAGGATTTTGAAAAATCTCCAACGGATTTGTCTCCTCCCAAGAATACAAGTTTGCCTATGGTGAATAACCCAAATATCTATCATCATGAAGAAGTGGGAGATACATAGAAAGAAACATATGTTGTCCATTGGTCTTCTCAAGTCATGGGAGATGATGAAAAGTGGGTGCTTCAACCCTCATGAGGAACTTCAATCTCCATGCTATCATCGAAACAAAGTGAGCCATCCTTGGTAGCTCATAGAAATAGTCACCAATCCCCTCCTTATGCAATGTATAGGGGCTGCAGGGCTACAAATGAGAGGGAAGAATGTTCAACTTACGTTGTCTCTCCCTCCATTTATGAAAAATGTGGAGCTGTTGATCCTGGGCTGCAATAATATAGTCCTCATGAAGCCAAAATATACTTGGAACCTCATGATTCCCTTCATTGATTCTAGGGACTCCCCTTGCCCAATCTTCCATGCATATAGTGAATAAAGTGCCATCACCATATGTGCTCCAAAAGAAACATGGACTAAGTGTCATATGATGTATTGGAAGGTGATAATAGTCCCTCCATTGATACCAGTGTTGCTCTTCTTCTTGCTACCTCAAAACATAGTACAATAAGTGGCCATTCCACCACCTTCTTGCTACCATAAGATTATCCAAAGCTTCAAAATAATAGAGGATAAGAGGTGTTAGCTGAATATGACTCAAGCAACACATTTCTTGCCAAAAAGCTTCTCATGTGGGAGACTTTTCCCAAAGACGTAAGTCAATCATATGGCTTCTTACATAAGGAAACAAAAGACATAGTGTAGAAGCCATACAATGTTCCATCCTCTTCTTGAAGTATGCATAAGTATGGGAAGTTTCATTCCCAATGGACACATCCAACCCATGTTTCATCCCTCCTATCATGTTCTCAACAAGGATCAGAGCATCATTATCATCTTGGTACAAACAAGCTCCCTTATGCCTCCTCATGTGAGAGTTACATTTTCTCCCAAACCCAAGTACATACATGATCATGAGATACATTCCAAACATAAATACATGTAAATACATGAGATACATCCCAATCAAAAGTATGGACATGATATTTAACATGTGATGTCCAAACTCTCTTCTTGTCAACCAAAGCAACCATACCTTCTTCTTATCCATCGTCCCATTGAAACACAAGGCATGAGACAAGAAAATATGAATCTTTGGGTAGTACCCACACTCACCCAAGAGTAACCAACGCAGTGCATCTCTTGCCTACCTCAGATCTAGATGTGGTAAGTGGTATTCCCACCACTTACTTGCTGCCCATAACATATCTCCATGGCTGAATGTGGGAGATATATTTGGTGCCTTAGGGAAGCACCCATCATGTTGAAAAATCTCCCTTTGTTCACCAAGGGAGTGGCCATATTCAGAAATAGTTTTGGCCCAAAGTTGGCCGTGAAGTTTATAAGGTATAACACTCCTCTTAGGAGTCATGGCCTACATATACATAGTAAAATAATGCATACAATTAGAAAATAAAACATTATTTACATAAGTATTCTCTTCACCAATAGTTCTCCTTATACAAGTGGAGTGGTGTATGGTTCTTTCTCCTCCTTCCAAGGTAGGAAGAGTTGGCTAAAATAACTCTATCTTAGAGTCTTGTTGCTGCTCCAACTCCACAAGGTGCACGCATCTTTGACAATGCTGATATAGTTCTTTTTCAAAGCCCTCCCAATAATATCTCCTCAAGATGATGTTGTTGAGCTTCATATTATACATGTGGCTGAAATAGAACTCTTCATAAGCCCTTTGTAATAACTTCCCCTTGAGCTTGGAAGCTCTAGACAAGAATATCCTACCATGATTATAGATGACTCCATCAAGGATTGAATAGCTCTCATCATGTAGCAAGTCATCAAGAATCATGCAAGTATGTAGATCCCTGGAATATTCCACCAAGATTTGGGACTCCCAATATGGATCTAGGCTTCCCAACAATGACAACACTATAGAATTATGAAATGAAGTAGCTGTCATATCATGATTCTCCTCTTTGACATGCTTAATGCCAAAGTCACATGTTGGAGTTGTGTAGGTCCATCTTTGTTGCCTCTCTTGCAGCTGATCTTGTGCAAGACAAGATTGAAGAATTGGAAGATCAACCTTCTTTGGAAAGGCTTCTCTCTTCCAAAAATTTCATAGTTTTGCCCATGCATACAAGAGTGTTGGCCCCCTCTTGTCTTCTTCAGAAATATTCTTTGTATGTAGAAATATCATTTTCTACCCCAAATCTATGGAGTGGCCATTTGACATCATGCTAATGTCATCATATATCTTTGAGTTCTTCTTTTCCAACACAAACAAATGAGCGAGAAATAGAAAAATCAATTTTAGAAAATTGTTTAGCCCTCCGTGGAATCCATCAATAGATCTCAGTGTCATGGTAGCAAAATATGTCACTGCTGCACAAGGTTGAGAGAACACTTTATTCTTCTTGTCATCAGGGGGTCTCCCTGGTGGAATGCTTCCATGTAAAGAGACATCAAGATCTGAAGTAGACTGTATGAATGGTTGGACTGATGTGTCCCTTTCCTTGCTGCATAGTTCACTCTCCTTCTCATGAATAGAAACCGCTTGAAATAAACAAGGGTGCATGCTCCTAATCATTAGGTGCTGATCCATCCTTCCTCCTCTTGCTTGAAGCACGGTATCACTGCCCAATAATGCTTTCACAAAATGATCCTTGGGGATCATTTGCAAAGATGCAAAATCTTTCTCCCTTGAAACAATAACTTCATGTCCATCCCCATGTGTTGATGGGTCTTATTCTGAAGTGACAGTGTTGTTACTACCCTCTTGTTCTTCCTTCTCATCACTATTAGAGAATGCCTCATTATCAATGAGAGACCTTGGATCTTGGTCTTCCTTTAAAGAGGAATCTCTATGATTTCATTTTGAGAAGAAATCTCTTCATGCAATGGGGATATTGCCTTTGACAAGGTATCAAAAAAGTTTTTATCCCCTTCAACAGAAATTTGAAGAGGAGTTTGCACAACAGATCTTTCCAACTAATTCAATGGTTTTTCATGCTCATGCTTTGATAGCTCAATCAAATATGTTTTAGTTTTTTTTACATCAAATCTCTTCACCATTCTCCTAGTGAACTTTGCATAAGTAGATATATTTGCATTCTTCAATGAGAAAGATTCAAACAAACACCAAGCATAAGCTTTAATTTTAAGATGCAGCACTGCTACCTTAAGGGCTTCCTTTTTTGAAATTTGATGTAGATCCAAATATGAGTCTAGTTGATCTATCCATGCTTTGGTTGTGCATGTGGAGGATCCATCAAAATTTCGTAGAAAGAATCGACCTCTTCTCCTTCTATTGTACTTACTGGATCTCATTTCCTCCTTGAGCTGGAAGAACTCTTGGAAGCTCAAGTGCTCCTTGATTTTCCAAGATTTAGATTTATACTCCTGAAGATAATCACTCAAAGTCTCCTCCTTTGGTGCATCTTCTTCCTTCATCTCTCTTGTAGTAAATATGGGCATAGAATAACGTTGTGGATCTGATTGTGTAGCTGAGGGCTTGCACATATAAGATGAAGAAATGGGTATTTATTCATGTAAATATCTTCTTTAGGGACCTTCATGTCTTTCCCCCTTCATTTCTTTGATTTCTCCTTTAAGATCATACAAGGTTTGGAACAAAGTTTTTTGAGAACTCTTTCCTTTCCATTCTTCCAGATAAAGGGGTTTTACCCTTTTCTTCTGAATCTTTAGTGTAATAATATTTCTTCTTCAATCTATTATTTTCATGAAAATACATATTGGCTCTTTCAAAGAAAGCACAGGTTGTGCCAAGAAAGTTTCTCGGATACCACTATAATATCCCCAAAAGGGTTTGCTTAGCAAGACATGCCTGAAAAACGCATTTTTCAGGAATGTATGCTACAGGATTGGAAAGAAACCTTTGGATCCCTTAGATCTAAGAATATAAGACCTGAATCCAAGAGGGAATCAGAAACAAATCCTTCTAGGTGGGTTAAATAGGTCTCCCACACCTACTACAGTTTGCAAAATGCCCCAGAATGGGACTGCAACAAGATCAAACAGCACTACTTCAGAAATAAGACAATTCAGCAAGGTAGAAGTAGTATGCCAATATGGAGGCTCAATAATGTCATATCAATCAGCAAATCAGATCTATATTGAAGCCCATGAGTCTTAGAATAGAAAGTAGAAGACTTATACAGAAAGAAACCCTCAAAAACAGGTGTTGCAACACATAGAATTGACTACAAAGGCTTGACAATGTTATTTTATTGAGTTTATTGCAGCAGTAGATTACAACTTAGATCTAGAGCAAAATAATGCATGAACAGTCAAATCTATGACAGATCCATACACTATAATGTCTGTAGTTTACATTCCCCTTGGGGATTTCAGCAAATCATGAAGCACATGGAGTAGATCTGAGATTCTATGCAACATATCTGCAGATCTATTCAGAATTTCTAAAGCATATACAGGAGTATTCAGATCATGTCTGAATATGACATGGATAAGAATAGAAATCCATGGATCACCACTGTGAAGGGCAGATCCCCAACACTAGAGATCACTCCTCAAACTTTGCAAAAACACCCTACAAATTTCCTCTTTGTAGATAACACCGTACTAGAAGAGGGACTATGCTGTAGGCTTGATCAATAGTTTGGCCTAATGCCAAGATGTAGATTTGAAGTTCAAATGATCTAGAAAACTCTTGCCAATGGGATAGAAGCCTCTCCCACTGAAAGGTGGCACTAGATTGGCCTAGATCTGAGTAGATCTAGCCTCCACCTGCTGCAGATTACAAAGACAACCAAACCCTCAATAGGATCTGAGTTGTAGTTGGAATTAGAAGCTTGGCCTTAAGCCTGATAGTGGTCAAGAAGTACAAGTCTCTTCTAAGAGCTACTCAAGGAAAGAGAAGGATTCCTAAACAGGAGATCCTTGTGCTAAACATCACTATTCTTTGGTAAACAGCCAAGAGAATGAGAAATTTCTAAACAGACATATTCTTTAGAAATAATATAGTCTTCAAAAACCCTTCTCTTATTGTCCTCCTATTCCTTTTATAAGATTGAGATATTGCAAAAACCTAAACCATCTCAATGATTTAGCTCCTTTCACATGTGTGGCCTCCATATAAAACTCTGTTGTGCATCTAGAAGGTTCATTGAATCTAAACAGCATTTTTGATTTGGTCCTATTGACCCTGTCAAAAGTCTCAATCCCTTTCACACATAAGGGTTTTTTATTAAAGTAGCCCAGATTTAGCCTTGTTCACATGGGGCATTGATTTATTCACTAACTTTAGGAGTTTTTATGTTCCTCCCTTTTACATTTATTCATGAACAGAAAAGTAAAGAAGAATTTAATATTACAATTAGCTTGAGGCTAATTGGGAATATTACATAATAGAAGCTCACAAAGGCATAACAGGAGGTCACTGCGTAGGAAAGACGAC
The DNA here is from genome assembly GCA_034641835.2 of Pinus albicaulis. Classification (NCBI taxonomy): domain Eukaryota; kingdom Viridiplantae; phylum Streptophyta; class Pinopsida; order Pinales; family Pinaceae; genus Pinus; species Pinus albicaulis. Next base: position 543,105,949 of record CM076575.1, on the reverse strand, counting down.
GACACAAGAGACCTTGCAGGATGGGCTATGGCAACATAGAATTTCAGTTGGAAAGAATCACATCAGATTGAAGCCGGTGCGCTGGGAATGCAGGAGGTCTGCTCAAAGTGCAGAAGTGTGCTGGGAATGTAGGGGTGCGCTGAGCACACTCCGGTACGAAAACTAGCCTTTGGAACAGTCAAATCAGGTAAAAACAAAAAATTACCATTAAATGGGGCAGGCGGGCGACATTTAATGCGCCAATGTTTGAGGATATTTTACCGTCTACTTGATGGTAAGTTCCGCATGAAGTCTACCCTATTGTTGGGTGATCCCAAAGGCTATAAAATAGGTGAGCTAGATCAGAAAAGGGTTCTGTATCGCTTGAATAGCTTGTACTTGGAATGGTTGTCCTCGACAAAGTTGTGTTGTAAGAATTTCTGTGCCTATAGCATTTATTTCATGTTAGAGCAGTCTGCTCCCTTTGAAAGTAGAAATCCTTAGTTTATCTTTCACGTGAGGATGACAGCCACGAATCCCACCGAACTCTCGGAGCCCATGACCTGGGTGGAACAAGAAACTGAGGAAGTGGTGGAGGTCAAGTCTGAAGTTGAGGAGGTCCTCTCCAAGCCTAGCCTAGCAACAAGGAAAGGAAAGAAAAAGGCACAAGGCTCAGGCAAGCCCCCGAGACCCATGAAATGGGCCGCAGGGAAGCCCTGTACTTCCCCATGAAACTTAAAATCCTCGCGAGCTACTCAGGAGGAGGCCCAGATAGCCGAGCTGATCAACTAGTTTCCCCCCTTCATTCGACCCCGTAGGACATCGACGCGCACAATGAAGAACCTCAATGGCTTGATCACCTACTTGCAGATGCCGCTGACCCCAGGGGAGGCTCTCGTCATAGGTGAACCTTTTGGAAGGCTTCATGAAATCAAGTTTGACAATCATGATTTGGCCAACTTTGAGGCCTTCCCTGAGCTAGCACCTGAGTTATACCTTGATACATTTCACGAGGCCGAGGGGGTCAAAATTGTCCCCCAATGTTAGGTATGTGGTTTAGCTGGGTCCGGGCTCCTACTCAGGATGCCACACTTCGGACACTACAAAGTCACGGACCGGCTCGCACGAAATTTGCTCACCCTTATTCATGATGGCTGCCTATGGATATATGACAGGAT